>CM038222.1:125845039-126584995 GCA_021442155.1 Cymbidium sinense | reverse complement strand
AAGAGTACAAATTCAAGACTTCCATAAAAACTATCCAAACAGCCTCCAAATTGCTTCCAATAAAATGTAATGAACATACTCTCAATAACCAAGCCAAAGAAAGTGGAAAAAATGACCAAAATTCTCTGTACTCTTATAAGAGTACAGAGAGTACAGATGCAAAGATCCTCCAAAAACTATTCAATCAGCCTCCAAATTATTTCTAATGGACTGCAATGAACATATTTCCTCTAAGCAGTCCAAAAGGAAGTGCAAAAAATTAAGAATTCATCCAGATTCTCAAAAGAATACAAAGAGTATAGAGAGTACATATACAAAATAATCCTAAAAAAATAACCAAACAACCCCCAAATTATGCCTAATAGAATGTAATGAACATATTTCCTCCAAACACCCAAAAAAAAACTAAAAAAGAAAGAGTAAAATACTCTGTACTCTCATGAGAGTATAGAGAGTATAGAGAGTAAAGATTTAGTACTTCCATAAAAACCATCCAAACAATCTCCAAATTACTTTCAATGGAATGTAATGAACATAATCTCAATAATCAGACCAAAGAAACTGAAAGAAATGAACAAAATGCTCTGTACTCTCATGAGAGTACAGAGAGTATAGATGCAAAATGTCACCTAAAACCATCCAATCAACCTTTAAATTATGCCTACTGGATTGTAATGAATATATTTCCTCTAATCAAGATAAAGAAAGTGAAAAAATATTAGCAAAATGATCTGTACTCTCATGAGAGTATAGAGAGTACAGAGAGTACTGATGCAAAACTCTACCTAAAAACTATCCAATCAACCTCCAAATTATTCCTAATGGACTGCAATGCACATATTTCCTCCAAACAGTCCAAAGAAAGTGGAAAGAAATATATAAAATGCTATATACTCTCATGAGAGTATAAAGATTATAGATGTTAAACTCTCATAAAAACCAAGCAATATGCCTCCAAATTATTCCTAATTGATTGCAATGAACATATTTCCTTCAAATATGCCACAGAAATTGAAAGAAATGGCCAAAATGCTCTATACTCTCATGAGAGTATAGAGAGTACAGATGCAAAACTCTCTTAAAAACCAATCAATCAACCTCCAAATTATTTCTAATGGATTGTAATTAACATATATCGTCCAAACAGGCCAAAAAAACTAGAAAAAAATGGCCAAAATCATCTGTACTCTCATGAGAGTATGGAGAGTATAGATACAAAAAAACCCTTAAAAACTAAGCAATTAGCCTTCAATCTGCTTCTAAATGCATTGTACTGAGCATATTATATCCAAACAGGGAGAGAAGTCTTTTAAAAAAATATCAAAATGGGATGTACTCTCCTAAGAGTATAAAGAGTACACATACAAAACTGAAGCAAACATCTATAAATCAACCTACAAACAAATTCAAATTCCATTGACTGAACATACTATCCCTAAACAGGCCACAAAATTTATCATGAAACAGTACCAAACATCATACCATGTGATATACTAAACATTTCACATGGCTAAATAGTTCAAAAATGTTCACCTATTGGACAGTGAGAACAACAACAACAACAAGCCTTAATCCCACTAAGTGGGTCTACATGAATCCTTCATCTCCATTGTGTATTATTATGTGTCAAATTCTCATTTAATTCAAGTATACTAAGATCATTTTTTATACATCTTAACCAAGTCTTTTTAGGTCTACCTCTACCTTTCTTAACATAAGGAAAATCTAATACATCTACTCTCCTAATCGGGTCATCGGATGACCCACGCTTAATGTGGCCAAACCATCTAAGGCGACTCTCCTTAATCTTATCTACCACCGAGCTACCTAACTTTTTCTTAACATACTCATTTTTCATTCTATCTCTAAGAGTAAAGCCACTCATCCACCTAAGCATCCTCATCTCGTAACTTAACTTAGTCTTATGCTTCTCTTTATTGGCCAACATCGCACCATAAGTCATTGAGTCTTACCACCATCTTAAAAAAAATTTTCCTTAAGTTTAAGTGAAGCTTTTCTATCACATAATAGGCCAAATGCATTCCTCCACTTCAACCATCTAACTTGAATTCTACTAATAACATCTCCATCTATTTCACAATCATTTTGAACAATAGAGCCTAAATATCTAAATCATTCACTCTTATTAATGACCTGTTCACCTAATGTCACAACACTACCACTAGAACTTCTACAACAAAAAAATTACACTCCATATATTCGCTTTTAGATCTACTTAAACGAAAACCTTTAGACTCTAAAGTTGACCTCCATAATTCAAGTTTTTGTTGGACTCCCTCTCTAGTCTTATCAACAAGAAGAATGAAATCAACAAAAAGTATACACCATGGTACATCTTCTTGTAAATGCCTAGTAAGAAAATCCATAACTAAAGTAAAAAAGATAAGGGCTTAAAGCTGATCATTGATGTAATCCAACTGAAATAAGAAAATATTTTTTCAATCCTCCTTGTGTTTGGACATAGGTAACAGCTCTAGTATATATATCCTTAATGAGTTGAATATAACCAATATTAACTACTTTCTATTCTAGAACTCTCCAAAGAACATCTCTTGAAACTTTATCATAAGCTTTCTCTAAATCAATAAATATCATATGTAGATCCTCCTTACTTTCTCTATGCTTCCCATCAAACCTCATAACAAATGTATAACATCCATAGTAGATCTACCCGGCAGAAACCAAACTAATTGTGAGAAACTTCTATATCACATCAACTTATGCTCAATTTCCTCTCCCATAGTTTTAATGTATGTCACATTAACTTAATTCCTCTATAATTTGCACACTCTTGTGCATCACCTTTATTCTTAAATATAGGAACTAACAAACTCTTTCTCCACTCATTTGGCATCTTTTTAGTCTTTAAAATAACATTAAAAAGATTTATAAGCTAAGAGATTCCTTGATATCCTAAACATTTCACACTTCTATTGAATATTATCGGTCCTTGCTTTTCCACATTTCATTTTCTTTAAAGCTTCACTAACTTCATTTACTAATACGATAAAAATAAAATTCTCTATTTTTGTTTAGGTATTGAGGTTGCTAAAATCAATCATACTTTCGATCCTTCATTGAAAAGTTTATCAAAATACCTCATCCACCTATTTTCAATATCATTTTCTAAGAAAAGCACTTTATTATTTTCATCCTTAATACACCTCACTTGAACTATGTCTTTACTTCATCTATCTCTTTGGTTGGCAAACTTCACCTTCTTTGGTATCTAATCTATTGTATAAATCACTAAAATTTTTTTGCATCATATATTGCTTTCTTAGAATCTCTACGTGCCACTTTATATCTTCCCCTTCTCGAAGTTTTACATCTAAACTAAGTTTTACAACAATGCTTCTTATTTCTTATCTTTTCTTGCACACTCTGACTCTACCACCAACTATTCTTATTAAAAGAAGCCTTTCCTTTTGATTCTCCAAGCACATCTTTAGCAACTTGCTTAATTTTACTTGCTATTTTTTTCCCACATAACGTTAGCTTCCTTATGAACATCCCAAATTCTAATCTCTTGTAGCTTGCTCTTAAAAATATTTTTATTTGTGTTCTTTAAGTGTCCCCATCTAATCCTAGATAATTTGATTATGTTTTCTCTTATAACCTTTCATCTTAAAATCTAAAACAATCGATGTTGGGTACTTAAATTTTCACTAGAATGACCTTACAATCTTTACAATCTAAACAATCTATTTTTCTTATCAAAAATAATCAACTGTTTTACTAGATCCATTTTTATAAGTAATAATATGTTCATTTTTTTTCTTAAATAAAGTGTTTGCAACTATAAAATCATAAGCTAAGGCAAAATCTAATATAGTCCTACCTTCTATGTTAGTCACTCCAAATCCATAACCATAATGAATACTTTTAAAATCCTCTGCCACTCTACCAACATGTCCATTTAAATCTCCTCCAATAAATACTTTTTCTTTAAGAGGTATCTTTTGTATTAATCCCTCTAATTCATTCCAAAATTTTCTTTGAGCTTACCTCCAAACCTACTAAGGAGCATAGACACTTTTAACATTGAATCTTAGTATCAACAATAATCTTTAAAGCTATAATTCTATCTCCATATCTATTAATATTTATAACATTATCCTTCAAACTTTTATCTATAATCACACCTACACCATTTCTAGTTCAACTTTACCGAATACCAATGTTTAAAACCTAAACTATCAATATCCTTGGCCTTCTCCCCAACCCATTTAGTTTCTTGAACACAAAAAATATTTATTTTTCTATGAACCATAATATCTATTAATTCCTTTAATTTACCTATAAGAGTACCTATATTCAAGATCCTAACCTAATTCTAGTTTCATGGACTAACTTCTTGCCGTGATCCATCCATAATGTGGGAACCCTTTTATTTAACAGCAGCACCAACATGTTTAGCACATTTTTTCATCAGATTCAAGCCATACAAGCGACTTCGTGGGACACCCTAGCATTAACACAATGATTTAAAGGATTCATGTCATGATTATTTTGACAAGTTTTACGGGCCGACCACCTATACAAGGAGAGAAGAGAAAATCCTAAATTCATTAAAGTTTGGGAATGCAGGTGTGAATATCTCATATAGTCACCCACAATACCTCAATTTTTAATTTGCAAGATTTTCTAAATCACTGAGTGAAGGTCGGACGTATGCTATCGAGAGCTGAGCGAAATAAAAAAAATTCTTAAAAAAAGCCCTATTAGTGATGAAGAATGGAATGACATGTCTCATTTTTCTTCTCCTTTGAACGAGATGGGTCAGCTGTGACAAAGAAAGTCCTAAACTATTCCTCTCCCTCTCATTTCATTCAACCCCTCCCGTCCATCTCAACCGATTAAGCTCCTCCCCTCTGAGCAATGTTATTCACTCCCAACGAAATGCCCTTCCCATCCCTCTTGTGCCTTTCATCTAGAGCAGTCGAACAGGACTCAATTTCCCTTGTTCTATCTATCCTAGCTGAAGAAATGAGTTGCTCCCTTCCAAATTGCCTCTTCCCATCCATCTCCTATACAATAGCCAAATGAGCTACTCTGATTTCTAATTTGGCCTTTTGGAAGAAGCAAAAGGCTGGAGGAAGAACAAATCTTCTTTTTCTCAATCCTCTTTTTTGAAAGGGTTTACAGAAATTTCTTGTCTTCGTTCAAGGAGAAGTCCTTTTATAAGTTTTTTTCTGGATGAAATTATGGCTACACCTAGTGACATAGTCTTCGCAACTATAAATATTTGAGTGCCTTTGTTTTCCTACTAGCATTTGGTATACTATGCTTGCGTTGTTTAATAATTGAGTATACCTCCCAAAATGGTACCTGAAGAGTGGAGCATAGAATTCTACACATTTGTACGTAAGTTTGTCAATTTAGACTTTAGATCATACATAATGTTTCTTTAATGAATTGATGCTCGAATGCCTCAAACTACTATAAAAGAATAAAACAACCCTCCAACTGATCTCGCAAACCCTTTACTCGAGTTATGCTAAGAAAAAGAAGTGAGAAAAAATGAAGCTTTATAGATTTAGAGTTATTATTTTTATTGTTCCTTAAACTCATGCTTTGACCTTTTACTTTGTATCATCTTTCTTTCTATAACACAACATCGAGGAAAAACAGGGTCTCAATTTCTATGTGCAAGTTAAAGTTGTCATCTTTTCCATTGGGCAGCATGTAGATCAAATCCACTTTAGGTCTTATTTTGATACTAAACATCTCACTTAATGTTAAATTTTGATGAAAAAAAAGAGATATAAGATTTTTCAATATTTAAGATATAACTTGTGTAGCCTTCAATAGTCATATGAGTTGCTCACTTGCATAATTACCTCTTTCTATCACTTGACACCTTATTCTCATCCAAATGATTACTTTAGCTAAATCTAAATTTTAGTGGCATTTGTCAAACCTAATGTAATTGCTTACTTTATATGGCTTAAACTCCATTTGACTATCATGTTAAAGAAAGGGAGATGAGAAATGAATTTGTTTGCTAATATTGTTCTTCTTTTTCTCATTGTTATTTTCATTAAATCAATGAATTTTCAAAGCAAAATACAAAATTTAAGTCTCATTTACATGCACTTCATGGTTGAATTATATTTCCCTTATGAAGTTACATTAAAGAAAAAAGAGATGATGTTTGATTTATGGTGCGATCCAAGCAAGTCCTTATGTTGTGAAACATTTACTTATGCTCTCTCTTGATACACCTATTTGAGTTTTAAGCAAATAGTGAAATTTCAAATTTATATAAAGTTTATTTTGTGGAGCATGTTGTTTGGTATAAGTTTAAATCAAGTTCAATTTAAATCCTTCTACCAAGTCAATATTCAAAATAAAGAGAATGGGAGTTCATGTATAGTATGTTACATTGCTTCCTTCATGTTACCAAGGGTTGAAGTTTACTTGCATACAATCTAATTGCATTTTCTATTGTTGAATAGCATTGACTTTAGGTTTTATTTGAATGTTGTGTAATATGTCACTTCCAAATAGCTATCATGTTGTATAAAATGAGACTTCATATGAGTGAGATATGATATTGCTTCCTTCATGTTACTAAGAGCTAAAAATTTATTTGCATCCAATCTAAAGTGATATTTTTTTAGTAGCCTAAGATGAATAATATAGCATGTCCTATTGAAATGAAAAGAATGAAGCTCAGATTTATGCTTGTCAAATGAAATTGACTATTTTACTTTAAGTAAATCAAGCTTTACATACAAATAATTATCATGTTAAAAGAAATGATGACTGAGGCAAAACATAATTTAAATTATTCTTCTTTCTATCATATCTTTGATTAAATATTGAAGCTTGCATTGACATGAAAGTGTTGAGAATTATGCATATAGGATATGTAAAGTTCTTTGTGATTATTTGTTAGCAAAAGATAAAATATATGCATACATCTTAACATTTAATTGCTATTTTATTAGTGGGCTTTAGAAATGCATTTCCTCCTTTATATTCAAAGTGAGAAGGATGGAACGGCTCACATGTGATCAAAATCTTATGTTGCCTTCCTATTTAAATATTTCAAAAGCAAAATTCAGTTGAAATAGTGATGAAAATCATGCTATATAGGGGTATAAGTTGT
This sequence comes from Cymbidium sinense, assembly GCA_021442155.1. Taxonomy (NCBI): domain Eukaryota; kingdom Viridiplantae; phylum Streptophyta; class Magnoliopsida; order Asparagales; family Orchidaceae; genus Cymbidium; species Cymbidium sinense. The sequence continues at coordinate 126,577,857 of CM038222.1, read as the reverse complement.
ATTTTAATTTCATGCACATGTAAATAAAATTTCAAAAATATGTTTTGTGATAAATATTCGCTCACATTATTTAAAATGCACGGAGAAACTTGTGATATAAGTACTTGTTCACGTTATTCAATGTGGTAAAAAACTTTATTCGTGATAAGTAACCATTCACATTGTTCCAATGTGAGAAAAAATCTTAAGTATTTGCTCATGTTGTCCAATTTGATAAAGAAATCTACTTTGTGATAAGTACATGTTCACATTTTTTAATCTAAGTGAAACTGGATATAAGTACTTTCTCACGTTGTTCTAATAAAGGAAATATGCTTTGTGATAAGTACACGCTCATATTGTTACAATGTAAAAAAAATCTTGTGATAAGAACTTGCATGCATTATTCCAATGCGGCAAGGAAATGTTATGCTATATAAACTTATGCACGTCTTTCTTGGCATGGTAGGTAAACTATACTTTTAGCCACAATGTCTTATGACACCTACCATGCACGCCTTTCTTGACATGGTGGGAAGGCTTAGTCCCACATAGTAACCACCTAAGTGGGGATGACGTCGGGAGACTGCCTAAATTTCTAGTGAATTATATAAGGTTTAACATTTTTAGATAAATTTTGAACCTTATGTATTAAGATGAAAGTAAATGAAAACTCAAACTATTCATGAAAATATTGATCAATTGATTTGATCATAAAGGCCCAAGTTGAATGAAATATAAATCATAAGAGGTTTGATAATTTATTCACAAGCATAAGACATGATTTGATATCTCAATAATGAACATGATTTAACACTTTCAATGACTATTTAAAATACAACATGTGCTTCATTTAATGAATTAAAAGGGAAAGGCTTAAGAGAAGTTTGAACCAAAAGCTTGAATAAACTTAAGTTTGATGACAAATGTATTAAGCAATTTCACATCTAAACTTATTGCTTTATGATTTATAGAAATGTTCAAAAGAGTTAAACTCTTGTACCTAGTTTTGGGCTCTTGCCATGACTCTTAACATTTTGAATTTGAACATTGAATTAAAGAGAGTGTGATTTAAAATGTTGATGTAATTTTCAGAAGGCAAATGAGATAGTAGATAAGACACTACACAGAGATTTCACCCTCATTTTGTAAAGACTTTAGATCTGGTTTTAGAATTTTTATAGGTGCAAGGCCCTATAGATAATTACTCCTCCCAATAAGTGAGAGAGAATTTTTGATTAAGGCTAGTTGTTAGATCTCTAATGTAGTATAGTAGAAAGACATGGAGTTTCAAAATTTAGGTTATGAAATTTATCATTTTAGCTTAAATTGGATGGTTGGGGAATGATAACATGCTCTATGATCCCATGATTCTATCATCTCGAAAGCATATGATCCCTCCTATGTCACCACAATTTGCCTTAAATTGGGCCAAATGTTGCTTTGAATTACCAAGTCCGCTGAAAGTATTAAATTTCAGCATTGAGTAACATTTCTAATATGGCACTTGATCATATTCATTTGGATAATGTTGACCCTTACTCACTAGCTTTTCAGCCTGCTTTGAGGCTATGACTGCCTTTATTTCTTAATTGATTATATTTTCCAATTGAGTAGCTATTATCATTCCAGGTGTGCTAGCCAGATTTTAAATTGTCAGTTGGAGAGGTGGTGGGTTAACTTTGTTCCTCAAGCGTGAATGTACTATAGAGTTTGAGGTACCACAGTGGCTGGTGATATAAAAGTTGCATTATTAGCTGCCTGTTGATTAGTAGACAAGACATGTGCTGCACTTGATGTGATATTCTTATGCAACATCTCCATCATGATGTTCATTTGTACCATCATATTATTCATTTGGTACCAAGCTGTGCAATCTCCTTATTTTGATCTCCATTTGATGCTACATTTCTTTTGCTTTAGTAGCATGGTATCAATCTATAGCTTTTCCTTTTCTTTTTCATTTCTTATTGCTATTTTGTTCCTTACACATTTTGAGGGAAGAACTTGATCGCTCTTCTTGTGCATTTGTAGAGACAATGTTGTTTTCAGATGACAACGCCGATTATAAAATGGTATGTGTGATCATTTTCTGTTGATATGATAGCTTTGACACCCATGATCTCTTTCTCATTGTCTTCTTCTTCTTCATCTTCGAGAGATCAAAGATCCATCCTATATTTGTTTCTATGAAGACTCTTCATAAATGTTGAAATCAAGTTCGTTTCCAAGTTCATATTATTGGATGGTGTTGAGCGGGAGTTCATCTATATCTCGATATATATAGACAACTTCCATTTCCATTCCTTTTCATTATTTTTTTTTCTGCATAAAATTTCTGACGATGTTTTAGTGAATCTGTTCAATGTGTAACAACCACTTCTTATTAAAGGACCATGATCAACGTTATCCTTTTCTTGTAGGTGAACGACGATGATGGGGACCCCTTGAGGATTCTCCGTGGTGTCCCATCATATCTTTCAAGAAATCCTTTCTATTAGGTATCCACTTATGATGAGTTAATTTTAAGGTAGATTTAGTATATGTATGAGATGTCACACCTCACTAACAAGATTTTACATGAATTGGCCTTCATATTGCTTATCCTTTCTGACATTTTAACAAATGATTCTGGATAGGCGTCCAAGTGTCATACTCGATGCTCACCATGTGAAGTGTCGAGCTTTTGGTACCAAAAGAGATGACAACTTTCTTGGTGGAGCCTGATGTTCCATCACCATAGCTCAAATCTTCTTTTCATTTCCTTGGCTACTTTGAGAACTTTATGCATCCTAGCACATAATGTTTGGTTGTCTCCTTGTGGTGGACCTTGATGTGGTTAGTTTCAAAATGACCGGTTTATTTCAATAAGAGCTATTCCTCTTTATCCACTTGTTGTGTTGTAGGAATACTTTCTTTTAGGTGTTTGCTTTTCAGTCATTCAAAGGGGATCTTGAGCTCTTAGCTCAGATTTCTTCTTCTTCTCATCTTTGGTTAATTTGTTTTTGATGAAGAAGCTTTATGATCATGCTTTCCGTGACAAACGGTTCGGGTGCATGATTGGAATTACACACATAATTTGTCCCTTGATGATTCTTTTCATCACGAGAGCTTCAGATTGAGCTAGCCTCTTAAAAATTGAAGTTCTCTGTTGGGAGAACTCCTTGATAGAGGTTGGTGTGAATTTGGCACATGGCTAGTAGATTTCATTAACTTGAGGCCTTTCAAAGATATTCCCTGGGAATGTACCGTGTGGGTACTTTTGAGCTATGATAGCCTAATTTAAGCTACCAAATTGAATGGTAGCCTCGACATCTCTAGTGTTGATGATGGTGTTGGCTAGGTAGATGTTCACACCAACCATTGAACTGAAAGGAGTGTCAGAGATCCATGTCTTGGCAGAGGAGTTTTTTGAATGTGGGAATGCAAAGGGGAAGAGGAGGGGAACATTCCTTTGCAATTCCTCAACCGAATGAATGAGAGGGAATAGTTGAGAGCAAGAAGCTTCAAATTTGTGTGTGAGGAGCCATAGGCGAGATCGATTGAGCGAGGTAATAAAATAAAATTCTTTCTTTTATTTTGTCGATTTAAATTTTATTTGATTATGTCACAAATGAACTTCATTTAAAATTTATATCTTTGTTGAACTCAATTTTTCATAATATGAATATCATTTTACAAATTCAACATTATGGATGCAATAGTTGATTGCTTCACAATCGAGGCTATTTGGTTGAGTACAAATTGATCCATTTCACCTCAAAATGCACATCGCCACTTTCAATCACTTGACATTCATGTAGACTTGTTCAAATTGAGTGAGAATAGTCTTATTTGATAGATTTTGATGTTTTAAAGCCAATTGCAAGATCAATTTCACGAAAGGAGGTCATTTGATCCTCATGTGCCTCGACTGATATGCATGCATGCGATTGATGACTGAGCATTGATCTTGATCATCAAGCTATGCAATATTTATATTCTGACTAGTTTCAATGTTTTGAATGTGATGGCAAAGTCTGTTCATCGATCGAAGGTCATTTCAACCATTTTCGGTGACATCCAAATTTTGGGTGATTTGCAAATCGCTCTTCTGACATTTTGCCATTTGCTGACTTATCTAAATTGAGTGTGGATATTTACTGATAGATTTTGACATTTTGAAGCTAATGGCACTATCAATTTTACAAATTCATTTGGTCATCATCGTAGCTTTTTGACTTGATGCGCTTTATATTTTGATAACATGAACGCTAATCGATTGATCATTACTTTGCAATATTTATATTTTGATCAATTTTGACATTTTGAATGCAACGGCGAAGTCCTTCATCGACAAGAGGTCATTTAGACCATTTTCGGATGTCCGGTATTTTGAGCATGTATTGTCGCTGTCCATCGAATTAGACTTGTGGGTTTGACTCAACTTATGGTACCTATGTGGAGGTCAACAAATGCCCCTAAACAAATGTGATTTGTGCATGGAGTGAGTCACATTTTGTTGAAAACTGGTTGACCTTTGGGATGACCAATCTTGGAACATTTCAACTTCTTGTAGAACTTATGATTTTATAGATTTACATTATGTCAGCTTATTCAGACATGCTAAATGATAGATTGACCAACTTGTCGAATTGACTTGTTTGGATAGATAAGTTCTTACATCATCTACTATCTACTTCCATGGCTTTGAAGATCTCTTCTTTTTATGTCATTATGATTTGATCCTTCCAATCCAAGCTTCATGCTTTATTGGGTTTGATGGAGGAATGGCTTATCTTTGCTTATTGATTTGAAATTTCTTCATCCTAGCTTTAAGCTTAATGACTTGATAAAAGAACTGATTTGTCTCAATTGACTTGTCGAAGTGTATGCACTCCATGAATCTCTTATTGCTTTGATGGATTCGTGAAGGATACATACAATGACCCAATCTTTGCTTATATGTGGTCAATGTTGACTTATTTATCTAGTATGCTTTAACCGACCTAACCATAAAAATTCTTTTAGTTTAGCCATCGCCTTTATATGAACTATGGAATTGCTTCCTCGATGCTTGTTTGATGAGAGATATTTTGATCTATGCTTTGAGTTTGATCATCATTGAGAATATATTGAAATATCACCTGCGTGTAATATGAAGATTGAGGCAGCCAATTGAGCGTTTCTCAAATTATCTTGATCTATCGATCAAGAGATCTCTTGGATCCTAGTGCTTGTAATTACTATGTCGGATCTATTTGAGATTAAATAGCTATCATCATTCTAATTTGGCTCTTCACTATGACTTTTCGAGGTTTGTGAGTAGAGAAAGAATACCATATTTAAGCTTGTTGAGTTCGACCTTTAGAACCTACTTGAGACATCGACTTAAACTGTAGTGAGTTAATGGTTTTGTCATCAAACTGACGAATGGTGGCTCTTTCACGCGCTTGTGAGTGAAGAGTCCAACAACTTCGCTTGGGATTTGAGTTCGACCTTTGAACATATTCATTTCCTAGACTTTAGGATGTAGATATTAATGTTTCTCCAACTTAATTGATTGAAGCATCCAAAATTGGGAGTTCTTTTGACTTGATCATTAGAATTTGGCAAATCTATGAGATAAATTTCTTGAGATTTAGGGTTCTACTTTCCTGTATAGAAATAGATTTATTTTGTTCCTGCAAGACTCTACAACTTAACAGTAACAATTATGGACATACTCAGGGATTTCGGCGTAAAGCTCGATGTCAATGTGAATAAGAATATATTTAAAGATCTCGCCTTATGGCACGATGTCAACTCAAATAAACAAGATATAAACTAAAAAAAATATCTCCTGTCTTGTAGGGGGAATTTTAAAGTACATTTAGAAGAATTTTCAAGATAAAAATACATAAATACATCAATATTTGAAATGATGTACTCTAAAGGGGATTTTGACATACAATATTGATTTCATCTCAGATATATAACTTAAAAATACCCCTCAGAAAGGAGAATTTTATAAAAAAGTTCTTCATCTAGATTTATTTAGGATCTCTGCATGAAGCATGTCAACCTAAATAGATATACTAAAAAATGCCACCATCTTAAAGGAGGATTTCTATTGTACCTCAGCATGTGATCGTAAGTATAATACTTTTCAAGTATACTTTTCAATGATAAAAGGGCCTTCCCAACTAGGCTCAAATTTACCACCAAATTTTGGTTAGAATAATTGGTCTTCAAAGACTAGAACTTATTCCCCTTTTGGAATGTTTGAGACCGCACCATATGGTTGAATGCTATGGACATCCTTGCTCGATAAACTTCAATTTTGTTGAGCTTGGAGCTTGATCTCATTAAGCACATTAAGCTCTTCCATTATGCCATTCTCATCTGAGTGAATTTGTGTTGAATGGCTATTCGTGAGTAAGGTAGTTCAACCAAGTGATAGAACCTTCAACCCTTAATACTAGCTCATAATGAGTGGATTTTTATGAGTACAATCTAGATATTATGATATTGTCTTTCTATGGGAATTTCACTCAAGATTTTGGCCTCCAAATTTGCTCACCTATTTGTGACCTTGATGGCGATTCTTGGCCTATGGTCCAAGTGCCACTTGATGCTCACTGGTGGGACTTGAATTAGTAGACATCTTATTGGGTTATGAGGATGTCTCTTTAGAAGAGCAACTATAGCCTTGATAACAAGTTTGATATTTTTTTTCATCCATTTCTCCTTAGAACTTTGAGGACCCATGTACTCTTGCATATATAGTTCTAAGTTTCCTCACCAGATAAGCTAGAACTGTTATCGTCCAAAAGATTGTTTGAGGACCAATAGAGCTATTTCGCTTTTACCCATCTTAGCTATCAAACCTATTATGAGTTAGAACATTATCTCATTTCACTATTGTCCAAATTTTTACTTGAACAATGGCTATGAGCACGCAGTTAGCATTTTTCTTTCTCGTTGTCTCTTTATTGCTTCTGATGAAAAAAGCTTTTGTGCTGCTACTTTTTCTCGAGGACTTTAACCTCCACATTTATTTATTTTCATTCTATCTACCTTTTGATGATTCCCAAATATGCGTGTGTCACACCCCAATGCTCATCATGTAAATTGTTTAGAACGGTCTTGAGCATTACCCACTAAGAGTAGCCTTTTATTGAAGCTTTCATTTTCTCCGATAATCAATCATTGATACTTTTTCTTCATAAGACCCTTCTCCTAGACAACTTTCGCATCATGTGCACTCTAGAGACGAGTCTCGTGATACTTCCTTTATGGGATTATAGTTGTTGTGAATGATTATTTGATATCTATTGAGTCGCTCATTTTCACCAACTTCTCAAATGTGTTATGAGAGGGAACATTCACTGAATCAAGTCTAGTCACATGGTTAGTGATTCAGAAGTAACTTTGATCTCATAGTTCAACATTTCTTCATAAGTTTTCCTCCACCAAAAGAGACTTCAGATCATGCCTTCTAGTGAAAAGTTCAAGCAGTTGTAATATTCTAGAGAACTAAAGTAATAGTTCACCAAGTTACTTTAAATTTTAATTTTATTATATTTTGCTTCTATTATAGTTTAGATTCGACTAGCCAAAGATGGAAAGAGAAAACTATCCCCAGCCGAGTCATCAGAAATCTATGGGCTCCAAAAATTTGCCACCGACCTCTCGATAATTTTTGAATTTGAATATTGAATTGAAGAGAATGTGATTTGAAGTGTATGTAATTTTCGGCAAATGAGATAGTAGATAAGACACTACCCGATTTTGCCCTCATTTTGTAAGGATTTTAGATCTTATTCCTATAGAGTAAGCCCCTATAGTTAATTACCCTCACAATAAATGAAAGGGAACTTTTGATTAGGCTTGTTAGATCGCTTAATGCATAGATATATAAGATATAGAGTTTCAAAATTTAGGTTATGAAATTTATCATTTTAGCTTAAACCGATGGTTGGGAGAATGATGATGTGCATCTAGATCCCATGGTCATTATCCCAAGTAGGGGTCCCTCCTATGTTACAAGTAGCCTTAAATTGGGCCAAATGTTGCTTTGGATTACCAAGATTTGAAAGTATTAAATTTTGATTTGAATAAACTTTCGCACCTTAACTGATCATTTTAGCTGGTAAGGGCAACCTTACTCACCAACTTTTCACCTAAGGTTATGATCGCTTCTTTATTTTTTCATTAATTATCATTTCCGAGAGCAAGTTACGGTGTGCTAGCCAAATTTTGAATTGATGGCTCAAGAGGTGGTGGGTTAACTTGTCTCACTTCATGAAGTGTACTATAGAGTTTGAGGTACCAAGGTCGTGATATAGAAGTTGTATTATTAGTTTGATTAGCATACAAGATAGGTGCTGCACTTGATGTGATATTCTTCTGCAACATCTTCATCATGATGTTCATTTGTACTATCATATCATTCATTTAGGTACTGAGCTATGCAATCTCCTTGTCTTTAACCTCCATTTGACACCATATTTTACTCTCTACTAGTCATGGCATCAATCAACAAGCTTTTCCTCTTCTTCATTTCTTATTATTTTTTTTTGCTCAAGGAAGAACTTGGAGCTTTCTCCTTGTGCATTTGTAGAGACAATATTAAGCAAGATCAAATCGCATGTGAGGAGCCGAGGCGGATCATTGAGGGAAATAAAATAAAATTCTCTTTTTATTTTGCAGATTTAAATTTTATTTGATTAAGTCACAAATGAACTTAATTTAAAAAATGTATATCTTTGTTGAACTTAACTTTGCATAATATGAATATCATTTCTAAGCAAATTTAACATTTTGGATGCAATGGTGCGATCTATTTTGCAATCGAGGCCATTTGGTTTGATTCGGCATCGAGTTGGATCCATTTCAGCTCAAAATGCGCATTGCCACTTTCGACCACTCGACATTCATGCAATTGTCTGAATTGAGTGAAAATAGTCTTATTTGATAGATTTTAATGTTTCAAAGCCAATGATGAGATCAATTTCATGAACAGAGATCATTTGATTCTTGTTGGTGCCTCTTGACCTCGATATGTGTGCAGGCGCATTGACAACTCGAGCGCTTGATCGGTTGATCATCAAATTATGCAATATTTATATTTTTACTAGTTTTAACATTTTTAATGCGATGGCAAGTCCGTTCATCGATCAAAGGTCATTTCAACCATTTTCGGTGACGTCAAGTACATTTTGAGCCCCAATTTGTGCACTATCACTTCTGATTATTTGACATTTGCACAGACTCATCCGAATTGAGTGCGGACAGTCTTACTTGATAGATTTTGATGTTTCGAAGCTAATGGAGCTATCAATTTTGCAAGCGGGGGTCATTTGGTCACCATCATAGCTTTTTGACTCTGATATACGTGTTGACACTTTGATAGCTCGAGCGCTTAATCGATTGATCATTAGACTTTGCAATATTTATATTTTGATCAATTTTGACATTTTGAATGCAACATCAAAGTTTGTTCATCTATTAGAGGTCATTTCGACCATTTTCGGTGACGTCCAATGCATTTTGAGCCCCAATTTGTGCACTGTCACTTTCGAAGTCCGTCGAATTAGACTTGTGGGCTTGACTCGACTTATGACACGTATGTGGAGGTCAACACTAGTATAGTTTCACATGAGTTCATAGTTTTGAGCTACATGCCAAAGGTTTAATAGTTTGGCCCATTGTGCATATTCAAATGGTTATTGTATTATATTCAATTTGAATGTCTTTAATATGCAAGTGAAATGAGTCTCATGCTTACTTCATAGAGCAATATTTTGCTTAATCACTTGATTCATATAAACAATTGAAAGAGTTAAGCTCATATTAGAATATTTCTTACATGATTCATGCAAATACTTGAAAGAATCAAATTCATGCTCTATAGAACAAATGCATCCTTGATTTATTATAGAATAGATATATGCTTGAATCATTATAAGCATTTGGGAAAAATCAAACCCGTGTTTCACTAAACAGATTCTTACATTTGATTTATAACAAACATTTGAAAAAATCAAAGATGTATTGTCTTATAGAACAAATCTATACTTGACTCATGACAAGCAGTTGAAAGAGTCAACTCATATCTTATAGAACAAATCTCTACTTGATCTAAATAAACATTTGAAAGAGTCAAATTCATATTTGACAGAATGATCTACACTTGATTTATAATTTTAGGTATCAAAATTGAACTTATGCTTGCAATTTGACACACATGTCAGGCCAAATATAATTACTCCAACTTAGACAATTGAATGTCCGTACAACACTTTTAAAGAATAGATATTTATATGTATGTTGAAGTATCCACTAGATCAAATATCTTAAGAAATATGCAAGCTATGTGCAAAATGAATGAATAGATATCTACACCCCAGTTGGATCTTAAGATATGATCCAGGTTAATAAAAACTAAAAATCTAATGATGTTATTATAATATTTTTAACTTAATAAAATCTGATAAGTTAATTTTATCATAGAATTATAAAAGATAAATATATCAACATAATTATTAATGTAATTTCTGAAGTTTAAACCCTCAATAGAAAAGTCTCAAACATGATCCTCTATTCTCAAGCTAGAGTTGACAAAGTTTAGAGGACTATAAATTTTGAAGTAATGAATCACCCTGGTTGGTTCTTAAGATCGGGTTTGGGTTAAAAAAACCTAAAACTTTGATTATAATATAATAAGAATTTCAATTTGATGAAAATTGAGAAGTTAATTTTGTCATATAATTGTAAGAGATAAATCTATTTTCATAACTTCTCAAGTTCAAACTCCTAAGAGGAAAAGTCTCAAACCTGATTCTCTATACTCAAGCTAGAGTTGACAAGATTTAGAGAAATATAAGTGTGTAAGAAATGAATTTAGACTCGATCCTTTGCAAAAAAAACAAAGTTGATAAGGTCTATTAACCTATAATAGCCATATAAAAAAAGGGTTGTCATTATTAAGGTTTAAATGATTAATCATTACATGCTTAAATGAAAATCAATTATAAAATAATCAATTATTCAAATAAATTATATATATATATATATAATTAAATAAAATTAATTATTTAAATTTAAAGTAAAATCTATCCACCCCTCCGCAACTGTTTATCGAGAGTGGCAAATTAGAAAAAATTTTGCTCACAAAGAGCCAATGTCAAATCAAATGCATAGTTATTTTCACACCCAAATAATTTTAAGTCATTAAGGATGTGGCTTATGTCCTCTATTCATATGATTTTGCCTTAAATGGTACCAGATAATAGCTTTTTATGGCCAGAACCCTCTGATCGGGTGGTTCACCATAATATGACACAACTAAATCATGGTAACTGTCGTAGCCGTATGTTCCTCAACGGCTTTGTTCTTTTAGCTATGAATTATATTATGTATTTGATTGGGTAAAAAAGGCTCTCTGTTAGTTAAGGTTGACTTCTGTTTGTCCCCTTAGACAAACTCTATCCCAGGTCTACAAAGATACTTTGGATGACGTAACTCGTGGTTATTGACAAGGATCCTTCGGTCAGGTTGGGTCGACTACCTCCTCTGACTAAGTGGACCAGGGACTACGATAATCTGGCATGATAGAACCATGAGATCTTAATCGGGTGCGTCATCGTTCCCCTAAACAAAAAGCTTTAAATTAAAATAATAAATCTCATAATTTTTAAACACCACTCACTGCTATTATATACTTGTTATTTAATGATTCATCGACAAGCCTTAATTGAAAATGCTCTCTTAGTACTGGGAAGGGTAATTAATTATAAGTGCTTACACTTATAGGAAACCTGGAACTATATTTAAAGTCATAAAATGAGAGCTAAATCTTGGGTTGTATCTTATCTACTATTCCATCTACATTTTAAAAATTTGACCAACATTTTAACTATTCCCTTCATCTGCAAAAGGTCAGTGGTGAATTTTGGAGCCCACAAAGATTATCCACTCAAGATATCCATTTGCTATTTTCTCAATCGCATTTATTTGCTACTTTTCATCCTTCACCTCCTCAATGATCTTATCTCATTGGCACTCTCGATCAATATCAAGGGTACTCAACACAATGATATTGGTAACAATCATTATGATAATGTTTATGTCTAGTCAAAGGGAAGGTTGTGTGTATGTCTGCCCCTTATTTTCATAGCATTAAAGTCGATCTTCAACCAATTGAACATCTCAACAAACACATAAATGTGATTTTCAATGTTTCCAGTTAAGACTTAAATGGGACTCCCAAAGCTAAAAGCTCTATTAGAGCAACCAATAGTAATCATTCGACATGATTGGAGGCCATATCTCACATCAACCTACACTTCTAAAGGTGGGGTGGAGCTCTTGTGTTAGGTGTGTGGGGTTGCTTGAATGATGACATGACAATTATTGCCATCACCCACTAAAATAACTCAGATGAGAGAATGTTGACTCTAACTAATCTTCTTTATCTCATTCACTCACCAGAGCTAGAGGAGATTGCCCTCTCTTCAAAGGAAAATTCTTGTCTTATCTTATCATCCTATATAAGTACTAGCTTGTGGTCCACATGCAAAAAAACTTTGTGGAACAAGTACAAACTTGCCCCTTATTTGTGTGAGAAATCCCTTCAAAGAGGTGGGAACATTCTTTGCATCCACCTTCACTTTGATATTATTTGAGGGCTTGGTTAACAATGCCCACCCTATCTTTAACCAAATGTAAAAGTATTGCTCCCACCAATTCTTCACAGACTCTAAGTCCATTTGGGGCCAGTATACCTTTTTGTAAAGATGATTGTGAAGTTGTAAAAATAGTAACTTTTAAAAAATTATTATGGGTATCAAATAACAAATTTTTTAATGCTACCACACAATAGTAGATGATTGTTAAAAATAACTTTCCACCACATAACATCTACAAAGTAACAAGTAGTTGTCAAACATTAATGTGATAACAATCCAAAAAATATAATAAAAAAGCTATCCCAAATAAATCCTCCTTCAAGTCATTCATCATAAGGACTTGTGAACAAGAACACTAATTTGTCAACCCAATCGACACTTCTTACATAAAGCCATCATTCCTCACAACATAACAAAAGAGTTGGGCATGAGCAATGTAGAAATAAGCTAAAAACCTATAGGAACATTCACTTATGCTGATAGCAACAATCCATCTAAGACATTTAAAAGTGAGTTGGCAAATAGGTAATGTGTGATATTTTGGGGTAATTTGTTGTTTGTATGTATCATTGGATGATATTTTGTGGTATCTAAATTTCTTACTTTACTCGCATATTAGAACAAAAAATCGACTCAACTATTATTAGGGATACCTAATTTTATTTAAAATATTATGTTCAAGTAAAAATGGGTTTGGAACTCAAATATTTTATTGACCATTATCATGCATATTGTCCCTTCTAGATTGATTTGATTGATGCATTGTTTTATTTGGGAAAGCTTTATCATTTTCCAATTAGAATCCTCAAGTGATTGGCAAGTCAACATTCTATTATGAGGATGATAAGCTCAATCACTAATAAGCCTTGCCGGTACTTTCATATCATGTGATTAATGCATTATTTTGTTAAGATATGATTTATCATTTGTTAGGTTGACAATTCGACTTTCTTATTCTAGAGTTGGTGAGCTCAATCGCTAAGGTGACATCACGTCTCTATCTTTATTCTATTTTGACCACTTGTGATGACCCCAAGATTAATGCATATCAAATATATTTTGTATGACACTTTTGATGAAGTGATTTGCACCCTCATTTATTATATCTGATGAGATGGTTGAGTTTGATCATAAATGACCATGATCTTGCTTGTAAAATAATCATAAGTAAACAATCATTTTAAATGACCATGACCTTGAGTTTAATCATTTTAAACAGTCATTTTAAATAAGTAAACAATCATTTTGAACAAGTTTCTAAAATGAAGCTTTCAAGAAATTAACATCACTCAAAAAACAATCATAAATGATTTCAACTTAAATAGGGAACTTTTATTATGCTAAAATCTAGCATGATTGCAATGATTAGGTTAAAATCTAGTGAAAATACTCCAAAATAGCATTAAATTGTAACTATAGAAATATCATTATTTTGTAATGTCAATTTCAAAGTTAAGTTTAACAATATTTTAAGTTGAGTTTAATTTTAAATTAATTTCAAATTATTTTAAATTTTAATTAGAAATTTTTATAAATCAATCATCTAATATCTATGTATTTACAATTTAATTATCCTCTGCATTTTTTTTTGAACTGTTGGACCTATAAATTTGAGTGTGTCATGATCAAATCATTGAGAATTTTATAAAAATTAAAATATGAGTTAGGCTTTTGTTATGAATTTTAATATTTAAATGTCAGTTTTAAAAATTAAAATTAAAGATGATTAATTTATAAATATAAAAGAGTAAGATAATATAGTATATAAAAGTAGGGCTATCAAAAAAGCTCATTGTTCGTGAACAGTTCGTGTTCGGCTCATTTGTTAATTGAGCGAGCTGAACACGAAGAAATATTTTAAGCTCGATTCATAAACGAGTCGAACATGAACAATCTTTTGTTTGATCGTGTTCGGCTCAATTTAGCTCTAAATAAATAAATAATTATAATTAATCATATAAATTTCATTTAAAATATAAGTTATATATTAAATATTTTAAACATACATATTTATTTTAATAATTAGATTAGTTAAAAAAAATTTAAATCAAATGAGTTAAAATATATTATAATAAATTTTTAGGAATTTTTTTATTATGATAATATCATAACGATTAGATTTTTTTATTATAGCTAAGATTTGAACACTTCTAAACCAGACATATATATAGGGCTTTCTTCTTGATGCATGAATCCTAACACGCCGTCTCAGACTCTTGATCGATTTAGCTTCATTTGCCCTAATCCTTTAAGTCTCACTTTCTACTCTTCTGACATTCTAAGACTGGGAGTTGTGAGTTGCAATGCTGTTATCTATAACTAGAGGTGAACCTTCAAACACGATTTATGGTTTTCTATGGTTTGGTATCGACCATTACTTTCTTTTTTATTAGACTTCCACTTCGGACTCGGTCGACTTTGCATGTAGCATCATTCTCTTCACCCTTCTCCATCATAAAGTAATAATCTATAGATTTTTGTTTAATTTTTAGTTTTTCTTTTTGATCTGTGAAGTAAATACTATGTGATTTACTGATACTTCTATTTCCTATATATTTCTCTTAATCTATAGATTTCTAATGATCATGTGTAGTTTTTCTCATAATCTATAGATTTTTATAGATTCTCTTCACCCTTCTCTCTGCAACTAGTGATTACGTCGGTTTCTTGATAAAAGCAAAATGCTCTTAAAACTTTTAGGGTTTATGGATTTGGTGTTTGATTTATAGTTGGTAGTGTGCATCCAGATGTTGGTTTATTTATTATGTCCGACATTTTTAAAATCTCTAATTTAGGGTTCTAATTTTTGAATCATCAAGACATCAAGGAAACTTTTCGAAAATTCAATACTTCTACGGTTTATGGGTTTTTCTATTTGATTTGTAAATTTAAAATGTGAGAAACAATGCTTGATGCCTTTATTATATATTGTTATCTTATGGCATTGAAATGCTTGAAGTGCTTATTCACTGTAGGCTTCTCGAAATTTAATTACTTCTATGATTTGAGGGTTTTGTTGTTTGATTTGTAGATTGAAAATGTGAGAAACATAGCTTGATGAATTTGTTATATATTGCTATCTCATGGTACTAAAATGCTTGATGTGCTTATTCCTTGTAGGGTATTGTGGTGTTATTTTTTTCAAATTGGTGAATTTAAAAAATATATGTTTGTTGGGACACCACATAAATCTACATATGTACTCATTAGGCTGGTCGAGTGCGACATTGAAGAATGATGTACTATCTCGAGAGATAAAAGTCACCATCCTACAATGGGACTAATCACCTAATAAGAACTCCTAAGGACAATGGGTCTCTGAATGTTCTAGAGATCTTTCCCCAACTATACAAGAAAAGTAACACAGGGATTAGTTAAATTGGGTTTGTTAAGTTCCCTATAGAGGCAAGCCTCCATAGTTAATTACATCTTAAGGAATAAAATTCCTTAAGAATACTCTTGATTAAGGTAAATGATTGTTGTCTCCAAAGATTTCAAAGATAGGACTATCAACAAATTGGTTATTTTTTAGAAAATCAAGTGGGATTGATCAAATGGAGAAAGTTATTATTGGAATCAATGGGAGATGAGTAGTGGATATTCATGATACAAGAAAACCTAGTGAGAATCCTAAACTATCCTATGTTTGGGCTTTATATTATTAAAATTTGAAGAGGATTATATGTTTGAGTTAAATTTTTAATAGAGATATAGGGCTTATAGTTTCATAACACGAGATCATGAAAATACCTAAGAGGTGAGGATTTATGCTTGTAGCTAGCAAAGAAAAAGAACAATCTCAGATTCTAAATCTAGGGAACTTTGACGAGGGCCAAAACATGACCTAAATCTATGAAAAAAATGGGTATATGATTTATCTCCTCAAGAGAGAATAAATCACCCGACTGTTAGACTTTCAACCGCTTGGGGGTGGCCGCCAACTAACTCCTCCTATAATTTTAAATATATGTAGGAAAGTCTTATGCTTTGCATGATAGCTAGGCTATTGTTTTTTTAGAAGGGAGACTAAGTCCTTAAATACACTCCCTAAGGAACTAGATCATGAAGGGCATGAATAATGACCTAAATTTAATGCAAATTTTGTTAAACTTTATTTTAATTTTTGGACATTTTTATTTGACACAGGCTGTGGGATTTTATATGCCTAATGCATGAGAAATTGATTATGGGCCAAAATCAAAAGAAGGAGGTGTGTTTTCACCATGGCTCTCAAAGGTCAAGCCATTTTCTCTAGCAAAGGTGGATACCCTTCATTAGCAAGAGTGAAACAATATGATTTTATGTATGATGTGAGACATACAATATCCAACTAAGGGGTTGCTAAATATTTTATTATCTTGATTTATGTCCTAGGCTTTAGGTGAGGTTATGAGTTATTTAATTTAATTTTGAGTTGATTAATTAGATAGAAAATTATTTTTCTCTAAGAGCCTAATCGCATCCAGGCCATTCATCAAATAATGAAAAAATTAAAAAGATCATGCCATCCTAATTGCATAATCATAAATAAAATATCAATCAATTTATGAAATTAACACAAAAGAATAAGAGGCCGATGTGGTCAAGCTCCACTGCACAAACTCGAAAAAAAGAATGGGTAGCTGAGCTTTACCCTTATACAACCCATATTACACATGAATAATTGCAATTAAAAGGAATTCATGTTATGGGGATCTTCACTCTTCATTTCTTCATTTCTTCATTTATTCCTTTCTCTTGGCTTGACTTAGGATGTAGTTTGTGCCAAGGGTTCATATGGTATATAAGACATGGTCTTATAACCAATATTCATCTTAATTCTCCCATAACATTTATTCCAAGTTTTAATTGCAAAATTTACATCAGAAGGGAAAGATAAATATTGCAAAAGAGATTAGCTAAATATACCACACAACTAAAGCAGTTATATGAATAATTTGGACTTAGCACCTCACACATGGGTAACCAAGTCCACCAATCCTAGTTTGGATTATGCTTAGGGGTATAAGCAACTTTCACAGCAAAAACTTTTTTATATTTTATTACAGCTCCCCTTAAGCACAATCCCTTATAGAAGATATGATTTGGCTAATATCGACCTAACATCTAGTCTATGGACATGCACCCTAATATATAGTCTGAAACTTTATATCACAAAATAAAATCAGGCATAAACCCATGCACAGCCCTAACATAGAGCTAGAAATGCTGACCTAACCTAATGTGTATGTCATTTAAAGCTTGTGCGGCATGTCTTAGCTAGGCTTTAGGGTTAAAATTTTTTAAGTGTGAAGGATTTGATTTAGAGGGTGGTTTCATTTTAAGTGATTTAGTTGATTCATTAATTTTATTTGATGATTTAATTTAAATGATGAACCTATATTTAGTTACTAAATTTTGTAAAGAGAAAGAAAGAGAAGAGAAGTTCTCTTTCATCCCTACCTTAAGTAATTTCTAAGGTAGAATCATTAATGATTTTTTTTTCTTTAATGAATGTTTTTTATGTGTTTTAATTAACCTTAAGTTTAGATTTTTTCTAAATAGACCTATTCAATAAGAAAGTCATCTTAGGATAACTTAAGGTGAATTACTATCACATAACATACAACCATTTATTTTTTTCCACCATGTATACCGTGCATATGAATAATCTGAAGCATACCTATACATACAATGTAAATTTTAGCACACCTTGATGATGAATGCTAAGAGATATGATTTGAAAATTTGGATATTTTATGAAATACATGTCTTTATTATGTAGAAAAGAGGGATTTCTCATCCGTTAGCAAAATCCACATCGACATGTATAAAAGACATAAGTGAGTATGATGCCATTATTTCTTACAGTAATAAGGTACAAGACCTACTGAGGGCTACCTAAAGCTTCACAGCCCCGGGATGTCCAGACTAATATACCACTTTTCTTAAATACATGTAGATGTACAAAGAGAAACAAATGGATAAAGAATCATGCAAAAGATTTATGTTTGATTTGGTTGTATAATTTACATGTGTAAATGTGAGGATTTGTCATAAGTCATAACCTGAAAATGCATAGGAATAGATAGTAAGCAAGTTCTTTTCAAATGAACTATACACTTTGTAAATCCTATTCAAATCCATGTTAAGAGAAGAGGAGAAAATAACATAAAATACATCTTATTCTATAATCACATATAAGCTTATAAGTACTTATAAGTAGCATAATTTCACTCATAATCTTTAATTTATAATTTTTGAAAATAATTTTTTTAGTTTAATAGTGATAATAGCCACTCATATTCTTAACTTTAACCAACACATATAATTTGACATAAAATGAGACATTTTATTTAATTGATTTTTCAAAAGAGGTGAATGCCTGATTTTATATGGCAAACAACAATTAGCATGCTTGGAAAGAAATAAAGTGATGTAAGCATATGACTTCATTTACCCTAATTAATTCCTAAAGACAATCTTATAAAATAAGATTATTTAAAGTGAATCAAAATTCTTTAAGGAAATTTTTATTTATGAATTTGACTTGACTTAGAAAATATAAAAAAGGTTTGTTGATCCTAACCCATTTCCCAATTTGTGAATTAGTTTAGTTTAATTTTAGAATAATTAGGTTGATTTTATATTTTGTTTATGTTAAGGTATGTGTTAAATCCATTAATTATGCCTTACCTACACCTCCTTAACATAATTATCTAAACAAATCTGAGTCAACATATGATATGCAACCACATAGAATTTAAATCAGCAATGCACCTAAGAAATAAAGGGGGCCTAATATAATTGGCTCACAATTATTGATTAAATAAGTCAAAGGATTTAATTAAGTACTTTTATAACCATCCTACACATGTAGTTTGACTATAATTTTCTTTGAAGCCTCTTAGGTTATTGAACACCTAAGAATCTACCCAAGATTAAGATGATTAAATTCTAGAATAATTTAGTTTTGAGTTTAGTTAACTAAGCCACTTAATGAAGTGATTAAATCATTAATCAATTTACAAATTAATTAAGTCTTTATCCAAATGAAATAAACATAGGGGAAAAGATTTGGAAAAGAAATCCTAATCTCATTCCCTAAGTCCATTCACTATTTTATGATGATTAACAAACTTAATTAATGAATTTATCACTTTTTAATAGGTCAATTAATCATTCATTTAGTTAAGAGAAGGATTAAGGATTAAATAAGAAACTACCATAATTAGTCAAACAATAAATTCTAAGAAAATTATGGGAGATAGAAGTCATCCCACTAATAAACCCTAAGAAGTTTGGAAATAATTGCTGAAGTAATTAAGGAGTAATTAGCCTAATTATATTTTAAATAAAACCAAAATTTAGTGAAAGTCACTATTCAAAATCAATTGATTTTAATTTTATATTATTCCTTACTGAATCATCTTTTAAAATGAACTTGAGTTTGTATTTTTTTGAATTTTTCTATAATTAATTATGAATTTTGGAAGTTTTAGCACTAAAAATAAATTCATTAGAGCTAATTAACCCTTAATCCCGTCAGCCATGTGGCGCTTGCGTGATAGGATAGGATATTTAAATTATCACATCCACCGTTAGTCAACCGAATGACGCTTTTCTCCAGATCTAAGATCAGATGGCTACGATTAATCTCGTGATTTATGCTTAAATTAAAGGAAGATCTATCTTGATTTAATCACAATCGTCTGATCTAGTCACACTGAATGGATGGTGTGTGATCTATCCTCCGAGCGAAGAGATGGATGTCGTTGTCGATCATCGCTGATCCTTAACCCGAGCTTGGATGGAGTTCAAACTCACCCCACACCTTCGGGGAGGTACAAGCAAAGTATCCAATGGTCAAGATCTAATGAGATTATAATTTCCTTCATAAATGACCAAGCAATTTTTATCCTAAGATTGATTTTGAGTAATACCTCTTCGGAGGCTATCACCGGTGCTTAACGGAGGAGGTAGCTTCATCTAGTAGATGAAGCCATAAAGGTATCAACCCTTGATTTTAAGTGGATGGATCGGTTGATCAAGCTCTCCTTCAATGACTTAGGAAACAACTTGATTCAGCTCGATGAGGTCCCTTGATGGTGCTTGCAAGATTAATTTAGGTTTGGTGGAGAATTGGATGAGTTGGATTTTCACTTCACATCCTCTATTTTGGCTTTGAGCAAAATCAAGAAAGAGAAATGGGAGCTTAGAAATAGACTTGGGAAGCTTAGGAATGCTTTGTTTTGATGCCCGTGAATCCAAATTCAATGCTTGTGATTTGAGTTGGAATGAAGGGGAGTATATCTCCCCTCCTAGATCGACGAGAAGAGCATTCTTGCCAATTTTGATCAATGGAGATGGTTGATCGATTTGTTTTTTTAGCATCCTATGTGATTCACTTTAGGTAGTGGGGGGAAGGAGAGTAAATGCCCATGTGCTAGGTGAGTGTATGGGGTGATCCAAGTACTCGATTCTCATTGGAGGGGTTTAGCCTTGGGTTGGGTCATGGATGACCTAAGCCCATTGGGTCATGTTCACCACCTCCCTTAGTATCCATGTGGACCACTAAGGATGTCAAGTGGCTTTGAGAAAGAATTTGGCCAAATTCCAAGTGAATTTGGCCATATGATATCCTTTGACCTATGGGTAAAATGGTTATTTTACCTTGATTTCAAGTGATTTGGAGTTCATTTGGTTTGAATTGTTTCAACTTGACCCATTTGGGTCAAGTTGGGTCAAATTGAGTTAGGTTAACCAATTGGTCAAATTGGGTCAAACCATAGTCTTGGTCAAGTTCAAATGATCTTTTGAGTCTATGGGTATCATTGATTTGGTTCAATTTAGTTTACATTTGGTTTTAGTTCATTTAGGTTCATTTAGGTCAAATGGGTTAAGTTGACCAATTTGACCCATTTGACCCATTAGGTCATAGGTTGATTTAGGCTTGATCATTTGAAATGTACACAAGCTTTGGTTTTAATCAATTTTGGTTTGGTTTGATTTCAAGTTGATTTGACCCAGTCAAGTTGAGTTCATGGTTAATTAGGATAGTTGGGTCTAGTTGGCCAATTAAAGCTTTGGTCAAGTTCAACAAGTGATTTACAATAAATTTAACTCATTAGTTGCATTCAATTTAGCTTAGATCAAGATTTGACCTATTTTTTACTTTTAGGTCAACTTGGGCCAACTAGGTTAAGTGACCAATTAGGCTTGGTTTGGCTCAATTGATGACTTGGTCAAGTTCAATCATTGATTATGGATTGATTTAGATCAATGGTTTTAATTAATTTGTCTTATAGTGGATTTTGGCTAGTTTGGATTTCATTTGGGCTAATTTGACTTGGTTTGACCCAATTTGAGTGATTGACCACTCTAGATGATGCTCACAATGTGAGGCTTCGATTTGATTAGTTCAATCCAATTTAGGTTAGATTAGAATTTGGCTCAAAAGGTCCATTAGGTCACTTTGGGTCAAGTGAGCCTAAGTGGTTAATTGGCTTGATCAAAGCTTGATTCTAGTTTGGTTGAACTCACATATGGGCTTTTGATTGAAATATAAATCCAATTGTAAGTGATTTAGAGTCAAATGGGTTTTGATTCATTTGACAATTTTAAGCCAAAAGGATGAACATGGGTTTAACTTGGGTTAGTTTGATTTTGGTTTGGTGATTGTGGTTTATGTTTATATTTGGGCATGTGATTGAAGGAATGATTGCTTTGAAGAGGAAATCCAAAGATTTGGATTGATTTAAGAATGATTTGGATACGTTCAAGGATTTGACTTGAAAAAGTATAAGTTGGATTTAAGTTAGATTTCGATTTGAGTTTTGAATTTAGTTTTGATTATTTGAGTTTATATTTCATTTATATTTGTGAATATAAATGAGAATATAAATGGGTTATAAGAAAATATTTTGAATTTGGAGTGCTTTGGATTTGATTTGAGCTAAGACCAAGGATTTGACTGGAAAGAGTATAAGTTGGATTTTGGTTAGACTTGGATTTGAGTTTTGAATTTATTTTTGGGCATTTGAATTTATATTTCTTTTATATTCATGAATATAAATGAGAATATAAATGGCTTATGAGAAAATGCTTTGAATTTGGAGTGATTTGGATTTGATTTGAGCTAAGTTCATAAGATGAAATCAAAAGGGCTTAGGAAAGGTTTTGGATTTGGAATTGATCATAAGTTTTAATTATTTGCAATTGATTCATGATTTGAGAAAATCAACTTAGTTGGAATGGATTTTAAGATTTCAATTTGAGGTTTGGCTTGAAAGAAGGAAGCAAGGATTGGGTTTGAGCTATAGGCAAGTCCTCCTAATACCCCAAGGCATATCCTATTCCTATGGCTAAGTCTTCTAAGTCTCTAGGGATAAGTTAAGTGTTCACTTAATCACTAGAAGTGTCTTAAGACTAAAGAGCTCTTAATGTTTAGAGGAGTCCTTATGTCTAAGATGGAGAAGTTGAGAGCTCACTCCAAAAGTTAGGTCAGCAGATACTCAAAGCCTCTGTTTTATGTAAATGTTTGTGAATCTCCATAGAAGGTTTTTGAAATTTCTTTACTTCTAGAGCTTGTGGATTTTGGTATTTAATATGTAAATAAAGATGTTAAAAAAGAGCATGATATCTTTAGTATCTTTCTCCACCTTATGCTATTGAGATACTTGATGCTTTATTTTCTGTGCTTTTGAAATTATTGTGAAAGCAAGTTTTAATTTAAAAGCATATAGTGTTATAAATTCTTAATTTGTATTTAGTTTTATTTTTTTTATTCAATGACATGATGCCATTGTATAATCTAACTATGTTATGATGGTATGATGGTGACTTAGTGATTGATTGACTGTGTTATACTGGAAATCAAGCATGGAATGCTTACTGGTATTACTTTGAAGAAAGTAGTATGGTTTGTTAATTGTTTGGAGGGTCTTTTTATGCAGTTTCATCATCAAAATTTGGTGTTTAGGGTTTACTATCTATATCTATTTGATGCTTGAGCCTCTAAGGCTTGCGTTTCATTGATTGGTCTTTTGTATCATACATCTTTTTTCTTGTTGCTTTCTTCTTACTGATATGTCATATTAAATTCTCACTTATCAAATCACCATCATACCATCACCATCTTACATTATCTCTCTTCTCTAAGTTGCATACACTTATAGATGCATATCCAACATAAAACTAAGTGTAGTATTGATAAATTAAATAGCAAATAAAATAAAAAATTACAAGAAAAATAATTGAAACAGACCCGCCAAAATAAGATATATAAACAACCATCTTATCAAGCTAAGTTGCATCTCATATTATAAAAGGTTTAACATCATAGCCTTTTAAAAATCATAACTCTTAATGTATTCATAATGGTGTAGCATTGCTATATAAATATTATCAAATGGTCCTCATGAATGAAGAACTGGAGAGAAGTAGTAGTCATATCTCAAAATAACTATAAGTAGTTATTAGGTTGTATCATGGAGAATTTGATTTCTTTCCAATGAAGCAAAAACTTATTAATTTATAAAGTGACTGAAATTTGAAGGCATGGTGTGTATATATTCCATGTGGAGATTCTTCCTCATGTCTAAAAAATAGGAGAAAATAATAAGTAGATTGATCTCAAAATAATAGTAAAGGTAGCCAAAAAATATTAACCAGTAAAACAAACTCACTAATATTGATGGCTGCTTTAATTCTTAACTGGGTATAGTTTGGAATTTTATATCAGCTAATCACTTTATTTGATATTTTATTGTATTTTGGTATTTAATTTATCAATACTACACTTTGTTTTGTGCTGAATATGTTGGATTTATTGGTTTTTAAGTGGGTTGTGATGTTATATTTTTTCCAAGGTATAATATGGTTGTTTATCTTTCTTGTTTTGTATAATCTTTTTCATTTCTTTCTTGCTTCATGCACTGATTTTATTTATTATTTTATGTATTTTGTTATCTAGAGTCTAATTTGTTTGTGGTGGATAGTTTGAAATTATGATTTCTTTAATTTTAAGCAATCATCAAGCTATGACAATATCATTGATTAGCTGATATAAAATTTCAAATTGAGCTCACTTAATAATTATATAACATAATTTTTTTAGTTTTATTTATATGGTGCAGCAAGAGGTATAAAGAGTATATTGTATGTAACAAATTGGTGATTTCTGAAGAGTGAATAATCAAGCCAAGTCTACCAAAATTATTTTGTGGATTGAAAGATGTTAAAGGTTTATTTTGTTTGTTATAAATGTATAATTAGATTGTACTCATTTTAATTTATTTGTACATTATAATTAATTTTAAATTTATACTTCAATAAATAAATTATGTTACTACATCATATTCAAATATAATTTTGCATTATGTAATTTTTATTTGCAATAAAAATTATTTTTTAAGAGATTTTTTTATTGTTAGTCCACAATTTATGAATAACTACAAAGCTGTATATTGATAGTAAATTTTTTTATTAAATTTAATATTTTTAAATATTAATACAACAACAACAACAACAAGCCTTAATACCACTAGGTGGGGTTGGCTACATGAATCCTTCGTCTCCATTATGTCTTTCAAATTCTCATTTAATTCAAGTATACTAAGATCATTTTTATACATCCTAACCAAGTCCTTTTAGGTCTACCTCTACCTTTCTTAACATAAGACAAATCTAATGCATCTTCTATAAGTCATCGGACGGTCGACGCTTTATGTGGTCAAACCATCTAAGGTGACTCTCCCTAATCTTATCTACCACTAGAGCTACTCCAACTTTTTCCCGAACATACTCATTTTGCATTCTATCTCTAAGAGTAAAACCACTCATCCACCTAAGCATCCTCATCTCTATAACACTTAACTTAGTCTTATGCTTCTCTTGTATTGGCCAACATTCTGCACCGTAAGTCACTGCAGGTCTTACTACCATCTTATAAAATTTTCTCTTAAGTTTAAGTGGAACTTTTCTATCACATAATAAGCCAGATGCATTCCTCCACTTCAACTATCCAACTTGAATTCTACTAATAACATCTCCATCTATTTAACCATCATTTTGAACAAAAGAGCCTAAATATCTGAATCGCTCACTCTTATTAATGACTTGTTCACCTAATGTCACAATACTACCACTAGAACTTCTACAACTAAAATTACACTCTATATATTCAGCTTTAGATCTACTTAAATAAAACCTTTAGACTCTAAAGTTGAGCTCCATAATTCAAATTTCTATTGGACTCCTCTAGTCTTATCAACAAGAAGAATGTCATCAGCAAAAAGCATGCACCAAGGTACATCTTCTTATAAATGCCTAGTAAGAACATCCATAACTAAAGTAAAAAAGATAAGGGCTTAAAGTTGATCCTTGATGTAATCCAACTGAAATAGGAAAATATTTTGTCAATCATCCTTGTGTTTGGACAAAAGTAATTCTAGTATACATATCCTTAATGACTTGAATATAACCAATATTAACTCCTTTCTCGCTCTAGAACTCTCCAAAGAACATCTCTTGAACCTTTATCATAAGCTTTCTCTAAATCAATAAATATCATATGCATCCTCCTTACTTTCTCTATACTTCTCCATCAAACCTCTTAACAAATGTATAGCATCCATAGTAGATCTACCTAGCATAAAACCAAACTGAGAAACTTCAGATCACATCGTAACCTATGCTCACTACTCTCCCATAATTTTAATGTATGGCACATTAACTTAATTCCTCTATAATTTGCACACTCTTGTGCATCACCTTTATTCTTAAATATAAGAACCAACAAACTCTTTCTCCACTCATCTGACATCTTTTAAAAATAACATTAAAAGATTTGTAAGCTAAGAAATTCCTTGATCTCCTAAACATTTCCATGCTTCTATTGGAATATTATCGGTCCCATGCTTTTTTTCACACTTCATTTTCTTTAAAGCTTCTCTAACTTTACTAATGATGATAAAATGAAATTCTATTTTTGTTAAGGGTATTAAAGTTGTTAAAGTCAATTGTAGGATCTTTCATTGAAAAGTTTATCAAAATATCTCATCCACTTATTTTCAATATCCTTTCTAAGAAAAGCACTTTATTATTTTCATCCTTAATACACCTCACTTGAACTATATCTTTACTTCTCCTATCTCTTTGGTTGGTTAACTTATACATACATCTTTCACCTTATTAGGTATCTAATCAATTGTATAAATCATTAAAAGCTAATTTTTTTGCATCATATATTGCTTTCTTAGAATCTCTACAAGCCACTTTATATCTTTCCCAATTTTCTGAGTTTTTACATCTAAACGAAGTTTTATAACAATGCTTCTTATTTCTTATCTTTTCTTGCATACTTTGACTCCACCACCAACTATTCTTATTAAAAGAAGCTTTTTCTTTTGATTCTCCAAGCACATCTTTAGATTGCTTAATTTCACTTATTTTTTTCTCACATAACATTAGCATCCTTATGAATATCCCAAATTCTAATATCTTATAGCTTGATCTTAAAAAATATTTTTATTTGTGTTCTTTTAAGTATCCCCATCTAATCTTAGGATAATAATTTGGTTTATTTTTCTCTTACAACCTTTCTTCTTAAAATCTAAAACTAATAATCTATGTAATAAAATAAAATTTTCTTAATGAGCCAATTTGAGCCGAACACGAGCTGAACATGAACATGAATAAATTCTCGAGATGAACATGAACATAATGTTGATGAGTTGTTAATGAACATGAGCAGATTTCAAACAAAAAAAATTTTAAGGAGCTGAATATGAACAAATATCAAGCTCTCTCAAGCTAGGTTCGTTTACACCCATATATCAAAGTTTGAAGGGCTTCTTCGTCGATAAGAGAATTTTTGGAAGTAGATATTGTAAAATGATTGTAACGTAAAAAACCTTCCTCATATTCAATGAATATTTTACTTGGCATAACTCTACAATGATATTAACAAAATTATACGACTATTAAATAACACTAAAATAATAAGCTTAAATGCCGTAAAATAAATTATGCCATTTTGCTTTAAAAGTATTTCGATTTGATTTTATTTCCTATTTTCTCTGATCATGAATTGCCTCTGATATGGCACTTAAAATACAACTAGTCGAAGCACGAATCTTGATGCTAAAAGCAAGTCGATCCGGTTAAAATGGTCGAGATCAAGCACTTAAAATATCCGAAACTCGGATGTCAAAATCTCTAAATAACTATCAAACATGGAGTGTTTATAAAATCGAAAGCATCTCGATGAGCCGGATCTAACGAGCCCAAGATATTATAATTGACTTCATTTGAGCATTCAAATACACAAAATACATCATATGATCAAGGGAATCATCATGAGCGTCCATGGAGAGGAGTGGTTTGATTTTGAATGTATTTACAGAGATGCCACTCCTCCAATCTATAAGTAACCCCTTATTCCTCATATGAGGGGAGCCTAAGCAAGAGAGAGGATGAAGCCCTAAAGCTTGAAGATCCTCCAAGCACAATCGTGCCACCACTCGACGGTCGTCAACTACCGCCGCCGGTCGCCGCCGTTAATCGCCACCGCTGATCCTCTCCATCGTCAACCTCTGCCGGTCTCTATCATGATGACCTTCATCGCCGGGCCGTTGTTCCTCGTTTCCCATCATCTCGCTACCACTAGCAATTGTTACCGCCTGAATGTGACTACATAGTCGTTGTTCCTTTCTCATATGCAATTTTGTAATCCCGTTATCAGGATGATTTTGTACTCTGAAACAGATACATAGTGGAAGCTTTTTATTGGGCTAGGCCCCGTGGTTTTTTCCCTCTTTTCAAGATTTTCCATGTAAAAATTCTGGAGTTTTCTTATTCACTCTTTAAATACCTGTGTGTGTGCTGGATTTCACAGCAAGGCTAAGGCATAAACCTTTACTCTACCGTAACTGGTTTTCTAGCACGCAATAGCTTGGCGCCGTCTGTGGAATGTGATTCTCATTATTTCATCTTGTATGGTGACCAAGTTTTCCAACAAGATCAAAACCACCATGGAGGTGGAGCATTTCAAGCTTTTAAGCAAGCAAAGAATGAAGATTCATCAAACTTCGCTCCTTCAGATTTTCGAAAACTTGGGGACTCTTAATCTCGTAAGATCGCCATGTTAAACATCTAATCGATTACCATCCCAAGAAACAAGTCAAAGTTGAAGGATATTTCAACATTGAGAAGAGATATAGCTTTTGTAAATTATGATTTTCCAATCATACTCATGGAAAACAAGACCAAGGTTAAGGAGCAACTTTGGCTACAACCACAAACGATGTTTTGATTCACCTCTCTTCCATACAAAGTTAACATCATCGAGCAAAGACTCGACAAACAACCTAGATAGCCAAAAGGTCCTTGGTGGACTTCACCCTCTTCCACATAAGTTAATGTCATCTGCAACACCCTAACAAAAAACCTCGATAGGTCAAAATTCGCCGGATTCAATTCACCTCTTCCATATAAGTTAACGCCATCGTAACACTGACAAACAACCTGATAGGTTAAAAATCCTTAGATTCAATTCAACCTCTTCCACGCAGTTAACGCCAATGGGTAACACTCGACAAACAACCCTGATAGATTAAAATCCTACAATTCAACCTCTTCCACGTAGTTAACGCCAATGGGTAACACTACAAATAACCTCGATGGGTCAAAATCCGGATTCCAACCTCTTCCATACGTTAACGCATCGTAACACTGATAAACAACCCGGATAGGTCAAAATTCTCACGATTCAATTCAACCTCTTCCACGCAGTGTTAACGCCAACGTAACACTCGACAAACAACCTCGATAGTCAAAATCCTGGATTCAATTCGACCTCTTCCATACGTTAACGCCATCGCAACACTCGACAAACAACCTCGATAGGTCAAAATCCTCGGATTCACCCAACCTCTTCCACATAGTTAACGCCATCGAGCAAAGACTGACAAATAACCTAGATAGTCAAAAGGTCCTTGTGGACTTCACTCTTTCCATACAAGTTAACGCCATCTGCAACACTCGACAATAAACTGATGGGTCAAAATCCTCGGATTCTTTAACCTCTTCCATACGTTAACGCCATCGTGGAACACTCGACAAACAACCTTGATAATCAAAATCTCGGATTCAATTCAACCTCTTCCATGTGTTAACGCCATCGTAACACTCGACAAATAACCTTGATTAAAAAATATTCGGATTCCATTCAACCTCTTCCATGTGTTAACGCCATCGTAACACTCGACAAAACAACCTTGATGGGTCAAAATCTCAAATCAATTCAACCTCTTCCATACAAGTTAACGCCATCGTAACACTCAAAATAACCTCCGATAGGTCAAAATTTTCGCCGATTTAATTCACCTCTTCCATACGTGTTAACGCCATTGAATACACTTACAAACAACCTTGATAGTCAGAAAATTGCCGACATCACGGCATCTCCGCTTACCAATTATCGCCATCGCTATCCTCCACTACTAACGCTGGCCGCGCCGATTTCATCCGCTATATCGCTGATTACCTCGCTGACGCTAACCACTTGCTGGTTACCGCATCGACTATCACTTCTGGTATCGCTACGATTATCGCTGATAATTCCGGGTTACCACTTATCGTTATCCATCTCCATCTACTGACGCTGGTTATTATCGACATTACGCTTGTTACGCTGACTACCTCTATCGGCTGCATCACTTGCTGCTGATTACCATTAATTATCGCTGGCCATCTCGCTGGTTACTACCATCGCTGCCGGCTATCTCGCTGCTATTATTTAACGCGGCTACTACTTATCATCACTATCGTAGTTACTCCGCTGATTATGCTGAATATCTTTACCGTTACTACTAATATCGCTTAATTATCTGCTGATTACTACTATCGTTGCTGGTTATCTCGACCGCTGATGCTACGCTATCGGATTACTGCCGCTGCCAGCCGCTGACTACCTCGCTGACCAAATTCACTGTTGCTTACGCATCGACTATCACGGCATCTTTACTGGTTACCACGACATTGCTGGCTATCTTCGCTGGTTACTAATGACATTACCGGCCATTTCATTGGTTACTACCGATTATCGCCGGCTATCTCGGCTGATTTACGCCACATTACTTGCTGGTTATCGCTGTCATACGGCATCAGGCTACCACCATTATGCTTCTCCGGTCACCAATCATCGCCATCCTACCGACTACTAACGCACCGCCACCGCCATACCGTATCGGCATCGCCACTAATCATCGCCCAACCCGCCGTCCAACGAGGTCAGTTGACACCTCTTTGGAGGGAAAATTGGAGCATTGTCGTATGAACTACGGGCCTTGATCGCCACCAAACCCGGTTGGTCCGACGAGGTTAGTTGACACCTCTTTTGAGGGAAAATTGGAGCCTTGTCGTATGAACTATGGGTATTGATCACCTCCGAATTGGGTCGGTCCGACGAGGTCAGTTAACACCTCTTTCAAGGAAAAATTGGAGCCTTGCCGTATGAACTATGGGTCTTGATCTCTCCAACTGGTGACGAGGTTAGTTAACACCTCTTTTGAGGGAAAACTGGAGCATTTCCGTATGAACTACGGGTCTTGATCGCAGGTTCTTATAAGGAGTTGTTGTTAGCTCAGAATGCGGCTAGGGTTTCTCTGCTGGGATCCTTGGTGTGAAGGAAAAAAAAACACTTTCTGAACTTATGGTAACATCTGGATCTAATGTTCTTGGTTTCTCTAGTGATGCAAGGCTTAACTCCTTAATTACTAAGGGGAAATGGTTGTTGCCTTAAAGTTTCTCAGCTAAATTTATATGGCTGCAGGTTCTTATAAACAGAATTTGCATAAACGGAGGTGAGGATTGGATTTTGGGAGAATCGCTTTCCCTAATCGATTTTAAAAGGCTCTATTTGAACACCTTCCAATTGTAGTTGGCATAAGGGAATTTTAAAGGCAATTAATTATTCCATTTATTGTCATTGGCTTACTTAGGTGGGTTGAAAACATCGATGTTCTCTCAAACGCTACATAACTTCTCCTTGTTGTTTTTGCTTTAATGCATCCGAATCTCACCAACACCTCTTCTTTGAATGTTCCTTTTCGATGAACCTGATTAGGAATTTTTTACCTAATGGCAATTTCTATTTGCTTCCCTCTTCTTTACAGCAGATCCTGAGTAATGTCGATTATTATGAGCATAAAACGATTAGAAGACTACATTATCTAATTACTACTGTTCTGGTTTATTGTATTTGGAGAGAGAGGAACAAACGCACTATCACTTCTTCTCCTTCTCCTCTTACTGTTTTTGTTGAGCAGATTAAAAATCGTATTGCATTTAAAGCTGCTAGATGGAGATTAAAAGATACATGGCCAGAAAAGGTGTTACAAGTATTGCTGGAATGGAAGAAAATGGTTATGTTCTAGCTTTCTTCTCTCCTTCCTTACTTCTCTCTTGGACTCATAGTCTTATTTCTTTTGCTACGATGATGACAATTTCAAAAATTTGGCTTAATTTTTTGGGAATTACATTGATGTTCTTCAGTAAACCTTGGTCAGTTTATCCCTTTCTCCAAGGATGTTGAAGGGAACCGCTGATGTTATAACGAATATGAAGTTACGACTTCATGCTATATTGAGTCTGAGTCCAGCTTATTTTGATATCTTAAATGATAATTTTGTGATTGGTGTTTCAAACTCTTTTCCAGATTTGAGGATGTTATTTTGTCCATGGTTCTAGCTAGTTTTTCTGTTTAGCTTTCTTTTTTCCCTTACATGTAATCAGTGTTATACCATGTAATTTTGTAATTGATTACTTTTGGAATGAATTGGGCTATGCCCTCAAATTTTCTCCAAAAAAAAAAATGTCTATAAAATCAACTCCAAACCCATTTAATTCACCAACTTGATCAAATAATGGCTCCTCATTCTCTCTGTTCCTTCTCTCTCTATCATCGATACTTAAACTGAGTATTTGGAAACACTATCTAATTTTTGAAGTGTCCTCCGCCCTTCCTCTTCCTAAACAAGTAACCACCGCAGCGAAACAAAAGCGTAGAAGACATGCCAGTGGATTACAAGCCACCGATAAAGGTGCCGCTTTGCATGGAAAGTAATGGAGAAGCAAATCTATTTTGACGCTACGACCAAGAACCACTTCATGATAAGGAAACAGATCTCGGAGACTAGATAATGTGATGACAACAGAGGAAATGGCAGCATGACGTAAAACGACTTTTTGCGGAGAAGGCGGCGCGAGAGGAAACAGGGTAGTGAACATGGAGATCTTGAGGTGATGGTGTATAACAGAAATGGATGGGGTTATTCGCTTTATCTTACGAGGGGATGCAGTAAAGCTTAGGCTTATAAACCACAGAGAATTTCATCGCCATTTTCACGGCTGAGTTGAGATATGGGCTTTGTGGATGGAGATGGCAAGCCGTCTAGGGAACAAGCTTGATCTCGAGATTTCTCTTTTGATATATACATATGCATTGATCGGATATATATGGAGTGCATATGCATTAGCTTGTAGTAATAATTTATTATTTAATATAGGCAAGATTTTTAAACTAAACATCATTACTGATTTAATTAGCTAGTTATGGATAAAAAATTAACAAAATAGTTTTAGTCGCTAAATGAAGGCATTCTTCCTGTTTTAGGGACGAAAACCCGAGAGCAAGCTTTCAGGTTTCCTATTTTTCTTCATTCACGCCATTCTTCCCGATCTACGCCACATCCGCTCGGCCATCCGCAGGTGCTCACCGCCGTAGTCGCCGTGAAAGTAGCTTGAAGGATTATTTTAGATTTAGGTATTTCTAACCCTAAACGAAAAAATGTATTTTGTATGAGTTTATTTGGTTAGTTGTTTAATTGTTATGATATTCATAGATAATCGATCTAAAATTGTGCAATATTTTGATTTAGAAAGCTTCATTTTTGTCTTAGTGTTTTTTTTTTATTTAGAAGTGTGTATGTGTAGTTTATTTTAGGGTTTATGAGATCAGATCGATGAAATTGTGCAATTTTATTTAGAAAGCTTCATTTTTGCTAATGTTTTTTTTTATTTAGGAAGTGTGTATGTGTAGTTTAATTTAGGGTTTAGTGTGTATGTGTAGTTTAATTTAGGGTTTAGGAGATGTGTGATCGATCTGAAATTGTGCGAAATTGTGCTCAATTTTTATGTAAGAAAGCTTCATTTTTTGCGCAATGTTTTTTTATTTATTTAGGAAGTATGTATGTGTAGTTTAATTTAGGGTTTAGAGATCGTGATTGATCAAATTGTGTGCAATTTTATTTAGAAAGCTTCATTTTACAATATTTTTTTTTTTATTTAGAAGTGTGTATGTGTAGTTTAATTTAGTGTTATAAAGATCTCAGAATTATATTAGGCATATGTGGTGATTCATGTTATGGAAAAGTTAACAGGCTTGATCTTTTTAATATCTTCGGTGTAATATTTTTTTGGCAAAGGATAAATTATAAAGATTTGTTTTCTAATATTGATCCGATTAATGCAAAAGAGAATGATTGGATTTTATAAGTGTGATGTTGCATAAATTGGTTGTTGTCACATTACGATTTTGGGTTTTATTTGTCATATTGCAGTAGTTGGATTCTGTTTGTTATGCTGAAATATTAGGATCGAGTGATGGCTTGAATGCGTAAGTATTTCAGTCATCTTTGTCATATATTAATGCAGGTTTTTTTTGTGCGTAATAGGTAGCAGTTCAAAGACTGGTGTTCCATTATTACAAGCTGTGATGAGTTCAGATAGTGTATTTATTGTTCTTTAGTATTATGGTGAACTCAGAGTAAGTGATGAGTTCATTCCAACATATATTGGTGGGAGAAATATCAATCCAAATTTCAATGATTAAATTTGAGGAATTACGTAAAAAGAGTTATGAGGTTGTAGTTAGATCCATCAAAATTCTCTGTTAACTGGGTCATTTTTCTATTGAACTGGATTTATTACACACATTACGACATGAAGTTTGTGAGACTATTATTAATGCGATGTTCATCATTGTGGTGTATGTCGAATTTGAAAACTCACATGTGGAGATAGTTAGCAACATGACCGTCAAAGTGGTGGAATCACCATACATAACACCACCTCCTCGAGATAAGTACTCAAGGGGAAATATGAGGTCATAAGAGAAAATGATTATTTTACTAGACAAGCTCGCCATATGGGTGAGTGTGACCCTCAAGATAATGATGTGAACCCACCATCTGATGTAAATGTTGAATATGAAACTATGCCTAGTGGAGATAGTAGTGATGAGGATGATGATGATTATATTGACTCTAAGCGGGCTGATTTAAGGGCAGCAGAACCATCCCATATGGTCAGAGATTTGATTGTCGATTACTCAAGGAGAACGAGTCATACTGAGGAGCATTTGATACATAATAATGATTATATGGCTCAAACCACTGAGAATAGGATGAAGACCTTGCATTTGATGGCCCATCAGATGATTCAATCTTCGAAGATGAAAATTGCATCCCAGATGAATTAGTGGAAGGTATGTGCTTTCATGATAAGAAGCAGTTGTAATTTGCTATTGGTGGGTAGTCGATTATAAACAATGTTGAATATGTCATATATGCCTCAAGCAAATCAAGATTTACTGTGCTGTGCACACGCCATTCTGACCCAGTGAGACCATGTTTGTCATTTACATGCCGCCGTTAAGAGGTTGGGTGGAACTTGGAGAATTGGTTCGCTTCTCATACGTAGCCATTCAATTCTTAATGCCGACATGCATAATGCACAACACAATTTATAAGTTATTTCATCAACCCCGCAATCATCGTTGGATCTCAAGCCTGTGGAGATTATAGATAGAGTCAAGTTTAATATACGAGTGTCTTATATGAAGGCTTGGATGCACGATGAAAGCGCTAAGGCTATTTTGGCTTGGGAGGAATCTGATCATTGGAAAAATTTATAGCTGCTTGCACATCTATGCCGTGTTCAAGATAACCTGCATAAAATCAATAGATTCCAACGATGCTCGTCGCTTGAGCCATCAATACATGGTTGGTATTGTCGCCCGCTCTTGTCTTGATGGGACTTTCTCTAAGTACGAGGCACTCTACTTAATCTTGGGATCGACGCAGATAATGGGTTGTTCTTCCTCGCATGGTTGAATCGTAATGCTTGAGTCTTGGATTTGGTTTGCAAACTCTTCGTGACTTGATCCCATTAGTGTCTGCAGGGTGATCTATGCTTCATCTAGAGACATGCATGTATTATCCGTTAGCCGAAACCGATTTGTTGGAAGAGGGTAGAGTTACATGATCGCAGATCGCATAGACATGCCTCCATGATTGATGTTTATAGATCCATCGCTTGTTCGTGTTGATGGATGAGGAAAGGCCGACGCTGATTGAGCGCTACCACTCATACATTGCACGCGGGAGCGACGTGAGTTGGTTGTGATTGTGGATTCAAAGATGATGATCGGAGCCGACAATCAGCATTACGAGGTGGTACGATCTTGGCTTCACTTTATATGCTAAAAGCACTATAACACATACTAGTACCGGAGATCATGGTAAGTCTATGTGGAATTACAATTTGCTTTCCCTTGTTACAATGAAACCTCGATATAAATTTACTTTCTTAGCTGCGACCACATCAATCGAATATATTTCATATTTCGATAGATGGTGACAATAATTTAAATCCATCGATGATTATGAGCATGCATAAGCGAACATGCATATATCTGACAGCAGATACAAGGATATAGACATTCCAGGCACTTCTGCATCAGCGCAGACAGATGCAGTCGATGGATGTGGGTCCATCATATACGCTGGTGGGACAAATACCCATCCATTACACCCCGCTTTCATATCGTGATGCAATGTGGTCTCGATGAACCCATGGCATGCAGATCCTACATATGCTCCAGTCATTCCACATGACACCGCCATATAAAGGTACCATCTGCGTTGCCATCTCAGGCTTCCACTGAGATACCACTTGTTACGGACTTGGGATGTTCGCAACAACCCAACGAGCAGGTGGATGAGGAGGAGGATCATCAGCAGCATCATTTGCGTGATCGGCCACGTCAACCACCATCTCATTACACTCATGGTAGCGATGTGATTCCACCGCTACATCATAATTTATAGTTGTATCTTTTTTTAGCACTTTATGTCATCATTCTTTTTATTTGTTATGTCCACTTATTCGATTCATGATTGTACAATTATACTTTTGTTTGTTATCAATTTAGTTTTATTTGGTTAACTCACAACTATTTAGACTCACCAAAAAAATTAATACACTTACAATGTTTAATATTATCAAAAAATCATATGTATTCAACAAGCATTGTGTTAAGATCACACAAATGAGTGTTATCGTAATATTTTTAATTTTTTGCAACGTCAAATTTTTTACATTACCAAATATATAGACTCTACCTTTTTTTTTTTGAAAAAAAAATACATTTGCAAAAATCGGGCGAGATCCGTCAAAAGGTATCAACATAAAAGTTATAAAATTTGTTATTATCTTTCCAACGATGCTAAACACGCCAAAATCCGACAACTGATGAGCCTGATATGGCCAAAAAATGAGGGTTGCATCAATATTGTTATTTTTTGCAACTTCACATCTCACACATTTGCATCACTCAACGGCTAGATTAAAGTGTCAACATAAAAGTTGTAGAATTTTTTATTATCTTTCCAACGGCACCAAGTACACCAAATTCCAACACCTAATGAATGATATGAAAAAACGGGATCACAATTATTTTTTTTTTTGAAAAAAATATAGCTCGCCATGGGCTATTCTGACTTATAGGCCTATTTTGTTAATTTTTTTTTCTGCCTAATTACCTAATAAAATCAGTAATGATGCTTAGTTTAAAAATTTAGCCTTTAATATATAGGGTGTTGTCTTGTCCATAAAAGTCCCATTGCATAAGGTAGTCATTTCATATGTGCCTTATACAACAAATCAAGTGCCTTTAGATATTTAGAAAAAAAAAAAAATCTTCTTTAACAATACATCTATCCATAACTCCATAAGTGGCCTATAAAATTATGCCTTTTATTAATATAATCCTTTAATACTTATAAAGACTTGTTCACTTGAAAGTTTGATTTCTTAACTTAGTGAATGAGTAAGTGAACTATGATTTCAAAATGAAAGGTAAAGTATATATATATATATATATATATATATATATATATATATATATATATATATATATATATATATATATATATATATATATATATATATATATATATATATATATATATATATATATATATATTATTTGACATTAAATTATCATACTATTATACTGTAAATTGCATAGCTCACTTGAAATAATATGCTTAACATATATTAATTTTAAATATTATGATATCTTTACTATAAGGTTTTTGACTTTCCCTCATGGTGCAAAAGACTTAAGTATAATTGAAAGAATATCTTCAATAAGAACATGATAGCCATTATCTTTCAAACCTATGAATTTACACTTAATAATATTTATAAATTTATAAATATTTGAAGCTTAGTTTGTAGACATTTCTTCTATTTCCATTAAATAGTTTTGGTTTGGCAGCCTGAATTCTACTTGTAATATGGGCTATTAATTAATTGGGCAATTTTCATAATTTGTGTTTTTCATAAGTTTATTAAAATCTCAATTTTGAATCTAGAATCTATGGATATAAGTGAATAGCTCATCAGGGTTTAGTTATCTCTATGAGAATCAAATTATAAGTGAATTACTAATCGATCCTAATTCTTGATGTGATTTTTATATATTTTTTTAAGAAAGTAATAATGATTTAGCAACTTCCCAAATAAATCTTCAATTATATTTCAAATAATATTTCATTTGAACTTAAAATTTTATGTTTTTTTCATATTTTAGAATTAATTTTATTTCATTTTTTGATCAATTTTTAATGTATCTCATTATTTTATTTTTTAATACTATTCCAAAATTAATTATTTCATGTGACATCAATTTAATATTCTTTCAAAATTAAATATATATCTTTCACTGTACCCTTACCATAACCGAAGATCTTAATTCAATTGTATGTAACACATCCAATTTTAATGGAAGTCTTTAAATCCCTAATCATAGGCCATAGCTCTTTTATGTATATCTTATTTCTTCAAACTTTAATATCCAAATTATTATATAAATCTCAAAAAATTATAAATTTTCTTTTCATACTATATATATTAAACATCTAACATTATTGTAAGCATTTTATGTCCTAATAGTACTTAAGATTTAATTATTTAAAAATTCATTTCTTTTTTATAATAACTTTTTGTACATAATCATTTCGTTAATCTTCATAATGGAGAAAAACTTTTTTTGCGTGTTCAATGAATATTCGATTGATTTTATTTCCCTGATCATGAATTGCCTCAGAATAAATAAAACGTCAGGAAAATAACATTTTCCTTTTTTTTAACCTATAAAATGACGCCTTAATATATGTAAAATTATGCCTTAAGTTATATTTTAGAAAACAAAATCACAGAAGTAATATTTTGTTTCCAAAAAATACAGTATGTCAGCTGTAGGTCCGAAACTCAGATTCACTTAGATTTTTAAATAATAATAATAATAAGCTAAAACTTATTATAGGAAAGAAAAAGCCAACTGAAATATGTCTATAAAATCAACCCCAGACCCATTTAATTCACCAACTTGATCAAACTATGGTTCCTCATTCTCTCCGCTCCTTCTCTTTCTCTCTGCTATCGTCTGCTACTTCATCTAAAACTGAGTATATGGAAACACTCGATCTCATCTCGAAGCTGTCCTCTTCCCTTCCTCTTCCTAAACAACCAACGCCAATGAAACAGAAGTGGTAGAAAACATGTCAGAGTGGGTTGCGAAGGGGCTTAATTTTTAAATTAACCCTTAATAAAAACGTAATTAGCTAATTGACTCTTAAAAAAAAAAAAATTTTAAAATAGCTCCAGTCACCCAGTCAGCGAGCGACTGGCGCCCGCTGACTGGGCGACTGGCACCAAAATTTTTTTTTAAAAAAAATGAAATTTCTTTTATTTTTTGCGTCTTTTCGGAGAGAGAAAGCAGGAGGGAGGGAGAGAGAGAGAGAGAGAGGGGTTTTATTTTTATTAATTTTTTTAATTAATATAATTATTTAAAATATTTAAAATATATAATTTAAAATTATTTTTTATAAAATATTTAATAACTAAATATTTATATATTTAGTTATTAATTTATTTATTTATATATATATAATTTAATATAAAATTTAAAAATATTTTTAATTATATATATAAATTTGAATTTATTTAATATTTTTTTAATTAATAATATAATTATTTAAAATATATAATTTTTATTAATTTTGTTAATATATAATTTAAAATATTTAAAATATATAAATAAATAAAGAAAGGAATAAATTATATAAATATTTTTAACTTATATAAATAATTTAAAAATATTTAAAATATATAAATAAATAATTTTTAATAAATAAATAAAAAAAGAATAAATTATATAAATAAAGTAATTATATATATATATATATATATATATATATATATATATATATATATATACATATTTTATATTATATATTTATTTTATTTATATATTTTAAATATATTTTTAAGTTATATAAAATAAAAAAATATTTAAAATATAAATAAATAAGTTTAATAAATAAATAAAAAAAGGAATAAATTATATAAATATTTTATAAATTATATAAATAAAGTAATTATATATATTATATATATATATATATATATATATATAAAATTTAGTTATTTTATATATTTAAATTATATAAATATTTTTAAGTTATATAAATAATTTAAAAATATTAATATAAATAAATAATTAGTTATATATATACATATATATATATATATATATATATATATATATATATATATATATATATATATATATATATATATATATATATTTATTATTATTATTTATTATTTATATTTAAAAATATTTATTTATTTATTTATTTAAAAATAATTAATTAGCTAATTACGTTTTTATTAAGGGTTAATTTTTAAATTTTTTTAAATTTTTTTTTTTTAAGGATCAATTAGCTAATTACGTTTTTATTAAGGGTTAATTTAAAATTAAGCCTTGCAAAGGTTGCAGCCGATAAAGGAGCTGCCTTTGCATGGAAAGTAATGGAGAAGCAAATCTATGCTTCCGACGCCAGCGATCAGCAGAACCACTTCATGATAAGGAAGCAGATTGCCGAGGATCGGATAATGCCGGTGATAACCGCTGAGGAGATTGCAGCGGCGAATCTGAGGAGAGTTGCAACTTCACGACGTCAAAAAGGCGGCGACTTTATAACGGAGACGGAGAAGCAGGAGAGAGGAAATATGGGAGAGAACATGCAGGACTTGAGGTGATGGTTTATAACAGAAATGGATGGGGTTGTTCTCTTTATCTTATGAGATGGGATGCAAGTAAAGCTTTTGCGGTTAAGGGCAGAAACTACAGAGAATTTCATAGCCGGAGTTACTTCGCCGCCGGCGATCAGGTTGAGATGTGGGCTTTTAGGAATGGAGATGGCAAGGCTTTCTTTATTGGGAACAATAGTAGTCTCAAGATTTCTTTATATATATATATATATATATATATATATATATATATATATACGCACGCATGGATGGGGTATATATGGATATGATGGAGATTAATGGCATGCATGGGATGTTTTGGGTTAATCGTGCATGGTTATGATGACCATGGATATATGGAGAGTTTAATGTGATGCTAATTAGATGCTATTTGATTAGATATGATATTTCTTATTTCATTTCTGTCAACCTATTTGTGTGTTTGATGCTTCAAAGATTTCATTCATGACCCAAATTTAATATTAATTTTATTTATCAAAGATCGATTATTTTAAAGGCTATTTGGATGAATTTTTGTTTTTAATTTTTATTTTAAAATAAAATGTATTTCATGGTGATAATTATTTATAAAAAATATTATTGATATTAAAAAATTATAAAAATACTTAAAATATATTAAACAAATATCTTTTAAATAATATAAAATATATAAAATATAAAATAAAATTGATCCTGACAAGCGCTTACCTCACTGTACTTCTGAGTTTTGTTTTTAATATTAAAAAATGATGTATTTTTTTCTTATTTTCCTTGTTTATAGATAAAAAATTGATTTCAAATTTGTTGCATAAGTTAAAAGAAAGTTTTTACTTTTTTGACACTTAACTTTAAAATATTTATATGCATTCTCATTTTAATAATGATATGACCATGAAAATTCTACTAGTCGACTAATCTTGATGCGAAGAGTCGATGAAATTGAAGGTCGAGATCAAGCAAAAACATCATTGGAAACTTTGGGACATCGCTAAATTCCTAAAAGGCTCTCAAATATGGAGTGTTTATAGTCAAATCGAGTGTCTCGAGGATCCAACAAGCCCAAGATCTCATAATTCTGACTTCATTTAAGCATACAAATGTTTAAAATACATCAAATGATCAGAATGAATCATTTTGAGCCGTCCGATGAAGTGGAGTGGTATGGGTTTTGCATGTATTTACCGAGACGCCACTCCTCCAATCTATAAATAGTCTCTCATTTCTCATATGAGGGGGGGCCAAGTGAAAGAGAAGGAGCCCAAGCAAGAGAGAGGAGAGAGCCCTAAAGCTTGAAGATCCTCCAAGCATCGCCACCACTGACGGTTGCCAACCACCGGCCGGCCGCCGCCGTGATCCTCGCGCGCCAATCTCGCCTCTCCATCATGACGACCTTCATCGCCGTCAAGTCCCCGTTCACCATCATCTCGCTACCACTAGCAACTACAACAACGCGTGACTATATGGCTGTTGTTGTCTGATTTTGGGATTCCCATTGTCAGCCCTTCTCATTTACAATTATGTAATCACGTTATCAGAAAAACTTGTATTTCAAAACAAATATATAGTGGAAGCTTTTTACTGGGCTAGGCCCCGTGGTTTTTCCCTATTTTCGAGATTTTCCACATAAAAATTCTGGAGTTTTCTTGTTCACTCTTTAAATACCTGTGTGTGCGCTGGATTTCACTACAAGGCTAAAGCGTAAACTTTCACTCTACCGCAACTGGTTTTCTAGCATGCAACAGTTTGGCGCTGTCTGTGGGAAACTGATTCCCATTATTTCATCTTGTATGGCGACCAAGTTTTCCAACAAGATCAAAACCACCATCGAGGTGGAGCATTTCAAGCTTTTAAGGAGCGCAAGCGAAGAATGAAGATTCATCAAACTTCGTTCCTTCAGATTTTGTCAAAACCGGGGCAACTCTTAATCTCAGAAGATCACCCATGTTAAGCATCTAATCGATTATCATCCCAAGAAACAAGTCAAAGTTGGAGGATATTTCAACATTGAGAAGAGATATAGCTTTGCAAATTATGTTTTTCCACTCATACTCAAGGAAAAATGAGACCAGGGTTAAGGAGCAACTTTGGCTACAACCACAAACGGATGTTTTAATTCGACCTCTTCCATACAGGTTAACGTCATCGGGTAACACTCTGACAAACAACCTAAGATAGGTCAAAAGGTCCTTGGTGGACTTCCCACGACCTCTTCCATACAGGTTAACGTCATCGGGTAACACCCTGACAAACAACCTCGGATAGGTCAAAAATCCTCAGCGGATTCAATTCGACCTCTTTCATACTGGTTAACGTCATCGGGTAACACTCTGACAAATAACCTAAGATAGGACAAAAGGTCCTTGGTGGACTTCCCATGACCTCTTCCATACAGGTTAACGTCATCGGGTAATACCCTGACAAACAACCTCGGATAGGTCAAAAATTCTCAGCGGATTCAATTCAACCTCTTCCTTACAGGTTAGCATCATCGGGTAACACTCTTACAAACAACCTGGGCGGTCAAAATCTTCATAATTCAATTCGACCTCTTCCATAGTGTTAACGCCATGTAAAACCACGACAAACAACCTCGGATAGGTCAAAATTCTCAGCGGATTCAATTCAACCTCTTCCACATAGGTTAACGTCATCG
Source organism: Cymbidium sinense (assembly GCA_021442155.1). Classification (NCBI taxonomy): domain Eukaryota; kingdom Viridiplantae; phylum Streptophyta; class Magnoliopsida; order Asparagales; family Orchidaceae; genus Cymbidium; species Cymbidium sinense. Next base: position 126,534,144 of record CM038222.1, on the reverse strand, counting down.
GGTAACACCCTGACAAACAACCTCGGATAGGTCAAAAATCTTCAGCGGATTCAATTCAACCTCTTCCACATAGGTTAACGTCATCGAGCAAAGACTCTAACAAACAACCTAGGATAGGTCAAAGGTCCTTGGTGAACTTCCCACGGCCTCTTCCACAGTTAACGCCATCGTAATACTGACAAATAACCTCGATGGGTCAAAATCTCAATTCGACCTCTTCCATACGTCGCCATCGGTAACACTCGACAAACAACCTCGGATAGGTCAAAATCCTCGGATTCAATTCAACCTCTTCCACATAGCAGTTGCCGGTAACACCTCGACAAACAACCTCGGATAAGTCAAAATCCTCGGATTCAATTCAACCTCTTCCACATAGGTTAACATCATCGAGCAAAGACTCTGACAAACAACCTAGGATAGGTCAAAAGGTCCTTGGTGGACTTTCCACGGCCTTTTCCACATAGGTTAATGTCATCGGGTAACACTCTGATAAACAACCTCGGATGGGTCAAAATTCTCAGCGGATTCAATTCAACATCTTCCATACAGGTTAATGCCATCGAGTCACACACTCACAAACAACCTCGGATATGTCAAAAAATTCATCGCCGCCGGACCGCTGCCACTATAGCGCCGATTGCCGACTATCGCCGGTCACCGCCATCGTCGCCGGTATCCCGCTGACTACCGATGTTGCCACTGCTGACTACTGCCGCTGCGGCTGCAATTAACCACCTTTATCCAACCATCAGAGCCACTGCCGCTAACTACTGCAGAAGTCATCGCCAACTATCGCCGGCATCCGGCTACCACATTATCGCGGTTCGCTGATTCCGACGCTGCCGCACGGTTTATTACCGTTTTCGATCATTGTTGACCACTTCGGCCGCTAACCACTGTCTGATTACGGTTGCTGGTTTACTACACCATCACTGCATCGCTGGTTACCACTATCGTTGCCGGGTATCTCGACTATGACGCTGCCACGCTAATCATTGACACTGGGCCACTCTTAACCATACTATTCTGCATTGTTGTACCCGCTGACCTCAACCACCATCGCTGGTCACTGCACCATCATCGGTAATTTTGCATTACCACTAATATCGCTATTATCTCCACTACTGACGCATGCCACTGTTGCTGCATTGCTGCTACCACTCGTCCGCTAACCATCAGCTGGCCACCGCTGCTGACTACTATCGCCGGTCATCTCGCTGATTACTGACGCTGGCCGCCGGTTGACTACTATCGCTGTTATTGACCACCCGTCGGCCGCTAACCACTGTTGCTGACATTTCACACTACACCGGCCATCGCTGATAATTTACCATTACACCATCGTGCGGCTATCTCGCTAACTATCGATGCTTGCGGATTGCTGATTGCGCATCGACCACCTTCGGCCGCTAACCATCAGAAGCCGGCTATCGCTGCCACTACGCCGCCGGCCATTGCTGACTACTGCCGCCGGATCGCTGGCCACCATCGCCGCATCTCGCTGCCACCACCATCGTCGCTGGTTATCCTCGCCAACCACCATCGCAGGTCACTACCGCCGACCATCGCTGGCCACCATCGCCGTATCGCCCAACCCCGCTCGGTTATCGCTTTCCTTGATCGCTTCCAAACCGGACGGTCCGAGTAGAGTTGATGCCTCTTCGAGGGAAATCGTAGACACGACGTATCACGCCTGATTGCCTTCAACGACGGTCCGACGAGTCTTGATTCTTTCGGGAAAACTATATACACGACGTATGTACCGAGGGCCTTGATCGCCTCCGAACCTGGACGGTTCGATGAGTATAGTTGATGCCTCTTTCGAGGGAAAACTGTAGAAACGGCGTATGTACCGTGGGCCTTGATCGCCTCCAAACCCGGACGGTCCGACGAGTACAGTTGACGCCTCTTTCGAGGGAAAACTGTAGACACGACGTATGTACCGCGGGCCTTGATCACCTCCAAATCCAGACGGTCCGAGTACATGATGCCTCTTTCGGGAAAATCAGAGACGACGTGATGACCGCGGCCTTGATCGCCTCCAAACCCGGTCCGACGAGTACGACGCCTTCGAGGGAAAACTATGACGATGTATGTATCGCGCTGACCGCCTCCAAATGACCTTCTCTCAAGAAGAAGAGAAGGTGCCTTCTCCCTTGGCCCTAGGGGGATTTTTATAGACCCCTTTTAGGGGCAAAAGGGTAAAAAAGCATCCAAAACTGCCCAAAATCGTTCAAAATAGCTCAAAATGGGTGAAAACGGGCCAAAATAAACGTTTTTTCGGTATGGGTTATCGCCACCGCGCCGCTGACGCGCCCGTCCGCTGCTCGCTGACCCACTGGCCTCATTGCTCCGCGACTGGTCCCCGCTCATGAGGCCACCAAGGATCAGAATCGACGACCAGCCCGTTTCAGCCAGAGCCCGCTTCCGCCTCCCCTGCCCGCCAAGCTCACAGACTGACCACGACCAGCGTTCCGACTCTACTGTTTCTGCGGTCCCGCGAATTGTTCAGCCGTCAGAAAGCCGTCCCGGCCTTTCCACGCGGCCCAGCCTATTCTCGACTCCAGCGCCGAACACCTTTTCACCCCATGAAATCAGATACCCCACTAGCAATTTCTTGCGACCATTCTGAATCCAACCAACTCAGGCTCAGCGTGCACGTTGCATGGGTCCATAACTAAATCTACCATGTACCGTGATACATCCGTGGGCCTGCACCCACTTCATGGTCATAATCTTATGCTCCCGTGAAGATATTTTCTCTCAAAATGTATGGTTAACGGACCCACAAATTTCATTGAAGAATCTGCTATTTTCAAATATTCAGCATATATATTTTTGGATGATTGAGATAATATTATCCAAAAATAGAGGGGCAACTAATATGACCATGAAAATTCTACTAGTCGAAGCACGAATCTTGATGCCAAAAGCAAGCTGATCAGAAATTGAAACTGGTCGAGATCAAGCACTTAAAACATCATTAGAAACTTTGGGACATCAGTTAAATTCCTAAAAGGCTCTCAAATATGGAGTGTTTATAGTCAAATTGAGCGTCTCGATAAGCCGGATCCAACAAGCCCAAGATCTCATAATTCTGACTTCATTTAAGCATTCAAATGTTTAAAATACATCAAATGATCAAAATGAATCATTTGGGCCGTCCGATGAAGTGGAGTGGTACGGGTTTTGCATGTATTTACCAAGACGCCACTCCTCCAATCTATAAATAGTCTCTCATTCCTCATATGAGCGGGGGCCAAATGAAAGAGAAGGAGCCCAAACAAGAGAGAGGAGAGAGCCCTAAAGCTTGAAGATCCTCCAAGCACAATCGTGCCACCACTCGACGGTCATCAACCACTACGCCGATCCTCACCGCCGTCAATCTCGCCGGTCCATCATGATGACCTTCATCGCCGATGTCCTCGTTCACCATCATCTCGCTACAATTAGCAATCATAACAATGTGACTATATGGTCTGTTGTCTGATTTTGGGATTCCCATTATCAGCCCTTCTCATTTACAATTATGTAATCTCGTTATCAGAAAAACTTGTACTTCAAAATAACTATATAGTGGAAGCTTTTTACTGAGCTAGGCCCCGTGGTTTTTCCCTCTTTTCGAGATTTTCCATATAAAAATTCTAGAGTTTTCTTGTTTACTCTTTAAATACCACGTGTGTCTTTGGATTTCACTAAGGCGTAAACTTTCACTATACCGCAACTGGTTTTCTAGCACGCAACAAATAACAATTTTAACCCTAATTTCAAAATTACGCGCCATTATTAATTGTTATAAGATTTTGAAAAAATTAACTTGTTCTGAAAATAAAAATGATTGCCTATATTGACATTTAATTAAGTGTTTACTAGTCAAATTGCATCAATAAAAAAAGTCCCCTTTTTTCTTCTATTTTCATGTTTCAACATGGTCACCTCGGTTGGCTGTAATATGGGCTATTAATTGGCCATTTTCATAATTTGTGTTGTATGCCAGAAAACTAGAATAAAACTTCACGTCTTAGCTTTATATGGAAATTCGGCATGCACACAAATAGTTAAAAAGAGAATAAGAAATTCTAGAATTTTTACGTGAAAAAGTCTCACAAAGAGGATAAAAAATCACAGGGCCTAATCCAGTAAAGATGCTTCACTATATATCAACTTTGGAGTATAAAGTTTGAATCTTCTCAATAGCAAGATTAAAAGGTTCTATATGTGAAATCCTGATAATGAGAATTCCATAATCAAGTTACAATAGTTATACAGTGGTAGTTAGACTGTAACGGTTGTTGGTAGCAGTCAGCGATGATAATAGGCAGCGATTGGCGACAACGGTGGTTATGACGAACTTCAAACTTCTAGCTCTCTCACTTTTCTCCTAAGTTTGCTTCTAGCTTCTTCCTCCTTTTATGACAAGAATGGAGTCCTATTTATAGGATTCTGAGAGGGCATTTTGATCATTATACTCAAAATATCAAAACATTCTATCGGACGATCCGTATTGATTCATTTGATCATTGATAGTTTTTTTAGCAATTTGACTATTCAAATGACACTCAATCTGATTGATCTTAGTCTGGTTGGATTTGTCTCGTTTGATTGATTTGACTATAAACACGTCAAATTTCAAAGTCATTTGGTCATTCAGTCACTATTTCGAATTTTTAGATGTAGCCTTTGAGCTTGATTTGAGCTCATTTCGACTTGATAATTTAATTAATGATTTTTTTTGGAATTTGAAGGGTTTTTTAATGAGAAAAATAAAGAGATTTTCTAAATGAGGTATATGAAGAGTTTTCTTTATTTTTTAAAAGAATTTGAAGAGTCATTTTTTCTAGTATAAATACCCCTTAGGAGGTAATGAAAAATTCACACTTTACTTTTTTTACTTCTTTTTCTGTGGTAGCCTCCACTGACCTATATAACGGTGCCAACCCCTCTTCAAGGCTCCAATTCTCCTCGGTCTTGGGTTTTCCAACTAACCTGGTTAGGCGATGCGCATCTCAAATTCAGGCTTTAGTGTGCTTCTGCTTTTTTCTCTTTGACAGCCTCTACTAACCTGTATAATGTTATCGACCCCTCTTGCAGGCTCCAGTTCTCCCTAATCTAGGGATTTCTAACTAACCTGGTTAGGCGGCACGTATCCCAAATTTAGGCTCCAATGTGCTTCCGCTTTCTTCTCTTCGGTAGCCTTCACTAACCTGTATAATGGTGCAGACTCCTCTCGCGGGCTCCAGTTCTCCCCAATCTCAGGTTTTCAAGCACTGGTTAGCCTTCCACAATTCAAGCTCCAATGTGCTTCTATTTTCTTCTCTTTGGTAGCCTCCATTAACATGTATAATGGTGCGACACCTCTCGAGCTCAGTTCTCCACGATCTGGGGTTTTCAAGCGACTGGTTAGGTGTACGCATACCAATTTCATGCTACAGTGTGCTTCCAATTTTGAAGAATATTTTCATAGGTGAGCATCTTTCCATAGATATCACAATGTCCAAAGATTCCCAAACAAAGCTTGCACAATATGATGTGTTACGGAAGCACCAAGGGACGATGAGATCTGATGATTTAACGCCAACTATTAGCAGTGAAACTTTGATAATCTTCAGAAAGAAGTTTTATTTTCTAAATGATTTAGTGGCTATTCATCCTAAAAGATCACAATGAGCTTATTCTCCTCCATCGAGGTACCTTACTACTTATGAGATGAGCTTACTTGTGGATCTTGATTTCCTTTGGCTCTTGAGGCGTCGTTATTTTATTGTCATTTGAGATTTGTTTATCTCAATTTTCTTCTCGAGCTATGACAATCATTATTGGGTTGATTGTTTCCTTTAGATTATGTACGATGCTTATTCCAAAGATTTTTTGGCGTAGATATGTAAATTCACTTGTGATGTGCATGGTTGAATTTCTTGTAGGAGTAAATGGTTAGATTTTCATACAAAAAATCCTCTAAGAAATTGGACAAATAGATTCTTCTTTATAAAAAATGAGCGGGGGCTTCTTGAAAAGTGCAAAAAATTGAAAGAAATACCCTCCTCCCAAGTAACTGAAAAAGATATATTGAAGGCTCTAAATATTGCGAAGTCAAAGATCTTCAATATGAGACCCGCTATATTAATCAATATGTGAAGGAAGAATCCTTATTCAAAGTTGGCCTTTCAATTCAAACTAGGAGATGCCATGCTCTTATGCTGAAGAAGTCTGATAAGGGTAAGGAAAAATCTAATCCCATTCTTGCAGTATCCCCCAAATGACCAATAGAAGAATGTGTATGAATTCTTTCCAAGAGGAAAAAGTCAGGCGACCCACATGTCAAATCCTCTGATAAGAACTATAAAATGAGCCAGCAAAAAATTTCTATTCCGAATGAAGTGTTAAATCACACATGTAGTGGGCACCAATGTGCTGAAGAGTTGGTAAGAAATATTCATTCTTTTAAATTTTCTTCTCTTTTCTTCCCTCCCCTATATATATATATATATTGAAGAAGGGAGTACTAATCTTGAATTAGATGATATCTTGAAGGCATGGAATACTGAGTTCGTGAAGATCAAATATCTCTATAGTGAATATAAGCGACGATATGAGTCTAAGGTTAAAGAAGTTATAGCCTTAGAGGATGAGTTGGTTGAGTGTGACCGAACTGCTGACTATGGTGACTTCCCTTTTATTTCAGCGTCAAGAGGTTGATAGGACTCGGGATGAGCTAGTGGATGATTGAGCTAAAATAAATCATACTACGAAGACCTTAGAAGCCACCAGTACTAAGATACAGATTTTAGAGGTAGATAACAAGACATTACTAGCACAGATCTTGGAGAAAGAGAATATAGAAGTTGACTCCAACTTGAATATTATAGAAGCTTCAAAAATTCCGCTGCCTTCAAGAGTATAATTCAAGATCGAGTTCAAGAAGCTCATGATCATATCTATGATATTGGGGTGAAGGATCCGAACGCCGCCTTCTTGAAGAAAGTTTTATTCATGGTTTTGAAAGGGACCCATCCGGTTCATCACAAGATAGGTGCAAATATTGAATGCCTTTCACCGAGTCAAGTTTCTGAAGATTCTTCTCCAGGGGATAGATAGAGAGTGCTTCTTCCTCTTTTTCTAGTGATAATAGTGAAGACGTGGATGTTGCCTAATTATATTTTTATTTCATTTGTATTTTAATTTAAGATTTTCAGAGATGACATATGATCACGTTTATGTATGTATCATAGTGCTTTAAAATTTTATTTTAGAATAAAGTGGTTGATTTTAAACCGATTTAGGCGTATATTAGAAAGTTATTTAGTGATGTTATCAGTATATTTGAAGAGAAAATCCAGTAAGGATTTCCAACCCATCCGAGGTTGTTTGTTTGAGTTACGCTCGATGATATTAATCTGTGTGGAGTAGGCGTGAAGTTTTGGCTTATTTGAGGTTATTTATCAGATTCTTCACTCTATGACGTTAGCCTGTGTGGACTACGTGCGAAGTTTTGACCTGTCTGAGATATTTGTGAGAGTCTTTGCTTAATGACGTTAACCTGTGTGGAGTAGGTGCGAAGTTTTGACCTATCCAAGGTTATTTGTTAGAGTCTTTGCTCGATGATGTTAACCTGTGTGGAGTAGGTCTAATCGAAACCACTTAGGATCGATTTTTCTTTCTTCTTGTTACTATTGTTTTGATTTATCATTTTTTTCAAACAAAAATATGAAACATCAAAATATAGAGTTCAATTTGAATGTTACATAGTAAGTTCATTGATAATATTTTCAGATTCTCGATTCCAAGTGCAGAAATAGTTTTTCCTCCAATCATTGAGCTTGAAAGTTCTTAGTTTAAAGAATCACCACATAAGGTCCTTCCCAAAGCGGTGAAAGTTTGTTACGTTTTTTTTTCTCGCAAATACTAAACTTTGTAGAACTAGATCTCCAACATTGATAGGTTTGGGCTTCACTCTTCGATTTAAGTGACATGCGATTTGTTGATGATAGATATCATTTTTGACTAAAGTTACTTCCCCTTATTTCAGATAATAAATCCAAATGATATCAGAGTTTTTCTTCATTATTTATTGCATCAAAAAGCGGGACCTTAGGACTGGGGATACTAATGTCAACTGGAATAATCGCCTTCAACCCAAAATACAAATTATAAGGTGTCTCACTAGTTAGTGTTCTTGTAGTTGTTCGGTAAGCCCATAATACATTTTGGAGTTCATTCACCCATTGCCCCTCATCCTTATCCAAGCTTCTTCAAGATTTTTAGAATTGTTCGATTCATGGTCTCAATTTGACCATTTGTTTGGGGGTGTGCTACAACTGTATGAACCAATTGAATGAGTAAATTTTTGTAGAGGGATGTGAATTATTTTCCCATGAATTGAGTCCCATTATCTATTATAATTTTAGCTGGAATTCCAAAATGACAAATAATATTTTTTCAAACAAATTATTTAGCATTAACATCTGTGATTTTTGTTAATAGTTATACCTCAACCCATTTAGTGAAATAATCTATCGCCATAATGATGAATTTTCGTTGTCCAGTTGCAATAGAGAGTGGTTCCATAATATCTATTCTCCATTGAGCGAAAGGCCAAGGGCTTTAGAAATATGAAAGTTCGATCGTGGAATATGATTGAGATTAGAATGCATCCGGCAGTTACACTTTTTATAAAATCTAATGCATCACTTTTTATTAGAGGCCAGTAAAACCCTTGCCTTAAAATTTTGTGGACAAGTGCTCTACCCCAAGTGTTCTCCTCAAATACCTGAATGGACTTATCAAAGTGCATACTCTGCTTTGGATGGTGGCAGACATTTGAGATATGGTCCTGTGAATGATCTTTTGTATAATTCGTCACCAATAATGCAAAAGTTTTCGGCTTGTCATCAAATATGGATGGCAACAATTGGATCTTCTATAGAGCTCCATCACGTAGAAAAGGCAAATACCAGATATATCCAAGAAACTTGCCTTGATTCATCAATGGACTGTATTTTTCAAGGTCCTTGTATGCTGAGAAAATGAATGTCTTCTACATACTTTCTCTTGTAAATGTCAAGATGTTGAAGTAGCAAGCTTTGAAAGAGCATCGACTCTAGTATTTTGATTTCTAATGTGAATGGTTTGATATTTACTTATTCAAGATAAAAGAGATTTCACTATATGAAGGTATTATTTTATGATGATTATGAGTGTTGAAATCCCCTTTAACTTGGGAAACTATAAGTTACAAATCAATGCAAATTATAATACTTTGAACTTCACAATTAATAACCAATTTTAGCCCTGCTACTACGGCTTTTTATTCTGTAACATTGTTAGTAGCTAAAAACTTTAAATGTAGTCTATATTCAAGGACATTATGTTGAGGAGAATTGAGTAGAATTCCTACTCCAGCACCAAAGTTTCTAAATGCTCCATCAATAAATAAAGTCTGATGTTGTGATATTGAATGAAAAGAATTTATTTCAATAAAATTTTGGATGGTGCATTCAACAACAAAATCGTAATAGTTGAGATTTGATATCTAGCTTAGGAAAAAAAGTGAATATTAAATTCTCTCAATTCAATTGACCATTTAACTAATATATCAGAAGTTTCTGATTTTTGGAGGATAGTTTTGAGTGAAAGTTATGTATAAACCCTAATAGGTGTGCTTGAAAATATGGGCATATCTTTGTTTCCGAGAACACCAATGCTAAAGTAGTTTTATCTGCTAAAGGATAACATCCTTCTACTAGATAGAATTTTACTAATGTAATAAATTGGTCATTGCCCCTCAGCCTCCTCACAAATCAATAATGAGCTTATTACATGATGTGAGATAATGAGATATAAATAAAGCATTTCTCCTGGGATTGGCTTTGATAACAATGGTGGTGAGGACAAATATTTTTTGAGTTACTCGAATGCAGTTTGACATTCATCAGTCCATTGAAAATCATTATTTCTAGCACTCTTGAGTATTCTAAAGAACGGTAAGTATTTATCTCTCATTCAGGCCAGGAATCATGATAAGGCCACCATCCTCCTGTTTAAGCGTTGCACCTCCTTTATGCTATTTGAGAGAACCATATCTTGTATAACCTTAATCTTTTCTAGGTTAGCCTCAATCCCTCGATGAGTTATCATAAATCCTAAAAATTTTCCAGATGTAACTCCAAAAACACATTTGGAGAAACTTAAATGTATATTATATTATCAAAGAAGCTTGAAACATTGCTCAAGATCATTGAGGTGTTTTATCATTTCTGTACTTTTAACTAACATATCATCCACATACACTTCCATAGTATAACCAAGAAGAGTTTCAAAAAATTTAATCACTAGACGTTGATACATAGCTCCTGCATTTTTTAATCCAAATGGCATTACTCGATAATAATATAACACTTTATCAATTTGGAAAGCAGTGGGCTTCTTCATCATCTGGATTCATCTTTATTTGATTATATCTAGAGCAAGCATCCATAAAACTAAGTATTTGATGACCTGAAGTGGCGTCGACCAACTGGTCTATGCGCGGAAGAGGAAAACTATCCTTTGGGCAAGCTTTATTAAGATCAGTGTAGTCAACACACATTCTCCATGTCCACAAGTTTTTTTCACTAGCACAACATTTGCTAACTAAATAAGATAATGCACTTCTCGTATGAATCCTACATCAAAGATCTTATCAACTTCCTATTCAATTGCTTGTAGAAGATCTGGAGTGAAGTTTCTTTTCTTTTGAATGATAGGCTTGAATGCTGAGTTAATTTTAAGAGAATGTGATATTATCCCAGAATCAATTCTTGGCATATCTCTTGGACACCAAGCAAACATATCCTACTTTTAGTATAAAAAATTGATGTACTTCTTTCTTCCATCCTCAGAGAACAATGAACCTACTTGCACTATTTTTGAGAGATATTCTTTTGATAAAGAGATGCTGATCAACTCTTTGACTTGTGACGCTCTCTAGAGTATTTTTCATCTCTTAAATCAAAATTTTTGATGCTTAATGTTATTGAGGGCTGTGGTCGCCTCAATGTGGTGACAACGAAGCTGATCGAATGATTGGCAAAAGCATAATTCTAAATATTATAAATATCATCCTTATATATATTTGTGTTAATATGTAATTAAAATAAGGTTGAATTATAGCACTTAATGAGATCAAAAGTAAAAATTTTGTGAGATATTATAATTGCTTTACCTATATAAGTGTTGCAATAGGTACTATAATGAGATCTTATTAAGATCCTAAAACACTTATGAATTGAGATGAAAGCATGGCCTTTAAAGCACCCTTGAGTAGAACTTATAGTGTATTTATATTTACAAAGTTATTTTTTATTTTTTTATTTTTTTATATAGAATTCTTCTTATATAATCAAACTAGTTAATAAATAAATTAATACATATAACATATGTAATTAGAAATCGTAATAATAAGTAAAGTTATTTTATTTTAAAAAATTAATATATTTTGGATGAAATAAGTTTTATTATCCAAAAAATAGAAGGCAAATGATATATCCTCTAAAATTTAAAAATTAAACATAGATCATAATTTAAAACATATATACAATCAAATTAAGTGACTCGGAGATAAGTCTAACGATGAACCAAGTCAAATCAAGTCCAAATGAGCTCAAATCAAGCTCAAATGCTACATGTGAAACTTCAAAACACTGATTGAATGATCAAATGACTTCCAAATTTGATGTGCTTATAGTCAAATTGAGCGACTTGATGAGACAAATCCAACGAGCCTAAGATCACTCAAATTGAAGGTCATTTGAATGGTCAAATTACCAAAAAACTATCTAGATCAAATGAATCAATGACCGTCCAATGGAATGTTTTGAGATTTTTACTACTATGACCAAAATGCCCTCTCAAAATCCAATAAATAGGATCCTATTCTTATCATGAAAGGAGGAAGGAGCTAGAAGCGAACTTGGGAGAGAGCTGAAAGAGAGCTAGAAGTTTGAAGTTCACCATCACCACCGTTGTCACTAATCGCCGACCTTTTATCATCGCTGACTACTACCAACAACCGTTACAGTCCAACTACCACCATATAGCTGTTGTAATTTGATTCTAGAATTCTCATTTTCAGAATTTTTCACATACAACCTTATAATCCCATTATCGGAAAGATTCAAACTTTGTACTCCAAAGTTGATATATAGTGAAGCATCTTTAGCTAGGCCCGTGATTTTTACCCTCTTCCTAGAGTTTTCATGTAAAATTATGGAGTATTTTATTCTCTTTTCAACTATCCATGTATGTTTCCATCTAAGCTAAGATGTGAAGTTTTATTCTACTGCTACATGTTTTCAGGCATGCAATAATTTGTATTTTTTTGTAAGTTTATAAATGAATGAATTACTAGTCGATATGCATTTTTTTAATTTTTATTTAAGAAAATTTTAAAATATTGCTATATACGTTATATCTCTTCAAATATACCTCATTTGAATTTAAAATTTTACCCTTTTGCATCTTTTTTAAAATCAATTTTACTTGATGTATTTCTATCTATATATATAATGTATCTCATCATTTTATTTTTAGTACTATTCCAAAATTATTATTATCATTCTACCATGGCATTGATTTAATAAGCTTTCAAAGTAAAATTTATTTCTTTTACTATGCCTAAATTTAGATGGTATCATAGTTGTACATAATACATCTGAGTTTTATCAAAGTCTCTAAATCTCTTATCATTTATATATCTTAACTAGCTAGTTTATATATCTCATTTCTTCCTACTTTAAAGTCCAAACTAATATATAGATCTTTAGAAATTATAATTCTTCTTTTCTTATTTTACACACATCTAAGTTTCATGCAATCATTTTATGTCATAAAAATGTTTAATTTTTATCTCTAAAATACATATATTTGTACATTGCCATATCACAAAACTTCTACATTGATCTTCATAATGGAGCATATGCCACATCAAATTTGTCACAATCAAAAAAATTCAAATCTATCTCCTTAAGATATCTTTCTTTAGAAGTTACAATTTTACTCACTTCAAATCCCTTCACATTATTCTAGGATGATAGTTTCTTTTGACTAATTTTATACTCTAAAATATAAATTATAAATACTATTATATATCTTATAGTCAAATTTTCTATTGAAATCATTCAACAACCCTTTTAAAAAAAAATTATTTCTTCTAAGTAAAAATTTAAAAAAAAATTCTATTTTTTATATGGTAACTTCATATGTAAATTTTTATTCTTATTTCTTAAAGTATAGGGTTATTATTTTAAGATAACAAGCTTTTTAAAAATCAAGAAAAACTTTGTCAATGGACATTTTACTTTGGAAATGGCTTCTGCCTCATCTACCACTATTAGAGTTTGGATTAGTCTCTTGAAAAAACCTCCCATCTCTAGAGTTTCAAGACAATATAATGAATATAGTGAAATATACTCTTGTTTTTTATTATTTGATTGAGATCCATATTGATTGTAAATATGCACAAGGTAATGAGGTATATTTGATTGATCAAAATATACCATCTCTACTTCGAATTTTAAAGCATGAATTGGACCCTTCTTCATAAGCATCAAATGAATTTGCTTCTAATTTTGGGGATAGGAAAAAAGTTTTATCATATATATATAATAATAATAATAATAATAATAGTAATAATAAAGATGACTATTTATCATATGAGATCTCTAAACGAAAATTTACTTTAAGAAGAGATAGTTAAGAGGAAAATTAATGTTAACATAATTCAAGTCACTTGGCCATCATTTTATAATTTTAAAATGATAATAATTCAAAGCAGTATGAAAATTTCTATTATCATTAAACCATGGTCATCATTGCCAATGTTTGTGTTAATTTGTTCTCTAGTTGCATTTAGATATTGGAGCATAGTGTTGACAACCATATTTGAAGTCCTTATAAATTCTTGCAATTGAGGCAACATATTTTCTCCCACTAAGAACTTTTTCTCACATTTACACCTACAAGGTATTATGCATTATGTTCATATTTTATATGTAAAGTCATTAATATCGCCTTCATTCTCAGTTAAATATGTGTGGCTTTTGTTAGAGTTATAAGGAAATAAATTAGCAATTAAAAAATAAATTTAACACAACTATGCAAATAAAAATAAAAATAAAATAATGAGATTGAAATAGCACGGGAGGGGCGTCGATGACACTATCTTTAGAGTAGATCAAGTCCAGTTTTGCGACTCTCTTTTACTTGTGAGATACAACATGTCCCATTGCCTTGATCGTGCACCCGATTGATCGACAAAACTTCAAACTAATCACGTGTCTCTTGTTGGCCAAAATGAAATTAAGAGAATGACAAAAAATTATTAATGAAGAAAGGAAGAAAGAATATTCGATTTCATTCCATTCAAGCGTTATCATCTATTTATAAAGGAGAGAGCTAAATATTAAATCACCTAATTATGATTTATAACCATTACTAGTCATTATTTTAAGTTATGAATTAATTTATTTGTATTTATTTAATTTATGTTATAAGTTACATAATTAATATTTCTATTATAATAATATTAGAATAATAACATTAAAAATAACATTATATATTATAACATTATTATAATGTTATAATATAATGTTATAATAAATTTTTTCCTTTATTTTTTCATAACAATTTCCTCTCCAATAAAAAATATTTATAAATAAATTTGAGGTGAATAAAATAAGAGATCAAGAATCAAAAGTTTCATTTTGGACAACTTTTATCATGCATTTGATGAAAGTACTTTCCGATTTTGAACTTTCACTCAGTATATCCAAAATCTAACAATAATAAATACTATAGTAGCTCAAGTTTTGAACTAAGTATATAAATTATTACATCATTCGGTTTACATATGATATGAAACACGCTATAAGTTCTACTCAAGGGTGCTTTAAAGGCCATGTGCTTTGATCAATTCATAAGTGTTTTTGGATCTTAATAAGATCTCATTATAGTAGCCTATTATTGCAACACTTATATAGGTAAGATCTCTTTGCAATTATAATATCTCACAAAATTTTTGCCTTTGATCTCATTAAGAGCTATAGCTCAATTTCATTTTTAATTACAGTTTAGCACAAATATCTATAAGGATAATATTTATAATATTTATAATTTTTCTTTTACCAGTCATTCGATTAACTTTGTTTTCACCACATTGAACCTTCTATCATGCTATTTCCAATCGAATGTTGGGTTTCCACGTGATGATTATTTTACCTTCAACCCTTCTAATGATTTTAATATATAAGTCTTTACAAGCTCTTTCGTCAATAGATAGTAATATTTTTCTCAAAGCAAATAAAATGGTAACAACACTTCTTTTATATAATTCATATAAAAAAAATCATGTCTTATTCTCATATTACATTTTTTATCATTGTATTTTGCACTTTTTGCTTTTTCTATAATGCCTTGATTATCACAATTTGTTAAAATAACAAGTATATGTTTTTCAATACAAGGTAAATAAAATAATAACCTTTTAAGCCACTCGGCTTCAAAAGTAGCAAGATCAAGTGCTATAAATTCTACTTCTATAGTAGATATTGAGATTAATGTTTATTTAGTAGATTTCCATGATATTGCACCACCACAAAATGTGAAGACATAACCACTAGTCTTTTGTTTCATTGGTGTCGGCAATCCTAGCATTACAATATCCTTCTAGTACTATAGGAAAATAACTTTAATGAATGTAATACTTTATTGTACCTTTTAAATATCTAAAAATTCTTTTTAGTTCTTTCCAATGAGTTTCACTAGGGTTACTAGTATATCTACTCAATTTTCCTACAGTATAAGCAATATCAGGTTGAGAATAATTTGCTAGATGCATAAGATAATCAATTATTTGAGAATATTTTAATTGTGATATTCTATCACTTAAATTATTTATAAGATGTAAGCTAGAGTTATATGGAGTACCTATAAGACTCACATCTTGATAATTAAACTTTTTAAAAAGTTTTTGAATATAATGTGATTTAGTAATAGAAATGTTATTTGCATTTCTATAAATCTTTATACTTAATATTACATTAGCTCCACATAAATATTTCATATCAAATTGAGTTGATATAAACTCTTTAATATTATTTACAATATTGAGATTTATACCAAAAATTAAAATAACATCAACAGAAAGACATAAAATAATATAATCATGATCAACAACTTTAATATAAAGATATTTATCTGACCCGCTAATCAAAAAATCCATATGACAATACTACTTTATCAAACTTTTCATACTATTGTTTAAGAGCTTACTTTAATTCATATAAAATTTTTGTTAATTTATAAATTTTATTTTCTTGACCTTTTACTAAAACACTTCAAGTTGATCCATATAAATTTTTTCATATAAATCACCATTTTAAAATGCGTTTTACATCCATTTGATGTATAACTAGATTATATCGAAGATAGAGTTAAAATAAACAAATTATAGAAATTCTCACAATCGAGAATAAATATCAAAATAGTGAACACCACTTTTTGTGTATATCCTTTGGCTACTAATCTTGCTTTTTATTTATCTATAGATTTATCTAATTATAATTTCTTTTTGAATATTTATTTACATCTAATAGTTTTATAACTAGGAAGTAAATCATAAAGCACACATGTCTTATTTGATAAGATAGAATCAATTTCATTATTAACAACTTCTTTCTAAAATGGTGTATCTATATAATTCATAGCTTTATCAAAAGTAGTAGGATCATTTTCTAAAATAAATATTTCAGTAAAAAGAGAATAAAAATCATCACCTCGATTGTTTTCATTTCTAATTCTTTTACTTTTTCTAATATTTTTCTCAATTTTATTAGTTAAAATAGTATCATCATATAATTTTTTTTGAAGATTCTTTTTTATTAATAGATTTATAATCTTATTTTTTTACAAGAAATATATCTCAAAAATGTAGCATCTTTAGATTTCATAATTGTATTAATAGAAATATCACTAATATCAAAGTTAATGATAAGAAATCTATAAATAGGGATATTAAAAGAATATCTAATGAATACACCATCTACAATTTTAGATCCTAATTTTTCTTTTAACATTATGGAATAGATATTTTAGCTAAACAACCCCAAACTTTAAAATACTTCAAATTGAGTTTCTAATTTTCCAAAATTTATAAGGTATTTTACTAGAATCTTTATAAAGAATCCAATTTAAAATAAAACATGGTGTTAATTAAGCTTCACCCAATAAATTATTCAATAAATTTGTTGAAATTAGTATTACCTTTATCATATCAATTAATATTCTATTTTTACGTTACGCTACTCCATTAGATTGAGGAAAATATGGAGGAGTAACTTGATGTGTAATACCATTTTATTCACAAAATTTATTAAATAATAGTGAAATATATTCTCCACTATATTTGATCTTAAAATTTAAATTTTATTATTTAATTAATTTTCTACCTCTAATTTATATTTCTTAAATATATCAAAGGCTTCATCTTTGGTTCGATTAAATAAACATAAAAAGTTTTTGAAAAATCAACAATAAAGGTGATAAAATATCTTTTACCTCCTCTAGTTAAATTACTATTCACAAACATCACTATGAATAAAATGTAATGAATCATTTTGCTTAACAAAAATAGATTTAAATGATTTCTTAGTTTATTTTGTTTGAGAGCAAATTTCAGACTTCACATCTTTATTTATATCATTTTTAGATATTAAGTTCATATATATCATTTTTTTTAATTATTTTGTAGTCTGCATGTCCAAATCTTGCATGCTAAATGTTATAAGTAATAATTAATAAAATAGAAGGATTTAAGCAAATCACTTTATTGCTAGAAAATAATAAATTTAATTTAAATAAACCATTACATAAATATCTAATCACAAATGATCCACTTTTGGTTATAATAATGTTATTTGACTCAAAAATAAGATGATAACCATGTTGAATAAGTTGTGAACAACTAATTAAATTTCTCCTAATATTCGATATATACACAACTAAATATAATTTTAAATATCTTTTGATGATAATTTTAGATCAATATCTCCTTCTCTAACCACACTAGCTAATGCTCCATTGCCCATGCTTATAATTCCTCCGGTGTATCAGGAAGAAAATCAAAGATTTATCAAAACATACATGTATAGTTGCCCCAATATCTATCCACCTATCGTGAAAAAATATAAAAAAGTAATTTCAAATGATGGGCTAATATACTTCAAAGGAAAAGAATCATTGGCATTGAAAGTGATCATATTAATTGTTGGTTGAGATCGATTTTGCTAAAATAACTTGTTATTTTCTTTAGATGTCTTATTTTTCCAATAATAATAAGCCTTTGTAAGATGATTGGTTCTCTTACATACTCAATATTGAATCTCATTATATTTATTATTATTATTATTGTTAGACTTGTGTGAAATTTGTTTCTTAAACCTTTTATTAAATATTTTAAAGCTTTTTCTTTTAAAATTACTCTTTTCAGTAGATTGACTTATGTTTTAGATTTATTTTTAGTGAGAGTTTTATCTTTTTATTTTTATTTTTCTTCTATTCTAAGTGCAATAATAAGATCATCAAGGGATATCTTATTTCTATTATACCTAAGTATTAGTGCAAATTGACTTCATAATTGTGATTCAACTATAATTGCTTTTGTCATGCTTATGCCATGTTCTTTTAGATCATGAATAATATATTGAATTTCATTTACTTGATCTAATCTCTATGAGAATCACTCATTTTATATTGAATGATTCAACCGAATATTTTTCTAGACCTACATCTTCATTTCCATATTTTGATTCAAGTACTTTCCAAAGCTTAAAAGAAGATGTTGATGTACAAAATATGTCAAAAAGATGATAGAAAGGAACACTAAAAATACATCCAAGATAAAGAAAATTAATCTCATGTGGAGTTTTTCCTTTTCCTAACCCATCATCGAAGAAGAATTATTTTCTCTTTCCGAATTAGGTTCGGATGAGGGAGGATTATATATTGCAGAAATTAATTCTAAACATGTCAACCAATATATAGTTTTCTTTTATCATCTTTTAAAGTGTGTTCATATAATTTTTTTCGGCTTAACATCATCACGACGAAGCGATATTTGTGTAAACATATTTTTAATTAGTAAAAATAATTAATACAAAGACAATATTTTGATCTACATTAAGATTGTTAGAATTATAAGAAATAAATTAGCAATTAAGAAATAAATTTAACACATCTATGCAAAAAAAAAATAAAAATAAAATAAAACAATGAGATCAAAATAGGAGAAAAGCGTGATGACACTATCTTTAGAGTAGATCAAGCCTTGGGTACACCAATTTCTGGCTCTTTTCTTCTTGTTAGATACAACCTATCACCTTGCCTTGATAAATCGACCTGCGACGATCGACAAAACTTCAAACTAATCACATATCACTTGTTGGCCAAAATGAAATGAAGAGAATGATAAGAAAAATTGTGAATGGAGAAAGGAAGAGAAAATATTCAGATTTTGTCATTCCATTCAAATACATTATCATCTATTTATAGGTGAGAGATTAGAGCCAAATATTAAATCACCTAATTATGATTTATAGGCATTACTAGCCATTATTTTAAGTTATGAATTAATTTGTTTATATTTATTTAATTTATGTTATAAGTTACATAATTAATATTTATGTTATAATAACGTTAGAATAATAATATTAAGAATAACATTATATATTATAACATTATTATATTATTATAATATAACATTATAATATATATTTTTCTTTATTTTTCTCTAACAGCTTTTGCATGAAATTCATATCAATTTTATATTTATAAGATGGGTTTGCTTTAAAAAAATGACCTCTTCATTGCTATATAGACAAATATAGCCATTGAGATAATTAATTTGCTTATCAATCTATAGATTTAAAAAAAAAATTAAAACATCCCAAAACTATTTGTTTTAGAATTGATCAAAATTCAAATCCTTTCAAGTTACTATGTTAACTTTGGATGGATAGAATTGTGATTAGAAGAGGAAACTGTTTATATGAAAACTTTATATATAAGTTAACATAATGCAACATTGGTTTATGTGCTGGTTTAAACTATTGCAGATCTGTATTATCTATGATGATTTAAGTCACTTCTAATATAGAGCATTTTCTGTGATTTAAATCTTCATAAGGCTTCAAATTTATAGTCGTTATAAACTATCATAAATCTATAATATTTGAGGCATTTTAAACCACGTAAATATCAAAATTTTAAAATAAAATAAAATAATCAATTGAATTCACAATGATTTAAAAGTAAAATTTCAACTCATATGCATCTAATAATCAATTGAAATACGGATAATGCCGACGATAAGCAGGAAATGGCGATGGCGGTAGCGGCAACTTTTTTTGGCGAGAAGTAGGAGAGGAAGTAGGGTAGAGAACATGGAGTTCTTGAGGTGATGGTGTATATGAGAAATGGATGGGGTTGTTCGCTTTGTCTTATGAGGTGGGATGCAAGTAAAACTTAGCTTAAGAGCTCTGAGAGTTTCATCACCGGAGTTACGCCGATGTCAGGTTGAGATGTGGGCTTTCAGGGATGGAGATGGCAAACCGTGCTTCGTCATATGGAACAAGCTTCGTCTCAAGATTTCACTTTAGATATATACATATGCATCGATGGGATATGGATATGACAGTGTTTTGGATTAGTCATGCATGATTATGATGACCATGAATCTATAGAGAGTTTCATGTGGTGCCACTTAGAAGCTGGTCTTAGTTAGATGCAACATTTCTTTATTCTTATTGATATGACCCTGAAAATTCTACTAGTCGAAGCACAAATCTTGACGTAGAAAGCAATCTGATCATGAATCAAGACTAACCGAGATCAAGCGTTTATTATCAATCGACTCGTAAACATAGAGTGTTTATAGTCAAATTGAGCGTCTTGACGAGCCGAATCTAACAAGCCCAAGATATTATAATTCCGATATCATTTGAGCATTCAAATACACAAAATACATCATATGATCAAGGGGATCATTTTGAGCCGTCCGATGAAGTGGAGTGGTATGGGTTTTGCATGTATTTACAGAGATGCCACTCCTCCAATCTATAAATAGCCCCTCACTCCTCATATGAGAGGAGCCCAAGCAAGAGAGAGGAGAGAGCTCTAAAGATCCTCCAAGCACTGTCATCGCCACTCATGAACCATGCCGCCCGCCGTTGATCCTTGCCGTCGTCAATCTCTATCGATCCTCATCATGATGACTTCTACCGGTGATTGTTCCTTGCATTTCTGCCAGTAATTGTTCCCTGCATTTCCACCGGTGATTGCTCCGCACAATTCACCATCATCACACTACTCTTAGCAAGCTGTTAAACGATCGTTGTCACATAGTTGTTCCTTTCTCATATATTGTAATCCATTCGGGAAGATCTTGTACTAAAGCATACATATTGGAAGCTTTTCTTTGGGCTGATTTTCCCTCTTTTTGAGATTTTTCACGTAAAAATTCTGGAGTTTTATTGTTCACACTCTTTAAATACATGTGTGTGTGTGCTGGATTTCACGACAAAGCTAAGATATAAACTTTCACTCTCTCAAAGTTTTCTACACGCAAAAGTTTGGCCGTCACGTGAATCTTGATTTCCTTTATTTCATCTTGTATGACGATCAAGTTTCCCAACAAGATCAAAACCACCATCAAGGTGGGTGGAGCATTTCAAGAGCTTTTAAGAGCATAAAGAAAGAATGAAGATTCATTAAACTTTGTTCCTTGATTTTGTGGCGGGGCAACTCTTAATCTCGAAGATCGCCCATGTTAAGCATCTAATCGATTACCATCCTAAGAAACAAGTCAAAGTTGGAGGATATTTCAACATTGAGAAGAGATATAGTTTTGCAAATTATGATTTTCCAATCATACTCATGGAAAAATAAGACCAATGTTAAGAAGAAACTTTGGCTATAACTACAAACGGATGTTTTGATTCGACCTCTTCCATATAAGTTAACGTCTTTGAGCAAAGACTATGACAAACAACCTAGGATAGGTCAAAAGGTCCTTAGTGGACTTCCTACGACCTCTTCCACACAGGTTAACATCATCGAGCAAAGACTCTGACAAACAACCTAGGATAGGTCAAAAGGTCCTTGGTGGACTTCTTACGACCCCTTCCACACAGGTTAACTTCATCGGGTAACACTCTAACAAACAATCTCGGATGGGTCAAAATCTTCAGCGGATTTAATTCAACCTCTTCCATACAGGTTAACGTCATGGTAGTAACACCAACCTCCGGATGGGTCAAAGATCCTCAGATTTTCTTCCATATAGGTTAGCGTCATTGGGTAACACTATGACAAACAACCAAGGATAGGTCAAAAGGTCCTTGGTGGACTTCCCATGACCTCTTTCATACAGGTTAACGTCATCGGGTAACACCCTGATAAACAACCTCATATAGGTCAAAAATCCTCAATGGATTCAATTCGATCTCTTCCATACAGGTTAACGTCATCGGGTAACACTCTGACAAACAACCTCGGATAGGTCAAAATTCCCAGCGAATTCAATTCAACCTCTTCCACACAGGTTAACGTCATGGTACCACGACAAACAACCTCGGATAGGTCAAAATCTCGGGATTTAATTTGACCTCTTCCATCCATGAGTTGCGTCATTGGGTAACACTCTGACAAACAACCTCGGATGGGTCAAAATCCTCAGCGGATTCAATTCAACCTCTTTCACACAGGTTAACGTCATCGTGTTAACATCATTGAGCAAACACTCTGACAAACAACCTCAGATAGGTCAAAAATTCTCAGCAAATTCAATGCAACCTCTTCCACATAGGTTAACGTCATCGGGTTAACGTCATCAAGTCACACTCTGACAAACAACCTCAGATAGGTCAAAAATCCTCGGCAGATTCAATGCAACCTCTTCCACACAGGTTAACGTCATCGGGTTAACGTCATCAGGTAACACTCTGACAAACAACCTCGGATGGGTCAAAATCCCCAGCAAATTCAATTCAACCTCTTCCACACAGGTTAACGTCATCGGGTTAAAATCATTGAGCAAACACTCTGACAAACAACCTCGGATAGGTCAAAATCCTCAGTGGATTCAATGCAACCTCTTCCACCGCAAACATCATCGTTAACGTCATCAGTCACACTCGACAAACAACCTCGGATAGGTCAAAATCCTCGCCGTTCACCATTACCGTCGCCGATTCTGCTGCTGACCATCACCGATAATTTTTACCGGTCACCACCAACGTTGCCGGTCATCCCGCGCCATTATCGGCGCCATGCTCGCCGTCGACTACGTCGCTATTCGCATTTGTCACCCCACCGAGCCAACCACGGTTGCGGTCACCGCCAGAATCACCGGCAATTTTGCGGTCACCACGTCGCCGGTCATCCGACTATGGGCCGCCAACCCGTCGAGTTGCATGCCGACCACCCGTCGGGCCAATGTAGCGGTCCGCCGCTGCTACTGCCACTTTACCGCCGACCGGCAATCTTTTCACCACCATCATCGCGGTCATCCCGTCGATTCTGGCGTCGGTCGCCACCGTCGACTACCTTCTCCGGTTGCGTTTTGCCACACCCCGTCGCAACCTCCGGCGATGGTCACTGGTTTGCTACTGGCCCATAGGCGGCAATCTCTGGTCACCCCGGCTGGTTATCCTCGCCGACCACCGTCGCAGGTCACCGCCACCGACCACTGTCGCCGGCCACCATCGTCGAGCATCGCCGTCAACCCCCGTCTCCGGTTATCGTCTCCTTGATCGCCTCCGAACCCGGATGGTCCGACGAGTATAGTTGATGCCTCTTAGGAAAAGCGTAGACACGAAGTAAATCCGGGCCTTGATCGCCTCAAACACGGGCCGGTCGAGCCGGTGGTTGGCGCCTCTTTCGAGGGAAAATTGGAACAACGGCGTAGTATTGCGGGCCTTGATTTCTTCCAAACTGAGCGATCCGACGAGGCGGTTGGCCCTCTTCGAGGAAAACCGGGCGACATAAGTACCGTGGGCCTTGATTGCCTCCGAATGACCTTCTCTCAAGAAGAAGAGAAGGTGCCTTCTCTCTTAGCCCTGGGGTTTTTTAGACTCTTTTTAGGGGCAAAATGATAAAAACCGTCCAAAATCAAAATCGCCCAAAACCGTTCAAAACCGCTCAAAACGGGCCAAAACGGACGTTTTCCGTGGACAGCGTGGCCACGCGCCTGCTGGAGCGCCTTCACGTCGCGCTCTGCCATTCTGACCCGCGTCTTTGTGCAGCAGCTCCCACTTCCCTGTGACCGAACTTCGACCCAGCGACCCACCAACCAGCGATCGCGAGCCGTAGCACGCGACCCGTTCGACCGTTCGCCTCCGTGGCGACCGACCACCAGCGCGCCGACCAGCGTGACCCGGTCCCTCGCGACCGCCAGTTTCATACCGGTTCATGTCAAAAGCTGCCGCCCGATCACTTTCCCGGCCGTCCAGTCTATTCTGACCCACGCAAAGGCCCGCAGCACCTTTCTTCAGCCCATAAAACTGCGCAGCCCACTAGCAATTTCTTGCAGCCCGTTCTGCGTAATCCAACCCGAAACCTTGTGCCCGCAAGCGCCCGTAAATGTCCGCATGGGTCCATAATCCCGAAATATTGCGCCCACGTGTACCCGCATACATCCGCAGCCCTGCACCCGCTTCATGGTCATAATCTTATGCTCCCGTGAAGATATGTTCTCTCAAAATGTATGGTTAACGGACCCATAAATTTCATTGAAGAATCTGCTATTTTCAAATATTCGGCATATATATTTTTGGATGATTGAGATAATATCATCCAAAAATAGGGACAACTGATATGACCACGAAAATTCTCTTCGAAGCACGAATCTTGGCGTAGAAAGCAATCGATGGTGAATCAAGACTAGATCAGCGTTTATTATCAATCGACTTCGTAAACATGGAGTGTTTATAGTCAAATCGGCGTCTTGATGAGGAATCTAACAAGCCCAAGATATCATAATTCGACATCATTTGAGCATTCAAATACACAAAATACATCATATGATCAAGGGGATCATTTTGAGCCGTCAGGAAGTGGAGTGGTATGGGTTTTGCATGTATTTATAGAGACGCTCCCTCATAAATAGCCTCACTCCCTCATATGAGAGCCTAAAGAGAGAGAGAGCTTTAAAGTTCCTCCAAGCACAATCGTGCCACTCGGCGGTCGTCAACCACCCGCCGCCGTAGCGCCGCCGTTGATCCTTGCTCGTCAATCTCGGTCTTCATCATGACTTCTACCGGTGATTGTTCCTGCGTTTTGCGGTGATTGTTCATTGTATTTACGTGGTAATTATTCGCATTTCCGGGTGATTGCTCGCCATTCCATTCCTACACTACCAACAGCATTTACAACGTCGTTGTCACATAGTTGTTCCTTTCTCATATACAATTCGTAATCCGTTATGGAATATCTAGTACTCAAACAGATACATAGTGGAAGCTTTTCTTTAGGCCGTGGTTTTCCCTCTTTTGAGATTTTTCACGTAAAATTTTGGAGTTTTATTGTTACTCTTTAAATACGTGTGTCTTTGGATTTCGACAAAGCGTAAACTTTCACTCTACTGTTTTGGTTTCTAGCAACACTTATCTTTCCATCTGTTTGTGTTTTGATGCTTCATAGATTTCATCTATCCCACAAATCTACTTTTGTTTTATTTCTTTCACAGATTGATTAATTTGGCCTCACTGCCTTTCTCAATTTTGTTTGTAATATTAAAAATATATGTATATTTTCACATAATTTTTTATGTATTTATATATTTAACATTTAACATTTGCTTTAAAAAATAGTAATAATAATATTTTAGTAGAAAAACTATTCTCTTTATTTCCTAAAATAGTTTTGGCTTCGCCGCCTGAGTTTGCTTGAAATACAGGCCGCAATTAAGTTAATTTATTAAGGTCTCAATCTATAATCTTGAACTGAGGATAAAAGTGGTCAATTATTAAATAATTGTGGTTGTTAATACATATCATTTGAAGTATTTTTTTATTGACAAAATCATTAATTAAGAAACTGCATTAAGCCTGGGACTCATTCAATCATTTTCTATTTATTTAAATATCTAATTTCATTTTATATATTTTGAATCAATCTATAATAGTATCTCGTTATTTTATTTATTCTGCAACTCAAAAAAAAAAAAAAAAAGTAAATAAAAAAAATAAAATCTCCATGGCTTCTAGTTCACTAAAAGTGAAACTTCTATGTTTCATGATGTCTTTGTCGTAAATTAAGAACATATAATTTTCATTTCTAATATATCCATTTTCTTTTCAGCATTATCATAATCTTTAAAAATAAATTAACAATAAAGTAAATGAAGTTTTATTTTCTAGTTCAAATTAATGAAGATGATAATCTATACTAAGTCAGAACATTGCTGACATACTAACTATATATATATATATGCATCAATTAATTTTGTGAGTTTTATATTTTAAGAACTATCACTATAATATTTAACTATAATTTTCTTATTATTTCAAAATGTTCATGAACTATTAGGGCGGGACAGATATAAGAAAACTACAGCAAATATTTCAGAAAAAATATAAATAAATAACTACTCACAATAGTTCAACAGAAAAACTCACTTTTCCACAATAATTTTATGACTTAAAAAAAAAAAGTTGAAACTACCCTCAATAACCCTCAATTAAAAAAATAAATATAAAGCTTTGAAATTATTACTCATAACAATAAATTTAAGTCACACTAATTACTCTAACATCAAATTTGATAGAAAAAAGTTAAGTTCGCAAGCTTAAAACCATCCACTACAAACATCTATCATCCACTCTCTTTAATTATTTGTGTGTGTATGTATTGGATTTTCATATAAAACTAAGACTTAAAATGTATATTAATAAATACTACTATATATCACACAATAAAATTTTCCCTTGAAATGATAAAACAATATTTACCTATAAAGTTCTGGTAATTATATTTTTTGTCTTCATATGATAATCATTTCATATATGTGGACTTATACAACAAATCAAGTGCCTTTTGATATTTAGAAAAACATTTCTTTTTTATCAATACGTCTCCCTATAAGAAGCCTCTAAGATTATGCTTTTTTATTAATATAATTCTTTAATACTTATAAAAACTTGTTCACTTGAAAGTTTGTATAGATACATAATACATTTTATAATTATAAATGTTAAACTAGTTTACATTATCTTACAAATAAGTGCATCCATCTGTAATATGGAGACTAAGTTTGATTTCCTCAACTTAGTGAATGAGTAAGTGAACTATGATTTCAAAAATGATAAGTAAAATCATTTTTTTATTTGACATTAAATTATCATATTATTATACTATAACTTGCCTAGCTTACTTGAAATAATATGCTCAACATATATTAATTTTAAAATTTATGATCTCTTTACTATAAGGTTTTTGACTTTCCCTCATGGTGCAAAAGACTAAAGTATAATTGAAAGAATATCTTCAATAAGAACATGATAGTCATTATCTTTCAAACCTATGATTTTACACTTAATAATATTTATGAATCTAAATATTTGAAGCTTAGTTTGTAGACATTTCTTCTATTTTACATTTTTGCATATTTTTTAGAATTATTTTTATTTCATTTTTTGATCAATTTTTAATGTATCTAATTATTTTATTTTTAATACTATTCCAAAATTAATCATTTCATGTGACATCAGTTTAATATTCTTTCAAAGTTAAATTTATATCTTTCACTGTGCCCTTACCATAAACTAAGATCTTAATTCAATTGTATGTAACCCATCCAATTTTTATGGAACACTTTTATATATATTATTTTTTCATACTTTAATATCCATATTATTATATAAATCTCAAAAAATTATAAATTTTATTTTCATATTATATATATTAAACATCTAACTTTAATGTAATCATTTTATGTCTTCATAGTACTTAAGATGTAATTATTTAAAAACACATTTCTTTTTTATAATAACTTTTTGTACATTATCATTTCATTAATCTTCATAATGGAGCATATGCCACATCAAATTTGTCTCAATTAAAGAATTATAATCTATCACTCTAAGTCATCTTTCTTCGAAAATTAGCAAGTTCTCACACTTCAAATCCCTTCAAATTATTCTAAAATGTTAAATTCTTTAACTATTTTATTTACTCTAAAAAAATATATTCATAAAAACTACTCTATGTCATATAATCAAAATTTCTCTTGAAATATTTCAACAATCTCTAGCTAAAAAAATTTAGTATCCTCTAAAAAAAACTATGTTTGATATGGTTACTCCATTTTTAAAGTTTTATTCTTTTTTTTTGAAGTATGAGCTTATTATTACAAGATAATCAACTATTATAACATCAATTAAAGTTCCTTTAATACAATTTTTTTTTTATATCAATCATAAATTCCTTCATCGTGCATATAATTATATTAATCATCTCCCATTGTGCTTATTTTTTCTCATGTATATGTTGTAAAAATTCTTTCATTTCTCGACAAAATTATATTTCTAAAAAATACTTATTCAACTTGAATAGTGTAAGAATAAACCATATTTATAAGATTGACCTAAGGTTGAAGGGGTCCTTACTTGTTAACCTCCTCCTCCTTAATCATAAAAAATTATGATCAAGATTAATAGTAAGGACAATTATGCAATTATTTATTTTTTATTTTTTTGAAAGAGAGAGTTTACAACATTGATGGTTTAGTCAAACAATTCCCTATTCTTGATATTCAAGGAGAACCCTAAATTTATATATTTGAATTTTATTTCTTTATCTTTGAGATCATTTTATGAACTCCATCACTTTTTATTCTATGGCATCAATTTATAAATGACCGTCCCCTTAAATCCGATCAATCCATTGCATCTCACTCTAAGCTAGCTGTAGCATGAGTTCTAGCGATGATGGATGTCTAATGTCATCATGAGAAAAAAAAAATCTACTTGGGATATGAGGATCATGTTTACATTCATGATTTTGGTTTTAATGATTAACTAATCTAATCAAAGAACCTTTAAATTTTGAAATTGAAATATTTAATAATAAAGAATGATATTATTTTTTAATTGTTAATCCTCAAATGCATCTCTAGTTTAAAATTTATTTAATTTTTATCCATGAATTTTTCTTTGCAAAAATCTTTTTTAAAAAATAATTTAGTTCAAATCAACTACGTGTATGTGCAAAACTTGGTCTAACTAGCTCTAACCCACTTTTCGAAGATCAAATGTCCCTTGTTAATCATGCCCACTGAAAATTTTATGTTAAGATATTTCATACCTCAAAAATAAAGGTCAATGATGGAGTCATTAGGAAGGAATGTCAGAGATAAATATGAGCAGATTTCGACTGCCATCAATGATATTTTGCAACAAATCTCATGGCTAAGAGAGGAGGGGGTATTTGCAACTAAGGTGTTGAATATAAAGTTGATGGGTAGCTTGATCTAATTACAATTCTATAAGAATTTAGTGGTGGTTAAAAGTGCTGCTAAAGTTGAGCTATCGCAAAGGTTAAGCCACTAGAAATAATGCTGAAAACATGGGATCGCTAAAGGGGGCTGCAACAATAATAATCTAAGAAATGATGAAAGTAGAAAATTTTTTTTGAAACACTTGTGTTATCCCATGTCTTATTAAGAACCGAACCGGTCCGATTAGAAAACACTAGACCAAATCAAAAAATTTCTCCCTTCGTTATTCTCCTGCGTGAACTGAGGCAAATCATGTGACCTCTCTTCAGCCGCCACCTTTCATCCTCCCCTCATATGATTCAAACCGAGCCTCCTTCCCCTTTTCTTTCTCGATGACCTAGCCGCTCCATCCGCAAGCTTCATCCATCGAAGCTTCTTCTTTCTTCTTTTCCTCTTCTTCTTCTTCTCTAGAAACCCTAGCCGAGATTCCTCTTTATCTACTCTTCTTTGGACCTAAGGCTATCGCCTATCAAAAATGCTATTGGCAAAGTAAGTTTCTTTTATTTCTAATTTTTTCATATGTGTAACTATTTTATTCCTTTAAGTTTGTGGTGAATAAATCTCTTATTTGGAGTCGCCTTTCAAATATGTGGAGAAAAGAAAGAAGAGACCTTATAGAAATTCATCTTAGTAAGATGCCACACAGATATGTAGATGTACTTATTCAGGTGATCAGATATATCATCAAGGTGTAGTGTACTATCTCAAACGGCAAAAGTCACTACCCTTTAATGGAACCAATCATCTCAAGACTCCTAAGGATGATGGGTCTGCATATGTACTAAAGATTCTTCCCCTACTTTATATGGAAAAGTAAAGCAGGGTTTATTTTAAATCAGGGTTCATTAAATTTCCTACAGGGGCAAGCCCCCATAGTTAATTACATCCTAAAGGACATGATATTTTAGAAAAACTCTCGATTAAGGTAAATGATCATTGTCTCTGAAGATTTCAATAGGAAGGACTATCAATCGATTGGTTTATATTTGAAGATCAAATGGGATTGATCAAAAGAGGGAGTTATTATCGAGGCCAAAATGGGAATAAGTAACAGATGCTCATGATGCAAGGAAACCTAGCGAGCATCTCAAACTATCCTAAAATTAGCCTTTACATTTTAGAAATTGATTTAGTTTATTTGAGTAGTATTTCTCATTAGAAATTTAGGACTTAAGATTCCATAACACAAGATTAAGAAAATGCCTAAGAGGTGAGGAATTATACTTATGACCTATAAAGGGGAAAATCAACCTCAGAACCTAAATCTATGGAGCTTCGGTGAGGGCTAGAAGTACAACCTAAATCTATGATGAAAATGGGTAATTGGTTTGTGTCCACAAGAGAGGACAAACCACCCAACAGCTTGGACTTACAATCACCTGGGCGCCAACTAACACCTCCTACGATTTTAAATACATGTAGGAAAGTCTTTATGCTTATGCAAGATAACTGAGCTATTTTTATTTTGAAAGAGACTAAGTCCTAAACTCACTCCCTAAAGAGACTAGATCATGTAAAGGGGCATGATTCAAATGACCTAAATCTAATGCATTTCAAATTTCATTTTATTTTATTTTTGGATAATCAATTTTGACTCAGGCTAATAGGATTTTTTGACTAATGCATGAGAAAGAAGATTATTGGTCAAAATCAACTGAAAGTTTAGGAGGTGAGTTTGCACCATGACCCTCAAATGTCACGCCGGATTCTCTGGAAAAGATGGAAGCCCTCCAATCAAGAGTGAAATAAGATGCATTTGTGCATGATATTATAAAGGAAAGAACTCATCCAGCTAAGGGGTTTCTAATTCTTTTATCTTGATTTTAATCCTAAGCTTTAGATGAGGTTATGAATTATTTAATTTTAATTTGAATTTTTAAGTTGGGTAAAAGATTTATTTTTTCCTAAAGAGCCTAATCCACATCCAGGCTACACATAAAGCAAGAAAGAAACTAGGAAAGACATGCCACTTAATGTACAAGTTAAATAAACATCAATCAATTTATAAAACTAGCGCAAAAAGAATAAATGGTCGTTTGTAGTCGGGCACCACCGCACAAACTCGAAAATATCAAATGTGGGTAGCAGAGCTCTACCCTTATACAACCCGGATTACAAATGAATTGAATTATAATTTAAGCAAAGGAATTCATTGTTATGGGAGTCTTCAAGCTTTTTTCTTCTTTCTTCTTTCTTCTTTCTTTCTTTTCTTTTCTTTTCTTCTTTTCTTCTTTTCTTCTTTCTTTGGATGGTTGGATGGTAGATGCTCCAAGGCCTCACATGGTACATAAGATGGTATCTTATGACCAATGCTCATCCTAATCTCCATAATAATAATTCCAAATCCTAAATATTCAAACTTTTACATGAAAAGGGAAAGTATTAATCTAACTAACACTTGTAAAATAAAGGTTAGTCAAATCACACCGCACAAATCCCAAGCACGTGTATTGGACTTATCACCCCACACATGGGTGACTAAGTTCACCTGGCCTATGGATTATGCTAAGGGGTATAAGCATCTGCAAGCAAGAGGCATTTATATTTTATTTATGATATCATCCCTTTAGCACAATCCTCTGCAAAAAAGAATAGTTAGACTAAGAACGTCCTACCATTCATTCTACGAGCATACACCCTAACATCCAGCCTAAAATATTCATTATAAAATAAAACATAACATCAAACCATGCACCGACCTGACCTAAAGCTAGAAGTGGTGATTTAGACTAATGTGTGTGCTTTGAAGGTTTGTGTGGCATGCTTAGCTTAGGACTTTAGGTTTGAATTTTTTAAGTGTGAAGGACATGTTCAACTTAGAGGAGGGTTTCATTTAAGTTGTTTAGTGACTTTGGGTTATTTTTATTTCATGTTTTAATTTGGTTCAATTAAAACTTATAATTAATTACAAAGTTATAGAGAGACTGAAAGAGAAGAGGACTTCTCTTTCCTTCCATAATCCTTAAGTAATTTCTAAGGTAAGTTCATATTTTAATTTTATTTAGGTGAATGTTTTAATGAAATCTTTTAATTAATCCTAAGTTTAGATCAACTCTAAACAAACCTATCCAAAAAGAAAGGTATTTTAAGATTAAAAAAATTGAATCAAAATTCACATAACATACATTACTTCAATTCTTTCCCAACATATATAACATGCATATGGATGGACCCTAAACATATATATACATGCAAATGAAGATAATTAACACACTTTATGATGCATTCTAAGTAATTTAATTTTAAGATAAATTTAGAAGATTTAGATGCATGAATTTTCATAAGTAGAAAAGGTTTTCCTTATCCAAAATTTCACATATGTGCATGAAAATAAGAAAGGCATAAGTGAGTACAATGCCATTGTTAACCAGAGGTGTAAGGTACAAATCCTAGTTAGGGCTACTTAAAGCCTCGCAATCTTGGGGTTGTCCAGACTAATATATCACTTTCTTTAAGTACTAACATGCATATAAAATAAATGAAATGGGAAAAGAATATGCAAAAGTTGTTTAATAGTTTTATTTTTGTTTATGCAATTTATTCATGTAAGTATAAGCAATCCTCCTTAAGTGAGAGCATTGGGATGAATAGGGTTTGGAATTCAGTAAGTGTTGAGTTCTTTTCAAATGAACCCTACATCTTACCAATCCTTATTCAAAACTATGCTAACATAGGAAAGGAAGGAAAGGCTACACTAAACATGACTTTATAATTCATCACATGCAACCTAATAATTAAGATATTAAATAGCACACTTTCAGATTTGATGTTTCATTTATAGGTTTTTAAAATACTTTAGATTTAGTAGTGATAATAGTCACTCATATTTTACTTTAGCCAACACATGCATGTTTGACATAAAGTAAACAATTTCTTTTTAAACTTTTGAAAACATGAAATCATGGTTGCATAAATAACATGGCATACAATTTAACATATTAGAAAAGATCTAAAGCAATGTAATCTTGTAAACAAACTCACTTTACTTAATTCCTAAAGACATTCTTAAAGATTAAGAAAACTTGGAATAAATCAAAGTGAATTTCAAAATAATTTTCGTTTGTTTGAAGTTTGATTTAATTTTAAAAGGGTGAGATGAGTTTGTTGTTCCTAACCCATTCCCACATGTATTTTAGATTTTTGTTTAATTTTTAGATAATTAGTTCCATTTTTAAGTGTTGATTAGGTTAAGTATGCATTAAGTGGCTTAATTAACCCTTACCTACACCACATTAGAAAAATTAACTAAGTAATTATGAGCCAATGAGATGACATAAAACCCACAAGGTATGTAAATTTGTAGTGCACCTAGTAATGAAAAGGTTTAATGCAATTTGGCTCACAATTAAACGTTAATTAAGCTAAGGGGTTTTAGCTTAAGTATTTAAAACACCCTTTCATACTTATGAAAGGGGTTTTAATTTCTTTAATTAGACTTAAGCTATTGAACACCTAAACATCTACCCAAGGTAGATTAATTAAGTTTTGGAGATTTTTAAAATTTATGAAAATTATTTAGAGGGGTAATTAATGAATTAACCCTTAATTAAGAAGGGATTAAGGAAAGAAGAAGGGGGTTTAGGAAATAGCTTAGGGGAAATACCCCAAAATTATTCCATAAAACCCCTACTCATTGGATCTAACCTTAATCCAAATTAATCATAAGGAAAACCTACTAATTATACCTTAATTACCCTTAATTACATGAAAAGGGTAATTAGGGAATGAGCTAGCAATTTCACTAATCAAGGCCTCAATAAATCTCAAGAAAATTAGGGGAGGCAGAAGTCATCTCCTAAAATGAACCCTAGAAATTTGAGATTAATTGGTGACTTAATTAGGGAATAACTAGCTAATTACCATTCCCAAAGAAACCTAAATTCAGAGAAAAAGAGAAATTAAAATACATTGAAAACATTTTAAAAATATTCTAGATAGAATTATCTATCCATAGCATTTTCCTTGTATTTTTTTGATTTTCTTGAAGGAGTTATGATTTTTTCAAGGTTTCTAAATTAGTTAGAAATTAAGAATAATCCCTAACTAATCCATGGATAATACGCGCTACGTGGCGTGGCGCGCGCACTTACATGTCATCATGAGCCCTTACTTAAATTATCAAGTTAAGGGAATAGCAGTGGTGCATGCGCTTTTATCCTAAGTCGTTCGATCAAATATTGGACGGTTGATGATACACCCATGGTTTTAAATCAGATAAAGGATATAAAAACGTGGGAAATAATCTCAGCAGTCCATCTAAAAATGCACGGATGGACGACTGAGATGGGCTTAGTTCTTCCCTGAGGATGAATGTGAGTCGTTCACAATCAAAGGGGAGATCCAAGCTCGATCCTTCATGGATTCATTCAAGACTCAACCCACACCATCTAAAGGACCAAAGCGGCCAATTCAATGGTGGATTTTACATGAAATGGAAATTTATTTCACAAAAGACCAACACCTCTTAGCTTAAGTGGTCGAAAATCACTAACCTCATCGGAGGTGATCATCGACGCTTGGGATCGATGAGGTAGCTTCGTCTAGTGGAGACGAAGTCCTGTTGAAGTTCCTAGCTCTTGAGGTTGAGTGTAGAGCTCTATGGACCAACTCCTCTCCACTCCCTTTGCGGCTTTGATTGAATTGATCTTCCCTTGCCTCTAGAACTCAATTGGATACTTGGGCAAGCTCGAATTGGTCCTTGGATTAAGTGTGCAAGAGAAATTTAAGTGGGATCAAGTGTAGAGAAAATTGGGAATCAAGGTGAGCTCCCTTATTTTGCACTGTGCAAAATTGAAGAAGACAAGATCCAAATCTCTTCTAGGGGCCTTGGGAAAGCTCTCTGATGTTTACTAACTCTCTCTAGGCTCTAATCGATTAAGTGGGAATGAAAATTTTAGTGGATTAGGGGGAGTATATCTCTCCCTATGGCAATCGGATGGCCAGTAATGGGCTTGCAGTTTTGATCCAATTGACTTCATAGGATGGGTTACTTTGGCTGTTAGAGGTGTGCACATGATCGGTTTGGCCAGAGGAGTGGAAGGGTAACTCCCATGTTCATCCAATTGAGCTTTTTTTTTGGGGGGGGAGTGGAGTTTGAATTTTCAATTTGTCCATGGAGGTTGGGTTTGGTCCATGGGCCAAATGGGTTGACCCAAACCCATTGGGTTAGGTGCACCACTCATCACTAGGTCCCCTTGATATTTTAGAAAAGCCTCAAGTGATTGTGATGAGTGTATGACCAAAATACCCATGGGCTAGGCCAAAATTTGTTCTATGGCCTAGTGGTATAATGGTCATTTTGATATTTTTTCAATTTGGGTATGTTTGGTATGTTGATAAAATAGGTTGGGCCAAGTTTTAATGGATTTGGAATCCATTTGATAGGATTTGGCTCATGTTGACCCATTTAGGTCAAAATGGGTCAACTTGGGTCAAGTTGACCAATAGGTCAAATTGGGTCAAACCAAGGGTTGGGTCAAGTTCATATGATCATTTGAAATGTTTTGGTGCCTTTGGTTTGGCTCAATTTGGTATAGGTTAGGTTTTGGCTCAAATGACTCATTTAGGTCAAATGGGTCAAGTTGACCCATTTGACCCATTTGACCTATTTGGGTTAGTTCAAGGGTAGGTTTAGGTTTGGTTGATCATATGGAGTGGATTGATATCTTTGTTTCCAATTAATTTGAGTTAGGTTCAATTTTGGCTCAACATGACCCCTTTAGGTCATGTTAGGTCTAAGGTCAATTGGGCTAGGTTGGGTCTAGTTGCCAATTGAGGCTTTGGTCAAGTTTCATAAGTGATTTGAAATGGACTTGACCCATTGGTTTCAATCAATTTGGCTTAGATCAAGGCCCTTTAGGTCAAAAAGGGTCAACTTGGGTCAAGTGAATCAAATGGGTTAAGTTAGGATCAAAGGTTGACTTGGTCAAGTTCAAACATTGGTCATGAGTTAACTTGGATCAATGGTTTTAATCAATTTAGCCTATGGTGGATTTTGGCTATGTTAGGTTTTATTTTGGGCTAAGTGTTGACTTGGTTTGACCCAATTTGATTGATTGATCATCTCATGATGATTGTTGATCATGATGAGAGGGGTATATGAGTTTGTTTTATTCCAATTTGGTTAGGATCAAAAGTTAGCTCATAAGAGTACTTTGGGTCACTTTGGGTCAACTGAACTTAAGTGGGTCAAATGGCTTGGTCAAAGCTTGATTTGAAGTTGATTGATCTTGTATATGGACTTATGATTGAAATATAAATCCATTTACACGAGGTTTGAAGCCAAATGGATTTTGATCCATTTGAAAATTTCATATTCAAAGGAAGAATATGAAGGAGTTTTGGGTTTGATTTTTGATTTGGGTTTTGATTGTTTGATTGAGGTTTGGATTTGTATATGAGCTCATGATTGTAGGATTGATTGAACCATAAGAGAAAATCAAGGGTTTGGCTTGATTTGAATTGATTTTGGCTAAGTTCAAGATTTTGACTTGAAAGGCTTAGATTTGATTTTGATTTGATTTGAGTTTGATCTTTGGAGATAGTTTTGATTGTTTGAATTTATATTTCATTTATATATGTGAATATAAATGAGAATATAAATTGATCATGAGAAAATTTCAAGAATTTGAAAAAGTTTAATCATGATTTGGGTTAAATCCATTAAAGGGAATTTAAAGGATTTAATTGAATTTTTTTAATTTGAAATTTAATTTTTTGAGTTGGATTGGATTGATTTTGAATTTTGAATTTGTAATGGGTTTGAATTTATATTTCATTTATATATGGGAATATAAATGAGTATATAAATGAATTATGAGAAAATCAAAAAGATTTGAATAAGTTTGAATCATGATTTTGGCAAAGTCTTTAAGAAAGGATTAAGGACTTAAGAAATTTTGATGGATTTTGATCATGGCTTTCAATCATAGCTTTTCAATCATGGAATTGAATCATAAAATTGAATCATGAAATTGATTTGAGTTTGAGAAAATCAAATATAATTGATTTGGAGTTTGACTTGAAAGAAGGAAAGTGAGGAATGGTTTAAGCTAAAGGGTAGGAGATTTTCCTAACACCCCTAAGGCATGACCTATTCCTATGGATAACTCTTCTAAGTCTTCTAAGGCTAGGGGAGTGTCCACCTAATCACTAGATGTGTCTTAATACTAAGAAACTCTTAAAGTCTAAGAGGAATCTTAAGCCAAAGTTGAAGGTGTTGAGAGCTCATTCTAAAATGACGTCAACAAAGGGCGTCCAATAGGTGTGGTGTGACTGACCAAGAACACCACATCTATTGGTGTTGACCGAAACAACCAACAACACTGAGAGATCACAAGCACTAACAGAAACTATCTATCCCTGATCCAAGGAAAAGAAAGAATCCAAAGCATAGTGCAGTGTGGCCCTACTTATGTCCAAGAGCTAAGATAAAGGGAAGTAATCCACTAACGGATAGAGTATGAACCTTCCACTAGGGAAGCAGGTTCAAGCCATCTATAAGGAGATGAAAAGGTTGGATTTAATTTGAATCTCACTAAGGAGAGATCTCCACTAGGGAGAGGATTGAATTTGTTTGAAATTTTGTTAGGTTTGAATTTTTAGATGAACCCTATTGGTTTACAATGGGTTGTACTGAATAGGAGCCATAGAGGCTAAGTCTTAACTCATATTTACTAATCTGAAGGGGTAGTCTACTAAGCACATAGTAGGACTAACCAGCCAAAGGGATTCCTTTCGGTATGCAGTAGCTGTACTATGAAGAAAGCATAGTAGACTTACATCCTCCAAGTAAGGACCAGTTGCTAGGGTGATTTATTGGCAAGATAACATATTGAACCAAACCTAAGGCTGACTATTGAGTGAATGTCATTGGGGAGACTTAGATCGGCTCAAAGATAGTCAAGATTGATTTCATTTTTTAGTTTGGCTTGTTTTGATTATGATGGATCCTATTGGTTTGCGATGAACTGCACTGAGTAGGGTACATGGAAGCTTAGACCTAGCTCAGATTTATCAATTCAAAGGGAGTAGTCTACCAACGACAAGGTAATACTATCCAACCAAGGAGAAATGCCTTTTGGTTCACAATGGTCAAGTCCTAAGAAGAAAGTATGGGGACTCATATCTTCTAGAGAAAAGAAACTATTGGGGTGATCAGTTGCTTTGGGCAACAAATCAAACCGGACCTAGGGCTGATTATTGAGTGAATGCCATCAGGGGACTTAAATCAACTTAAGAATATTCAAGATTAATTCCATTTTTAGATTTATTTATTTTGATGGATTCCATCGATTTGTGATGGATCACACTTAGAAGGAGCTTATAGAAGCCTATACCTATCTTAGATTTACTGAACCAAAGGGAGTAGTTTCCCAGCCGATGGGAGAACTATTCGACCAAAGGAGTGCCTTTCAGTTTGCAATGATCAATTGAAGGGATGAAAGCTCAGGGACTCACATCTTCCACTAAAAGATCATTGGGGTGATCGGTTGCTTTGAGAAACAAATTGAACCCGACCTAAGGCTGCCCGTCGATTTGCGACAATCATGCTAGGAAGAATGCGTCATAGTCTTATATCTTTCAAAGCAGAATGACTATTGGGGTGACTTGTTTGTGAAAAAATAGATTGAACCCGACCTAAAGGTGACTATGGAGTGAGTACTGACCTGGGGATTTATCTCAACTCAGGTAGTCAGGCAATTCCTATGGGAGTTCTGCTGACACTGCCCTAAAGATAAGATGTTTGCTTGGGAGAAGGGACCCTTTGGGGACTTGAATCCTAATCCACAAGTGAATAAATTTTTGTTTATTTTATTTTAGTTTATTTATTTTATCGTGGACCCTGTTAGTTTGCAAGGGATCAAACTGAGAAGGAGCTCATATCAGCCTAGACTTATCTCAGATTTACTGAACCAAGGGAGAATTTGTGCATCCGCTGGAAAAATTTTCCAATCACAGGGGTGGCTACTAGGAAAGAGAAACTATCCAATCCAAAAGTAACTAGGGTAGTGTATAAATGGGGTTGCAAAGGACTTGATCCAAATAGAGTGCCCACAGGGGATGTGGCCGATAAGAGCTTAATCCAATATCCTGGAGAAAATGACATGGCTAGTCATAAATTCAATTGGTATTCAGTGTCCAACTCAAGGAAAACATGGGGACTCATATTTGCCAAGAGTGGTGTACTCATTGAGTGAGTCACTGTAAGCATAACGAACATCAACCAACCTAAGGTGCCCCTCAGTTTGCAACATTTAGTGTAAGAAGAAAGCTCGGGGACTCATATCCTCCTATGGTGGAACTGACTGTTGGGATAGTCTGTCTTGGGCTCGACAGGTGCTATCCGACCTAGGGCGACTATTGAGTGAATTCCATTAGGGGACTTAGATCAACTCAAAAGTAGTCAAGAGGAAAGGAGCCTCTGGGGTACTTATCCTAAACCTCAAATATTCTCAACCCAGTTAGAGCATGATGGCTAGTTCAAGAAGAAAGCACGGGGACTCACATCTTCTTAAGCAAAGTCAACATGAGGTAGCTTACTGGCTGGGCAGTGAAGATTACCATACTAACAAGGCGCTCATTGGTTTGCAATAGTCAAGTTAGGAAGAAAGTGTGGGGACTCATACCCTCCAAATAAATGACCACTGAGGTGACATACTAGTATGATAGCATGTAGACCCGACCTAGAGTAGCTAATGAATGAGTGCCACAGGGGGCTTACTCTCACATCAAAATAGCTTGAGATAAAAGATTTGTGTTTGTTGTTGTGCATGTGCTAAAAGAAATAAGATGCCTCTAGGGGACTCTTACACCTACCTTAAAACACGTGGGGAATTATGAAGTGATGCCATAGATGACAATAAGAATTTCCACTAAGAAAGGATGCTACTTAGGTTCTCTCACTCCTAACTTAGTTATGCTAATCAAAATAGGACACCTCTCGGGTTCTCTAACACCTATTCTAAAAGCATTGAGAGATTGTGTTTGTGTTGTGAAAAAGGGATATGATGCCACTGGGGGACTCTTACACCTGCCATAAATACGTCACAGCGGATTCAAGATAAGCAAACAACACTTTGAAAAGAAGAAAAGATTTGATGAATGGAATTAGATTTTGTTCTTTTTATTAATGAATTATTTTCAAACAAGTTTTTTTTCATGGGTAATATTTCTTTAGATAGAGCCCATTAATTGTAAGCATCGGGTGTTCCCATTTACAATCAATAAGCTGATAAGATCCTCCTTGGTAGGCCTTCTCTATGACATAGGGGCCTTCTCAAGTGGGTTCAAACTTGCCTCCCATCTTTTGACAGGCAACAATTGGTCTCCTTAAGACTAATACAAGTTCTCCTACTCAAAAAGACCTAGGGTGGACTAGCTTGTTGTGAGCTTGAATCATTTTGGCCTTGTATAACTCAAGGTTCTAGCACGCCCGTAGGCGACTTTCTTCCAAACCTTCGAGCTCTTATAACTGCAACTTTGCATTTTTTTTTTCAGTAGTAATCTTGTTACCCAATGCTATCCTTAGTGATGGGAGTTGAACTTCTAAAGGAAGAATGACTTTAGACCCATACACTAAGGAAAATGGGGTAGAGTTGAGTTCAAGATGGGTGCAGGCAAGGCTTCAACTACCATTTCACTATCGATTATTATCATCAAGAGTCTTCTTCAGTATTTGGATGAGAGTTTTGTTGAATGCTTCTGCTAAGCCATTAGCTCTAGGGTAGTAGATGGTGAAATATCTCTAATCTATACCGTGTCTTCTAGCAAAGTTGTTGATCTTCATGCTTTTGAATGTAGTACCATTATCAGATATAATTCATTGAGGCACCCCGAACCTATATACAATATGGTTCCTAAAAAATTGAAGCACATGGTGAGCTATGATCTCTCTGAGTGGGATGGCTTCTACCCACTTAGAAAAGTAGTCGGTAGCAGCTAAGATGAACCGATGCCCCTTGGAAGAAGGAGGATCGATCGGACCTACAATGTCGGTACCCCAAAACTCAAATGTCCATGATGCCAAAGTAGGGTGTAGAATGTTGGGTGGTTGGTGGAGGACCACACCGTGCACCTGACACTGAAATCTCCTAGCTACATCCATGCAATTTGTGAGCATAAAAGGCCAGTAGTATCCAAGTATTTAGATCTTCGACTTCATCTTTGGACCGAACTGATGCGCTCCACATAGACCTGAATGTACCTCAGTTAAAATGCTATGGGCTTCATATTTTTCCAAATAATGTAACCACATCTAGTCAAAGGATCATCGGTACAGGGTGCTATCAATAAGAGCATAAGCAAGAGCACTCTGTTTAACTTGAAGGGCTTGAGATTTTTCTTGAGGTAGTTTGCTGGTGTTCAAATAATCTATGAACGGTTGCCTCCAATCCAGCTCATTATCCATTTTGGCAATGACAACCTTCCCTTCAAGAGAAAGTCTCTCGATGTGTTCTGAATCAATAAGGGATAAGACTTATCTATTTTGGACCCTTATTGAAATGGACTCATCTTCTGGACATGCTAACTCTTTGGCAAGTTTTGCCAAGGCATCTTCTATTACGTTCTCTTCTCAGGGAACCTTGTAGATGGTAAGTTCAGGAATCTAGGCCAATAGCTTCATGGTATACTCGTAGTAATGATGAAGCTTGGGCTTGAGGGCTTGGTAGGACCCAATAATCTAGTTGATCAGCAACTGAGAATCACCAAAGATGTTGATGCTCTTGACACTGATAGTGATGGCTAACTCCAAACCGGTAATCAAAGCCTCATACTTGGCTTCGCTGTTGGTGTAGGGGTTGAAAAGATAGTATGAGAATCTCATCACATCGCAATTTTGAGTTAGAAGAACTATTCCTATCCCTGCCTTTCCTGGGAGAATAGATCGTGGTACTTCACCTTTAAGAAAAGAAATAACACCATCAAAATACATCTCCCATTGGCAGTTGTCGGCCTCCCTTAAGTTCATGATTTATTCATTGGAGAGATTGTCACTAAGAGGGGAATCAGCAGGAAGTGTATGTGCTGCTAAGAAATCTGCTAGTGCCTATCCTTTTATCACACGAAGGGGTACAAATGTGATATTAAACTGCGAGAGTATCATGGACTAGCAAGCCGAACATCCAAAAAGCATTTGTCATGTCATGAGTTATTGTAGTGGATCGGTCCTAGAGATCAAG
The DNA here is from genome assembly GCA_021442155.1 of Cymbidium sinense. Lineage (NCBI taxonomy): Eukaryota > Viridiplantae > Streptophyta > Magnoliopsida > Asparagales > Orchidaceae > Cymbidium > Cymbidium sinense. Next base: position 126,491,376 of record CM038222.1, on the reverse strand, counting down.
TTCACCTTATCATAATGCATGTAGTGTCGTAGCTTCTGAGATGCAAAGATCAAAGCTAGGCAATGTTTCTCAATAGGTGGATAGTTTGCTTCAGTAGGGATCAGATGATGGTTGAGATAGTAGAGAGCGCTTTCCTTTCCCTCATCATTTGCTTGGGCCAACAGAGCACCGATAAAGTCATCCAATGCAGTAGTGTAAAGGATCAACGGCCTGCCCGGGATAGGGGCTGCGAGAACTGGCAGCTTCACCAAGTATTGTTTGATGTCTTTGAATGTGTGACACTTTCCATCCCACTTAAACTTGGCATCCCTTTTGATAAGTGCTGAAAAGGGCGTGCATCTCCCTGAAAGTTTGAGATAAAAAGTCTTAGATACACTAGCCATCATTGGAAGGATTTGAGTTGAGTTAAACTCTTAGGAGGTGGCATTTCTAAGATAGCTTTGATCTTTTCAGGATCTATTTCTATTCCCCGATGTCAAACAATAAATCCAAGGAATTTCTCTGAAGTGACTCCGAATGCACACTTTAGGGGATTCATTTTAAGGTTATATTATCTTAACCATTCAAAAACTACTCTAAAGTCAAAGAGATGGTCTTACTTTTCTCTACTTTTGACTACTATATCATCAACGTAGTACTCAACCTGATGATGGATGAGCTTGTTGAAGATCTATGTCATGGCCCGTGGTATGTAGCACCAGCATTTTTAAGGCCGAAAGGCATGACCCTATAACAGAAGATTTTGATCGGGGTTTGAAAAGCAGTGTTTCATTCATCTTCAGGAGATTTCTTGATTCAAAAAGTAGTGTTTCATTTAAGGCTTGGTGGAGGTTGAGCCATCCTACCCACATATCCATATGATGGAATGAACTATGGGTGGAATGTGAAATGTGGATCCACTTCTTCTTCAATTTCCCTTTCTTGCTGACTTGGACTTTTCTTTTTCTTTTCATTTTCTTTTATCTTTTTTTTGCTTCACTTTCTTTTTCTTTTGCATTTACATTTGAATTTTATCCAAGTTCACAAGAAAGGGTGTTTTGAGGAAGATAATTGGTCATATTTTCATAAATCTTAACCTCTCTCATTGAGAATGTCTTTTCGTCACTGTTGACACGGTACTCAATTCCATCTTTTCTAAACTTGATGCACTGATGAAGGGAGGATGAAACAATCTTGTTCTGATGTTTCCAAGGCCTACTAAGCAAAGTAGTGAATGAAGCATTTGAATCAATGATGTAGAACTTAGCTTTAGTCTTCCAGTCATTGATCTCCAACAACAACAGTATAGAACCTAAAGCCCGCTCACTTTGATCATTGAATCCTCTCAACATCATCCTATCTACTCAGAGAGTAGAGATGTCAATCTTCAAATAGTCAAGGGTCTTTAAACTCATAATATTTACTGATGCACCTGAATCTACGAGTTAGCGAGTCTGAACCTATCCATGTCAACTATGATGTATAGAGATAATTGTGCTCCAAGTCCCCTAATAGAAGGTCTTCATCAGTGAAGGTAATCCCTTGGGCTTCTTTTGCATAGTGTGCTTCCTCACCTATAGTGGTCGGCTAAGCTAAGCATATTTTAGGATCAAGGAGGGCCTTGATTAGTGATTCCCTCATCTCTTTGGATAAGATAAGGGAATCATATATGCTTAGCTTAGATGTCAACTTTCTTAGATGAGAAAGGATATTATAGTCCACCTTCAGCTGATCTTCCACAAGCATATCCAAGGGTGGAGCATCCTGTGGAAGGTCTTCTCGATCTTCAGTACTAATGACTTGTTTCCCTTTATCTAAAGGTGCTGCCCTAGAAGGTATAACCTTGCCACTACGGAGGTTGACTTTGATAATCTTTAGAGGCAAGGTGGTGGTTAGTTCTACCTGCACTTCAAGGTCACCTTCAACTTCTCCTATGGGACTCTCAGAATTAGATGATTCCAAGTCTATCTCAAGAGGTGAACCCGTAGTATTCAGAGTTGGAAGATCCAACTATGAATCAGAAAGAGGAAGATCATAATTATTATAGATTAATAGACTTGAAGAGTTATCGTTAGTAATAGAAGAAGATAACTCATCAGAAGAGACACAGATGTAATTTAATCAGCTACATTCTTTAAATTCTTGGAAATATTTGGAGGTACAAAGTAGAAATCAAGTAGAGTGAGTAGAGTAAGAGATTTGATGCCCTTATCCACTGATACAAGAGTTTTACTAGTAGAAGAAATAGAAGAATTAGCTGAAATGGAAAGAGTCACTGGTGTGGAAGCTGCAACTGAAGGCTGGAGTTTGCACATGGCTAGTGGCTGTGCTAAGGGGCTATCCCGGGCTGACACATGCTACTGCTATTGAGGTCCCACTTCTCTAGAGTTTACACTGGCAACTTGCTAACCTTCCTTGGTGTTGGAGGTTTGAGCTGACTCGAGCACCTGCAAGGAAAGCTTCTTTCTTCTAGATTATTTTCTTAGAGGTTTTAGACAAAGAGATGGCCCAACCTTCTTTGGTTTTGGTAGGATCACTTGTATCCCCAAGGATTACCCTAATGAAACTGGAAGGTTGTTCTACAAGGTATTCCTTCAAGATAACAACAACATCGATCTTGAAACTGTGTTCAAGCCAATCTTTAAATGTAAAGCAATCCTCTAAAATGTGGCTTAGCATATGGTGGTAAGGGCAAAAGTTTGGATAATGACTTTTTTTAACTTTCTCCGATCTTCTAGGCTCGGGTAGCTAAAAATTAGGTTTCTTTAAGAGATTCTTAAAGATTTTTCTGATTGCCTCTCTTAAAAGAATAAGGTTTATTTAAATTATCTAAGTAGGTGGATCAGACCCTGCGGATATGCATCGCTATCGTGGTATGGTCGGGCTGGCATGTGGAGGTGAGGTGGAGGCCAACATGGTTTCCTCGATGGTGGCAAAGGAGTTGGAGGCTACTGAGGTCATGGTCGCTCTGACTGATCTCTAGCAGGCTACTTCCCCTTGTCAACTGCTGCAACTACTTCAGGTTTCTTCTCATAAACCTTTTGGGATTTCTGCTTTGGCAACTGATTTGGAAAAGGCAACTGTTTGGCCTCTCCTTGTAGACTAGCTGCCTTGTTAATTAGCTTCTCAAATGTCTTTATGGTGAAGCCCTTAAGCATGAAGGCAACCGAGCCATAGATATTCTTTAAGATAATCTCAATGACATGCTATTTAGACAGCTGTGGTTCACACTTCATACTCAGGTTATGCCATCAGAGAATATAATCAACAAGTGACTCACTAGAGTATTGTTGGGCTACAACGATATCATATATAGTAACCCTTTGCTGAGCTCTGGTAAATCTCTTGATAAAGAGTTGCTCTAACTTAGCAAATGTCTTAACTGAACCTTTGGGCAGTTCAACATACTAATTAAAGGTGATACCTACTAAGCTACTGACAAAGAGTCTGAAGAATAAAGCATCGCTACCACCTGCGTTGCAACAATAGGCCCTGAAGTGAGCTATATGATGCCTTAGATTCCCACTACCATCGAAGCTCTTGAAGGAAGGAAGGATGAAACCCTTGGGATACTGGATAGCATCAAATTCCTCTAGGTAGGTTCTACCATTTGGAACTGATGATCCTCCCTAAGCTTGAGCCAAGGCTTCCTTCACCTACTACTCAACCATGGATTTCAGATCTTTTTTATGTATGGAGGTACTTTCCACTACCTTCCTATACAGATTAGCTACCTTGCTCAATGAGAGGTAGAGTCTTAACTATATCTAAGACATGCACTAGTTCAGGCTGACTGACATCAACTGTGCTAGGATAAATTGAAAGGGCTTGCTTCTGAAGCACTATCACTACTGCCAACAAGTCCTGCAATTGCTGTGCCATTCTATCAATCTATTTGTCTTTCTGCCTTAACTGGAGTCAGAGGTGATGGGCTAATTCTGTTGTGTCTCCTTGATCAACCTCATCAACTTCCATGGCATGTTTCTCCCTAAGAAGAGAACCTTTGGTATTGACCATGCATACGCCAGCTGAATCCCCCATCAAGTCATCTTCATTGGGATCGAAGCTGACTCTTTCTTCATCAGACCATGCATACCCTAAGATCTCTTTTTTCTCCATAAAATAGTGTGCCACTATCTAATCTAAGGATCAATCTAACTCAAGAGATACAAATAGCTTTGGTTGACCGGTGTGATTTCTATCATGCACTGAGAGGCACCGGACCTCGCCTAAAGTTGGGGAGTCAATCCTGTGTGGACTGTACTCGCTAGAAGAATGATAATCCTGACTGATGCAAGCTGTAATACAGGTAACAATCTTGAGATGATCCTCTACCACTGCTACCACTATAGTATCATCTGGAATATCTCTGATAGTAGTCACCATCTCTGCATCTAGCTGAATGGGTGGAGTTGGTGAAGGAACGACTACAATGCTCCGGGGTCGCCACTTATTCTGCGCTACCACTGGGGTAGAAGGTCGAGCGGGGGAGCTCGGTCCTACCACAATGGGTGGTGTAGGAGGAGTAGGATCACTTGGCTATAGCCGGATCACCAACATGGTATGTTTTTCCCCGGATGTGGCCTTCATGGCCTTGGATGGAATAGGTGATGCTAGAACTTGCACTGGCGATGGAGGACGTGGGGTAGAGTGGTGGGGTGGAGACACCACCGAATCTCTATATACAGGAGCTGCCCTCCTGTGATGGCTGGTCCCCATGAGGAGGATACTATCGCGATGATCGATGGTAGCATAAAAGTTGGAAAGTCAACCAAAGAAGAAGTAAATGCGAACCAACTCCCTCCTGGTGAGTGATATGGGCCTCATGGCCCTCTTGTCGGATCTGCCTCCCTACATTGCGGGGGATAACAAATCATAAATTGAATGGCAGCACCGAAGCCCAGATGCTTTGCCCACCTAGAATAGAATAGCGTGCACCTCCTACTTCTAGAAACTATCTATTGTAGATGCACTATTGGAGGAGGCGATGAACGAATCCTCTTGGCATCCTCTCTATCTAATCCCGAGAGAGCATGAAACTGGTTCTCCGTAACTAGTGTGATGTGATCATATGAGACTCATCCATGGCTGAGCTGACAGCTACCTCAAGCTCTCTAGCTATCCTAGTATGGAATCGTTTGACCATATGATTCTTGTTTCTGCGCTGAGTACAGGTAGGATGAGAGGAGTGCGAGCTAGTCCCGTGCTCAAATGTAGAGGAGGCAAGTCCTAGAACCAGGGGAGCTTTACCTTTGGAGGGTACAATGATAGGGTGCTAGCTCGCACCAGGGCAACATGGGCAACTCTAGGATGAACGCTGAATTGTAACAATCGAACCATCAAGGTCGCCACCAACTTTCCTCTTCAATGAGGAGATCTTGAAAAGTCTACCCCGATGATGACTACCAACCACCCTCTTCCTGCTGACTGTTGTGAGGGGAATGCCCTCAGATGTGATCCTAGCCCCCTCAAATCCATGGCCAAAGTGGATCAAATGGGTATGATCCAAACGAGGGAAGTCAGCATGATCCAAGGCTAGATCCATGACATGAGGGAAGGTAAAGATGAATTTCTGTGATCCTACCATTGCACTGATCGAAACTAAAACTGTCAACTGCATTGACTAAAAGAAATCTGCAATGAGAAACAAACTTGCATTAGTTTTTTGTCTCCATAGATTTCGATTTTTTTTGAATTTTGAAAAATTTGAACCTACATCGAATAACTTGGAAGTGTTAAGTGGGGTTCAAATGAAATTAGAAAGATTGATTGAAAGAGGAATTTGAGTATGAATCCAAACTTCAACAAATTTAGGTATGTTGCATTATGGATTCAAGATTTCGATAAGATGCTTCCATAGGTTCATTTTATTTTGAATTTGAATTTTTGTTTTGGATTTGGAGGACCCTTTCCTTTAACAAATTTGGGTATGTTAAAGTAAGGGTCAAATTGATTTTATGATGTTTGAATGTTTTGAAATTTTCACTTACTTAGCAAATTTAAGTATACTAAGTAAAGTGAAAGTGATTGTTTCTTTTTTGAAAATTTTGTATTGTTTTGATTTCGAAAAAGTTTGGAATTGTTACTTTAGCAAATTTAGGTATGCAAAGTGAAGAATCCAAGTGTTGTTTTGATTTTTTTAAAAAAAGGATTCTTAGCAAATTTAGGTATGCTAAGAAAAATCCAAAGTGTTTCATTTTTTTGGAAAATTTTGATTTTTGAAAAGGGTAGGATCCTTTAGCAAATTTGGTATGTTAAAGGGATCCTAAGGTGCTTCATTTTGTTCTTGAAATGATTGAAAGTGTAGATTCAACCTTAGCAAATTTGGTATGCTAAAAATGAAGTCCCACTTGGTTTTATGAAATGGAAATTTCACTTAGCAAATTTGAGTATGCTAAACGAAATTCTAAATGGTGTGTTTAAAATTTTGATTTCATTTTTTATTTTGATTTTTGAAAATGGAAACTTCTTCTTAGCAAATTTGGTATGTTAAGGGAAAAAGTTTCAAAGGTGTGTGAGAAATTTTGTTTTGAGTTTGGAAACTTTACTTAGCAAATTTGAGTATGCTAGATGAAGTTCCAAAATATGTTTTGAAAAGTTTTGAATTTTTTGATTTGGAAACTTAACAAATTTAGGTATGTTAAATGAAGTTCCAAATATTGTTTGAAAAGTTTGAAATTTTTGGATTTGGAGACATCACTTAACAAATTTGGGTATGTTAAGTAAGGTCCCAAAATGTGTTTTGAAAATTTTGAAATTTTTAGATTTGGAGACTTTAATTAACAAATTTGGGTATGTTAAGTAAGGTTCTAAAATGCGTTATGAAATTTTTTGAATTTTTGATTTTAGATTTGGAAACTTAACTTAACAAATTTGGGTATGTTAAATGAAATTCCAAATGTGTTTAGAAAATTTTGAAATATGATTGTTGATTTTTGATTTTGGATTTGGAAACTTTACTTAACAAATTTGGGTATGTTAAATGAAGTTCCAAATGTGTTTTAAGAAATTTTGAAATATGATTATTTATTTTTGATTTTGGAACTTATCTAACAAATTTGGGTATGTTAAATGAAGTTCCAAATGTGTTTTAGGAAATTTTAAAATATGATTGTTGATTTTTGTTTTTGATTTTGGATTTGGAAACTTTACTTAACAAATTTGGGTATGTTAAATTAAGTTCCAAATGTGTTTGAGGATTTTAAAAATTTTTGGATTTTGATTTTGGAAACCTTACTTAACAAATTTGTTATGTTAAATGAAGTTCCAAAATGTGTTTAGAATTTTGATTTTTGGAAACATTACTTAACAAATTTGTGTATGTTAAATGAAGTTCCAAAATGTGTTTAAAATTTTAAAAATATTTTGGATTTTGATTTTGGAAACATTAATTAACAAATTTCTGTATGTTAAATGAAGTTCCAAAAATGTGTTTAGAATTTTGAAAATTTTTTGGATTTTGATTTTGGAGACATTACTTAACAATTTTGTGTATGTTAAATAAAGTTCCAAAAATGTGTTTAGAATTTTGAAATTTTTTTGGATTTTGATTTTGGATTTTGAAACTTTACTTAGCAAACTTGTGTATGTTAAATGAAGTTCCAAACTGTGTTTAGAATTTTGAAAATTTTCTAGATTTTGATTTTGGATTTTGAAACTTTACATAGCAAATTTGATTATGCTAAGTGAAATTCCAAATGTGTGTTTGAAAAATTTTGAAATGTGATTGTTGATTTTGATTTTGGATTTGGAAACCTCACTTAGCAAATTTGATTATGCTAAGTGAAATTCCAAATGTGTGTTTGAAAAAATTTTGAAATATGATTATTGTTTTTAATTTTGAAAAGAGGAACCACATTCAACAAATTTAAGTATGTATAATGGAGATTGATTTTATTTTTGAAATGTGAAATTTTTGTGTGTGATTGTTGCTTTTTGAAAGAGAGAAATTCCAACTTAAAACATATGTGAGATATGCTTAAGTGGGATTTCCTAAATGATATTTTATTTTTTAGTTGGAGATGAAATCTTCATTTAATAAACCTAAGCATATTAAATGAAGATGTTCATATATATTTTTTGGAAATTTTTATTTTGTTTACAAATGAACTCCCCATTAAATAAGTGTGAGTATATTGAAATAGAAAAATCCATGTGTACTTTGGAAAGTTTTATGATTGTGATTGTGATTTTTCAAAAAAGGATTTATTTATTTTATTTTGAAAATGAAATCTTCATCAAAGTGAATTGAAAGAAGATATTCATTTGTGCTTTTATAAAATGTTATTCATTTTATTTTTTTGAAAATCCCTACATGTAATAATTATGTGAATTGTTAAATGAAGGTGAGGATTTTTGTGGAAAATATTTTATTAAGTGCATTTTTGAAAGAGGTGCTTTTGTAAAAGCAAAGTTATTTATGGAAGTTTTATTATTTTTAGGATGAACCTTTCCTTATCATGAAGATGATAAGGAAGGAGTCTTAAAGATGTTTCTTTTTTATTTTACATATTTTCATTTTACCCATTAGAGGAACCCAACAGGGGTTTTAAGACCAAGAAGGAATGCGGTTCTAAAACCTAAAGATGTTAGCTATCCTAACTCAAGAATGAAATGAGCTAAGTGTAGTCTTAGATTCGTACCAAAGTACAAACCCACTATTGATACTCAAAGACAACAATCATTTACCAAAGATGGAGAGAGGAACCATCCCCAACAGAGTCACCAGAAAAATTTGTGGTGAATAAATCTCTTATTGGGAGTCACCTTTCAAATCTATGGAGAAAAGAAAGAAGAGACCTTATAAAATTCATCTTAGTGAGACGCCACGTAGATCCACAGATATACTTATTCAAGTGATCAGATACATCATCAAGGTGTAGTGTACTATCTCGAAAGACAGAAGTCACTACCCTTTAATGGAACCAATCACCTCAATAAGGACTCCTAAAGACGATGGTGATATGTACCAAGATTCTTCCTACTTTACATGAAAATGTAAAGCATGATTTATTTTAAATCAGGTTCATTAAGTTCCCTACAGGGGCAAGCCCCCATAGTTAATTACATCCTAAAGGACATGATCCTTTAGGAAAACTCTAGATTAAGATAAATGATCATTGTCTCTGAAGATTTCAATAGGAAGGACTATTAATCGATTGGTTTTTATTTGAAGATCAAATGAAATTGATCAAAAGAGAGAGTTATTATTGAGGCTAAAATAGGAATAAGTAGGAGATGCTCACGATACTAGGAAACCTAGCGAGCATCTCAAACTATCCTAAAATTGGGCTTTACATTTTAGAAATTGATTAAGTTTTTTAGAGTTGTACTTTTCATTAGAAATTTTGGACTTAGGATTCTTTAACCCAAGATTAAGAAAATGCCTTAGAGGTGAGGAATTATACTTATGACCCACAAAGGGAAAAAGCAACCTCAGAATCTAAATCTACGGAGCTTCGGCGAGGGCTAGAAGCACAACCTAAATCTAAGGAAAAAAATGTGTAATTGGTTTGTCTCCACAAGAGAGGACAAACCACTCGACAGCTTGGACTTACAACCACTTGGGGGTGGCCGCCAACTAAATCCTCTTATGATTTTAAATACATATAGGCAAGTCTTTATGTTTATGCAAGATAGATGGGCTATTTTTTATTTAGAAAGAGACTAAGTCCTTAAACTAACTCCCTAAAGAGACTAGATCATGTAAAGAGACATGCTTCAAATGACCTAAATCTAATGTATTTCAAATTTTATTTTATTTCATTTTTGGAAAATTAATTTTGACTTAGGCTAATAGGATTTTTATGATTAATGGATGAGAAAGAAGATTATTGGCCAAAATCAGCTGAAAGTTTAGGAGGTGAGTTTCCACCACGGCCTTCAAAGGTCAAGCCGGGTTCTCTGGCAAAGACGAAAGCCCTCCAATCAAGAGTGAAATAAAATGCATTTGTGCATGATATTATAAAGAAAAGAACTCATCCAACTAAGAGGTTTCTAATTCTTTTATCTTGATTTTAATCCTAAGCTTTAGATGAGGTTATGAATTATTTAATTTTAATTTGAATTTTTAAGTTGGGTAAAAGATTTATTTTTCTGTAAAGAGCCTAATCCACATCCAGACCATACATAAAGCAAGGAAGAAACTAGTAAAAGCATTCCATTTAATGTGTAAATTAAACAAATATCAATCAATTTATAAGACTAGAACAAAAAGAATAAATGACCATTTGAAGTCGAGCACCACCACACAAACCAAAAAATATCAAATGTGGGTAGCCGAGTCTACTCTTATACAACCCATATTATAAATGAATTGAATTACAATTTAAGCAAAGGAATTCATTATTATGGGGGTCTTTAAGCTTTATTCTTCTTTATTCTTTCTTTCTTTTCTTTTCTTGTTTTCTTCTATGGATCTTCCTTTGGATGGTTGATGCTCCAAGACCTCACATGGTATAGAAGATGGGATCTTATGACCAATGCTCATCCTAATCCCCATAATAATCATTCCAAATCCTAAATATATAAACTTTTACATGAAAAGGGAATGTATTATTCTAACTAACACCTGCAAAATGAAGGTTAGTAAAATCACACCACACAACTCCCAATCATGTGTATTGGACTTATCACCACACACATTGGTTACTAAGTCCACGTGGCCTATGGATTATGCTAAGGGGTATAAGCACTGCAAGCAAGAGGCATTTATATTTTTATTTATGATAGCGTCTCTTTAGCATAATCCCCTGCAGAAAAGAATAGTTAGACTAAACACATCCCACCATTCATTCTATAAGCATACACCCTAACATCTAGTCTAAAACATTCATTACAAAAAAAAAACATAATATCAAACCATGCATCGACCTAACCTAAAGCTAGAAGTGGTGACTTAGGCTAATGTGTGTGCTTTGAAGGTTTGTGTGGCATGCTTAGCTTAAGATTTTAGGTTTGAATTTTCTAAGTGTGAAGGACATGTTCAACTTAGAGTAGGGTTTCATTTAAGTTGTTTAGTGACTTTGGGTTGTTTTTATTTCATAGTTTAATTTGGTTCAAATGAAACCTATAATTAATTACTAAGTTATAGAGAGAGGGAAAGAGAAGAGGACTTCACTTTCCTTCCCTAATCCATAAGTAATTTCTAAGGTAAGTTCACATTTTAATTTCATTTAATTGAATGTTTTAATGAAATCTTTTAATTAATCCTAAGTTTAGATCAACTCTAAACAAACCTATCCAAAAAGAAAGACATTTTAAGATTAAGAAAAATGAATCAAAATTCACATAACATACATTACTTCAATTCTTTTCCAACATATATAATATGCATATGGATGGACCCTAAGCATATCTATACATGCAAATGAAGATAATTAACACACTTTATGATGCATGCTAAGTAATTTTATTTAAAGAAAAATTTAGAAGATTTAGATGCATGAATTTTCTTAAGTAGAAAAGATTTTTCTTATCCAAAATTTCACATACATGCATGAAAATAAGAAAGACATAAGTGAGTACAATGTCATTGTTAACCAGAGGCATAAGGTACAAGACCTACTTAGGGCTACTTAAAGTTTTATAATCTCGGGTTTTCCAGAATAATATACCACTTTCCTTAAGTACTAACATGCATATAAAATAAATGAAATGGAAAAAGAATATGCAAAAGTTGTTTAATAGTTTTATTTTTGTTTATGCAATTTATTCATGTAAGTATAAGAAATCCTCCTTAAGTAGAGCATAGGATTGAATAGGGTTTGGAATTAGGTAAGTGTTGGGTTCTTTTCAAATGAACCTGGCATCTTACCAATCCTTACTCAAAACTATGCCAACATAGGAAAGGAAGGAAAGGCTACACTAAACATGACTTTATAATTCATCACATGCAAGCTAATAATTAAGATATGAATATCAAACTTTCAGATTTGATGTTTCATTTATAGGTTTTGAAAATACTTTAAATTTAGTAGTGATAATAGCCACTCATATTTTACTTTAGCCAACACATGCACATTTGACATAAAGTAAACAATTTCATTTTAAAACTTTTGAAAACATGAAATCATGGATGCATAAATCACATGGAATACAATTTAACATATTGGAAAAGATCTAAAGCAATGTAATCATGTAAACAAACTCACTTTAATTAATTCTAAAGACATTCTTAAGGAATAAGAAAACTTGGAATAAATCGAATTGAATTTCAAAATGATTTTTGTTAATTTGAAGTTTGATTTACTTTTAAAAGGGTGAGATGAGTTTGCTATTTCTAACCCATTCCAACATGTGTTTTAGATTTTTATTTATCAGATAATTAGATCCATTTTTAAGTGTTGATTAGGTTTAGGTATGCATTAAGTGGCTGAATTAACCCTTACCTACACAACCCTAGAAAAATTAACTAAGCAATTATGAGACAATGAGATGACATAAAACCCATAAGGTATGTAAATTTGCAATGCACCTAGTGATGAAAAGGCCCAATGCAATTTGGCTCACAATTAAAAGTTAATTAAGCTAAGGGGATTTAGCTAAAGTACTTTTAAAAACACCCTTTCACACTTATGAAAGGGGTTTTAATTTCCTTAATTAGACTTAGGCTATTGAACACCTAAGCATCTACCCAAGGTAGATTAATTAAATTTTGGAGATTTTTAGTGTTTTTGAAAATTATTTAAAGGGATAATTAATGAATTATCCCTTAATTAAGAAAGGATTAATAAAAGAAGAAGCGGGTTTAGGGAATAGCTTAGGGGAAATACCCCAAAATTATTCCATAAACTCATACTTCATGGATCTAACCTTTATCCAACTTAATCATAGGGAAAACCTACTAATTACACCTTAATTATCCTTAATTACATGAAAGGGGTAATTTGGGAATGAGCTAGTAATTTACCTAATTAAGGCCTCAGTAAATCTCAAAAAAATTAGGAGAGGCACAGGTCATCCCTTAAAATGAACTCTAGAAATTTAAGATTAATTGGTGACTTAATTAGGGAATAATTAGCTAATTACCATTCCCAAAGAAACCCAAATTTAGATAAAAAGGTAAATAAAAATATATTGAATTTTTTTTAAAATATTTTAGATGGAATTATCTATCCATAGCATTTTTCTTTGTATTTTTTTTTTTATTTTTCTTGAAGGAGTTCTGATTTTTTGAATGTTTCTAAATTAATTAGAAATTAAGAATAATCCCTAACTAATCAATGGGTAATACTCGCTCACGACATGAAGCATGGTGGCGCGCTTTACACATGCATGAGCCTTAACTTGTCAAGTTAAGGAAGCAAAGATGCGCTTTATCTTAGTCCAATCAAAGATCTGAGACCGAGATACTCTGGTTTTAAATTAGATAAATGATATAAAATATGAGATAATCCGCCGTCCATCTAAAATGCATGGATACCGAGATGAATGAGTTCTTCGAGGATGAATGTGAGCCGCCACAATCAAGGGGAGATCATCCTTCATGGATTCATTCAAGACTCAACCCACACCATCTAAAGGACCAAAGCGGCCAATCCAACGGTGGATTTTACATGAAATGGAAATTTCTTTTACAAAAGACCAACACCTCTTAGCCTAAGTGGTTAAAAAATTACTAACCTCATTGAGAGATCATTGATGCTCGAGATCAATGAGGCACCTTCACTAGTGGAGAGGAAGCCCTGTTGAAGTTCCTAGCTCTTGAGGTTGAGTGTATAGCTCCATGGACCAACTCCTATTCACTCCCTTTGTGGCATAGATTGAATTGATCTCCCCCTTGCCTCTAGAACTCAATTGGATACTTGGGCAAGCTCGAATTGGTCCTTGGATGAAGCGTGCAAGAGAAATTTAAGTGGGATCAAGTGTAGAAAATTGGAATCAATGTGATTCCCCTTTTGCACTGCAAAATTGAAGAAGACAAGATCCAAATCTCCTCTTGGGGCCTTGAGAAAGCTCTTTGATGTTTGCTAACTCTCTCTAGGCTCCAATCGATCAAGTGGCAATGAAAATTTTAGTGAATTAGGGGGAGTATATCTCCCCCTATAGCAATCGGACAGCTGACAATGGCCTTGCATTTTAATCCAATTGACCTCATAGGATGGGTTTTTTTGGCTATTAGAGGTGTGCACATGGCCGGTTTGGCCAGAGGAGTGGAAGGGTAACTCCCATGTGCTTCCAATTGAGCTTTGGGGGGAGTTTGAATTTTCAATTTGGCCATGGGTGGTCAGGTTTTGTCAATGGGCCAAATGGGTTGACCCAAATCCATTGGGTTGGGTGCACCACTCATCACTAGGTCCCCTTGAGGTTTTAGGAAAGCCTCAAGTGATTGTGATGAGTGTATGACCAAAATACCCATGGGATAAATTTGTTTCTATGGCCTAAGGGTATAATGATCATTTTGCTATTTTTTTCAATTTGGGTATGTTTGGTATGTTGAGAAAATAGGTTGGGCCAAGTTTCAATAGATTTGGAATCCATTTGATAGGGTTTGGCTCATGTTGACCCATTTAGGTCAAAATGGGTCAACTTGGGTCAAGTTGACCAATTGGTCAAATTGGGTCAAACCAATGGTTGGGACAAGTTCATATGACCATTTAAAAATATTTTGGTGCCTTTGGTTTGGCTCAATTTGGTATAGGTTAGGTTTTGGCTCATATGACTCATTTATGTCAAATGGGTCAAGTTGACTCATTTGACCCAATTGACCTATTTGGGTTAGGTCAATGGTAGATTTAGGTTTGGTTGATCATATGGAGTGGATTGGCATCTTTGTTTCCAATCAATTTGAGTTAGGTTCAATTTTGGCTCAACATGACCCCTTTAGGTCATGTTGGGTCTAAGGTCAATATTGGCTAGTCTAGTTGGCCAATTGAGGCTTTGGTTAAGTTCCACTAGTGATTTGGAATGGACTTGACCCAGTGGTTTCAATCAATTTGGCTTAGATTAAGTTTTGACACATTTTGGCCCTTTAAGTTAAAATGGGTCAACTTGGGTCAAGTGGGCCAAATGGGTTAGGTAAGGCTCAAAGGTTGACTTGGTCAAGTTCAAACATAGGTCATGAGTGAACTTGGATCAATGGTTTCAATTAATTTGGCCTATGGTGGATTTTGGCTATGTTAGGTTTCATTTTAGGCTAAGTGTTGACTTGGTCAACCCTTATGTTTGACTTGGTTTGACCCAATTTGATTGATTGATCATCCCATGATGATTGTTGATTATGATGAGAGGGGTATACGAGTTTGGTTCAATCCAATTTGGTTAGGATCAAAAGTTGGCTCATAAGGGTACTTTAAGTCACTTTGGGTCAAGTGAACCTAAGTGGGTCAAATGGCTTGGTCAAAGCTTGATTTGAAGTTGATTGATCTTGTATATGGACTTATGATTGAAATTTAAATCCATTTATAAGAGGTTTGAAGCCAAATGGATTTTGATCTATTTGAAAATTTCATATTCAAAGGAAGAATATGAAGGAGTTTTGGGCTTGATTTTTTATTGGGTTTTGATTGTTTGATTGAGGTTTGGATTTATATATGAACTCATGATTATAGGATTGATTGAACCATGAGAGAAAATCAAGGGTTTGACTTGATTTGAACTGATTTTGGCTAAGTTCAAGATTTTGACTTGAAAGGCTTAGATTTGATTTTGATTTGATTTGAGTTTGGTCTTTGGAAATGGTTTTGATTGTTTGAATTTTAATTTCATTTATATATGTGAATATAAATGAGAATATAAATTGATCATGAGAAAATTTCAAGAATTTGAAGGAGTTTAATCCTGATTTGTGTTAAATCCATTAAAGGGAATTTAAAGGATTTAATTAAATTTTTTTAATTTGAAATTTAATTTTTTGAGTTGGATTGGATTGATTTTGAATTTTGAATTTGATTTAATGGATTTGAATTTATATTTAATTTATATATAGGAATATAAATGAGAATATAAATGTATTATGAAAAAATCTCAAAGATTTGAATAGGTTTGAATCATGATTCTGGCTAAGTCCTTAAGAAAGGACTAAGGACTTAGGAAATTTTGACTTGTGTTGTAATATAAGAAAAATAGGTTGTATTTATCTTAATA
This sequence comes from Cymbidium sinense, assembly GCA_021442155.1. Classification (NCBI taxonomy): domain Eukaryota; kingdom Viridiplantae; phylum Streptophyta; class Magnoliopsida; order Asparagales; family Orchidaceae; genus Cymbidium; species Cymbidium sinense. The sequence continues at coordinate 126,475,311 of CM038222.1, read as the reverse complement.
GTTGTTAACTTTTGTTATCCAATGTTGAGGGCCTATGATTAATCAAAAGTTATATCACCTAGGGATTTAATCTTAATGCGCCACTTTGACTTTGGGGAAGTAGGGGTTTGAGCACTACAATTAGAGGAAAGTAACCTTTATTTATTAATGAATAAGCATACCCTTCATTGTTAGGGGCGTTGACCTTGTTATTGTATAATATTTCCTAGTATTATATAGATTTGTCAATCCTACCATTGAGATTTTGTTGCTCATTATTTTATATATTAGGAGGCATTTACTTTTAATGCTCATAACGAATTTTATTAAATATTTACCTTGATTTATAGTGCATAACGGCTTACACATCCAGGTGATTTTATACTTGTAGCATTTGTTATCTATGCATATTACATTTGGTTTAGATTTAATCTGGCATCACATATCTGTATACCATTAATGTTGGTCATACTATTTAAATATCATTAATAGTCATTTATTGGTGGTATGTGAAATATAAATGGATGTAGTATATAATATATGTCGGTATTAAAACCCTTTGTTTATGGCTAGCTAGAGCAACGGGTCCTTAGAGAAATCACTAGATTTCCATGGGATTGGTGTCTAGCTTTCCTTGTTCATGGTGTGGTAGAAAATCGAGTATATAGATGCATAAATAACTATCATTGCATATTACCATTCAGAAATTAATAATGGATGACATATTATATAGATATAATTAAGCATATCTGTGGTGATAATATTTATTAGCATACAAATATTTAGCGTAATTTTTTTTTGTATACTCATAGGAGCATAAGTATTCAAGTTGCATAACCATTTATATATTATTTATTGTTTCACTTCTACCTTGAAAATAATACTTGAGGCATCAATTCTATTGATTGTGACCATGGATCCTTTCCCTTGTTCATGTTGCATGTCCCATTCCTTTGTCATTTATATTTTTAATAAACAACGGTTATTTGCAAAGTTTGATCAATCAAACTCATTGTTGTAAAAATTCTCTCTTAATAGGTTCTACTAGTATAGGTGGAGAATCTTCACCATAAGAGCCACCTCTTTATCATAATTAGGATCTTTGGTAATTGAGTATATGTAGTTTTTCTTCTTATATATTTTGGATCTAAGAAGAACTATTTCTTATTAATGTTCTTTTGATGTTTTATTTAGATATTGTTATGTTATTTCATATTGTATTTTGATTTCTTTTCAACTTTTCAGTTATACAATTGTATGATCTTTATTAACAGGTGAAGTGTAATTCATTTATCTTATTGCTATAAGTCCTTCACTTTTATTATATGTGAATTTTCTCTATGAGTACAAAACAGGTTTTCATATAACTTCATCACATCTCATGTAGCCAAGGTATACCGCCTTCTAGACCCAGGCTATGATAGAGTGGTATCAGAGCCTGTGCTTTGTATTCAATACTTCTTTAGGCTATAAGATGGATAGTATAATATATTATTTTAAATTAATTTGTTATATAATAATTACAATATTTTATATTATTTATGAATATATCTATACTATTTTTAATTTATGGTGTTCTATTTGAATAGAATGGCTCTGAAAAGAAGAGGTGTTAATGCCGCCACTCATGTAACTAATGGCTTAAGAGCTATTAAAGAAATTGTACCTGTTTCTAGAGGACCTCATTCTTCTCGTCATGTGGGTACCACAACATAGCTTACAAAGACCACTGGGAGTCTAACCCATGATGTTTTTGATCTTGTCGTAATGATGACCAATGTGACTACCCAACTTACACAAGCAATACAAGCCATCTAATAAGAGGCCCAATCAACTCCACCACCAGCCCAACCAGCTTTGCAGCTTGCACAACCAATGCAACAAGAAGGTACAAGTGTTATTAATACTATTGGGGCATAGATAAATTAGTTAGGAATTAGAGAATTAAACAAATGTACTAATGATTAGACTCAATGGATTGTACTAATATGAAAATTGAAATGTTGTAGGTTACTCAAACTAATGGAGAAATGGTTGACCAAGTGGTGGACCAATTCCTAAAGATGCATCCTCCTACGTTCAATGGGGTTGTTGGACCCACTGAATCTGAAGTGTGGTTGCATGACATTGAGAAGATACTTTGAGGTATTAAATGCCCTGAAGAGCATAAAGTGGATATGGATACTTTTAGTTGCGAGAAAATGCCGATGATTGGTGGGAGACTCACCAATGCCACACATTCAGACCAGATACAATGGTTTCTTGGACAAAATTTGAGAGAATTTTTCTAGAGCAATACTTCCCTACTGTAGATTGTGCAAAGCTGATGAATGATTTGAGGAAGCTAGAGCACGAATCAAAGACTGTTCTTGAGTATGAGTCTCAGTTTGCCCGTATTGTCTGATTTATTGCTTCTGTAGGCCAACATAAAGACCATATGATTTACAACTTTCTTTGTGGCCTAAGAGAAGATATTTAGAGGCGTCTTTCTGCTATCAAGTGCACCACATTTAGAGAGCTAGTGGATCATGTCATTTATTCAGAGATAGAATTGAATGCTTATGAAGAAATGCTTGTTGGAAAATTGAAAAATACTGATATTCAAATACATGGAGGTTCACTGTTGACCTCACCTTTGGAGTGAGCTTTCAAATTTTCCATCTTAGACATAGGACTACTCTAAAAACTAAGAGTTCCTTAGTCTTAAGACATTCCTAGTGATTAAGTGAACACTTAACCTAACCCTAGAGACTTAGAAGAGTTAGCCATAGAAATAGGTTATGCCTTAGGGGTATTAGCAGACACACTACCCTATAGCTTGAACAAAATCTTTGCTTCTTTCTTTCAAGTCAATTTCAAATTCAAATCAATCCCAACTCAATTGATTTTCTCAAATCATAAATCAACTCCAAAATCCAAAGCATGAATCAATTTCAAATCAAATGATTGAAACCCCTGATTGAATTCAAATCCCAAAATCTTTCTTAAGCCCTTTTGATTTCACCTTATGGAGTTAGTTTAACCAAATCCAAATCATTCCAAACTCAAAATATTTTCTCATAACCCATTTATATTCTCATTTATATCCACAAATATAAATGAAATATAAATTCAAATAATAAAAATCAATTCAAAACTCAAATACAAATATAACCAAAATCCAACTTATGCTCTTTAAAGTCAAATCCTTGAACTTAGCCAAATCATTCTCTAATCAATCCAAATCTTTGGATTTTCTCTTCAAACAATCACTCTCTCAATCACATACACAAATATAAACATAAACTATAATCACCAAACCAAAATCAAACTAACCCAAGTCAAACACATGTTCACCCTTTTGACTTGAAATTATCAAATGAGCCAAAACCCATCGGACTCTAAATCACTTACAATTTTATTTATATTTTCATTATAAGTCCATATGTGAGTTCAACCAAACTTGAATAAAGCCTTAAACAACTAACCCATTTAAGCTCACTTAACCCAAAGTGACCAAAAGGATCTTTTTGAGCCAAATTCTAATTCAACCCAAATTGGATTGAACTAAGCCCATCGAAGCCTCACATTGTGAGCAACAATCATCCAAGGATGATCAATCACTCAAGTTGGGTCAAACCAAGTAAAAATTAGCCTTTGACCAAGTCAACACTTAGCCTAAATGAAGCCTAAACAAGCCAAAATTTACTATAAGCCAAATTGATTGAAACAATTGATCTAAACTAATCCATAATCAATGATTGAACATGATCAAGTCATCAATTGAGCCAAACCAACCCTAATTGGCCACTTGACCCAAGTTGACCCAACTTGGCCTAAAAAGTCAAACTAGGTCAAATCTTGATCTAAACCAAATTGATTGCAACCAATGGGTCAAATTTATTTCAAATCAATTGTTGAACTTGACGAAAGCTTCAATTGACCAATTAGACCCAATATAGCCCAATTGACCATGAACCCAACTTGACCTAAAAGGTCAAATCAACTTGAAATCAAATCAAATCAAAATTGATTGAAATCAAAGCTTGCATTGCATTTCAAATGATCAACCAAGCCTAAACCAACCCATGACCTAACCCAATTGGGTCAAATAGGTCAAATTGGTCAACTTGACCCATTTGACCTAAATGAACTCAAATGAACCAAAACCAAATCTAAATCAAATTGAACTAAACCAATGATACCCATAGACTCCAAATGATCATTTGAACTTGACCTAACCCATGGTTTGACCTAATTTTGCCAATTGGTCAACCTAACCCAACTTGACCTAAATGGATCAAATTGAACCAATTCAAACCAAATGAACTCCAAATCATTCAAAATTTGGCCCAACCTATTTTTGAATCATTTCAAATCTGCCCAAATCAAAATCAAGGCCAAATGACCATTTTGCCCTTAGGTCAAAGGGTATCCCATGGTCAAATTCATTTGAAATTTGGCCAATCCTTTCTCTAAGCCACTTAGCATCCTTCTAGTGATCCATTTGAACACCATGGAGGGTGGTGAACATGACCCAATGTACTTAGGTCAGCTTTGAGCCAACACAAGGCAAAACCAACCCCTCTAATGGAAATTGAGCACTTGGAACACTCAATACACTCACCTAGCACATGAGCACTCACTCCCCTCCACTCCTCTGCCAAAAATGACTCATGTGGGATGTTAAACAACCCAAACTGATCAACTAATCTCAAAATTGAGCTAAAATGACAATTCAACTCTCGGCCGTCTAATCCAAGGTGGGGAGATATACTCCCCCTCATTCCCCATCAAATCACACACACTCAATTAGACTAAACCCTAGGAATTGAAACCAAGCATTCCTAAGCTTCCCAAAGCCATTTCCATGCTCCATTGATTTCTCCTTCTCGGTTTTATCCAAAGCCAAAATAAGGGAGGCCACTTGAAGATCCAACTCACTCAATTATCCACAGAAATCAAATTAACTTCACAAGCACCATCAAGGGACTTTGTCGAGCTCAAGCAAGTGATTTCCCAAGTCACCAAGCCACGAGAAGGAGGACTTTGATCAAAGCCGATCATCATGGAAGGGAAGCTTGGTAAACTGAGCAATTCACTTCAAATCAAGACCCAATACCTTCACAAGGCTTCATCTCTACTAGAACAAGCTACCTCCTCCATTGGAAGTGCCGGTGATAGCCTCTGACGAGGTATTTCTCAAAATAGTATCCATAGGAAAAATAGCTTGGTCCTTTTTGAAGAGAATTATAATCCCTTGAGATCTTGATCGTTGGATATGCATCCCCTCTCTTTCCGAAGGTGTGGGATCATTTCGATTCCAATCCTAGCTCGGGTGAGCTCGAATTGAACAGGGAGGGATGAACGGTGTTCATCTCTCATCGTTCATGAAGGAGAAAGATTATCAGCCATCCATTCCGCATGATTGGAATAGACGACTCAAATTAGATCATGTGATTTGCCAGTCTAAACCACAGGATTAATCCTGGCCATCTGATCTTAGATCGGATGGCCCGAGGAGAAAGTGCATCCGCTGCCGGCTGACTCGGCAACAGATGTGATAACTTAAATAACCTATCCTGTCACGCCACGTGGAAAGCACGGTACCGCCATGTGGCTCGAAGGGATTAGGTGGTTAATTAAGCTCAATTAATTCATTTTTAATGCTAAAACTTCCAAAATTTATAACTAAATGTAGAAAAATCTAAAAAATATAAACTCAAGTTCATTTTAAAGATAATTCAAAGGAGAATAATATAAAACTAAGATCAATTGATTTTGAACAGTAACTTTCACTCAATTTAGGTTTTATTAAAAATTTTATTAGGTTAATTACTCCTTGATTACTTTATCAATTATTTCCAAACTTCCTAAGGTTGATTAGTGGGATGACCTCTGCCTCTTATGATTTTTTTGAAATTTATTGTTGGATTAATTAGGGGAATTGCTTGATTCATCACTAATAACCTTCTTAATTAATTAAATGATTAATTGACTTATTAAATATTACTAAATTCACTAATTAAGCTTATTAATCATCATGAAATAGTGAATGGGCTTAGGGAATGAGATTATGACTTCTTTTCCCCCAAGTTTATTTCATTTGGATAAACACTTAATTAATTTGCAAATTAATTAATGGATTAATCTCTTCATCAATTAATTCAATTAATCAAATATAAAACTAAATCATTCCAGAACCTTAATCACTTAATCTTGGGTATAATCTTAGGTGTTCAATAACCTAAGAGACTTCGAAGGAAATTATAATCAAACTACATGTGTAGGATGGTTATGAAAGTACTTAATTAAACCTTTTAGCTTAATTAATCAATAATTGTGAGCTAATTGCATTAAGCCCCCTGTATTTCTTAGCTACATTTGCTGATTTAAATTCCATGTGATTACATATCATATGTTGGCTCATAATTACATGAATAATTATGTTAAAGTGGCATAAGTAACACATAATTAATGAATTTAATTCATACCTTAACCTAATCAAAATATAAAATCAACCTAATTATTTTAAAATCAAACTAAATCAATTCACACATGGGGGAAATGGACCAGGACCAGCAAACCCTTTTCATATTTCTTAAATCAAATCAAATCAAAAAATAAAAAAAAGCTTTTTAAAGAATTTTGATTCATTTTAAATAATCCCATTTTATATGATTGTCCTTAGGAAGTAATTAGGGTGAATGAGGTCATGTGCTTACATTCTTTTATTTCTTTCCAAGCATGTCAAATATTGTTTGCTATATGAAATCATGCATTCATTCCTTTTGAAAAATCAATTGAATAAAATGTTTCCTTTTATGTCAAATTGCATGTTCTGGCTAAAGTTAAGAATATGAGTGGCTATTATCACTATTAAATCAAAATTTATTTTTAAAACCTATAAATCAAAAAAATTATGAATGAAGTGATGCTACTTACAAGTACTTATAAGCTTGAATTTGGTTATAGCATAAGATGTGCATTATGCTATTTTCTTATCTTCTCTTAACATGGATTTGAATAGGATTTGTAAAGTGTATAGTTCATTTGAAAAGAACACAACACTTGCTTAAATCTATTCATATGCACTTCTATGTTATGACTTAAGAAGGATCTTCACATTTACACATGTAAATTATACAACCAAATTCAACACAACCTTTTGCATGATTCTTCATCCATTTATTTCTTTCTGTACATTTATATGTATTTAAGAAAAGTGGTATATTAGTCTGGACATCCCGAGGTTGTGAGGCTTTAAGTAGCCCTAAGTAGATCTTGTACCTTACGCCCCTGGTGTAGAAAATTATGGCTCCATACTCACTTATATCTTTTATACATATGGATGTGCATTTGATTAATGAACGAGAAATCCCTATTTTCTAAATAATAAAGACATGCATCAATTAAATATCCAAATTCTCAAATCATATCTCTTAGTATTCATTATCAAAGTGTGCTAAAATTTGTATTGTATGTATAGCTATGCTTAGGATCATCCATATGCATGGTATACTTGGTAGAAAAAATGAATGGGTGTGTGTTAAGTAATAATAATTCAACCTAACTAATCCTAAGCGGCCTTTCTTGTTGAATAGGACTATTTAGAGTAAATCAAAACTTAGGATTAACAAAAATACATAATAAAATATTCACAAAAGGAAATCCATTAATGAATCTATCTTAGAAATACTTTAAGGTAGGGATGGAAGAAAGTACTCCTCTCTTTCTTCTCTTTATAGCATTTAGTTATTAAGTACAGGTTCATTCAAACCATATCAAATCACCAACTAAAATGGATAAATAAACTAAATCACTTAAACCAAAACCACCATCTAAATTCAATCTTTCACACCTAGAAAATTTCAACCTTAAATCCTAGCTAAGACATGCCACACAGGCCTTAAATGACACACATATTAGGCTAAGTCACTATTTCTAGCTCTATGTTTGGGCGGTGCATGGTTTGATGCCTAATTTTATTTTTTGATGTAATACTTTTAGACTGGATGTTAGGTTGTATGTGCGCAGATTGGATGGGAGGATGATCTTAATCTAATTACGTCTTCTGCAGGGGATTGTGCTTAAGCGGCACTATAATAAAAATATATATGCTTTTGCTGTGCATGTTGCTTATACCCCTAAGCATAATCCAAACTAGGATAGGTGGGCTTGGTTACCCATGTGTGTAGAGCTATGTCCAAATTATTCATATAACTGCTTGCGTTGTTGTTGACCTCATTTTTAGGATGAGCTCTCAACCCCCTCCATCTTAGATATAGGACTCCTCTTAGACTTTAAGAGATCCTTAATCTTAAGACACATTTAGTTATTAGGTGGACACTTAACCTAGCCCTAGAGTTAGCCATAGGAATAGGTCATGCCATAGGGGTGTTAGGAAAATTTGCCTACCCTATAGCTTGAACCACATTCCTTACTTCCTTCCTTCAAGTCAAACTCCAAATTAAATTAACATCAAACCTAAATAAATTCCTGCTTAATTGATTTACTCCAAACTCAAATCAATGCCACATGGTTGAAACCCATGATTAAAACTTATGATTGAAGCCCATGATTGAAATTCCAAGTTCAAAATATTTCCCAAGTCCTTAATTCCCTCTTAAGGACTTAGCCTAAATCATGTTCAAATCAATTCAAATTCATGAAATTTTTTCACAACTCATTTATATTCACATATATAAATGAAATATAAATTCAAATCAATCAAACTAAATCCAAAATTTAATTCCAAGTTCAAAATATTTCCTAAGTCCTTAATTCCCTCTTAAGGACTTGCTTTAAAATCATTTTAAATCAATTCAACTTCTTGTTCAAATCAATTCAAATTCATGAAATGTTCTCATAACCCATTTATATTCTCATTTATATTTACAAATATAATGAAATATTATTTTAAACAATCAAAACCAAATCCAAAAATCAAACTCATATTCAATCAAAATACAACTTAAGCCTTTCAAGTCAAAATCTTGAACTTAGCCAAATCAATTTCAAATCGAGCCAAACTCTTAATTTTTTTTCTTCATGATTTAATCAATCCTTCAATTGTGAATCCAAATATAAATACAAACTTCAATCACCAAATCAAAACTCAATTCAAAAAAAATCTAACCCAAGTCAAACTCATGTTCACCCCTTTGAACTTGAAATTGTCAAATGAATCAAAACCCATTTGACTTCAAATCACTTACAAATAGATTTATATTTCAATCATAAGTCTATATGTGAGCTCAATCAAACTCAAATCAAGCTTTGACTAAGCCATTTGACCCACTTAGGCTCACTTCACCCAAAGTGACCTAAAGTATCCTTATGAACCAAATTCTAATCCTAACCAAATTGGATTGAACTGAGCCCACCTAAACCTCTCATCATGATTAACAATCATCATGAGATGATTAATTACTCAAATTGGGTCAAACTAAGTCAAACCTAAGGGTCGACCAAGTCAACACTTAGCTAAAATGAAATCAAACATAGCCAAAATCCACCATAGGCCAAATTGATTGAAACCAATGATCTAAGTTCTTTTATGATCAATGCTTGAATTTGACCAAGTCAACATTTGAGCCTAACCTAGCCCAATTGGCCACTTGACCCAAGTTGACCCAACTTGACCTAAAAAGTCAAAATGTGTCAAAACTTGATCTAAGCCAAATTGATTGAAACCAATGGGTCAAGGTCATTCCAATATGATTTTTGAACTTGACCAAAGCCTCAATTGGCTAACTAGACCAAACCTAGCCTAATTGACCATGAACCCAACTTGCCCTAAAAGGTGAAATTGAGCCAAACTCAAATATAAACCAAATTGATTGGAAAAAAGATACCAATCCATTTCATATGACCAAACAAATATGAACCAACCCATGACCTAACCCAAATAGGTCAAATGGGTCAATTTGGTCAATTTGGTCAACTTGACCCATTTGACCTAAATGAACTCAATTGAACCAAAACCAAATATAAACCAAATTGAATCAAACCAAAATCACCAAAACATTTCAAATGGTCATATGAACTTGACCCAACCCTTGGTTTGACCAAATTTGACCAATTGGTCAACTTGAACGAAGTTGACCCTTTTTGGCCTAAATGGGTCAACATGAGCCAAATCACATCAAACCAACTCCAAATTCAATGAAACTTGGTCTAGCCCATTTTTCAAACATATAAAACATATTCAAATTAAAACCTAAGCTAAATGACCATTTTACCCCAAGGACATAGGGTAAATTTTGGTCAACTCCTCTTAAAATTTGGTTAAATCCTCTCCATAATCACTTGGCACCCTCTTAGGGGATCAAGTGAACACTAGGGAGTGTGGTGAACCCAACCCAATGGGTTTGGGTCAGCCCAACCTAGCCCACAATTAAAATTGACCATCTCTAAAATCTTTCCTCCACTCAATTAAACACATGGCCACTTTCCCACTACCCCCCTCTGGCCAAAATGACCCATGTGCAAGCCTCTAACAGCCTAACAACCCATTGCATGAGCTCAATTGGATCAAAATGGCAAGTGAAGGCATGGCCATCCGATCCTTCAAGGGGGAGATATACTCCCCCTAATTTGAATTCATTCCACCAGTCCTCAATTAGATTGAGTAATTGGAAGCCAGAGAAGTCATTTCCCAGCCTCCCTAAGCTCTCTCAAGCATTTCCCAAACTCCATATTCTTGATTTGCATAGCTTGAAAATAGGGGAGCTCCACTAAAAATTCAACTTAGCCTACACTCAACATCAACCCAATTCCCTTTGCAAGCTCCATCAGTGAGGTCAATCAAACTTGCCCAAGCCTTTTCCCAAGCTCCAAAGGCAAGGAGGTGCTACCTTGGTCAAGACCGAGCTCAAGTCAAGGAGGAGTTGGCCCATAGGAGGATCCACCCAATCTCAAGACCTTCAAACTTCAACAAAGCTTTATCTCTATTAGACGAAGCTTCTCCAAGGGAATCGAGCACCGGTGATCACCTCCGGCGAGGTTAGCCATTAAACCGAGCTTAAGTTCAATGTGGTTTGGTCCTTTGTGAAGTAAAGTTTAATCCCATGAAAAAATAGCTATTAGATGTGTTTGCCTTTGTGCTTAGATGGTGTGGGAAAGTTTTGGGATCAATTCAAGCTCAATCGAGCTCAGATCATCCCCTAGAAGATGGATGGTGTCCATTCTTCATAGAGAAATATAGGATAGATCATGGGCCGTCCATCCGCACATTTCGGATGAATGACCATGATTTAAGACACATAGATCCATGTTTTAATCCCTTAGATCCATGGCTTTAACCTTGATTGGATGGGTGAGGAGAAAGCGTGTAGCGCCACCGCTGATGCGACACTACGATGTGATAACATTATTATCGAATCCCGTCATGCCACATGGAAAGTGCATGCTGCGTTAGCAATCCATGTGGCACCGACGGGATTAAACATTTACTTAAGGATATTAAATCATTAATTAACCATGAAAGCTTCCTAAATTCATATCTAAGCCTAGAAAATTTAGAAAAAAAATGAAATAAATTGCCATTGGATAGATAATTGAACATAGAATATTCTAAAAATGATTTGAATGGATTTTTAATAGTATTTTTCTCTAGATATTGGGTTTATTAGGAATTTTATTTTATTAATTACCCTCTAATTACTTCACTAATTAATTCCAAACTTCTTGTGCTTAATTAGTGAGATGACCCCTGCCTCTCATAATTTTCTTGGAATTTATTGATGGCTTAATTAGAAGAATTGCTAGTTCATTCCTTAATCACTCCCTTAATGTAGTTAAGCTTAATTAAGGATATAATTAGTAGTTTAACCCTTTGATTGAGTCAATTAAGTTTTGATTAAGTGAATATAAGGTTTAGGGAATAATTTTGGGATGCTCTCCTTAAGATATTCCTTAAACCCCCTTTTCTTTCTGAATCCAACCTTAATTAAGGGTTAATTCACTAATTGCTCCCTTAATTAATTTCATAAAATTCTAAAACTTTCTAGAACTCAATTAATATATCTTGGGTGGATGCTTAGGTGTTCAAGAGCCTAAGTACAATTAAGGAAATCAAAACTCAACTCACATGTATGAGAGGTGTTATGAAATTACTTAAGATAAATCCCTTAGCTTAATTAATCATTAATCATGAGCCAATTTCATTAGGTACCTTTCTTTCTTAGGTGCATTACTGCTTTAAATTCCTTGTATGGTTTTATGTCATCTCATTGGCTCATAATTATTTGATTAAGTATGCTAAGGTGGTATAGGTACGGGGTAATTAACACACTTAATTCATACATTAACCTAACCAAAGCATAAAATTGATTAATCACCTAAAAAATTAAACTAAAGTAACAAAAATATGTGGGAATGGGTTAGGAACAGCAAACTCACCTCACATTCCCAAATTAAATCAAACTCAAAACAAAATCAAATCTTCCTTAAAAATAACTTGATTTGCTTTAAGCTTTCTTATTTCACAGGATTGTCCTTAGGAATTAATTAGGGTGAATGTGTTTACATGATTTTATCACTTTAGTTCTCTCCTAACATGCTAAATGTGTATGTCATATGAATTTCATGCATTTGTTCTTTTCAAAAAAGTCAAATTGAAAATGAAATATTTTCTTTATGTCAAATTGCATATTTTGGCTAAAGTAAAAAAAATGTGAATGGTTATTATCACTATTAAATTCAAAACTATTTTAAAAATTTATAAATCAAACATTCAAAACTTAAAATGTGCTACTTATAATTATTTATGAGTTTGCATGTGGATATAAATATGAAGATGTGCATAGTGTAGCTTTCCTTCTTTTTTAGCATAGTTTTGAATAGGATTTGGCAAAGTGTATAGTTCATTTGAAAAGAACACAACACTTGCCTAATCTCATTACTATTCATTCCTATGCTATTACCCAAGAAGGACATCTATACTTGAACATATAAATTGCATAAACAAAACAAATAAACAAATACAAACTTTTTGCATCTTTCTTTTTTCATTCATTTCTTTTGTACATTTATTTGTATTTAAGGAAAGTGGTATATTTGTCTGGACAACCCTGGGGTTGCAAGGCTTTAAGTAGCCCTAAGTAGGTCATGTACCTTACACCCCTGGTGCTAATAATGGTGCCATACTCACTTATGCCTTTCATACATGCATGTGTGCATGTGAAAAATGGATAAGAAAACATCTCTTCTACTTAATGAAAGTCATGCATTATAAAGCATTCCAATTTTCTTAAGTAACATTTCTTAGCATTCATCATAAAGTATGCTAAACATTTCCATTTGTATGTATATATATGCTTAGGATGCATTCATATGCATGTTATACATGTTGGGAAAGAAATGAAGTGATGTGTGTTTTGTTATATTAATTCACTTTATTTAATCTTAAAAATGCCTTTCTTTTTGAATAGGTTTGTTTAGGGAAAATCTAAACTTAGGATTAATTAAAACACATAATAAAATAATCACTAAACAAAGTTAAATATGGATATACTTTAGAAATTACTTAAGATAGGGAAGGAAAGAGAAGTTCTCTTCTCTTTTCCCTCTCTTTATAACTTAGTAATTAATTGTAGGATTCATTTGAACCAAAATAAAGCACCAAATAAAAATCAACTAAATCAATGAAACACTTAAATGAAACCACCCATCTAAGTTGAACATCTTCACAGTTAGAAAATCAAATACTTAAAGCCATAGCTAAGCATACCACACAAACCTTTTAAAGCACACACATTAGGTTAAGTCATCACTTCTAGCTTTAGGTTAGGGCGGTGCATGACATGATGTTTGATTTTATTTTGTGATGTATTATTTCTAGTCTAAAAGTTAGGGTGAATGTGTGTAGAATGGATGGTAGGAAGATCTAGTCTAATCATTATTTTCTGTAGGGGACTATGCTTAAGGGGCGCTATAATAAAAATATAAATGCTTTTGCTGTGCAGGTCCTTATACCCCTAAGCATAATCCAATAGGCTAGGTGGACTTGGTTATCCATGTGGGGTGCTAAGTTTAATATACAAGCTTGGGATTTGTATGGTTTGTTTAGCTAATCTCAATTTTATAGGAGTTAGTTATATTTACTTTTCCTTTTCCTGTAATTTTGGCAAGTAGGATTTTTGAACGAAAGTTATGGGGAATTAGGATGAGCATTGGTCATAAGATTATATCTTATGTACCATGTGAAGCCTTTGGAGCAACTGCCTTCCAACCATCCAAAAGAAGGAACCAAAAGAAAGAACCAAAAGAAGAAAGAAAAAAGAAGAACGAAGAAAGAAGAAAAGAAGATATGAAGACCCCCCATAATATGAATTTTCTTACTTGATTGTAAATTAATTCATTTGTAATCCAGGATGTATAAGGGTAGAGCTCAGCTACCCAATTTGTTTTTGGATTTGTGTGGTGGTGCCCGACCACAAATGGCCTTTGATTCTTTTGTGTTAGCTTTATAAAATATTTGATGTTTTGTTTAGCTTATGCATTAAGATAAAATGTTTCCTAGTTTCTTCCTTACTTGATGTATGGCCTAGATGATGATTAGACTCTTAGAAAAAAAATAAATCTTCTACCAAATTAATCAACTTAAAATTAAAAATAAATAACACATAACCTCATTTAAAGCTTAAGTTAAAAATCATGATAAAAGAATTAGAAACCCCTTAGCTGGATGAGTATTTCTTTTATAACATCATGCATAAAAACATATTGTTACACTCTTGATCAAGAGCTTTCACCTTTGCTAGAGAAACTAGGCTTGACCTTTGAGAGCCATGGTGAAAACACATCTCCCCCTTTTCGCTGATTTTAGTCCATAATCTTACTTCTCATGCATTAGGCATATGAATCCTTTAAGCCTGAGTCAAATGATTGTCCAAAAATGAAAATAAGATGTAATATGTTTTGCATTAGATCTAGGTCATTTTTCATGCCCTTACATGATCTAGTCTCTTAGAGAGTGATTTTAAGGAATTGGGCTCTTTCTAAAATAAATAATAGCCTGACTATCTTGCAAAAAGCATACGACTTGTCTACATGAATTTAAAATCATAGGAGTTAGTTGGCGGCCACCCCAAGCATTGCAAGTCCAAGGGTGGTATACTCTCTGGAGGCAAATCAAATACCCATTTTTGCCTTAGATTTAGATCGTGCTTTTGGTCCTCATCAAAGCTCCCTAGATTTAGGTTCTGAGGTTGCTTCTCCCTTCTATGGGCCATAAGCATAAATCCTTACCTCTTAGGCATTTCCATAACCTTGTATTGTGGAATCATAAGCCCTAAACTTCTAATAAATAATTCAATTTCAAAAATATAAAGCCCAACCATAGGATAGTTTGAGATGCCGTTAGGTTTTTTAGCATCGTGAGCATCTCCTATTTATCTTCCTTTGGCTTTGATAATAACTTCCTCTCTTTGATCAATCCTATTTGATCTTCCTAAATAAACTAATCAATTGATAGTCCTACATATTGAAATCTTTGAAGACAACAATCATTTACCTTAATCGAGAGAATTCTTAAGGAATCACATTCCTTAGGATGTAATTAACAATGGAGGCTTGCCCCTATAGGGAACTTAACTAACCCAGTTTAAAATAAACCCTACTTTACTTTTCCATGTAAAGTAGAGAAAGAATCTCTAGTACATATGCAGACTTATTGTATTTAGGAGTTCTTGTTGAAGTAATTAGGTCCATTGTAGGGTGTTGACTTCTATCTTTCGAGATAGTACACATCTCCTCAATGTCGTACCCGATCACCCTTAATAAGAATATCTGCAGATCTACGTGGTGTCAAAAATGCATAAAAAGAGAAGTATATTTCTATCTTCATTTTATTCTGCATAGAGTAAAGATGGAAGTATGCATTTCTCTTTAGAAATTATAAAAAATTTCACCACAGATTTTTCTGGTGACTTCGCTGGGGATGGTTAGTCTCTCCATCTTTGGTACATGATCGTTATCTCCAAGTATCGATAGTGGGTTTGTACTTTTGTATGAACCCAAGACTATCTTTCTTTCCATTGACACTTAGCTTATTTCATCCTTAAGTTAAGTTAGCCAAAATCTTTAGGTTTTAGGACCTCACCCCGTATTGGTCTTAAAACCTCCATTGGGTTCCCCAATGGGTAAAAATAAAAGTCTAATAAAAATAATTAATTAAAGACTTCCTCCTTACCATTTTTATGGTAAGGAAAGGTTCATTCTAAAATAATAAAGACAAAATAAATCCTTCATGAAATTCTTGTTTTTCAAAAAGCACTCTTTCAAAAATGCACATAATAAAATGTTTTGCACAAAAGTTTTCCTAAATCACCCCCATCTATCAATTTCATGATTGTTATATGTGGGATCATCTTTACGAAAATAAAATTCTAACAATCACATTTTCTAAAAAGCACTAATGAGTCTCTCCACCCAATTCATTTTTGGTGAAGGCCTCATTTTTAAAAAAATTAAAATTTCCAACAATCATATTTTCAAAAGCATAAAATTTAAAGATGAGCCTTTCCATTCAATACATCCAAATGTGTTGAATGGATTTTACATCTTCAAGCAAAATCACAACTTTGAAATTTTACTTAGCATATTCCACATGTGTTAGGTTGGAACTTCTCATTTTCAAAAAGCATATATAAAACCTCTCCATTTAATATACCCACACTTATTGGATGGAGATTTCATTTTCAAACAAAATCAAATATAAATTTTCAAAAAGCACATATGAATATCTCCATTCAATATACCCAAATTCATTGAATGGAAATTTCATTTCCAAATAAAGTAACATTATTTTGAAATGCCACTTAACATATTCCATATATGATTAAGTTGGGATTTCCTCTTCCAAAAAGCAATAATCACACACAAAATATACATCTTTGGAAAATGAAAGATAATTGATTTCCATCTTAAATCTCCAAATTTGTTAAGTGGAAACTCCCTTTTTAAAAATCAACAAAAATAAAAATTTTCAAAATATATTTGGAACTTCATTCTAGCATATACCATTTGCTAAAATGAAGTCTCCCTTTACTAAAAAAACAAAATTTGAAACATACTTTTGGAGTTTCATTTAGCATACTAAAATTTGCTAAATGAAATCTCCCTTCCTCAAAAAATTTCAAAACATATTTGGAACTTCATTCTAGCATATCCCATTTGCTAAAATGAAGTCTCCCTTTTCTAAAAACAAAATTTGAAACATACTTTTGGAGTTTCATTTACCTTACTCAAATTTGCTAAATGAAATCTTGCTTCCACAAAAATTTTCAAAACATATTTAGAGCTTCAAATTGGCATACCCCATTTGCTAAAATGAAGTCTCCCCTTTTCAAAATCAGAAACAAAAATTTGAAACATACTTTTTTTGGAATTTTATTTAACACACTCAAATTTTCTAAGTGAAATTTCCATTTCACAAAATTTTCAAAACACATTGGAACTTCATTCTAGCATTCCAAATTTGCTAAAGTGAAGTCTCCACTTTCAACCAAAAAAAAAATCAAATCAAAATCAAAAGAAACACATTAGGATTCCCTCAACATACTTAAATTTGCTAAGGATCCTACTTTTTAAAAACAAATCAAAACTAAAAGAAACACATGAGGTTTCCTTTAGCATACTTAAATTTGCTAAGATCCTATTTTTCCAAATCAAATTAAAATCAAAAGGAACACATTAGGATTTTTTTAGCATACTTAAATTTCCTAAGAATCCTATTTTCAAAAATTTCATAAAAGAAAACACATTTAGAATTCTTCATTTAGCATACCCAAATTTGCTAAATGGGAAATTTTGTTTCTCTTTCAAAATCACAAAATGATTCACAAAACAAAGCAAAGAAGGAAACAAAAAGAAAATTGTTTTCAAACATCTCACTTAGCATACCCAAATTTGCTAAGTGAGTAAATTCCAAAAATCTCAAATCCAAAAACAAAAATAAATTGACCCTTTACTTTAACATACCTAAATTTGTTAAATAAAGGGTCCTCAAGATCAAAATTAAAATTCAAATATGAACCTATGGAAGCATCTTCAAAAAAAATATTTGAAACCATTTTCAACATATCTAAACTTGTTGAAAGTGGATTCTATATCCAAACAATTCCTCTTTCCAATTAAAATCTAAAAATCTATTCTAAATCATTTGAACTCGACTTAACATTTTCAAAATGTTGAGTATGAGTTTAAATTCTAAACTCTAAATTCAAAGTCAACATAAATTCGATTCAAGTTTATTTTCAACATTACAAACTTTCATTCAGCGTCAGTTTTAGTTACAGTTCAGTTTCAATTTCAGTTGACATAAATGGCTGCATAGAATATGTGTTTACCTTTTCCACGGGATGCACTTGGCCCTGGATTAGGCCAGCCTTCCCCGTTATGATTATACCCACCTCATTCATTTCAGATGAGGTTTTGAGGGGGAGAGGATTACTTGTGAGGGCACTCCCCTCACCACTGTTAGTAGGACCACAGTGACCAGTAAAAAGCCAATCATTTAGATTGATATGCCCTCAGACTCTGACATTCCCTCACTAAATAGGAAGACATCGGTAGTTCCTATAGTGTCTGCTTCAGTACCAATCCCTGTGACAGCGCCAGTGCACTAGGTTATTTCCCGTGCTACCCTAGTGAGGGCTAGCACCAACTCTTTAGCTCTTTCAAAGGGGAAGGCTCCCCTGATCCCAGAGATAGTCTCTCCTGATTTTGAGATAGGGTCTAGCTCTTACTCTACCCGCCACACCAAGACTCAGTGGAGGAACAAAAACCTCATGATTAAGCAATATGACACATGCATCGCTAGGGAGATGGAGGCAGCTACATTATGAAGGAGTTGCCCACTTTGATTTCCCCACTGGTTATAGAAAACCCATTCCATCCTCTCTCTAAGTCTGACAGAAAGGATGCTAGGAGAATCCCTACTTCACCTCCACTAGCAGTTCAATTTCAGCCCACAATTAGTCAAAGTAGGAGGTCATATGCTAGCCTCCGTTTAGTTCTACACCTGGTTGGTAGAGATTACGGATGTTTTGAGTCTGTGACTCAATTTGACTTGAGATCTGTTATCCCTCGTAGCGTAGGGAAGCATCTACGGCAGGAGAGGGCCAGGGAGGTCCATAATATAGTTCATATCACTAGCCGAGAGAGGCGGAGGTTTGGTCGGCAGTCAACGGCCTCTACACTCATTGATTTTCCTGATCAACACACTACTCACATCGATCACATATATCGCATTTCACTTATGAGGACTACTCATCACAGGAGGAGAGCTCCTGTTCAGAGAGTTGGTGGTGTCTCCACCACACCGCTCTACCCTTCGTCCACCATTGTCCGTTCATGTATAAGCATCTCCAGTTCTACCAAAGGCCATGAAGGCCACATCCAGGGAGAAGAGAACCCTGTTGGTGATCCGTCTATGGCCAAGGGATCCCATCCCATCACACCACCTATTATGGTGAGGCTGAGCTTTCCTACTTGACCTTCTGCTCCAGTTATGATGCAGAAGGAATGGCGACCCTGAAGCATAGTGGTCATCCCTTCACCATTGCCATCGCAGCAAGATTTGGAGATGGTTATAGTAGTTGCAGAGGGAGAGGGTGGCAACCCTATTTCACCCATGATGATAGAACCTCCTAGGAGTGTCACCCCATACAAAGTCAGTGACAGTCAGGAGTGTATATCTTCTAGCAAGTACAACCCTCACATGGTTGATTGTCCAATAGCAGGGGAGGTCCGGTGCCTCACATTACATAATGTTGATCCCACCACCAGTCAGCCGAAAGCATTTGTGCCAGTTTCGATAGATCATTCTTTAGATGATATAGTAGCTCACTATTTTATGGTAAAGAAGGAGATCCTAGGATGCGATTGGTTTGATGAGGAGAAGATAAGCTTTGATCCCAATGAAGATGGTTTATTGGGAGACTCAGTAGGGGTTCGCATGGTAGATACCAGGGGATCCCTCCTTAGAGAGCAGCAGGCTATGGAAGGTGATGAGGCTGAGCAAGAAGACATAACCCAGTCAGCTCAACACCTTCAATATCAATTAAAATAGAAAGATGAATAAATAGATAGGATAGCGAGGTAGCTCGAGGACTTATTAATAATAGTCTCAGTACTTTTGAAATAAGCCCCAATAGTTCATCCTACTACAGCTGAGATTAATCAGTTAGAGTTGGTGCATGTCTTAGACCCAGCCAAGAATTTACCTCCATTAGAACAAGGTAGCACTAGCATGTATAGGAAGGTAGAGGAAAGTACCTCCAAATAGGAGAAAGATATCAAGTCCATGGTTGAGTAGTAGGTGAAGGAAGCGTTGCCTCAAGCACGGGGAGGATCATCAGTTCCAAAGGGTAGACCCTACCTAGAGGAATTTGATGTAATCCAATATCCCAAGGGTTTCATGCCACCTTCCTTCAAGAGTTTTGATGGTAGTTGAAACCCGAGCCAGCACAACACCCATTTCAAAGCTAGTTGTTGCAACACTGGTGGTAGTGACACTTTACTTTTCCTTCTCATCGTTAGTAGGCTAGTAGGGATAGCTTTTGATTGGTATGCTGAACTTCCCAATAGTTTAGTAAAGACTTTTGCTGAGTTGGAGCAACTCTTTATTAAGAAGGTTGCTGGAGCTCAGCAAAAGGTTACTGTTGGTGATCTCATTGTTGCATAACAACACGCAGATGAGTGCCTTGTTGACTACATTCTTAGATGGCGTAATCTAAGTATGAAATGCAAGCCGTAGCTATCTGAACAACATTCCATTGAGATTCTTCTAAAGAATATCCATGGCCTGCATGCTTTCATGCTTAAGGGCATCACCATCAAAACTTTTGAGAAGTTAATCAACAAGGCGGCTAGTCTATAAGGAGAGGCCAAATAGTTGCCTTTTCATGACCAGTTTCCCAAATCAAAGCCATAGAAGGTTTATGAGAAGAAGCCCGGGGCAGTGATAACAGTGGATAAGGGGAAACAGAGCAGTTGGAGATACCTCGTGCTCAGCAGTCGTCGCTTTCACCTCCTCTACCACCACTGAGGCAGCCCTACCGGCCACCACAACAGCCTCCATGGCTAACTCCACTGCCTCCTCAGCCACATCATCAGTAGTAGTGGTACACATACCCGCCTCCAGGTAGTTATGGTCCACCTACTCTTTTGGATAAACTTAACAAGCCTTATTCATTTAAGAGGGAAGTAATCAAGAAGATCTTTAAGAATCTCTTAAAGAAGCCTGATTTTTAGTTACTCAAACCTAGGAGACCAGAGGAAGTGGGCAAATGCCACGATCCTAACTTTTTCCCCTACCACTATATGCTAGGTCATGTTCTGGAGGATTGCTTCACATTTAAGGACTAGCTTGAACATAGCTTCAAGACCGGTGCTATAGTCACCCGGAAGAAATACCATGTGGAACAATCGTCCAGTTCCATTAGGGTAATCTTTTGGGATATATGTGATCCTTTAGAAAACCAAAGAAGGTTGGGATATCTCATTATCCAAAACCTCTAAAAAGATTATTCAGAAGATCAAGAAACTTTCTTTATAGGTGCCTGAGTTAACTCAAACCTCCAACATCAAAGAAGGTTTGTAAGTTGCCAGAGCTAACTCAAGGAAAGTGGGAGCTCAGTAGCAGCAACAACAACATGTGCTAGCTCGGGATAGCCCAGTAGTGCAACCACCGATTGAGTCCAGCCTCCAGTCCACCATAGCATCTACCACATCAGCAGTTACCACCACTTCAGCTAGTTCTTCTTCTGCTATTAGACATCTTGTATCAGTGGATGAGGGCATCAAATCCCTCACCCCTCTTACTTTACTTGATTTCTACTTTGTACCTGCTATCAAATCCAAGAAATTGAAAAACAAAGCTATCTTTTATTACATCTGTGTCACTTCTGATGGGTTGTCTAAATCTATTCCTAATAACTCTCCAAGTCTAAACAACAACTATAACAATTTTGATCTTCCTCTTTCTGATTTAGAGTTAGATTTTCCTACTATGAATACTACGGGTTCACCTCTTAAGATAGACTTGGAATCATCTAATTCTGAGAGTCCCATAGGAGAAGCTATAGGTGAGCCTGGTGTGCTGGCAGAACCTTCCATTATCCGCCACAAGAGATCACCGAAGTCAACCTCCATAGTAGCAAGGTTCTACCTTTTAGGGCAGCACCTCAAGATAGAGGGAAACAAGTCATTGGTTCAGAGAATTGAGAAGCCCCTCCACAGGATGCTCCACCTTTGGATATGCTTGTGGAGGATCAGCCTAAGGTGGACTACAATATCCTCTCTCATCTAAGAAAGTTTCCATCTAAGCTAAGCATATATGATGCCCTTGTCTTATCCAAAGAGATGAGGAAATCATTAATCAAGGCTATCCTTTATCCTGAGATATGCTTAGCTCAGCTGACCGCTATTAGTGAGGAGGCACATTATTCCAGAGAAGCTCAGGGGATCACTTTCATAGATGAAGACCTTCTTCTAGGGGACATGGAGCACAACCATCCCCTCTACATTACAGTGGACATGGGAAGATTCAGACTAGCCAGAGTTCTCATCGATCCAGGTGCATCGATGAACATTATGAGTTTAAAGACCCTTGCTTATTTGAGGATCGACATCTTCACACTCTGAGGAGATCAGATGATGTTGAGAGGATTCAATGAACAAGGTGAGCGGGCTTTAGGTTCCATAGTGTTACCTTTTAAGATAGGTGATTGGAAGACTGAAGCCAAGTTCTATATCATTGATTTGAATACTTCATTCACCACTTTGCTCGGTAGGCCCTGGATACATCAGAATAAGATAATTCCATCCTCCCTCCATCAGTACATCAAGTTCAGGAAGGATGAGATTGAGTATGTCAAAGGAGATGAAAAGCCATTTTTAGTTAGAGAGGTTGAGACATATGAAGATGCCACTTACTATCTTTCCCAAAATATCCTTTCTAGTGAACTTGGATAAAATTCAAATTCAAAAGAAAAAGGAAATAAAGAAAAAGAAAAAGGAAAATTGAAGTGAACAAGAAAAGGGAATTGAAGAAGAAATATATCTGCATATCACATTCCACCCATAATTCATTCCATCATATGGACATGTGGGTAGGATGACTCAACCTCCACCAGGTAGAGGCAGAGGTAGAAACAGAGGAAGGTCTAGAGGTGGAAGACCCCTGGATACATCAGAGGAAGTTCTATATCATTGATTTGAATACTTCATTCACCACTTTGCTCGTTAGGCCCTGGATACATCAAAACATGATAATTCCATCCTCCCTCCATCAGTACATCAAGTTCAGGAAGGATGAGATTGAGTATGTCAAAAGATATGAAAAACCATTTTTAGTTAGAGAGGTTGAGATATATGAAGATGCCACTTTACTATAAAATATCCTAGTGAACTTGGATAAAATTCAAATTCAAAAGAAAAAGGAAATAAAGAAAAGAAAAAGGAAAATTGAAGTGAACAAGAAAAGGGAATTGAAGAAGAAATAGATCTGCATATCACATTCCACTCATAATTCATTCCATTATATGGACATGTGGGTAGGATGACTCAACCTCCACCAGGCAGAAGCATAGGTAGAAACAGAGGAAGTTCTAGAGGTGGAATACTCCCTGGTTGGCCATCAGCCAATAGGGGTTATGTTCCAGTTCATAGGAGTACCCCTACTATTCAAATAGACTTGGAATCCAGTTTGGAGAATGAGTATAATATGATTAGCATACTAGTCAACCCCTCTTAGTGGGTTTCATTAGAGGTGACACTCGAGCCGGATAGTGATGAAGACTGGGCCTCCAAACAAAGCAGAGTATTCAAATTAGATGCATATAAAACTATCAGGCAACAGCTGGGAACCTTAGCTCTAACCTCACTTCACCCCAAAAAGTTGAAGGTTTGGTAGTTAAGAAAGCCCCTAAGACTTCCAGTGACATAAAGCCAAAGAGATTCTTTTTAGGATCATCCTCCTCAAGTCCTGAAGTTGATGTGGAACTTAAGAAGAATTCATTCAAAGAATTAATGGAATTATCATTTGACTTTTACTCTCCTTGTGTTCGTAATCTTATACAAAAAGGTCCAGTTCCTCTATATAGAGTGAAAAGTGGAATAATCTGAGAGGATGCACAATCAAGAGCATAATTTACATTGGGTCCAATTGATGATGATGAATGCTGCTTAGTTATTACCAATCATTTGGAGTCCGATAGGTTCTTTTCACACAACACCAACTCTTATTAGAATGTGTGTTTAGAAATCATAGATGATCCAGATGATATCCAAATCAAAGATGCACCATAAGAATTTGAAGAGGAGATCTATTCAACAATTTACAAGCTTAAAGAAATCAACCTCTAAACAAAAGAAATTCTACGCCTGACGTACATCAGTTCATTGCTGAATGAAGAAGAAACCAATAACGTAGTTAGGCTATTGAATTTGTTTAAGGTCTGCATTCTATGGTGTTATGAAATGCCCAGATTATCTCCTGACGTAGCAGTCCAAAAGCTAGCAATATATCCTAGCATTAACCTTAACAAGCAAGCTCCTAGAAGCATTATGGTGTTTAATTTTGAGATATGGGACACCACGCAGATCTTAGGGGGTACTTAATGTACGACATTAAGGAATGATGTACTATCTCAAAAGATAGAAATAAGCACCACATGGACAAAGGAAGGCATGATGGGTCTTGAATATACTAGAGATCTTTCCTCTACATGGAAAAGTAAAGTAAGAGGTTCATTGTTCATGGAGGCAAGCAGTTAATTACATCCTATGGAATGGGAATTCCTTAAGAATACTCTCGATTAAAGTAGACAATTAGGGTCTCTAAATATTTCAAGGTTAAGACTATCAAAGGATTGACTATTTTAGAAAACCAAATGGGATAGATCAAGGAGAAGACTTATTTTTGGAATCCAAAGGAAGAAAGTAGGAAATGCTCATGATACTAGGAAGCCTAGTAAGCATTCCAATCTACCCTATGATTGGGCTTTATATTTTTGAAATTGAAGAGTGCTAATTATTTGAGTTGACATTTTATTAAAATGTTAGGGCTTGTAGTTCCACAACATAAGATTATGGAAATGCCTAAGAGGTGAGGATTTATGCTTGTAGCCTGAAGGAAATAGCTACCTCAGATTCCTAAACTAAAAGTTTGCCCTTTTGCACAAAGGCACTGACCTAAATCTTTCTAACTCCTCCTACGCTTTAAATCCATGTAGGCAAGTCTTATGCTTTGCAAGATGACAAGGCTGTTGTTTATTTAGAGAGGAAACTAAGTCCTTAAACTCACTCCTTAAGAGACTAGAGCATGGGTGGTATGAAACCATGACTTAATCTAATGCAAATTTTATCAAATTTATTTGATTCTTTTGGATTCTTTGTTTTGACACAGTCTATGGGATTTTGTATGCATAAATGAATGAGAATTTGATTATGGGCCAAACCAAGAGAGAAAGGGGTATTCTTCCATCAAAGGCTCTCACAGGTTAAGCAATCACTCTTTGGCAAAGATGGAAGCCCCCTCTTAACAAGAGTGGAATAATTTGACATGTATGATATTATATATTCATTC
Organism: Cymbidium sinense; assembly: GCA_021442155.1. Classification (NCBI taxonomy): domain Eukaryota; kingdom Viridiplantae; phylum Streptophyta; class Magnoliopsida; order Asparagales; family Orchidaceae; genus Cymbidium; species Cymbidium sinense. Next base: position 126,449,753 of record CM038222.1, on the reverse strand, counting down.
ATCTAGCTAAGGGGTTGCTAAAAATTTTATTATCTTGATTTAATTCCTAGGCTTTTATGTGAGGTTAGGAGTTGTTTTAAAATTTTAGTTATGAGTTGTTGGTGAGATAGAAATTTTAAATTTATCCTAAGAGCCTACCATATCCAGGCCACACATTCAAGCATCAATCATAAAGAAACTATGAAAATCATGCTATTCTAATGCACAATCTAAACACAACATCAAACAATTTTATAGACTACCGTAAAAGAATAAAAGGCCAATCGTCGGGTTCACGAAAAAAAGATGGGTAGGTAGTTACTCTACAACCAGTTATAAAAATATATATGCTATGGGGTCTTCTTTTCTTCATTTCCTCATTCTCTTTCTTTTGATTTGATTTGCTCTAAAGGCATCACAGGGCACCCCATGGACTAAGCCTTCTGGCCACTGCTCATCCTAATCTCCTATAACACTAACCCTAATTTGTAATGCAAAATTACATCAAAAATAGAAAAAATAAATCTAGCTACACAGCAAACAAAACACCACCATACAACCTGCAGAGTTATATGAATAATTTGGACTTAGCACCACATACATGAGTAACCAAGCCCACCTGTCCTAACGTGAGTTATGCTTAAGGGCTAAGCAACCTGCACAACAAACACATTTATATTTTTATTACAACGGCTCCTCAAGCACAACCCCCTGCAGAATACATGATTAGGCTAATAACGGCCTAAAATCCAGTCTACGAAACATACACCATCACATCTAGTATAAAATATTACATCACAAAACAAAACACAATATCATACATAAAATGCTCTAATTTAGCACTAGAAGTGCTGACTTAGTATTCTAATGTGTGTGCTTAAGGCTTGTGTGGCAAGGCTTTACGAGGGTTCTTTAGTTTAAGTTTCAATTGGAGTTTGAATTTGTTTAAATTTTACCTTTGGGTGATTTCAATTTAAATAATTTAATGATTTATTATTTTTATTTTTATTTCACTTTTATTTGGTTAAAATGATGTTTAGATTTTCAAGAATGAAGAGTAGAATGAATTCAATATGTAGATGGAACTCACCCTATTATACATCCTAATTCCTAAAGAATCTAACTAAGGTCCTTAAGTATCTTAATTAGCCCATTTGAATTTATGTAATTTATTTGATTTGATTTATTTGATTTGATTTAGAGCTTAGAATTTGAGTTAGTTTAAGTATTTGATTGATTGATTTTGATTTAGATGTTTTGGTTTAATTTCATCTTTAAAATTCAATATCCTTCATATCTAATGAAGTTTAAGTTTGTTTAAATTCATGTATTTTTAATTGATTAATTTCAGATTAGATGTTTTGGTTTAATTAAATCTTGATAATTCAATATCTTTGATCTCTAATGAAGTTTAAGTTTGTTTAAATTCATGTGTTTTTGATTGATTAATTTCAGATTAGATATTTTGGTTTAATTAAATCTTGATAATTCATATCCTAATAAATTAATATTTAATTCTTTTTCTTTGATTATGGTTATGTGACTTGACTTTATGTTTATCTGATTTGATTATGGTTTATAAATTTGTAGTTTGATTAGATTAGATTAATTGAGATTTTATTTTGAATTTAATTGAGTTTGATTCCTTGTAATTAGGATTTTATCTTTTAATCTCATCCATTTGTCATGTTTATCAATGTTTGGTTTGTATTTTGATTTCATACATTGGATAGTTAATTAGTTTATCTTATTTAAGTAGGTCGAATGAGATTTGATTTGATTGCATATTATATTGATGAGAGTCTTTCTTAATTTGATTTGATTAGCTTTATTAGTCTATGGGTTTGCTTAGGTTCAATATGATTATGTAATTAGTTTAATTAAGAAGTGTATTTAAATTAATTATAAAGATTTGTTTAATTTTTAATTTGATTTCATATTTGTTGATGTGATTAATGACTTAATAATTTAAGTTTAATTTAGGTTTTGATTAGTATTTAATTACATTTTGATTATGTTCAAATTTATGTTTAATTAAGCTTAAGTTTAATATGATTAATTTGATTAACTTAATAGCTTGTTTAAGAGGTCTGATCAATTATTAAATTAAGTAAAGATTTGTTTAATTTTTTTTTAATTTGATTTCATATTTGTTTAGGTTAATGATGTGATTAATAACTTAACGATTTAAGTTTAAATTAAGAATTGATTGGCATTTAATTGTATTTATGTTTGATTAAGTTTAAGTTTAATATGATTAATTTCATTGACTTTAATTAGTTTATTTAAGATGTGTGATCAAATTAATTAGTAGATTAATTAAGTGTTTGATTTGAATTAATTTTAATCTGATTTTTAAAGTTAATTTGGTTTATTAAGATGGTGGATTAATTTATTAAGTTTGCATTAATTAGGTGTTTATTCAATTGGATTAGCTTAAAGGTAATTGGTTTAATTAAGGAGTATGTTTAAGTTAATTATTAAATTAAATAAAGATTTATTTAACTCTTAATGATGTAATTAATGACTTAATGATTTAGGTTTAATTTTGGTTTTGATTATTATTTAATTGCATTTTGATCATGTTTGATTAAGCTTAGGTTTAATATGATTAATTTGATTAACTTAATTAGCTTACTTGAGGGGTGTGATTAATTATTAAATTTAATTAGGGGTTTGATTTAAGCTTAATTTTAGAGTTAGCTTTAATGTAACTTATTTAAATTAATTTGATTAATTAAGATGATGGATTAATTCGTTAAGTTTGCATTAATTAAATGTTTGATTAACTAAGTTTGATTAAGGTAATTAAAATTTTAAATCATTAGATTAATTAAGGGTTTATTTAATTAGACATTAATGAATTAATTTCCCACATGTGAGTGATTTGATTTAGTTAAGTGTTTTACTTAAGTTTGATTTGATTAAAGGATTATTGTTATTACCATCATTATTATTAAGTGAATTAATTATTTATTTCATTTCAATTAAGATTGATTATTTATGATAAGTTTTATTTGATTTGATTCATTTATTATGTTTGTTTGATTTAGTTATTAGGTTGAAATATTTAATGGTTAATTAATTATCTTATTCCAAATGGATGTGATTTAATCATATGTTAATTAAGTTTACTTTGACTTTATTTGGTTTAATTTGATTAGTATTAAATGATTATGTTGTATTGGTTTATTAATAAATTTGATTTTTTTAGTTTATTTAATGATTAATTGGTTTCAGTTTAATTATACTCACTAAGGGGTTTCATATGATTAAGATTTCATGCTTATTGTAGGTTTAGTTATATTAGTTTGACCCAATGTTAAAGTTTCTTAGATTTGTTTAATTTTATGTTTGATTTAAGATTTAATCATTTAATTAAGTTAAATAGGTTTAATCATATTTAATTTAATTTCCTCTATGGATGATATTTTTCTAATTTGTGGTTTGATTAATGATTGCTTAAGTTCTATTTCATTTCTGATTTTGATTTGATATTTAAATTATTTTTAGATTATGTTTTAATTAACTCCTTAATTGATTAAACTCTACTCTTAAGTGTTTGTTTAGAGTTCATTAAGATTCAGAAGATCACATTATTTTCTTAAGAGTCCTAGATGTCAATTGAAGTGATTTAAAGCCATTTTGAAGATTTTTTGCAAATTTATGAAGTTTTATCTTATTTATTTTACTAAAATGGAGAATCTGAACTTCAAAATTTAATTTCTCCTAATCCAGAAGTCATTCTCACTTGAAATTTTTATGGTAGGTGTGTTTTAACTTTAGTTTTAATCTCTAAAAATTTCAATTTAATCTGACATATATTTTTGCTTAATTAAAAAAATTTGATTATCACTAAAACTTAAATTAAGCTCAAAATAATTAGTGAAATTTTAGGATTTTGAGTTTGTCGGATTCCTCTCGAAAAGAAAAATCCAACGAGCCCTTATTTGAAATTTTTGGTTAAGTATTTTATTTTCTATGAATTTTTGAAAATTTAGGTGATTTAAATTACTTTTTTAAATAAATAAAAATACGCGCGGCACTGACGTCAGCCATTGGGTGGGAAAACCGGTCAACCCACGGCTCGCTCTGGACAGTCCAATCATAGATCGGACAGTCTAGATCAGATCGCGTGATCTAGAGGCCAGGATCGCATGATCAGCGCTAGATCTGAGCCATCCGATCGCGCGATGGGATGGTCCAGATCGCATCAGGCGATCCGAAGGTCCGTATCGCATGATCCGAGCTGTCCGATCAAGCGAACTATGATCGGACGATCTAAATCACATTAAGAGATCTGAAGGCCCGGATCACGCGATTTATGCACGATTTGAGCAATCTGATCCCACGAACCGCGGGATCGGACTGTGGTTGTAGCCCGCCAGATGGTAAATAGTGTTTTCAAGCTTTTAAAGGGAAAAATGAGGGTTTCTAAGCCAGAACTTGTCCAAATGGACCCGTTTTCACGTAGATTTGCACCAAAAAAATTCTTTTTTCTAATTAGGATGATTTAAAGTAAGAATGCAGGATTATCTAGAGGAAATTCCTAAAAGCATAAGAAAATTAACACAAAATGCACGAAATCCTAAGGTCAGCTATGATTTGGCAAAATTTATCTCGCTGGGGATGGTTTCCGGTGGTGGTGAAGATCTGACCGAACTCCTAGGTATGTGAGGAAGCTTTGGAATGATCTTTAACCCTTGCCTCCCTTCGGAACGTCATCTTCTCCAATGTTTACCATTGCCTCGCTGGAAGAGTAATTATTTATGTTTTTGAACACTAAAATGCTTCAAAGAGGTGGGGGATGGGTTCCTTTTTTGCTTTGGGGAGCTTTTGGGAGCTGAATAGTGGTGGAGCAAGAGATCTAAAGCCTCATCTCGCCCTTCATTTATAATGGTAAAATCAATATTTTTTGAATTTTTTGACTCCAAATTGATTGCCATCTTGCTTGGGGTGGTTGGGGTGGATGATGGATTGATTGAGGATTTTGGATTTTGCTCCAAAGTCCTCTCTTACTGCAATATGATCAGCCCTATTCAATGCAAATGTTGGGGAGGAGTTAAGTGCATGTGATAAGGGAGAATTAAATGAGGTTGGGTGAAATCCTATGTGGGGGAGGATCTATGAGGGGTTTAAATAGGTTGGGTTTGTTTGAGGCTGATTCCAAATGGGTTTGGGTCAGGTTTAATCAGCCCCCAATGGGTTTTGGCTTGGTTTTAAGGGATTTGGCCCAATTTGGGTCATATGGGTCATATTGGGTCAAATTGACCCATTTGACCAAAATTGGCCAAATTAGCTTAGGTTATGGGTTGATTCACATTCAATTGACTAATTGAAGATGAATGTAGTATTTATTTTGAATTAATTTGGATTTAATTTGGATTTAGGCCAAATTGACCCTTTAGGCCAATTTGGGCTTGGTTGGGTCAAGTTGACCACTTGGGCTCAATTGATCAAATTCTATTTAATTATGGCTTTCCTTAAGTTCAATAATCAATTTGGAATAAACTTCAGTCATTGGTTGCAATCAATTTGGGTTAGATCATGATTTGACCCGATTTGGTCCTTTAGGCCAATTTGGGTCAATTTGGATCAAATGGCCAATTGGGCTTGGTTAGGCCCAATTGATTGCAATTGATCATCATAGGGTGATCAAAAATCATGGTGGAAGGTTTTTGTGAGCTTGGTTCAATCCAATTTGGGTTGGATTGGAAGTTGGCTCAAATAGGTCCTTTAGGTCACTTTGGGTCAAGTTGACCTAAGTGGGTCAATTAGTTTGGTTTTGGTTTGATTCGAGTTTAGTTGACTTATATATGAACCCTAGATTGGAATATAAATTCAACGACAATCAATTTGGAGTCTAAGGGATTTTGGCTCATTTGAAATTTTAAAGTCAAAAGGGCTAAGTCGGGTTTGACTTGGGTTGACTTTGATTTGTTTTGATGATTGTAGGTTTCCTTTATATTTGGGTAAATAATTAAATGAATGATTGATTCAAGAAAAAATTCATTAATTTTGATTTGATCTGGATAGAATTTGGCTAAGTCCAAAGAATTGGCTTAAAGGGTTTAGATTGAGTTTGGATTTGATTTTCGATATAGTTTTGGCCATTTGAATTTGGATTTCATTTATATTTATGAATATAAATGAAGGAATAATTGATTTATAAAGAGATCAATTGAGTTTGATTTGGTTTAAGGGGAGATTTGGCTAAGCTTATGAATGTGGTTCATATGGCTTAGGAAGGGGCTTAGGATTTGAATTTGATTTTAGTTTTCAATCATTTAGAGTCAAATTTGAAATTAGATTTGGAATTTAAATTTGAATTTAAGATTTGGTTTGAGAATTGAATCTGGGTTTGATTTGAGAAAGTGTATCTAGATTGGGTTTAGGCTATGGGATAGGTAATTTTCTTAAGCCCTGAGGCATAGCCTAATCTTATGATTAACACTTCTAAGTCTCTAAGCTTAGGTTATGTGCTCACCTAATCACTAGAAGTGTCTAATGACTAAGGAGTTCTTAGTGTCTAGAAGAGTCCTAAGTCTAAGAAGAGGAGGTTAAGAGCTCACTCCAAAAGTGAGGTCAACATGCATGCGATTAGAAATTGAACAATAGGTCATTTTTGAAGTCAAGAAACTGATCGATGCTCGTTTCATCAGGGAAGAAAAATATCCTATCTGATTAGCCAGTGTTATACCAGGTTAAGAAGAAGAATGGTCAAATTTGCATATGCATTGATTTCAGGACTTAAACATGGCATGTCCTAAGGATGAGTTTCCTCTTCCTATAACAAAATTAATGGTGGACATCGCCTCATCTCATGCAGTCTTCTCTTTCATGGATGGGTCATTTGGCTACAACCAAATCAAGATGTCTTCTCAAGATGAAAGAAACACTACTTTCTGAACTCCGATTGGAATCTTTTGTTATAAGGTCATGCCTTTTGGCCTTAAAAATGCTGGTGTTACATACCAACGAACCATGGCTTAGATCTTCAACGAACTCATCCATCATCAGGTTGAGTGCTATGTTGATAATCTAGTAGTCTAAAGCAGGAAAAAGGAAGGCCATCTCTTTGACTTGAGAGTAGTTTTCAAATGGTTAAGATAATTTAACCTCAAAATGAATCCCTTGAAGTGTGAATTAGGAGTAGCTTCAGAAAAATTCCTTGGGTTTGTTGTAGGACATCGGGGAATAGAAATAGATATAGAAAAGATTAAAGTTATCTTAGAAATGCTAACTCAACTCAGATCATTTCAAGGACGGCTAGCGTATCTAAGGCACTTTATTTCCAGCCTATCAGGGAGATGCAATCCATTCTCAACACTTGTCCAAAAGGATGCCAAGTTCAAGTGGGATGACAAGTGTCAACATGCCTTCGAAGACATTAAGCTGTATTTGGTGAAGCCGCCAGTTCTAGCAGCCCCTATTTCGGGCAAGCCAGTCATCCTCTACTTTGCTACATTGGATGACTCCCTTGGAGCTCTGTTGGCTGAAGCCAATAAAGAAGGGAAGGAGAGTGCTCTCTACTACCTCAGCCATCATCTGATTCCTACTGAAGTGAACTATCCAACTATTAAGAAACATTTCCTAGCCTTAATCTTTACCTCCCAAAAGCTACTGCACTATATGCTTTCTCATAAGGTGAACTTGATCTCTAGAACCAATCCACTATTATATCTCATGACACGGCCAACGCTATCTGGATGTTTGCCACGATGGTCCATGATTCTCTCACAGTTTGATATCACATTCGTATCCCTCCATGTGGTAAAAGGACAAGCACTAGAGAATTTCTTAGCAGCACGCCCACTTCCTGATGATTCTCTGCTTAGTAATGATCTCCCTGATGATCAAATCATGAACTTAGGGGAGATTGACAACCACTGATGGGAGATGTATTTTGATGGTGAAGCTTCTTTTCATAAAGGGGAAGCACCATGATCTACTCCTTCAGGAAAGACAGGGGTAGGAGTAGTTTTCCTAACTCCAGACCACGACATGATGAGATTCTCAAACTATCTTTTCAACTCTTGCACCAACAACAAAACTGAGTATGAAGCTTTAATTACTGGTCTAGAGTTAGCCATCACTATCAGTGTCAAGAGCATTAACATCATTGGGGATTATCAGTTGGTCATCAATCAGATTGTCGGGTCCTACAAGGTTCTCAAATCCAAGCTTCATCATTACCATGAGTATACCATGAAGCTGTTGGCCCAAATCCTTGAAGTAACCATCTACAAGGTTCCTCGAGTAGAGATCATAGTAGCAAATGCTTTGGCCAAACTTGTGAAAGAATTGGCATGTCCAGAAGATAGAGTCTATTTCAATAAGAGCCTAAAATAGACAAGTCTTATCCCTTGAAGGGGAGGTTGTCAATGCTTATAAGGACAAGGAGCTGGATTAGAGGCAACTGTTCATAGACTATTTGAACACTGGCAAACTACCTCAAGAAAAGTCACAAGCCCATTAGGTGAAACATAGAGCTCTCTTCTACGCTCTCATTAATGGCACCCTATACTGCTGGTCCTTTGACCATTTGTGGTTATTTTATTTAGACAAACACGAAGCCCATGGAATTGTAACCAAGGTACATTCAAGTCTATGTAGAACACATCAATCCAATCTGAAGATGAAGATGAAGATCAAGAGAGTAGGATACTACTGGCCTTTGATGTTTATCGACTGCATGGATGTAGCTAGAAGATGCCATTAGTGTCAAGTGCACGGTGTGGTCCTCCACCAACCACCCAACATTCTACACCTACATTGGCCTCATGAAAATTCGAGTGTTGAGATACTGACATTATGGGTCCTATCGATTCTCCTTCTTCCAAGGGTCATTGGTTCATCTTAGCTGCCACAAACTACTTTTCCAAGTGGGCAGAGGTAATCCCACTCAGAGAGGTCACAGCTTAGCATGTGCTTCAGTTTTTAGGAACCATATTGTATATAGGTTCGAGGTGCCTCGGTGAATTATATCTGATAATGGTACTGCTTTCAAAAGTTCCAAGATCAACAGCTTCATCAAAAGACATAGTATAAATTGGAAATACTCCATCATTTAATATCCCAGAGCGAATGAATTTGTAGAAGCATTCAATAAAACTCTCATCCAGATATTAAAGAAAACTCTTGATGATAACAAACAGTAGTGAAATGAGCAATTGGTTGAAGGCTTGTGGGGCTATCACATCACATACCGAACTCCAACTCAATCGACCCCATTTTTCTTAGTGTATGGGTCCGAAGCCATTCTACCTCTAGAAGTTCAACTCCCATCACTAATGATAGCATTGGGTAGCAAGATCACTACAAAGCAGAATGCAAAGTTATGGTTAGAAGAGCTCAAAGGTTTAGAGGAGAGTGGCCTACAGGCATGCCAGAACCTCGAGTTGTACAAGTCCAAAATGATTGAAGCTCACAACAAGCTAGTCCGACCTAGATCTTTCCAAGTAGAAGAACTTGCATAAGTCCTAAGGAGACCAATTGTTGCCCGTTGAAAGATGGGAGGTAAGTTTGAACCCACTTGGGAAGGCCCCTATGTCATCAAGAAGGCCTACCAAGGAGGATCTTATCATCTTATTGATATAAAGGAGAACACTCGATCCTTCTAATTAATGGGTTCTACTTGAAGAAATATTACTCATAAAAATCATGTTTGAAATTAAATCTATCAATCAACAACATCTGATTCCATTTCGTCAAAATCTTATCTTCTTTCAAAGCATTGTTTGCTTATCTTGTGAATCTACTATGACGTGTTTAGGGTAGGTGTAAGAGTCCCCCAGTGGCATCTTATCCTTCTTTCACAACATAAACACAATTTCCCCGACACTATTAGAATAGATGTGAGAGAACCCAAGAGGCATCCTATCTCGATTAGCATAACTAAGTTAGGTGTGAGAGAACCCAAGCAACAACCTTTCTTAGTGGGAATTCCAATTTGCCATCCGTGGCACCATTTCATCAAAATCCCCAAGCGTGTTTAAGGTAGGTGTAAGAGAACCTTAGAGGCATCCTATTCCCTTTAACACAAGCACAAAAACAAACACATATCCTTTGTCTCGAGCTATTTTGATGTGGGAACAACCCCCTTGTGGCACTCACTCATTAGCTACTCTAGGTCGGGTTTACATGCTACCTCGCTAGTATGTCACCCTAGTGGTCACTTGTTTGGAAGATGTGAGTCCCCATGTTTTCTTCTTAATTTGACCATTGCAAACCAACGAGCACCTTGTTAGTATTGTAGACTTCACTGCCCAGCCAATAAACTACCTCATGTTGATTTTGTTTAAGAAGATATGAGTCCCCGAGCTTTCTTCTTGAACTATTCATCATGATGTAACTAGGTCGAATATATTCAAAGTTTAGGATAAGTCCACAGAGACACCTTTCATTGTAGTTTCCTTAGGTCAAATAACACCTGTTGAGCTGAAGATAGACTATCCCAGCAATCAATTCCTCTACAAGAGGATGTAAGTCCCTGACCTTTCTTCCTAGGCTGATTGTTGCAAATTGACAGGCACCTTAGGTTGGTTGATATTCGTTATGCTGACAGTGACTCACCTATGGATACACCACTCTTAGCAGATGTGAGTCCCTTCACTTTCTCCTTGAGTTGGCCACTGAATACCTATTTGATATATGACTATCCATGTCATCTTCTCTAGGGTTTTGGATTAAGCCCTTAGCGGACCCTCTCCCTGTGGACATTTTATTTGGATCACATCCTTTGCGACCCTATTTAGACACTATCTGGGTTACTTTTGGATTGGACAGTCCCCCTTTCCTAGCAGCCACCCCTTGTGGTTGGAGAATTTATTCAGCGGATGTGTAGATTCTCCCTTGGTTCAGTAAATCTGAGATATGTATAAGCTGATATAAGCTCCTTCTCAGTTTGATCCCTCGCAAACTAATAGGGTTCACAATAAAATAAACTAAATAAATAAATAAAATAATTTGCTTATGGATTAAGAATTCAATGCCCCAAAGGGCCCTTTTTGCCAAGCAAGCATCCTATCTTTAGGGCAGTGTCAGCAGAACTCCTTATTGGAATTGCCTGACTACCTGAGTTGAGATAAATTCCTGGGTCGATACTCACTCCATAGTTTCCCTTAGGTCAGCTTCAATCTATTTTTCCACAGGCAGGTTACTCGACAGTCATTCTGCTTTGGAAGATGTAAGACTATGACGCATTTTTTCTAGCATGACTATCGCCGTCGGGGCAACCCTAGGTCGGGTTCGATTTGTTGCCCAATGCAACCGATCACCCCAATGGTCTTTTGTAGTGGAAGATGTGAGTAATCATTCTTTCTTCCCTTGAATTGATCATTGCAAACCGAAAGACACTTCTTTGGTCGGATATTTCTCGCATCGATCGGGAAGCTACTCCCTTTGGTTCAGTAAATTTGAGATAGGTCTATGCTAATATAAGCTCCTTCTCAGTGTGATCTATCGCAAACCAATGGAATCCATCAAAATAAACTAAAAAATGAAATTAATTTTGACTATCTTTGAGCTGATTTAAGTCTCTCAATGACATTCACCTAATAGTCAGCCCTAGGTCGGGTTCAATTTGTTGCCCAAAGCAACTGATCACCCCAGTAGTTTCTTATTTCTAGAAGATGTGAGTCCCTAAGCTTTCTTCTTATGATTTGACCATTGCAGACCAAAAGACATCCCCTTAGTTGGATAGTCTTACCTTGTGGTTGGTAGACTACTCCCTTTAGATTGGTAAGTTTGAGTTGGTCTAGGCCTCTGTGACCCCTACTTAGTGTAATCCAGTGCAAACCAGTGGGATCCATAAAATTAAATCTAAAAATAAAATTAATCTTTGACTGTCTTTGAGTTGATTTAAGTCCCCCAATGGCATTCACTCAATAGTCAGCCCTAGGTCGAGTTCGATCTATTGCCTTGCCAATGGATCACCCCAGCAACTGGTTCCTACTTTGGAGGATGTAAGTCTACTATGCTTCCTTCCTAGTACAGCTGTTGCATACCAAAAGACATTCCTTTGGTTGGATAGTCCTACTATGTGTTTAGTAGACTACCCTTTGGATTGGTAAATCTGAGTTAGGACTAGGTCTCATGACTCCTACTCAGTACGATCCATCACAAACCAGCAGGGTCCTTCTCAAAAGCTAAAAATAAAAATCTAAAAAATCAATCAATCAATCCAAATCCAATCTTTTGCTTCTCCTTAGTGAGATGCAAATCTTTTTAACCCCCCAGCGTACCTAGAATTCTAATCCTCCATAGATTTCACAACTTTTCCTCCCTTGTGGATGACTTGAACTTGCCTCTATAGTGGAGAGTTCACTTGTCTATCCCTGGTGGAGTCAAAACAAACACAATTAAACAAACAATAAATTGAAACAACTTCAATCCTCATCCCCAGCGAAACTTAATTAAACAAATCAAATTTCTCCCCAACAAGACTCAAATCAAATCAAACCTCTCATCCCCTTGTGGATGACTTGAACCTACTTCCCTAGTGGAAGGTTCACATACTTTATCCCTTGTGGATTCCTCCTTCCCTATCTTATGTCCTTGACATAAGTAGAGCCACATTGCACTAAGCTCTAGAATCCTTCTACACCTTGGGTTAGGAGTAGATCATCTTTATTAGTGCTTGTGATCATTCGGTGTTGTTGATCATTTGTTGATCATTTTGTCATACCAATATGTGTTCCTTCTATTAAGCTCTTTGTTGACCTCATTTTTAGGATGAGCTCTCAACCCCCTCCATCGTAGACATTGGACTCCTCTTAGAATTTAAGAGATCCTTAGTCTTAAGATGCATCTAGTGATTAGGTGGACACTCAACCTAGCCTAGAGACTTAGAAGAGTTAGCCATAGGAATAGGCCATGCCTTTAACGTGTTAGAAAAATTTGCCTACCCTATAGCTTGAACTACATTCCTTACTTGCTTCCTTCAAGTCAAACTCCAAATCAAATCAACATCAAACCTAAATCAATTCCAGCTTAATTGATTTACTCCAAACTCAAATCAATGCCACATGGTTGAAACCCATGATTGATACTTAAGATTGAAGCTCGTGATTGAAATTCTAAGTTCAAAATATTTCCTAAGTCCTTAATTCCCTGTTAAGGACTTAGCCTAAATCATGTTCAAATCAATTCAAATTCATGAAATTTTCTTACAACTCATATATATTCTTATTTATATTCACATATATAAATGAAATATAAATCCAAATCAATCAAACTAAATCCAAAATTCAACTCAAAGTTCAAAATATTTCCTAAGTCCTTAATTCCCTTTTAAGAACTTAGCCTAAACCATGTTCAAATCAATTCAAATTCATAAAATTTTTCTCACAACTCATTTATATTCTCATTTATATTCACATATATAAATGAAATATAAATTCAAATCAATCAAACTAAATTCAAAATTCAAATCCAAATCAAAAATCTTTCGTAAGTCACTTTATTTCCCTCTTAAGGACTTAGCCTAAATCATGTTCAAATCAATTCAAATTCATGAAATTTTCTCATAAACCATTTATGTTATCATTTATATTCACAAATATAAATCAAATATAAATTTAACCAATCAAAACCAACTCTAAAAATCAAACTCAAATTCAATCAAAATCCAACCTAAGCCTTTCAAGTCAAAATCTTGAACTTAGCCAAATTAATTTTAAATTGAGCCAAACTCTTGATTTTTTTTCTTCATGATTCTATAATTCATTCAATCATAAATCCAAATATAAACACAAACTTCAATCACCAAATCAAAACTCAATTAAAAAAAATCAAACCAAAGTCAAACTCATGCTCACCTCTTTGAACTTGAAATTATCAAATGATTCAAAACCCATTTGACTTCAAACCACTTGCAAATGGATTTATATTTCAATAATAAGTCCATATGAGAGTTAAATCAAACTCAAATCAAGCTTTGACCAAGCCATTTGACCCACTTAGGCTCACTTGACCCAAAGTGACCTAAAGTACCCTTATGAGCAAAATTCTAATCCTAACCAAATTGGATTGAACTAAGCCCACCTAAACCTCTCATCATGATCAACAATCATCATGAGATGATCAATTAATCAAACCAAGTCAAACCTAAGGGTTGACCAAGTCAACACTTAGCCAAAATGAAACCCAACATAGCCAAAATCCTTCATAAACCAAATTGATTGAAACCAATGATCAAAGTTTATTCATGATCAATGTTTGAATTTGACCAAGTCAACATTTGAGCCTAACCTAGCCCAATTGGCCACTTGACCCAAGTTGACCCAACTTGACCTAAAATGTATCAAAACTTGATCTAAGCCAAATTCATTGAAACCAATGGGTCAAGTTCATTCCAAAATGATTGTTGTACTTGACCAAAGCCTCAATTGGCCAACTAGCTTAACCTAGACCAATTGACCATGAACCCAACTTCACTTGAAAGGTCAAATTGAGCTAAACTCAAATATAAATCAAATTGATCAGAAATAAAGATACAAATCCAGTTCATATGATCAACCAAACATGAACCAACCCATGACCTAACCTAAATAAGTCAAATTGGTCAACTTGACCCATTTGACCTCAATGAACTCAATTGAACCAAAACCAAATATAAACCAAATTGAATCAAACCAAAACCACCAAAATATTTCAAATGGTCATATGAACTTGACCCAGCCCTTGGTTATACCCAATTTAACTAATTGGTCAACTTGACCCAAGTTGACCCACTTTGACCTAAATGGATCAACATTAGCCAAATCATATCAAACAAACTCCAAATTCAATGAAACTTGGCCTAACCCATTTTTCAAACATATCAAACATATTCAAATTAAAACCTAAGACAAATGACCATTTTACCCCTAGGCCATAAGGTAAATTTTGGCCAAATCCACTTGGAATTTGGTTAAATCCTATGCATAACAAGTTGGCACCCTCTTAGTGGATCAAGTGAACACTAGGGAGTGTGGTACACCCAACCCAATGGATTTGGGTTAGCCCAACCTAGCCCAAGGACAAAACTAACCACCTCCTTCAAATTGAGCACTTGGAAATCCTTCCTCCACACAATTAAACACATGGCCACTTTCCTTATCCCAGCCAAATGACCCAAGCCTCTAACACTAGCATTGCATGAGCTCAATTGGATCAAAATGGCAAGTGAAGGCACGATTGTCTGATCCTTTAAGGGGGATATATACTCCCCCTAATTTGAATTCATTCCATTAGTCATCAATTCGGTTGAGTAGTAAGAAGCCAGCGAAGTCATTTCCCAGCCTCCCTAAGCTTTCTCAAGCATTTCCCAAACTCCATCTTCTTAGTTTTCATAGCTTGTAAATAAGGGAGCTCCACTGAAAATTCAACTTAGCCTACACTCAAAATCAACCCAATTCCCTTTGCAAGCTTCATCAGTGAGCTCAATCAAACTTTCCCAAGCTCTAAAGGCAAGGGAGGTGCTACCATGATCAAGACCGAGCTCAAGTCAAGGAGGAGTTGGCCCATAGGAGGATCCACCCAATCTCAAGGCCTCCAAACTTTAACAAAGCCTCCTCTCCACTAGACGAAGCTTCTCCAAGGGAATCAAGCACCGGTGATCACTTCCGGTGAGGTTAGCCATTAAATTGAGCATAAGTTCAAAGTGGTTTGGTCCTTTGTGAAGTCAAGTTTAATTACATGAAAATCTAGCCATTAGATGTATTTGCCTTTGGGCTTAGATGGTGTGGGTAAGTTTTAGGATCAATCCAAGCTCAATTGAGCTTGGATCATCCCCTAGAAAATGGACGTTGTCCATTCTTCATAGAGAAATATAGGGATAGATCATGAACCGTCCATTCGTGCATTTTGGATGGACGTCCATGATTTAAGACATGTAGATCCACGTTTTAATCCCTTAGATCCATGGCTTTAACCTCAACCATATGATCCTTTATCTGATGGGTGAGGAGAAAGTGCATTGTACCATCGCTGACGCGATGCTATGATGTGATAACTTTATTATCGAATCCTATCCCACCACGTGGAAAGCGCATGCCACGTTAGTAGTCCGCATGGTGCCGACGGGATTAAACATTTAATTAAGGGTATTAAATCATTAATTAACCATGGAAACTTTCAAAATTCATATCTAAGCCTAGAAAAATCAAAAAATATGAAAAAAAATTACATTGTATAGATAATTGTACATAGAATAAAAATAATTTGAATGGATTTTGAATATTGCTTTTCTATGGATTAGGGTTTTATTGGGAATGTTATTTTATTAATTACCCTCTAATTACTCCACTGATTAATCTCAAACTTCTTGTGCTTATTTAGTGGGATGACTCCTGCATCCTCTAATTTTCTTGGGATTTATTGGTAGATTAATTAAAGGAATTGCTAGTTCATTCTTTAATCACTTTCTTAATTTAATTAAGCTTAATTAAAGGTATAATTAGTAGTTTAACCCTCTGATTGAGTCAATTAAGTTTTGATTAAGTGAATATGAGGTTTTGGGAATAATTTTGGGATGCTCTCCTTAAGATATTCCTTAAACCCCCTTTTCTTTTTTAATCCAACCTTAATTAAGGGTTAATTCACTAATTACCCCCTTAATTAATTTCATAAAATTCTAAAACTTTTCAGAACTTAATTAACCTATGTTGGGTAGATGCTTAGGTTTTCAAGAGCCTAAGTACAATTAAGGAAATCAAAACTCAACTCACATGTCTGGGAGGTGTTATGAAATTACTTAACATAAATCCCTTAGCTTAATTAATCATTAATCATGAGTCAATTGCATTAGGTACCTTTCTTTCTTAGGTGCATTACTGATTTAAATTTCTTGTGTGGTTTTATGTCATCTCATTGGCTCATAATTATTGGATTAAGTATGCTAAGGTGGTATAGGTAAGGGGTAATTAACACACTTAATTTACACCTTAACCTAACCAAACAATAAAATTGATCTATCACCTAAAAAATTAAACTAAAATAACAAATATATGTGAGAATGGGTTAGGAACATCAAACTCTCCTCACATTTCTCAAATTAAATCAAACTCAAAACAAAATCAAACATTCCTTAAAAATAACTTGATTTTCTTTAAGCTTTCTTATTTCATAAGATTGTCTTTAGGAATTAATTAGGGTGAATGTGTTTACATACTTTCATCACTTTAGTTCTCTCCTAATATTGTAAATGTGTATAAATTGCATGCATTCATGCTTTTAAAAAAAATGAAATTGAAAATGAAATGTTTTCTTTATGTCAAATTGCATGTTTTGGTTAAAGTAAAAAATATGAATGGCTATTATCACTATTAAATTCAAAACTATTTTCAAAATCTATAAGTCAAACATTCAAAACTAAAAGTGTGCTACTTATAATTATTTATGAGTTTGCATGTGGATATAAATATAAAGATGTGCATAGTGTAGCTTTCCTTCTCTTTCCTTTTAGCATAGTTTTGAATAGGATTTGGCAAAGTGTATAGTTCATTTGAAAAGAACACAACACTTGCCTAATCTCATTCATATTCATTACTATGTTATTACCCAAGAAGGACATCTATAATTGCACATATAAATTGCTTAAACAAAACAAATAAACAAATACAAACTTTTTGCATCTTCATTTTTTTCTTTCATTTCTTTTGTACATGTGTTTGTATTTAAGGAAAGTAGTGTATTTGTCTGGACAACCTTGGGGTTGTGAGACTTTAAGTAGCCCTAAGTAGGTCTTGCACCTTTCAATCCTGGTGCTAACAATGGTGATGTACTCACTTATGCCTTTCATACACACATGTGTGCATGTGAAAAATGTATAAGAAAACCTCTTTTCTACTTAATGAAAGTCATGCATCATAAAGCATTTCTTAGTGTTCATCATAAATTATGCTAAATATTTCCATTTGTATGTATAAATATGCTTAAAATGCATTCATATGCATGTTATACATGTTGGAAAAGAAATGAAGTGATGTGTGTTTTGTGATATTAATTCACTTTATTTAATCTTAAAAATGCCTTTCTTTTTGAATAGGTTTGTTTAGGGAAAATCTAACTTAGGATTAATTAAAACACATAATAAAACATTCACTAAACAAAATTAAATATGAATTTACTTTAGAAATTACTTAAGGTAGGGAAGGAAAGAGAAGTTCTCTTCTCTTTTTTCTCTCTTTATAACTTAGTAATTAATTATAGGATTCATTTGAACCAAAATAAATCACCAAATATAAATCAACTAAACACTTAAATGAAACCACCCATCTAAGTTAAACATCTTCACACTTATAAAATCAAAGACTTAAAGCCATAGCTAAGCATTCCACTCAAACCTTTTAAAGCACACACATTAGGTTAAGTCACCACTTCTAGCTTTAGGTTAGGGCAGTGCATGGCTTGATGTTTGCTTTTGTTTTGTGATGTATTGTTTCTAGTCTGGATGTTAGGGTGAATGTGGGTAGAATGGATGGTAGGATGATCTAGTCTAATCATTATTTTTTGCAGGGGATTGTGCTTAAGGGGCGATGTAATAAAAATATAAATGCTTTTATTGTGTAGGTGCTTATACCTCCAAGCATAATCCAATAGGCTAGGTGGACTTGGTTACCCATGTGTGGGGTGCTAAGTCCAATATACATGCTTGGGATTTGTATGGTTTGTTTAGCTAATCTCTGTTTTGTAGGTGTTAGTTAGATTTACTTTTCCTTTTCATGTAATTTTTGCAAGTAGGATTATGGAATGAATGCTATGGGGGATTAGGATGAGCATTGGTTATAAGATTACATCTTATGTACCATGTGAAGCCTTTTGAGCAACCACCTTCCAACCATCCAAAAGAAGGAACTAAAAGAAGAAACCAAAAGAAGAAAGAAGAAAGAAGAAAGAAGAAAGAAGAAAAGAAGAAATGAAGACCCCCATAACATGATTCCTTACTTTATTGTAAATTAATTCATTTGTAATTTGAGTTATATAAGGGTAGAGCTCAGCTACCCAATTTCTTTTCAAGTTTGTGAGGTGGTTCCCGACCACAAATGACTTTTTATTCTTTTTCGTTAGCTTTAGAAAATATTTGATATTTTGTTTAGCTTGTGCATTAAGATTACATGTTTTCTTGTTTCTTCCTTGCTTGATGTATGGCTTGGATGATGATTAGGCTCTTAGAAAAAAATAAATATTCTACCAAATTAATCAACTCAAGGCTAAAAATAACTAACTCATAACCTCATTTAAAGCCTAAGTTAAAAATCAAGATAAAAGAGATAGCAACCCCTTAACTGGATGAGTATTTCTTTTATATCATCATGCATAAAAGCCTATTATTACACTCTTGATGGGAGGGCTTCAAACTTTGCTAGAGAAACTTGGCTTGACCTTTGAGAGCCATGGTGGAAACACACTGCCCCCTTCTCGTTGATTTTGTCCCATAATCTTACTTCTCATTCATTAGGCATATGAATCCTATAAGACTGAGTAAAATGTTTGTCCAAAAATGAAAATAAGATGTAATATATTTTGCATTAGATCTAGGTCATTTTTCATGCCATTACATGATATAATCTCTTAGGGAGTGAGTTTAAGGACTTAGTCTCTTTCTAAAATAAATAATAGCCTAATTATCTTGCATGACAAACCTGAGCTTTAATCTTTGCATCACAAAAGCTACGACACTACATGCTTTCTTATAAGGTAAACTTGATTTCAAAAATCAATTCACTGTAGTATCTCATGACATGACCAACATTATCCGGATGGTTGGCACATTGGTTCATGATTCTTTCACAGTTTAATATCACATTCGTACCCCTCTATGCGATGAAAGGACAAGCACTAGCAGATTTCTTAGCAGTGCACCCACTTCTTGCTGATTTCTCGCTTAGTGATGACCTCCCTGCTGAACAAATCATGCACTTAGGGGACACTAGAATTCACCATTGGGAGAAGTATTTTGATGGGGTGCTTCCTTTCAAAAATGAGAAGAATCATGATATACTCTTCCAGGAAAAGCAGGGGTAAGAATAGTTCTCCTAACTCTAGATCGTGATGTGATGAGATTCTCATACTATCTCTCTAATCCATGGACCAATAACGAAGCTGAGTATGAGGCTTTGATTGCTGGTATGGAGTTAGCCATTACAATGTGTGTTAAAAGTATCAACATCTATAGGGATTCTCAACTGGTTATCAACCAGATTGTTGGATCCTATAAGGTTCTAAAACCTAAGCTTCATCACTACCATGAGTACAACATGAAGTTGTTGGCCCAAATCCATGAGGTCACCATCTACAAGGTTCCTCGAGGAGAAAACACAGTAGCAGAAGCTTTGGCCAAACTGTCTAAAAAATTGGCATGTCTGGAAGATGAGTCCATTCTAATAAGGGTCCAAAATAGATAAGTCTTATCCCTTATTAACGCTGAACTCATCGAGAGACTTTCTCTTGAAGGGGAGGTTATCTTTATCAAAAAGGATGAGGAGCTAGATTGGAGGCAACCATTCATAGATTACTTGAACACAGGAAAACTACCTCAAGAGAAATCACAAGCTTATCAGATGAAATAGAGAGCCCTCTCATATGCTCATATGGTGGAACCTTGTATCGATGATCTTTCGATCAAATGTGGTTACATTGTTTAGACAAACACAAAGCCCATAAGATCGTGATCAAGGTACATTCAGGTCTATGTATAGTGCACCAATCTGGTCCAAAGATGAAAGCTAAGATCAAGAGACTAGGATACTACTGGCCATCGATGATTATAGACTGCATGAATGTAGCTAGAGATGCCATTAGTGTCAGGTATACAGTGTGGACCTACATCAACCACACAACATTCTACACCCTACATTGGTCTCATGGCCATTTGATTGTTGGGGTATCGACATAGTGGGTTCTATTGATCCTCCTTCTTCTAAGGGTCATCGGTTCAGCCTAGTTACGACCGACTACTTTTCCAAGTGGGCGGAGGCAATTTCACTCAGAGAGGTCACAACTTAGCATGTGCTCCAGTTTTTAAGGAACCATATCATATATAGGTTCGGGGTGCCTCAATGAATTATATCTGATAATGGTACTGCATTCAAGAGCACTAAAATCAATAACTTCACTAGAAGACATAGAATATATTAGAGATACTCCACTATCTACTATCCCAGGGAAAATGACCTAGTAGAAGCATTCAACAAAACTCTCATCCAGATACTTGTGGTGAAAATTTTCATTTCTGAGTGTATACTTCCATATTCAATCTATATGGAGATAATGAAGATAGAAATATACTCTTTGCATTTGGACATCACGTAGATTCACATATATTCTTATTAAGGTGATCGGGTATGACATTGAGGATAGGTGTACTATCTCAAAAGATAGAAGTCACCACCCTATAATGGACCTATTCACCTGAATAAGGACTCTTAAGGACAATGGGTTTGGATATGTACCAAAAATTCTTCCCCTACTTTACATGAAAAAGTAAAGTAAGGTTTATTTAAAATCGAGTTTGTTAAGTTCCCTACAGTTGCAAACCCCTATAGTTAATTACATCCTAAGGAATGGGATTCCTTAGGAATGCTCTAGATTAAGGTAAATGATCATTGTCTCCAAAGATTTCAAAAAGGTAGGACTATCAATCGATTGGTTTATTTTTAGAAAGTTAAGTAGGATTGATCAAGAGAAGGGAGTTCTTACCGAAGCTAAATGAAAATAAGTAGGGGATGCTTAATATGCTAGGAAACCTAGTAAGCACCCCAAACTACCATATGGTTGGGCTTGATATTTTTGAAATTGAGTTAATTTTTTGAGTTGAATTTTCATCAAAATACTAGGACTTATAATTCCATGATATAAGATCACGGAAACACCTAAGTGGTGAGGATTTAGGCTCATAGCCCGCAAAGGGAAGTAGTAACCTCAAAACCTAAATATAGGGAGCTTTGACGAGGGACAAAAAGCACGACCTAAATTTAAAGTAAAAATGGGTATTTAGTTTATCTCCACAAGAGAGGATAAATCATCTGACTGTTAAACTAACAACCGCCTGGGGGTGGCCGCTAACTAACTCCTCCTATGATTTTAAATTCATTAGGAAAGTCATATGTTTATGCAAGATGACAAGGTTATTATTTATTTAGAATGAGACTAAGTCTTTAAACACACTCCCTAAGAGACTAGATCATCTAAGGACATGCTTCAAATGACTTAAATCTAATGCAAAATTTTTATAAGTTTTATTTTTATTTTGGATAATCATTTGACTCAGGCTATCAGATTCATATGCCTAATGCATGAAAAATAAGATTATGGGCCAAAATCAGCGAGATAAGGAGGTATGTTTCCACCATGGCTCTCATAGGTCCAACCAAGTTCTCTAGAAAGGTGGAAGTTCTCCAATCAAGAGTGAATCAATATGCTTTTCATGCATGATGTGAGAAAGAAAAAGCAACATTCAGCTAAGGGGTTGCTAATTCTTTTATCTTGATTTATAGCCTAAGCTTTAGGTGAGGTTATGAGTTGTTTATTTTAAATTCTGAGTTATTTAATTTGGTAGAAGATTTATTTTTCCCTAAGAGCCTAATCGTCATCCAGGCCATACATCAAAGCAAGGAAGAAACTAGAAAAATAATGTCATCTTAATGCACAAGCTAAACAAAATATCAAACATTTTATAAAGCTAATGCAAAAGATTAAAAGACCATTTATGGTCAGGCACCACTGCACAAACTCAAAAATAAATTGGGTAGCCGAGGTCTATCCTTATAAAACCCAAATTACAAATGAATTAATTAAGCAAGGAATTCATGTTTTGGGGGTCTTCATTTCTTCATTTCTTTTTTCTTCTTTCTTCTTTTGGTTCCTTCTTTTGGATGGTTGGAATGTGGTAATAAAATGAGATCTTATGACCAGTGTTCATTCTAATCTTCATTAACAATCATTCCAAAATCCTAATTACAAAAGTACAGGAAAAGGAAAAATAAATCTAACTAACACATGCAAAATAGAGATTAACTAAACAAACTATACAATTCCCAAGCATGTATATTGGACTTAGCACCCCACACATGGGTAACTAAGTACACCTGGCCTATTGGATTATGCTTAGGGGTATAAGCACCTGCACAGCAAAAGCATTTATATTTTTATTACAGAACCCCTTAAGTACAATCCCCTACAGAAGATAATGATTAAACTAAATTGTCCTACCATTCATTCTACGCACATACACCCTAACATCCAGACTAGAAATAATACATCACAAAATAAAAGCAAACATCAAGCCATGCACCGCCTTAACCTAAAACTAGAAATGGTGACTCAGCCTAATGTGTGTACTATTTAAGGTTTGTGTGTGTGGTGAAAATTTTCATTTCCTTCAGAGAATAAGATATATTTATTTTTGTCTCAGGCTGATAGGATTCATATGCCTAATGCATGAGAAATGAGATTATTGGCCAAAATCAGCGGGAAGGGAGGAGGTGTATTTCTACCATGGCTCTTAAAGGTCAAGCTAAGTTTCTCTGGCAAAGGTGGAAGCCCTCCAATCAAGAGTGAAAATAATATGCATTTGTGCATGATGTTATAAAATAAGTACTCATCTAGCTAAGGGGTTGCTAATTTTTTATCTTGATTTTTAGCCTAAGCATTAGGTGAGGTTATGAGTTCTTTATTTTTAGTTTTGAAATATTAAATTTGGTAGAAGATTTATTTTTTCTAAGAGCCTAATCCACCTCCAAGCCTAACATAAAGCAAGGAAAAAACTAGGAAAAGAATGACACTTAATGCACAAGATAAACAAATCATCAATCAATTTATAAAGCTAATCGCAAAAGAATAAGAGGCCATTGTGGTTGGGTACCACCGCACAAACCCAAAAAATAAATTGGGTAGCTGCGTTCTACCCTTATATAACTCATATTATAAATGAATTAAATACAACTAAGCAAGGAACTCATTATTATGGGGGCTTCAAGCTTCTTTTTTTCATTCTTCCTTTCTTCTTTCTGCTTCTTTTCTTCTTTCTTCTTTGGTTCCTTCTTTTCGATGGTTGGAAGGTGGATGCTTCAAAGGCTTCACATGGTGCATAAGATGAGATCTTATGAATAATGCTCATCCTAATCCCTATAACAATCATTCCAAAATCCTAATTTCCAAAAATTACATGAAAAACAAAAGTAAATCTAGATAACACTTGCAAAATAAAGATTAGCTAAACAAACCACACAAATCCCAAGCATGTATATTGAACCTATCACCCCACACATGGATGACTAAGTCCACCTAGCCTATTGGATTATGCTTAGGGGTACAAGCACTTGCACAACAAAAAACATTTATTTTTTTATTTATTACAGCACCCCTTAAGCATAATCTCCTACAGAAGAAAATGGTTCGACTAAAATTGCCCTATCATTCATTCTATGCACATTCACCCTAACATCCAGACTAAAATATATATCACAAAACAAAAGCAAGCATCAAACCATGCACCACCCTAATCTAAAGCTAGAAGTGGTGACTTAGCCTAATGTGTGGGCTTTAGAGGTTTGTGTGGTATGTATAGCTATGGCTTTAAGTTAGAATTTTCTAAGTGTGAAGAATGTTCAACTTAGAGGAGGGTTTCATTTAAGTGATTTAATTATTTTGGGTTGATTTTATTTTATGTTTTGAATGGGTTCAAGTAAATCCTAGAGTTGATTACTAAGTTATAAAGAGAGCGAAAGAGAAGAGAACTTATCTTTTCTTCCCTAACCTAAGTAATTTCTACAGTGGATTCATGTTTTATTTTTGTTTAGCAAATGTTTTGTTATGAATTTTAATTAATCCTAAGTTTAGATAAACTCTAAACAAACCTTTTCAAAAAGAAAGGTATTTCAAGACATCACTTCATTTCTTTCCCAACATGTATAACATGCATATGAATGAGTCCTATATATATTTATACATACAAATGTGAATGTTTAGCACACTTTATGATGCATGCTAAGTAATTCATTTAAGAAAATTTGAATGTTTATGATGCATGATTTTCATTAAGTAGCAAAGGGGTTTCTTATCGAGCTTTCACATGCACATATGAATGTATGAAAGGTGTAAGTGAGTATGACGCCATTGTTAACTAGGGGTGTGAGGTATAAGAACTACTTAGGGATACTTAAAGCCTCACAACCCCAGGGTTTTCCATACTAATATACCACTTTCCTTAAATACAAACATGTGTACAAAAGAAATGAATGGAAACCAAAGAATGCAAAAGTTTATATTGGTTGATTTATTTTTTTTGTTTATGCAATTTATATGTACAAGTATAGATATCCTTCTTAAGTAATAGCATAGGAATGAATAGGATATGGAATTAGGTTAGTGTTAGGTTCTTTTCAAATGATCCATACACTTTACCAAATCCTATTCAAAACTATGCTAAAAGAGAGGAGAAGGAAAACCTACACTAAGCACATCCTTATATTTTACTCACATGTAAACTTATAAGTAAGATATAAGTAACACACTTTCAATTTTGATAATTGATTTATATATTTTGAAAATAATTTGAATTTAATAGTGATAATATCCACTCATATTCTTACTTTAGCCAACACATGCAATTTGACATAAAGGAAACATTTTCATTTTAAATTTGATTTTTGAAAAGCATGAATGCATGAAATCATATGACACACATATTTAACATGTTGGGAAAGAACTAAAGTCATGAAAGCATGTAAACACATTCACTTTAATTAATTCCTAAAGACAATCTTATAAAATAAGAAAGCTTAAAGTAAATCAAAGTTTATGTAATATGATTTTGGTTTGATTTTGAATTTGATTTAATTTTAAAAATGTGAATTAAGTTTGTGGTTCCTAATCCATCCCACATGTGTTTGATATTTTGTTCAATTTTTAGATGATTAGATTCATTTTATATTTTAATTAGGTTAAGGTATGAATTAAGCATGTTAATTACCCCTTACCTACACCACTTTAACATAATTAATCAAATAATTAAGGGCCAATGAGATGACATAAAACCTCACAAGGAATTCAAATTTGCAATGCACCTAAGAAGAGAAGGCCTAATGCAGTTTGGCTCATGATTAATGATTAATTAAACTAAGGGGTTTAACTTAGGTAATTTCAAAACACCCCTCACACATATGAGTTGAATTTTTGAATTCCTTAATTAACCTTAGGCTCTTGAACACCTAAGCATCTACCCCAAGTATATTAAATGAGTTATAGAAATTTTTAGAATTTTAAGAAATTAAGTGAGAGGATAATTAGTGAATTAGCCTTTAATTAAGAAAAAATTAAGAAAGAAAAAGGGGGTTTAAGGAATAACTTAAGAGAAATACCCTAAAATTATTCCCTAAACCTCCTATTCACTGAAATAGACATTAATCAACTTCAACAAAGGGTTAAACCACCAATCAAACTCTTAATTAACCTTAATTATATTAAAGGTGTAATTAGGAAATTAATTAGCAATTTCACCAATTAAACCACCAATAAATCCCAAGAAAATTAGGGGAGGTAGACGTCATCCCCCAAAATATACTCAAGAAGTTTTGGAATAATTAGTTGACTAATTAAAGAGTAATTAACAAATTATGATTTCTAATAAAACCTAAATTCAGAAAAAGAAGTAGTCAAAATTAATCAAATTAATTTTAAAATATCTTATGTTTAGTTATCTTTCTAATGCAATTTATTTCATATTTGTTTTATTTTCTAGGTTGAGATATGAATTTTAGAAGTTTAGGTAATTAATTAGAATTATTTAAACCTTAATTAATTCCCTAATCCCTACGTTGTACCATGCAAGACCTGACAGGCATCCCTTTACACACGTCGTGCTCTGATTGGCCACTTAAACGTCCCATCATAGGGCCATGTGGTGGTGGTGCTACGCGCTTTTGCCTCAGCCGTCTGATCAAGGATTGTACGGTTGAGATTAATGCCGCCATTCAGAGGGGATTAAATTAATTATAAATTGTGTTTTAATCTCGATCGTCCATCCAAAATGCATGGTTGGATGACCAGAGATCCTCCCTACTGTTCCCTAGTAAAAATGGGGACCATCCATTTTCAAAGAGAAGATCTGAGCTCGATCGAGCTTGGATTGGATTGAAAATCAACCCACACCATCTAAACCTAATGGCAAGCAGATCTAATAGTTAAAATTCCATTGGATTAAAATTTCCTTCACAAAGCTCCACACCACATTGAGTTTAATGATCAAAAAATGGCATACCTCACCAGTGCTCGATTCCCTTGGAGAAGCTTCATCTGGTTGAGACAAAGCTTTGGTAAAAGTTTTAGCTCTTAAGGTTGAGTGGACTCTCATGGATGCCTCCTCCAAGTTAGCTCGACTTTGATTGAATTTGATCCTCTCTTTCCTTTGGAGCTTGGGAAAGATCTTGGGCAAGCTTGACTTGATCCTCTGATGGAGCTTGCAAAAGGAATTTGATTGATATTGAGTATTGGCTAAGTTCAAAATCCTAAGGAGCTCACTTATTTTCACCTTGTGAAAATCTAGAAGATGAAGTTGGCAAGTGCTTTAGGGAGCTTGGGATCACTAGGAAAATACTCCTCTGGCTTCCTCACACTCAACCGATAATGGGGAACTTGAAGATTCAAATGAATTAGGGGGAGTATATCTCCCCCTTTGGCAATTGGATGACTGAGAAGGGAGGAGCCATTTTGATCCAATTGAGCTTAGGCAGTGGGTTTGTTAGGCCATTTTAGGCTAGGGAGTGGATTAGTGGAGTGCCCATGTGCTCAAACAAGTGGGAAGAGGTTAGGTCTAGTTGGCCAATTGAGGCTTTGGTCAAGTTCAGTCAACTTGAGTCAAGTGGCTAATTGGGCTAGGTTAGGCTCAAATGTTGACTTGGTCAAGTTCAAACATTGGCCATGAATGAACTTATATCATTGGTTTCAATCAATTTGGCCTATGGTGGATTTTGGCTATGTTGGATTTCATTTTGGCTAAGTGTTGACTTGGTCAACCCTTATGTTTGACTTGGTTTGACCCAGTTTGATTGATTGATCATCTCATGATGATTTTTGATCATGATGAGAGGCATAGGTAAGTTTGATTCATTCCAATTTGGTTAGGATAAGAATTTGGCTCATAAGGGTACTTTAGGTCACTTTTGGTCAAGTGAGCCTAAGTGAGTCAAATGGCTTGGTCAAAGCTTGATTTTAGTTTGATTGATCTTGTATATAGACTTATGATTGAAATATAAATCCATTTATAAGTGGTTTGAAGTCAAATGGGCTTTGATTCATTTGATAATTTCAAGTTCAAAGGGTAAACATGAAATGGATTTTGGCTTGATTTTTGAATTAAGTTTTGGTTAAGTGATTGAAGTTTGTATTTATATTTGGATTTATGATTGAAGGATTGATTGAATCATGAAGGAAAATCAAGAGTTTGGCTTGATTTGAAATTGATTTGGCTAAGTTCAAGATTTTGACTTGAAAGGCTTAGGTTGAATTTTGAATGAGTTTGAGTTTGATTTTTGGAAGTGGTTTTGATTGTTTGAATTTATATTTGATTTATATATGTGAATATAAATGAGAATATAAATGTATTATGAGAAAATTTCAAGGATTTGAAGTGATTTGATCATGATCTAGGCTAAGTCCTTATGAGGAAAATTATGGACTTAAGAATGATTTTGAATTGGGGATTTGAATTTTGGATTTAGTTTGATCGATTTTAATTTATATTTCATTTATATATGTGAATATAAATGAGAATACAAATGAGTTATGAGAAAATTTCAAGGATCTGAATTGATTTGAAGATAATTTTAGCTGTACTTAAGAGGGAAATTAAGGACTTTAAGAAGAATTTTGATTTTTGATTTTGAATTTTGGATTTGATTTGATTGGTTTGAATTTATATTTCATTTATATATGAGGATATAAATGAGAATATAAATGAGTTATGTGAAAATCTCATGAGTTTGAGGTGATTTGATCATGATCTAGGCTAAGTCCTTAAGAGAAAATTAAAGCCTTAAGAATGATTTTGAATTGGGGATTTGAATTTTTTGGTTTAATTTGATTGATTTGAATTTATATTTCATTTATATATGAATATAAATGAGAATAAAATGAGTTATGAGAAAATTCCATGAATTTGAATTGATTTGAAGATAATTTTGGCTAAGTCCCTGAGAGGGAAATTAAGGACTTAGGAAATACTTGGAATTTTGGAGTTTCAATCATGGGCTTCAATCATGGATTTCAATTATATGGCATTGATTTAAATTTGGAGAAAATCAATTAGGCTAGAATTGATTTAGGTTATGATCTAGGCTAAGTCCTTAAGAGAGAAATTAAGGACTTAGGAATGACTTGTGAATTGATTTTGAATTTTTGATTTAGTTTGATTGATTTGAATTTATATATGTGAATATAAATGAGTTATGAGAAAATTTTGAGAATTTGAATTGGTTTGAATATAATTTTGGCTAAGTCAATGAAGGGAAAATCAAGGACTTAAGTAAGATTTGGAATTTGGAATTTCAATTTCAATCATGGATTTCAATCATGTGTCATTGATTTGAGTTTGGAGAAAATCAATTAGACTAGAATTGATTTATGTTTCATATTGATTTGGAGTTTTAATTGAAGGAAGGAAGTAAGGAAAGTGGTTTAAGCTATAGGGTAGGCAAATTTTCCTAACATTCCTAAGGCATGACCTATTCCTATGGCTAACTCTTCTAAGTCTCTAGGGCTAGGTTGAGTGTCCACCTAATCACTAGATATGTCTTAAGACTAAGGAACTCTTAAAGCCTAAGAGAAGTCCTATGTCTAAGATGGAGAGGTTGAGAACTTATTCTAAAAATGAGGTCAATAGTGTGGTATACTTAACTATGGGTTTAAGGTTTAGATTTTCCAAGTATGAAAATGTTCAACTTAGGGGATGGTTTTAATTTAAGTTGTTTAGTTATTTTGGGTTAATTTTATTTTGTATTTTGATTAGGTTTGAGTGAATCTTACAATTAATTACTAAGTTATAAAGAGAGGGAAAAGAGAAGAGTACTTCTCTTTCCTTCCCAACCTTAAGTAATTTCTAAAGTAGGTTCATGTTTGATTTTGTTTAGTGAATGTTTTATTATGTGTTTTAATTAATATTAAGTTTAGATCTTCCATAAACAAACCAATTCAAAAGAAAGACATTTTAAGATTAAATAAAGTGAACTAATATCACAAAACACACATCACTTCATTTCTTTCCCAACATATATAACATGCATATGGATGAATCCTAAGCATATCTATACATACAAGTGGAAATTTTTAGTACACTTTATGATGAATGCTAAGATAAGTTGCTTAAGAAATTTTGGATGCTTTATGATGCATGATTTTCATTAAGTAGAAAAGGGGTATTCTTTTATCCTCTATTCATATGCACATGTGTATGTATGAATGGCATAAGTGAGTACAACATCATTATTAGCACCAAGGGTGTAAGGTACAAGACCTCACAACCCTGGGGTTGTCCAGACTAATATATCACTTTCCTTAAATACATATACATGTACAAAAAAGATAGATGGTAAAAAGAAAGATGCAAAGTTTATGTTTATTTAATTTTTGGTCTGTGTATACAATTTATGTGTGTAAATGTAAAGAACCTTCTTAATTCATAACATGGAAGAGGATAAGAGTATATTTTAAGCAAGTGTTATATTCTTTTAAAAGAACTATACACCATGCAAATCTTATTCAAATCCATGTTAAGAGGAAAGAAAGGAAGCAAACATAAGACATATTTTTATATTCACATGCAAGCTTATAAATAAAGTATAAGTAGCATACCTTTCAGTTTTGATTTTTGATTTATAAGTTTTGAAAACTAATTTTAAATTTAATAGTGATAATAGCCATTCATATTTTTACTTTAGCCAAAATATGCAATTTGACATAAAGGAAATATTTCATTTTAATTTTGATTTTTAAAAGGAAAGAATGCATGATTTTCATATGGCATACACATTTAGCATGTTAGGAAAGAAATAAAGTGATGAAAGAAATGTAAATTCATTCACCCTAGTTAATTCCTAAAGATAATCCTATGAGATAAGGAAGTTCAAAGTGAATCAAAGTTTATTTAATGTGAATTTTGTTTTGAATTTGCTTTATGTTTGATTTAGGAAATGTGAAAGAATGTTTGCTGATCCCAACCCATTTCCCGCATATGTGGGTTAATTTAGTTTGTTCTTAGGATCATTAGATGATTTTTATATTTTGTTTAGGTTAAGGTATGAATTAAGTGTGTTAATTACCCCTTACCTACACCACCTTAGCATACTTAACCAAATAATTATGAGTCAATGGATGACATAAAATCACGTAAGGAATTTAAATCAGCAATGCACCTAGGAAAGAAAGGGGCCTAATGCAATTGGCTCATGATTAATGATTAATTGAGCTAAAGGGTTTAATTTAAGTACTTTCATAACCCCTCTCACACATGTGAGTTGGATTTTGATTTTCTCAATATACTTAGGTTATTGAACACCTAAGCACCTACCCATGGTGAATTAATTAAGTTCTACAAGGTTTAAGAATTTTATCAAACTAATTAGGTAGGTAATTAGTGGATTAACCCTTAATTGAATTTGGATTAAGGAAGAAAGAGGGGGTTTAAGGGATAGCTTAAGAAAAATATCCCAAAATTATTCCCTAAACCTCTTATTCATTTAAAAAAAGCTTAATCAACTCACTCATGGGATTAAACCACTAATTACACACTTAATTAGGCTTAATTATATTCAGAGATTAATTAGGAATGAATCCAACAATTACCTTAATTAAAATATTAATAAATCCCAAGAAAATTAGGGGAGGCAAAAGTCATCCCACTAAATACACATAAGAAGTTTGAGATTAATTAATGGAATAATCAGAGAGTTATTAGCCTAATTACATTCCTACTAAAACCCAAATTTAAAAAATATCACGATTGAAAATCCATCAAAATCAATTTTATAATGTTTTACATTCAATTATCTTTCATATGCAATTTATTTCATATTTTCCTAATTTTTCTACACTTAGATATGAATATTTGAAGTTTCCATGATTAATTAGGTAATTAATTCCCTAATTATATAGCTAATCCCGTCAGCGCCACATGGAGGCTGACGCGGCACACTCTTTCCACATGGCGCTATAGGAGAGGCTATTTAAATTGTCACATCATAGTGTCGCGTCAGCGGTAGCGCTACACGCTTTCTCTCCATCCGTCCGATCAAGGATTAGATAGTTGAGATTAAACTGACAAAATTAAATGATTAATCCATGGATCCTACGTGTTTTAATCATGGTCGTCCATCCAAAATGTGCGGATGGATAGCCCATGATTCATCCATGAGTTCTCATGCGGGAAAGGAAAGCCGTCCACCTTCCATGGAAAGATTCAAGCTCGATTGGGCTCGGATTGAACTCAAAACTTATCCACACCATCATCACGCAAGGGAGATCACATCTAACTATTAATTTCTATGGGATGAAACTTCACTTCACAAAGGACTAAGAGGAGATGAAATTATGCTCGATTTAATGGCATACCTTGCCGGAGGTTATCACCAGTGCTCGATTCCCTTGAAGTTGCTTCGTCCAGTGGAGACGAAGCCTTTTTGAAGTTTTGATGTGTTAGAATTGGATGGATCTTCCTATAGGCCAAGTTCACCTTCAAGTGGGCGCGATCTTGATCAAGAACACTCTTCCCTTGCTTGGAGAACTTGAATAAAGCTTGGAGTAAGTTTGATTTGACCCTCTGAGGGTGCTTGAAGGAGGAATTAGATTGGTTTTGAGTATTGGATGAAATGGAATTTAAGTGGAGCTCCCCTATTTTCAGTCTATGAAAATCGAGAAATGGGAAATTCAAAATCACTCTAAGAAGCTTGGGGAGACTTGGAAATGGTTCCTCTGGCTTCCCTAAGCTCAATCGAATTGGAGAGTGATGAATTGAAATGGAATTAGGGGGAGTATATCTCCCCATAGAGTAATCGGATGGCTGAGCCTCCCTTGTCCATTTTTGATCAATTGACCAGATTGGATCAGTTTATTAGAATGTTAAGAGTTGCGCATGGGTCAGTTTTTAGTGTATAGTGGAGTAGTGGAGCTCCCATGTGCCTTTACTGAGTGGAGGAGGGATTTCATGTGCTTAATTTCAAGTGAGGTGGTCAATTTTAGCCTTAGGTTGGGTTGGTCTGACCCAAATAGGTGCACCACACTCACTAGTGTCCACTTGGTCCACTAAGAGGGTGCCAAGTGGCCATGAAGAGGATTTGACCAAATTCCAAGTGAATTTGGCCAAAGTTTACCTTATGGCCTAGGAGTAAATTAGTCATTTGGCTTGGGTTTCAATTTGAATATTTTTGGTATGAATGAAAAATGGGTTGGGCTTAGTTTTAATGGATTTGGAGTTGATTTGATATGATTTGACTCATGTTGACCCATTCAGGTCAAAATGGGTCAACTTGGGTCAAGTTGACCAACAACTTGGGTCAAGTTGACCAATTGGTCAAATTGAGTCAAACCAAGGGTCAAGTTCATATGACCATTTAAAATGTGTTGGATTTTGGTTTGGTTCAATTTGATTTATATTTAGTTTTGGTTCAATTGAGTTCATTTAGGTAAAATGGGTCAAGTTGACCAATTTGACCCATTTGACCTATTTAGGTTAGGTCAAGGGTTGGCTTAGGTTTCATTAGTCATATGAAATGGATTGGTATCTTTGTTTCCAATCAATTTTATTTTATTTTTTATTTTGGCTCAATATGACCTTTTAGGTGAAGTTGGGTTCAAGGTCAATTGGGCTAGATTAGGTCTAGTTGGCCAATTGGAGCTTTGGTCAAGTTCGACAATCATTTTGGAATGAACTTGACCCATTAGTTTCAATCAATTTGGCTTAGATCAAGTTTTGACACATTTTGACTTTTTAGGTCAAGTTGGATCAAGTTGGGTCAAGTGGCCAATTGGGCTAGGTTAGGCTCAAGTGAAGATTTAATCAAGTTCAAACATTGGTCATGAATGAGTTTTAATCAATGGTTTCAATCAATTTGGCCTTTGGTGGATTTTGGCTAGTTTAGGTATTATTTTGGCTAAGAGTTGACTTGGTCAACCCTTAGGTTTGACTTGGTTTGACCCAATTTGAGTGAATGATCATCTTATGATGATTGTTGTTCACAATGTGAGGCTTAGTTGGGCTCATAAGGGTACTATAGCTCACTTTGGATCAAGTGAGCCTAAGTAGGTTAAATGGCTTGGTCAAAGCTTGATTTGAGTTTGATTGAACTTACATATGGACTTATGATTGAAATATAAATCCATTTGCAAGTGGTTTGAAGTCAAATGAGTTTTGATTTATTTGACAATTTCAAGTTCAAAAGGGTGAACATGAGCTTGACTTGGGTTTGATTTTTGGATTTAGTTTTGGTTTGGTGATTAAAGTTTATGTTTATATTTGGATTCATGATTGAAGGATTGATTTAATCATGAAGAAAATCAAGAGTTTGGCTTGATTTGAATTTGATTTGCTAAGTTTAAGATTTTGACTTGAAAGTCTTAGGTTGGATTTTAATTGAATTTGAGTTTGATTTTTTGGAGTTGGTTTTGGTTGTTTGAATTTATATTTCATTATATATATATATATATATATATATATATATATATATATATATATATATATATATATATATATATGAAAATATAAATGGGTTATGAGAAAATTTCATGAATTTGAAGTGATTTGAACTTGATTTAGGCTAGGTCCATAGGAGGGAATCAAAGTGACTTAGGAAAGATTTTTGATTTGGATTTGAATTTTGGTTTTAGTTTGATTGATTTGAATTTATATTTCATTTATATATGTGAATATAAATGAGAATATAAATGGGTTGTCGAAAATTTTTTTGAATTTGAATTGATTTAGATTTGATTTAGGCTAAGTCTATGAGAGAGAATTAAAGGACTTAGAAAATATTTTGAACTTGGAATTTTAATCGTGAGCCTCAATCATTAGTTTCAATCATGGGTTTCAATCATGTGGGATTGATTTGGATTTGGATTTGGAGGAAATCAATTAAGCTGGAATTGATTTAAGTTTGACTTGAAGGAAGGAAGTGAGGAATTTGGTTCAAGCTATAGGGTTGGCAAATTTTCCTAACACCCCTAAGGCAAGACCTATTCTTAGGGCTAACTCTTCTAAGTCTCTAGGGCTAGGTTGAGTGTCCACCTAAACACTAGATGTGTCTTAAGACTAAGGATCTCTTAAAGTCTAAGAGAAGTCCTATGTCTAAGATGGAGGGGTTGAGAGCTCATCCTAAAAATGAGGTCAACAAATATTAAAGAAAACACTTGACGATAAAAAGTGATAGTGGCATGAGCAGCTACTTGAAGCCCTGTGGGCATACCGCACCACATACAGAACTCCAACTCAATCTATCCCATTCTCCTTGGTATATGGGTCTGAAGCCGTTCTACCATTAGAAGTTCAGCTCCCATCATTAAGGATAGAAATGGGTAGTAAAATCACTACACAGTAGAATGCCAAGTTGCGGTTAGAAGAGCTTGAAGGTTTGGAGGAGAGACGCTTACGGGCATGCCAGAACCTCGAGTTATACAAAGCCAAGATGATTCAAGCTCACAACAAGCTAGTCCACCCTAGAGTTTTCTAAGTAGGAGAGCTTGTCATAGTTCTAAGGTGACCAATTGTTGCCCGTCGAAAGATGGGAGGCAAGTTTGAACCCACTTGGGAAGGCCCTTTTGTCATAGAGAAGGCCTACCAAGGAGGATCTTATCATCTTATTGATTGTAAAGAGGAACACCTGATGCTTCCAATCAATGGGCTCTATTTGAAAAAATACTATCCATAAAATCATGTTTGAAAATAATTATCTTCAAAAATTCTATTTCTATTCATTAAAATATTCTCTTCATTCGAAGTATTATTTGCTTGTTTGCAAATCCACCACGACATGTTTAGGGTAGGTGTAAGAGAACCCAAGAGGCAACCTATCCTTCTTTCACATCACGAACACAAATTAAACATGATTCCCGATGCTACTAGAATAGGTGTAAGAGAACCCGAGAGGCATCCTATTTTGATTAACACAACTAAGTTAAGTGTAAGAGAACCAAAGCGGTATCCTTTCTTGGTGGGATCGCAACTGCCATTCATGGCACCATTTCATCAATTCTTAAGCATATTTTAGGATAAGTGTAAGAGAACCCAAGTGACATCCTGTCCTCATGTAACACAACCACAACCAAAAACACAAACACATATCTTTTATCTCAGGCTATTTTGATGTGGGAGCAAGCCCCCTTGTGGCATGCACTCATTAACTTCTCTAGGTCGGGCTGACATGCTACCTTGCTAGTGTATCACCATAGTGGTCATTTTTCTAGCGGATGTGAGTCCCAGAGCTTTCTTCCTGACTTAGCCACTGCAAACTGATGAGCACCATGTTAATTTTGGACCTCAGACCTCCAAGAAACTACCTCATGTTGACTTTGTTTAAGAAGATGTAAGCCTATATGCTTTCTTCTGAGCTAGCCATCATCCACTAACTAGGTTGAGTATATTTTGAGGTTTAGGATAAGTCCCATAGTGGCTCCTTTCTTCTTGACTACTTTTGAGTTGATTTAAGTCCCCCAATGGCATTCACTCAGTAGTCGTCGTAGGTCAGATAGCACCTGTCAAGCCGAAGATAGACTATCCCGAGAATTAGTTCCGCTGTAGGAAGATATGAGTCTCTGATGCATTCTTCTAGGCTGATTATTGCAAACCAATGGGCACCTTAAGTTGGTTGATGTTCGCTATGCTGACAGTAACTCACCTGGTGGATACACTACTCTTGGAAGATATGAGTCCTCGCGCTTTCTCCTTAAGTTGGCTATCGACTACCTATAGACATTATCTTCTTCAGGGTCTTGGATAAAGCCCTTAGTGGCCCCTCCCCTGTGGGCACTCTATTTGGATCATGTCCTTTGCGACCCCATTTAAACACTACCCTGGCTACTCTTAGATTGGACATCCCCCCTTTCCTAGTAGCCACCCTTATGGTTGAAGAATTTGTTCAGCGGATACATAGATTCTCCCTTGGTTCGGTGAATTTAAGATAGGTCTAGACAAATATAAGCTCATTATTAGTGTGATCCCTTGCAAACCAATAGGGTCCATGATAAACAAACAAACAAGCAAATAAACAAATTTATTTGCTTGTGGATTAGGAATTGAAGCCCCCAATGACCCCTTTCCCAAGCAGACATCATATCTTTAAGGCAATGTCATCAGAACTCCTTATAGGAATTGCCTGACTACTCTTGAGTTGAGATAAGTTCCCAGGTCGGCAGTCTCTCAGTAGTCGCCGTTATATCAGGTTCAATCTTTTTTGCTACAAACAAGTTACCCTGATAATCATTTCACTCTGGAATATGTAAGTCTACTACGCATTATTTCTAGCATGACTGTCGCAAACCGACGGGCAGCCCTAGGTCGGGTTGACATGTTACCTTGCTAATGTGTCACCCCCATGGTCTTTAGTTTAGGAAGATGTGAGTTCCTAAGTTTTCTTCCCTAAATTGACCATTGCAAACCGAAAGGTACCCCTTTGGTTGGATAGTTATCCCCTTGGCCAGGAAATTACTCCCTTTGGATAGATAAATCTAAGTTAGCTCAAGGCCAGTATGTCCCCTACTCAGTGCAGTCCATCACAAACTGATGAGATCCATCAAATATGATTAAAAGATGAAAGTAATTTTGACTATCTTTGAGTTGATTTAAGTCCCCTAACAGCTTTCACTCAGTAGTCAGCCTTAGGTTGGATTTGATTTATTGTGTCACCAACTAATCACCCCAATGACTATTCCTTACTTTGGAAGATATAAGCCTGCTATGCTTTCTTCCTAGTACGATTCTTTGCGAAAGGCAACCCCTTTGGTTGGATAGTCCTACCATGTGGTTGGTAGACTACCCATTTGGATTGGTAAACAGGAAGTAGGCCAAGGCTGATATGACCCCTATTCAGTGTGGTCCATCACAAATCGACAGGGTCCATTCTAAAATTTAAAATTTAAAATCTGAAACAAATCCAACCAACCCCCCTAGTGGAGTCAAATTAAATAATCAAATCAATCAGCTTCTCCTTAGTGAGATGCAAATATTTTCAATTCCCCCGAGTGGGATCAATTCAATCTAACCTGAACTTGCTCCCCTAATGGAGGGTTCACATTTTCATCCCCCAACAGATTCCTCCTTCACTCTCTTATATCTTTAACATAAGTGGAGTTACATTGCACTAAGCTCTTGATTCCTCCTACACCTCAGGTTTGGGAGTAGTTCATTTCCATTAATGCTTGCAATCATTCGAGCATTATTGATCGTCTCGTACACCAACATGCGCATGCCTTGTTAGTCACACCACACCTATTGGGCACCCTTTATTGACCTCACTTCCAGAGTGAGTTTTTTAACTCTCCATCTGAGACACAAGAAAACTTTAAACACTAAGAGTTCCGTAGTCTTAAGACACTCCTAGTGATTTGGTGAACAATTAACCTAACCCTAGAGACTTAGAAGAGTTAACCATAGAAATAGGTTATGCCTTAGGGGTATTAGGAGGACACCGCCACATAACTTGAACCAAATCTTTCCTTCCTTCTTTCAAGTCAAATTCAAATCAATTCAAAATTCAAATCAATTCCAAATTCAAATCAATCCCAACTCAATTGATTTTCTCAAATCATAAATCAACTCCAAAATCCAAAGCATGAATCAATTTCAAATCAAATGATTGAAACCCATGATTGGATTCAAATCCCAAAATCTTTTCTAAGCCCTTTTGATTTCACCTTATGGAATAGTTTAACAAATCCAAATCATTCTAAACTCAAAATATTTTCATAACCCATTTATATTCTCATTTATATCCAAAATATAAATGAAATATAAATTCAAATAATCAAAATCAATTCAAAACTCAAATCCAAATCTAACCAAAATCCAACTTATGCTCTTTCAAGTCAAATCCTTGAAGTTAGCCAAATCATTCTCAAATCAATCCAAACCTTTAGATTTTCTCTTCAAACAATCACTCCCTTAATCACATACACAAATATAAACATAAACTACAATCACAAAACCAAAATCAAACTAACCCAAGTCAAACTCATGTTCACCCTTTTGACTTGAAATTATCAAATGAACCAAAACCCATTTGAGTCCAAATCACTTGCAATTGGATTTATATTTTCATTATAAGTCCATATGTGAGTTCAACTAAACTTGAATCAAGCTTTGATCAATCCAACTAACCCATTTAAGCTCACATAACCCAAAGTGACCTAAAGGACCTTTTTGAGCCAAATTATAATCCAACTCAAATTGGATTGAACTAGGCCCATCTAAGCCTCACATTGTGATCACCAATCATCCTAGGATGATCAATCACTCAAGTTGGATCAAACTAAGTCAAACCTAGCCTTTGACCAAGTCAACACTTAGCCTAAATGAAACCTAAACAAGCCAAAATTCACTATAAGCCAAATTGATTGAAATCATTGATCTAAACCAATCTATAATTAATGATTGAACATGATCAAGCCATCAATTGAGCCAAACCAACCCTAATAGGCCACTTGACCTAAGTTGACCCAACTTGACCTAAAATTCAAAATGAGTCAAATCTTGATCTAAGCCAAATTGATTGCAACCAATGGATCAAATTCATTCCAAATCACTTATTGAACTTGACCAAAGCTTCAATTAATTAGACCCAACCTAGTCCAATTGACCATGAAACTTGACCTAAAAGGTCAAATCAACTTGAAATCAAATAAAATAAAATTGATTGAAACCAAAGCTTGCAATACATTTGAAATGGTCAACCAAGCCTAAACCAACCCATGACCTAACCCAATTGGGTCAAATAGGTCAAATTGGTCAACTTGACCAATTTTACATAAATGAACTCAAATGAACCTAAACCAAATATAAAGCAAATTGAACCAAACCAATGACACCCATAGACTCCAAATGATTATTTGAACTTGACCTAACCCATGGATTGACCCAATTTGACCAATTGGTCAACCTAACCCAATTTGACCCAACTTGACCTAAATGGATCAAATTGAACCAATTCAAACCAATTGAACTACAAAATCACTTGAAATTTGGCCCAACCTATTTTTGAATCATTTCAAATCTACCCAAATCAAAATTAAGGCTAAATGACCATTTTGCCCTTATATCAAAGGGCATCCCATGGTCAAATTCACTTGAAATTTGGCCAATAATTTCTCAAGGCCACTTGACATCCTTCTAATGGTCCATTTGAACACCAAAGAGGGTGGTGAACATGGCCAAATGGGCTTTAGTTAGCCATGACCCAACCCAAGGAGAAACCAACCCCTCTAATGGGAATTGAGCAGTTGGAACACCCAATACACTCACCTAGCACATGGGAACTCACTCCCCTCCACTCCTCTGCCAAAAATGACTCACATGGGATGTTAAATAACCCAAATCGATCAACCAATCTCAGCAATTGAGCTAAAATGGTAACTCAACTCTCGGTCGTCTGATACAAGGAGGGGGAGATACACTCCCCCCTCATTCCCTATCAAACCACACACACTCAATTTGACTAAGCCCTAGGATTCGAAACCAAGCATTCCTAAGCTTCCCAAAGCCATTTCTAAGCTACATTGATTTCTCCTTCTTGATTTTATCCAAAGCCAAATAAGGGAGGCCACTTGAAGATCTAACTCACTCAATTCTCCTTAGAAACCAAATGAACTTCACAAGCACCATCAAGGGACTTCATCGAGCTCAAGCAAGTGATTTCCCAAGTCACCAAGCCACGGGAAGGAGGATTGTGATCAAAGATGATCACCGTTGAAGGGGAGCTTGGTCAACCGAGCAACTCACTTCAAATCAAGACCCAATACCTTCAATAGGGCCTCATCTCTACTACACGAAGCTACCTCCTCCGTTGGAAGCCTCGGTGATAGCCTCTGGTGAGGTATTGCTCAAAACCTTAGCCATAGGAAAAATAGTTTAGTCCTATTTGAAGAAAATTGTAATCCATTGAGATCTTCACTGTTGGATGTGCATCCCTTCTCCTTTTGAAGATGTGGGATCATTTTGATTCCAATCTGAGCTCGATAAGCTTGAATTGAACTGGGAGAGATGAATGATGTTCATCTCTCTCATCCGAAGGAGAAAGATCACACGTCTGGATTCCTGCGTGATCGACGGACGGTTATGATTAGATCATGCGATTAAGCCCCTCTAATTTAAGCCTAAACTGTGGTATCAATCATGGCCATCCGATCTTAGATCGAACAGCCCGTGGAGAAAGCATGTCCACTGTCGGTTGACTTAGCAATGAATGTGACAACTTAAATAACCTATCCCATCACGCCACTTGGAAAGCGTAGCATGTGGAAAGCGCACCGCGTTAGCCGCCACATGGCCCGACAGGATTAGAAGATTAATTAACCTTAATTAATTCATTTTTAATGCTGAAACTTCCAAAATTCATAACTAAATGTAAAAAAAATTCAAAAATACAAACTCGAGTTCATTTTAAAGATAATTCAAATGAGAATAATATAAAATTTAGATAAATTGATTTTGAATAGTAGCTTTCACTCAATATGGGTTTTATTGGAAATATAATCAGGTTAATTACTCCTTAATTACTTTAGTAATTAATTACAAACTTCCTAGGGTTGATTTCTGGGAAGACCTCTGCCTCCCATGATTTTCTTGGAATTTATTGTTAGATTAATTAGGGGAATTGCTTGATTCACCACTAATCACCTTCTTAATTAACTAAATAATTAATTAACCTATTAAATAGTGATAAATTCACTAATTAAACTTGCTAATCATCATGAAGTAGTGAATGGGCTTAGGGAATGAGATTATGACTTCTTCTCCAATCTTTTCCACTAAGTTTATTTCATTTGGATAAACACTTAATTAATTTACAAATTAACTAATCGATTAATCACTTCATCAATTAATTCAATTAATCAGAGTTAAAACTAAATCATTCCAAAACCTTAATCACTTAATCTTGGGGTCTTAGATGTTCAATAACCCAAGAGACTTCAAAGGAAATTATAATCAAACTACATG
This sequence comes from Cymbidium sinense, assembly GCA_021442155.1. Lineage (NCBI taxonomy): Eukaryota > Viridiplantae > Streptophyta > Magnoliopsida > Asparagales > Orchidaceae > Cymbidium > Cymbidium sinense. The sequence continues at coordinate 126,407,599 of CM038222.1, read as the reverse complement.
TGTAGGATGGTTATGAAAGTACTTAATTAAACCCTTTAGCTTAATTAATTAATAATTGTGAGCCAATAGCATTAAGCCCCCTTTATTTCTTAGGTGCATTTGCTGATTTAAATTTCATGTGGTTGCATATCATATATTGGCTCATAATTACTTGAATAATTATGTTAAAGTGGAATATGTAAGGCATAATTAATGAATTTAATTTATACCTTAACCTAATCAAAATATAAAATCAACCTTATTGTTCTAAAATTAAACTAAACCAATTCACATATGGAAAAAATGGATTACGACCAGCAAACCCTTTTCATATTTCTTAAGTCAAATCAAATCCAAAAATAAAAAAAAATTATCTTTAAAGAAATTTGATTCATTTTAAATAATCTCATTTTATATGATTGTCCTTAAGAAGTAATTAGGGTGAATGAGGTCATGTGCTTACATTCCTTTATTTCTTTCCTAGAATGTTAAATATTATTTTCCATGTGAAATCATGCATTCATTCCTTATGAAAAATCAATTAAATAAAATGTTTCCTTTTATGTCAAATTACATATTTTGGCTAAAGTTAAGAATATGAGTGGTTGTTATCACTATTAAACCAAAAATTATTTTAAAACCTATAAATAAAAAAAATTATGAATGAAGTGATGCTACTTACAAGTACTTACAAGCTTGAATGTGGTTATCGCATAAGATGTGCATTATCTTATTTTCTTCTCTTCTCTTAACATGGATTTGAATAGGATTTGTAAAGTGTATAGTTCATCTGAATAGGACACAACACTTTCTTAAATCTATTTTTATGCACTTCTATGTTATGACCTAAGAAGTATCTTCACATTTGCACATGTAAATTATACAACCAAATCCAACATAATCTTTTGCATGATTCTTCATCCATTTATTTCTTTTTGTACATTTACATGTATTTAAGAAAATTGGTATATTAGTATGGACATCCTGAAGCTGCGAGGCTTTAAGTAGCCCTAAGCAGGTCTTGTACCTTACGCCCCTGATGTAGAAAATAATGGCGTCGTACTCACTTATATATTTTATATATGTGGATGTGTGTTTAATTAATGAATGATAAATTCCCCTCTTCGACATAATAAAAACATGCATCAATTGAATATCCAAATTCTCAAATCATATCTCTTAGCATTCATTATCAAAGTGTGCTAAAATTTGTATTATATGTATAGCTATGCTTAAGATCATCCATATGCATGGTATACATGGTGGAAATAAATCAATATGTGTGTGTTATGTGATAGTAATTCACCCTAATTAATCCTAAGAGGCCTTTATTATTTAATAGGACTATTTAGAGTAAATATAAACTTAAGATTAACAAAATACATAATAAAACATCCACAAAAGGAAATCCATTAATGAATCTACCTTAAAAATACTTTAAAGTAGGGATGAAAGAGAGTACTCCTCTCTTTCTTCTCTTTATAACATTTAGTTATTAACTGTAGGTTCATTCAAATCAAATCAAATCACCAACTAAAATAGACAAATCAACTAAATCATTTAAACTGAAACCACCATCTAAATTGAATCTTTCACACTTAAAAATTTCAACCTTAAAGCCTAGTTAAGACATGCCACACAAGACTTAATTGGCACACACATTAGACAAAGTCACCATTTCTAGCTCCAAGTTAGGGTTGTGCATGGTTTGATGCCTGGTTTTATTTTGTGATGTAATATTTTTAGATTGGATGTTAGGTTGCATGTGCACAGACTGGATGATAGGATGATCTTAGTCTAATCATGTCTTCTATAGGAGATTGTGCTTAAGGGGAGCTATAATAAAAATATAAATGCTTTTGTTGTGCATGTTGCTTATACCCTAAGCATAATCCAAACTAGGACATGTGGCTTTGGTTACCCATGTGTGTGGTGCTGAGTCCAAATTATTTAAATAGTTTCTTGGGTTGTGTGGTATGTTTAGCTAAACTTTATTTTGTAGGTTTAGTTAAATTTACTTTTTCCATTTTGATATAAATTTTGTAATTAAGATTTGGAATGAATGTTATGGGGGATTAGGAAGAATATTGGTCATAAGACCAAGTCATATGCACCATGTGAGGCCTTTTCCAATCAAGCCAAAAAAAGAAGATAGAAAAGAAGCAAATCAAAATGAAGAATGAAGAATGAAGGATGAAGACCCCCATAACAAAAATTCCTTTTAGTTGTAATTATTCATTTGTAATCCGGGTTGTATAAGGGTGGAGCTCTGCCACCCATTTTTTTTCTAGGGTTTGTGTGGTGGAGCCCGACCACATCGGCCTATTATTCTTTTGCACCAATTTGATAAATTGATTGATATTTTGTTTATGATTATGCAATTAGGATGGCATGATTTTTATAGTTCCTTCATTATTTGATGAATGGTCCTGATGCGATTAGGCTCTTAGGGAAAAATTAATTTTCTATCCAATTAATCAACTCAAAACTAAATTAAATAACTCATAACCTCACCTAAAGCTTAGGGCATAAATCAAGATAATAAAAGATTTAGCAACCCCTTAGCTAGATATTGCATGTCTCACATCATGCATAAATCATATTACTTCACTCTTGCTAATGGAGGACTTACAACCTTGCTAGAGAAAAAAAGGCTTGACCTTTGAGAGCCATAGTGGAAACACACCTCATTCTTTCTGATTTTGGCCCATAATCAATTTTCTCATGCATTAGGTATATGAAATCCCATAGCCTATGTCAAATAAAAGTATCCAAAAATCAAAATAAAACTTAACAAAATTTGTATTATATTAAGTCATTACTCATACACTTCATGATCTAGTCTCTTATAGAGTGTTATTAATGATTTATTCTCCTTTATAAATAAACAACATCCTAGCTATCTTGCAAAGCATAAGACTTATCTACATGTATTTAAAATCATAGGAGGAGTTAGTTGGCAGCCATATCCAGGCAGTTATAAGTCCAATAGTCAGGTGATTTTCTCTCTTATGGAGGTAAACCATATACCCATGTTTTGCCTTAGATTTAGGTCGTGCTCTATCCCTAGCCAAAGCTCCCTAGATTTGGAATCTGAGGTTGTTGTTTTTCTTTGTGGGCTACAAGAATAAATCCTCACTTCTTAGGCGTTTCTACAATCTTGTGTTGTGGAATTGTAAGCCCTAGATTTTTGATAAAAATTCAACTCAAATATATAATTCTCCTCAAATTCAATATATATATATATATATAAAGTCCAACCATAGGACAGTTTGGGGTGATCACTAGGTTTTCTAGAATCATGAACATCCCCTACTCATCCTTCCTTGGTTCGATAATAACTCCTTTTTTTTTGCTCAATCCCACTTGATTTTCTAAAAATAACCAATTTATTGATAGTCCTATCTTCAAAATCATTGGAGACAATGATCATTTACCTTAATCGATATTATTCCTAAGAAATCTCATTCCTTAGGATGCAATTAACTATGGAGGCTTGCCTCCATAGGGAACTTAATGATCCCGATTTAAAATAAACCCTACTTTACTTTTCCACATAAAGTAGGGGAAGATCTCTGGTACATTCAAAGACCCATTGTCCTCAGGAGTCTTTATTAGGTGATTAGGTTCATTGTAAGATGGTGACTTCTGTCTCTCGAAATAGTACATCATTCCTCAATGTCGCACCTGATCACCCTAATAGGTATATCTGCGGATCTATGTGATGTCCCATTCACTCTCCCAAAAATAAAGACCACATTCACATAAAAAGAAACATAAGAATCATCAAGGAGAGAAACAAATGAGTAATCATCATTGTCCACACTGCGGTAAGAGACACTTTGGACATTGTAATTTAACAATTGACAAATTCTTTAATTATTATAGTACTGAGCACAAGATCAAGGATTGTCCTCTCAAAGTTCAAGATCAAGCTAACATAACAACTACAAGGGAGAACAAATCTAGACATCATCATTATAATAATGGGTGGAAAATGGAAATGGTGGTCGACATCACAAAGGTAATAATAAATGACCTGCTAAGCAGTGTTATGTTTAGTAAAATCAGCAACCACAATGAGTTTTGGTGCCTCCACATATCAACAACACTCGCATACTTTACAATAACAATAGTTTTCAATGTCATATTAACAAACACAATAATTATTGCATTATCAACCACAATGACCTCAGACTCAAGAGCAAGCCAGACATGCGATTCTGCCACGTGTTTTTACTATGACACAACAAGAGGCTTGTGAGGCTTCTGATGTGGTGGCATGTATTATTTTCTTTTTTAAATAGCCAACAAAGGTATTATTTGACTTTGGGGCATCACACTCATTCATATCAAAAAAATTTGCATCAAATGCATCTACTTCACCTTTACAATTCCATTTATCAATTGCTATGCCATCTAGATCATCCATGATTGTTACTTAATGTGTTCAAGATTATGATATTTTTATCAAAGACATGTATATACCTGCTACACTCTTTTTATTTCCATTGGTTGAATTTGATGCAATTTTGGGTATAGACTGGTTATCTACTTATTATTCTGTTATAGACTGTTATATGAGAAGAGTAAACTTCTGTATTCCTAGTACAATGCTTTTTAGTTTCAATCGTAGAGGAGCAATATCTTGTTTGGTATATGTAGTGAAAGCTTATAAAATGATCTCTCATGGGTGTGTTGGTTATCTTGTTCACGCGGTGGACACTAACAAGCATAGTTTTACTCCAAACAATGTATTTGTTGTTCAAGAATTTGTTGATATTTTTCTTGAGTATTTGTCTGGTTTACCCCCTGACTGTGAGATCGAGTTTACTATAGATTTAATTCTAGGTATTGCTCCAATTTCCAAGGAACCATATCGAATGACCACCATTGAGCTTCAGAAGCTTAAAGTTGCAAGAAATACATGATAAAGGATTCATTAGACCCAGTGTTTTACCTTGGAGAGCATCAGTACTGTTTGTGAAGAAGGACGGTAGCATGAGGCTCTACATTGATTATAGAGAGTTGAATAAAGTGACTGTGAAGAACAAATATCCTCTACCTCACATAGATGATATATTTGATCAACTGCAGGGTGCTTACATATTTTTTAAGGTTGATCTCCGCTCGATCTATTATTAGTTGAAGATCAGAAAAGAAGATGTGCCTAAGATTGCTTTCAAATCTCGATATGCTCATTATGAGTTCTTGGTGATACCTTTTGGGCTGACGAATGCACCTACTGCCTTCATGGAACTAATGAATAGAGTATTCAAATTATGTTTAGATCGCTTTGTTATATTGTTCATCGATGACATTTTGATCTACTCTAAGAGTGAGTAGGAGCATGCCCAACATATCAGAGAAGCATTAAGTATTCTATGGAAGAATAAGCTTTATGAAAAATTTTCAAAGTGTGAGTTTTGGCTTCGAGAAGTAGCATTTCTTGGGCATATTGTTAGTGGAGCTAGAATTTCTATGGATCCTACTAAAATTAAAGAAATTATGGATTGGCTGAGGCCAAGTACTGTCACAAAGATCCATAGCTTTCTTGGTTTAGCTGGTTATTACAAAAAATTTATTGATGCCTTTTCTATTATTTTTTACACGTCTGACTAGATTGACTCAAAAATATGTTAAGTTTATTTGGTCTGATGCTTGTGATTAGAGTTTTCAAAAGCTCAAGAATTGCTTAGTGTCAACTCCTACCCTCACTATTCCTTCTGGCACAAATGGCTTTCAAATTTATAGTGATGCTTCACATCAGGGATTGGGTTGTATTAAGATGCAGTATGACAAGGTGATAGCTTATGCCTCTAGATAACTCAAGACACATGAGAGGAATTATCCTACTCATGATTTGGAGCTTGTTGCAGTTATCTTAGCATTAAAGATCTAGAGACACTATCTTTATGATGTTCGTTGTGAAGTCTTTATTGATCATAAGAGCTTGAAGAATTATTTTACTCAGAAGGAGTTAAACTTGAGGCATAGGCAATAGTTTGAATTGATGAAGCATTATGACTTGGAGATTCATTACCACCCGGGCAAGAAAAATATGGTTACAGATTCTTTAAGTAGAAAATATTCTAGCTATGCAACATGGATAATTACTAGGGAGCCACAATTAGTGTTGGAGATGGAGCCACTTCAGCTTGAAATTATACCTCCAGAAAATAACTTTATTTTGTACCACATGACTATCCAACCAACCTTGATAGATCATATTCATGAAGCACAATCAGAGGATAATGAATTAATATTTATTAAAGAGAAAGTTCAGAATGGGCTAAAACTTGAGTTTTTCATAGATCTAGTAGGCACATTAAAGTTCGAAGATCGACTTTGAACACCAAATTCAACAGAACTCAAACAAGATATTCTTAGTGAAGCGCATTCTGCACCATAATTTGCACATCCTGGGAATACCAAGATGTACCAAGATCTTAAGAAGCTTTTCTGGTGACCTGGTATGAAGAATGTTGTGGTTGATTTTGTAGCAAAATGTTTAACTTGTCAGATGATCAAGGCAGAACATCAGAGACCGGGTGGCCTACTATAACCTCTTTCAATTCCAGAATGGAAGTGGGAGAGAATTATAATGGATTTTATGGTTGGTTTTCCTATGTCCAAACATGATCATGACACCATTTGGATTGTGGTGGATAGACTTACTAAATCTACTCACTTTCTACCTACTAAACAAAATTATTCAATTGAACGGCTAGCAAGAATCTATATTGACATTATTGTTCAATTGCATGAAGTCCTGATTGTTATTGTGTCATATCGAGATGGAAGATTCACCTCCAAATTTTGGAAGAAGGTATAAGAAGTTTTTGGTACTAGATTAGACTTTAGTACAGCTTCATCCTCAAACTGTTGGTCAGTCAGAGCACACTATTCAGACTTTAGAAGACTTGCTAAGAGATTACATTCTTCATTTTGGAGGTCGTTGGGAGGACTATATTCCACTAGTAGAATTTTCTTATAACAATAGTTTTCAAGCTAGTATTGTCATGGCACCATATGAGTCTCTTTATGGAAGGAAGTGTAGATCTCTATTATATTGGTTTGAGACTGGTGAAAGAAAACTCTTTGGGCCTCAGTTAGTTGACCAAGCTACTAAAATATTTATCAAATCCGAGAATAACTACATTCAGTTTAGGAGTGTCAGAAGAGGTATTTTGATTTAAAGCATAGAGAGATTGAGTTCAAAGTTGGAGTTCTTTTTTTCTCAAGGTTTCACCGATGTGAGGAGTCACTAGGTTCAATAAGAGTGGAAAGCTTCAACACTGCTTTATTTGCCTTTTTGAGATGTTGACCTCACTTTTTGAGTGAGGATTCAATCTCCTCTCCTTATATTAAGGAGTCTTCTAGACTAGAAACTTCTTTAATCATATGACACTTCTAGCAATAAGGTGAGCACTTAACCTAAGCCTAGAGACTTAGAAGAGTTAATCATAGGATTAGATTATGCCTTAAGGATTAGGGAGATTCACCTACCATATAGCCCAAACCCAGTCTGTGTGCACCTCCTCAAACCAAACCTCAAATTCAATTCAAATACCAAATCCAAATACAAATCTAAACCTAATTCCAAACCAAATGATTGAAGCCCATGATCAAATCCAAACTTGAAATCTTTTCAAAGCTCTATGATTTTATCTTATGGACTTAGCACTAACCAAATTCAAGTCAATTCAAACTTAATTGATTTTTCTTAAATATCAATTCAACCCTTCAGCCAATTTACCAAAATCTATAGTCATACTCAACTTCAAATCAAACTCAAAATCAAATCAAATCAAACCCAAGCTTAAGCCATATGATTCAATTCCATGAACTTAGCCAATCCCCATCCAAATCAAATCAAACTCAATTGATTTTTTAATGAATCAACTATTCCTTCAATTATCTTCCCAAATATAAATTAAATCTATATTCAAATGACCTAAACTAAAGTCAAATTAACCCAAATCTTAATCTAAACCCTTTAAACCAACCTGATAGACCTAACCAAATTTCATTCAAATTCAAACCAAAATCAATTATTTTTCTCATGAAATAATTATTCCTTCAATCAGTTTTCCAAATTTAAATGAAATCTACAATCATCAAGCCAAACCAAAATCAACCCAAGTCAAACCCAACTTAACCCTTTTGACTTGAAATATCCAAATGAACCAAAACTCATCCAAACCCAAATCAATTACAATTGAATTTATATGTTAATCCTAAACCCATTCATAAACTCAACTAAATCCAAATCAACCCAAAATCAAGCCAACTGATCAACTTAGACTCACTTGACCCAAAGTGACCTAAAAGACCCATTTGAGCCAAGTTTCAATCTAACCCAAATTGAAATGAACCAAGACAACCAAAACCTCTTATCATAATTGTTGATCACCTTAGACTGATCAATTGTCAAAAATTAGGTCAAACTAACTCAACTTAGTCATTTGACCAAGTCAACCCTCTTAACCCATATGAACCCAAACTAGCCAAATTACAACCTAAGTCAAATCCCTTAAAACCAATTATTCATACCAACTCAAAGTCAATATTTAAATATGACTTAACCTCCAATTGAGCCAAACTAAACCTAATTGGCTCTCTTTATCCAAGTTGACCCAAATTGGCCTAAAAAGATAAATTGGGTCAAATCAAAATATAAACTAAATTGATTGCAACCAATGGCTTGAGATTATTCCAAGTTGATTGTTGAACTTGACCAAAATCCCAATTCAACCAAATTTGACTAATTGAGCTCAAATAACCCACATAGCCCAAATTGACCTAAAGGGTCAAATTGGTCTAACTCAAAAATAAATTCAAATTAATTCAATCCAAAGCCTACAATCATCTTCAATTAATCAATCAAATCCAAACCAACACCTAACCCAAGCCAATTTGGCCAATTGGTCAACTTGACCCATTTGACCCTAATGTACTCAAATGAGCCAAAATCAAATCTAAGCCAAACTAAACCAAACCAATTAAACCAAAATATTTCAAATGAACATATGAACTTAACCCAACCCTTGGTTTGACCCAATTTGACCAATTGGTCAACTTAACCCAATTTAACCTACATGAGTCAAATTGAGCCAAATCAAACTAAATAAATTCCAAATCACTTGAAACTTGGGCTGACCCACCTTGGACTCATTTTGAACCAGCCCAAATTAAATCCAATGCCAAATGATCATTATCCTCTTGGGTTAAGGGTATCACATGAGATAAATCACCCATGTAAGTGGTCATTTCTTCTCCTTGACCACTTGGCAACCTCCCATTAGTCCACCTTGGCACCTAGGACACTGCCCAACCTAACCCAAAGGGTGGTTGGGTCGGCCATGACCATGGGGAGGTGAACTTACCTCTCCGCCCCCCATTGGCACATTTAAAACCCAAGGATAGCCACTACACCCCAGACCCCCGACACCCACCCCGCCCCCCCGGGCAACCACTCCTTTGCCATTGGCCACTCAAACAGAGCCATCATGGATGATTCCCTGCCACCCACAACCACCACTAGTGGTCGAACAACAATTAGAAGCCAAATGAATTAAGGTCGTTTGAGCCAGGAGGAGGTAAACCCCCCCATCACTTCAATCCTAATCAAGCAATTAAGTGTCCTCAGAGCCCTAACAACTATAAAAGGAACTCCTTAGAGCGATTTTCAAGTGTCCTGAGCTCCCCCATTATCGAAAAGCTTGAAACTAAAATAACGCAACATCTTGCTCAATCCATTTCCCCCATTTCTCCACCAAATTTAAATTAACTTCACACTCACATTCCCTAGCCTCGTTGAGCAGGAACGAATCATTTCTCAGCCTTCCCAACCACCGAAGGTAGGACTTCGATCAATGTTGACCTCCAAATCGATGGTCTTTAGTCTTTCAAGTGAACGGTGAGGAATCAACGCTCTTGCTGATCAACAAAGCTTCATCTCTACTTGACAAAGCTTCCTCAATCGATTGTGTCACCAGTCTTGAGCTTTGGTGTGGTAATTTCTCAGAATTGAGCTTTTAGTGAAAAATGCTAGTCATTTATGAAGAAAAGTTGCATGCCGTTTGATCTTGACCATTGGATCTCTTCGTCTTGCTCTATGGATGGTGTGAGATCAATTTCAAGTTGATCCAAGCTCGAGTGAGCTCGAATCAAGCCGCAAATGATGGATGATGTCCATTTCTCATCGCTCAATAGGAGACAGATCATGCACCGTCCATTACGTGTGATCAAAATGGACAGTTGTGATCAAATCAGTTAGAAAATCAGATTTAATCCTTAAGGAACTATGAGTTTGATTTACGATGTTCGATCCATGATCGGACGGTAAAGATGAAAGCACGTTCACTGCCAGCCATGTGAGTGCTGAGTTAGTCAAATTTAAGTGACTAATCCTATAGCACCACATGGAAAGCATGCCACTGTGGTGTTTATTTTCAAGTTTTAGTGCTTTGTGTGTATATATGAGGGGACACCATGTAGATCCATAGATTTACTTATTAGGGTGGTCGGGTACAATCTTATAAAATAGTATACTATCTCGAGAGATAGAAGTCACTACCCTATAATGGATCTAATCACCTAATAAGGACTCCTAAGGCTCAATGGGTCTTCAAATATACCAAAGATTTTTCCCCTATTTTACATAGAAAGGTAAAGCAAGGTTTATTTAAACTGGGTTCATTAAGTTTCCTATGGAGGCAAAACTCCATAGTTAATTACATCTTAAGAAAAATGAATCCCTTAAGAATACACTCGACTAAAGTAAGCAATTGTTGTCTCCAAAGATTTTAAAGATAGGACTATCAAAGGATTAGATGTATTTTTGAAAATCAAGTGGGAGAGATCAAAAAGGGAAGAATTCTTATTGAAACTAAGGAGATGATTAGGGAGTTCTCATGATACTAGTAAGCCTAGTGAGCATTCCAATATATCCTATGGTTGGTCTTATATATTTTTATTTGAAGAGATTTATTTGTTTAAGTGGAATTTTTATTAGAAATCTTGGGCTTATAATTCCACAATATAAGATTGTGAAAATTTCTAAGAGATGAGGATTTATGCTTGTAGCCCACAGAGGGAAACAATGACCTTTGATCTTAAATCTAGGGAGCTTCAGTGCGGGCCAAAACATGGCCTAACTCTAAGAAGAAAGTGAGTATATGGTTTACCTCCATAAGAGAGAGTAAACCACTCGACTACTAGGCTTATTACCGTCTGGAGTGGCAGCCAGCTAACTCCTCCTACACTTTAAATCCATGTAGGTAAGTCTTATGTTTTGCAATATGGTTAGGCTATTATTTACTTAGAAGAGAAACTAAGTCCTTAAACTCGCTCCCTAAGAGACTAGATCATGAAGTGCATGAGTAATGACTTAACTCCAATACAAATTTTACGAGGTTTTATTTTATTTTTGGACTTTTTTTATTTTGACATAGGCAATAGGATTTTTATATGCCTAAATTCATGAGAAATTGATTATGGGATAAATTAGAAGAGAAAGATGTGCTTTTCCATCAAAGGCTCTTATAGGTTAAGCCTTTATTCTCTGGCATAGATGGAAGCCATCTCTTAGCAAGAGTGGAAGAATATGACATGCATGATATTATACATTCAATCATCCAGCTAAGGGGTTGCTAAATATTTTTATTACCTTGATTTAATTCCTAGACTTTTATGTGAGGTTATGAATTATTTTAAGATTTTAGTTATGAGTTGTTAGTGGGATAGAATATTTATTTTTATCCTAAGAGCCTAATCGGATCTAGGCCACACATTTGTGATTTTCTCTATTTGTTTTAGCTTGATTGGGATGTAGCTTGCTCCAAAGGCATCACATGGTATATAAGACTTGGTCTTATAACTAATGTTCATCCTTATTCCCCATGACACTTATCCTAATCCTATTACAAAAATTACATTAAAAGGAAGGAAAGTAAATCTAGCTACACTTGCAAAATAAATGTTAGCTAAACACACCATACAACCCAAGCAGTTATAAGAATAATTTGAACTTAGCACCCCACACATGGATAACCAAGTCTGCTTGCCCTAACTTTGGCTATGCTTAGGGGCTAAGTAACCTACATAGTAAAAAGCTTTTATATTTTTATTACAGCGGCCTCTTTAAGCACAGCCCCCTGCATGAAATATTGTTAGGATAATATTGGTCTAACATTCAAGCTACGCACATACACCCTAACATCCAGTCTAAAATAATACATCACAAAACTAAATATTCATTAAACCTTGCATCACCCTTACATAAAGCTAGAAATGGTGACTTAGCCTAATGAGCATGTGTTAAAGCTTGTATGGTATGTCCTAACTAGGATTTAGAGTTATGACTTGCTAAGTATGAGAGATTTAATTTATAAAAGGTTGATTTCTCTTTAAGTGGTTTAGTTGATTTGGGGATTTTACTTAGTATTTTCTTTTATTTCATGTAACCTACACTTCGTAACTAAGTGTTATAAAGAGAAGAGAGAGAGAATCTCTCTTTTATCCCCACCTTATGTAATTTCTAAGATAAGTTAATTAATGAATTTCCTTTAGCAGATGGTTTATTATGTGTTTTAATTAACCCTAAGTTTAGATTCATTCTAAATAATTCTATTTAATAAGAAATGCATCTTAAGATTAATTAGGATAGATTACTATCACATAACACACACTCATTTATTTATTTCCATCATGTATATCGTGCATATGAATAATCTTAAGCAAACCGATACATGTAATGTAAATCTTAGCACACTTTGATGATGAATGCAAAGAAGTATATTTTGAATTTAAATGTTTCATTTATTGATTGAATTATGAATGCATGTCTTTATTATGTAAAAAGATAGATTTTTTATCCATTAGCTAAATACACATTCACATGTATAAAAGTTATAAGTGAGTATGACACCATTATTTTCTACACCAGGGGCGTAAGGTACAAGACCTACTTAGGGCTACTTAAAGCCTCGCAGCCTAAGATGTCCAGACTAATATACCACTTTTCTTTGATACATGTAAATGTATGAATAACTATAAGGATAGGAAAATCCATGCAAAAGTTATGTTTTATTTACTTATTTTTTTTATTCTCATTCATTGTCCACATCATACATGCATATGTATAAGAGTTTTAAATGAGTACGACATCATTATTTTCTACACCAGGGTGTAAAGTACAAGACCTACATAGGACTACTTAAAGCCTCGCAGCCCTGGGATGTCTAGACTAATATTCCACTTTTCTCAAATACATATGAATGTATAAAAAGAACCAAATGGATAGAGAATCATGCAAAAATTATGTTTGATTTGGTTGTATAATTTACATGTGTAATATGAAATCCTTCCTAAGTATTAACATGGAGATGCATAGGAATAGATTTAGGCAAGCGTTGTATTTTTTTCAAATGAACTATACACTTGCAAATCCTATGTGAATCCATGTTAAGGTAGAGAAAGAGAACTTCATAGTACACATCTTATACAATCATCACATACAAGCTTATAAATATTTGCAAGTAGCATCACTTCATTTGTAATAATTAATTTATAGGTTTTGAAAATAGTTTTTTTTGGTTTAATAGTGATAATAGCCACTCATATTCTTAATTTTAACCAACACATGCAATTTGACATAAAAGAAAACATTTTGTTTAAATAATTTTTCAAAGAAATGAATGCATGATTTCATATGGAAAACAATATTTAGCAAGATTGGAGAGAAATAAAGGAATGTAAACACATAATTTCATTCATCCCTAATTAATTCCTAAGGACAATCATACTAAATAAGGTTAATTAAAATGAACTAAATTTCTTTAAAGACATTTTTATCTTTGAATTTGATTTGATTTAGGAAATATGAGAGAGGTTTGCTAATCATAACCCCTTTCCCCATGTGTGAATTAATTTTGTTTAATGAAGAAATATTTAAGTTGATTTTATGTTTTGATTAGGTTAAGGTATGAATTAAATGAATTGATTATTCCTAACTTCATCACCTTAAGTTAATTAACTAATTAATAATAAGCCAATATGATATGAAACCACATGAAAAGTAAATTTGTAATGCTCCTAAGAAATGAAAGGGGCCTAATGTAATTGGTTTATGATTAATAGTTAATTAAGCGTAAGGGATCTCACTTAATTACTATTATGATTTTCTCACACGTGTGAGTTAATCATAATTTCATTATCTCTCACCTTAGGTTATTGAACACCCAAGGAGCTATCCAAGATCAATTAAGTGTTGCTTAGGTGTGGATGAATTGATTTTTAATTTTAATTTCATTATGTTTTTAATGAATTAATTATACACTTTGTTTATGCTTTAAATTTGAATGATGAAATTAACTTAGGGGGAAGGATCAAGGGCAAGGCCTCAATCCTAATCCCTAAATCATTTAAACATTCAATTAGATTTTGATTTCCTTATTTTGAAAATTGATCACTTAATTAATCAATTAATCATTCCATTAACCCATTAATTAATTTAATTTTTTTAAAAGATAAAGAATATTTAGGAAATGAATCAGGAAAAGTATACCCAATCACATTTCCTGAGTGATCTTACTATTCAATAGAAATAATTATATTTAAATGATTAATCAAGTTACTGTTCATTCCTTAATTATGATTAATTGGATTAATAGAGTGATTAGGGCTTACTCAAATGATTTCCCTAATTAAGCAATCAATAAAATCTCAAAAAAAATAGGAGAGGTAGAAGTCATCCCCCTAAACATTCATAGAAAATTTGAGATTAATTGAGTGCTTAATTAAGGTATAATTAAGCTAATTAGATTTTTGATAAAACCCTAATTAAGTCAAAATCACTACTCAAAATAATTAATTATAATTTTCCTAGATTCTCCTCTGAAATATTTTCAAAATGAGCCTAAGTATGTGTTTTTTTGGATTTTTCTACCATTAGTTATGATTTTAGAAAGTTTCAGGGTTAAAAACCCTATTAATTAAGCTAATTAAGCCCTTAATCCCATGGCCATGGCAACTGATGTGGTGCGCTTTCCACATGGCATGATGGGATTAGCTATTTAAGTAGTCACATCAGTGCATTGACTCAGCGGCGGTGGACGCACTTTGTCGTGGGCTGTCTGATCTGAGATTGGATGGCCAAAATTTAATCTGTGGGTTAAGGTAGAAATCAAAAGATCTACCACACAATTTAGTTATAGCCATCCATTCTGATCACACATAACGGATGGCGTATGATTTATTCTAATCACGAGCAGCAAAAAATGAGGACCGTCCATCTTTCCCCATTCGATCTAAGCTCACCCGAGCTTAGATTGGGATCAATGGAGCCTACACCATCTAAAGGAGCATGCAATCACATACAACAGCTGAAATCATTCGACATGGAGATTTCTTTCACAAAATACCAACGCATAGAGGCCTAAAGCTACAATTTTGAGAAATTACCTTATCGGCTAAGAGGCTGGGATCAGAGGTAGCTTCCTCTAATAGAGACGAAGCCTTGTTGAAGAAGTTTGAGCTCAATTTGGCCTAGGGTGCTCGATCGACCAATCCACTGCACACCCTCTTTGGTCATCTGATCTATGGTGCTTTGGAAGGCTTGGAAATGATTTGGTTGGCTTCAATTGAGTATGAGGATGGTGTGGGTGCAAGAAATTGGGATTTAGTTTAGTAGAGAGGGAGTATTGCTTGAGGGAAGGGTGTCCTATTTTGGTTTGCGCATGTGAGTGGTAATGGCTGATTGAGGAGAGGTTGGGGATCCTTGGAATTGCTCTAAGGGAATTCCAAATGAACTTGGGGACTCATTGAATGCGATTGGTGTCATTCCCCACTCAAATTGAGGGAGTATATCCCTCAATTAAGCCAGGTGGATGGACGGGATTGAATTAATAAATCTCATTGATTGTACCGGCCATGGAGGTGTTGCCATCGGCACCCTGGCTTCCTTTGGGTTGGCAAGAGTGGCGAGCTCCAAGAGAAGATATGGAGTGCTGGGGTGGGATTTCTCTTCTTAATGTCCATGGGTTTGACCATGGATGAGAGGGAAGAAGCATGGATCCTTTGGTCCATGGCAAAGGCTAGGGGGGTTTAGAGTGGGCTAAGAAGCTCTAAGAATGCTTCATTTCACATCTTGATGGATGTTATGGAGATAGCAAAGTGTACTTTTCCACTTATGGTAAGGATCCAATGCAAATGGCTTTGCACATTGGTCAATCCCCTTTAGCTTGGTTTCAAATGGGTTTAGGCATATTTGAGGGTGCTTTGGGGCTAATGTGGAGTGGGTTTGATCAGCTTAAGGGGTTCCATAGGGTGGCTTGAAGTGGTTTAGCTCAATTTGGGCAAAAGGGTTAAATTGGGTTCACATTAGGCTGGGTTGACCAATTGGCCAAATTGGGTCAAACCAAGGCTTGGGTTAGGTCTAAATCATGATTTGGAATGTTTTATTTGACTAATTTGACCAATTTGACCCTTTGGGTCATTTGGGGCTAGGTTGGGTCAAGTTGACCAATTGGTCAATTTGGGCTCAATTATGGCTTTGGTCAAGTTCAATAAGTGATTTGGGATGAACTTGAGCCATTGGTTGCAATCAATTTAGATTAAATCATGATTTGACCCATTTTAACTTTTTAGGCCAATTTGGGTCAACTTGGGTCAAATGGCCAATTAGGCTTGGTTTAGCTCAAGTGAGGTTTGGTCAAGTTTAAACATTGATTATGAGTGGGTTTGAATTAATGGTTCCAATCAATTTGGCTTAAGGTAGATTTTGGCTACTTTGGGTTTCATTTGGGCTACATGTTGACTTGGTCAAAGGCTAGGTTTGACTTGGTTTGACTCAATTCAAGGTGATTGGTCACCCTATGATGACTGTTGATCATGATTTGAGGTTTAGATAGCTTAGTTCAATCCAATTTGGGTTGGATAAGGCCTTGAAAAAGGGTCTCTTAGGCCACTTTGAGTCAAGTGGGCCTAAATGGGTCGATTGGCTTGATCATGGCTTGATCCAAGTTTGGTTGAACCCACATATGACTTTAGGATTGAAGTGTAAATCCAATTGCAATTGGTTTGGAGCCAAATGGGTTTTGGTTCATATGACAATTTCAAGTCATAAGGGTTAACTTGGGCTTGATTTGGGTTGACTTGGTTTTGGTTTGATAATGATG
Source organism: Cymbidium sinense (assembly GCA_021442155.1). Classification (NCBI taxonomy): domain Eukaryota; kingdom Viridiplantae; phylum Streptophyta; class Magnoliopsida; order Asparagales; family Orchidaceae; genus Cymbidium; species Cymbidium sinense. The sequence continues at coordinate 126,390,437 of CM038222.1, read as the reverse complement.
GTTTATGTTTATATTTGGATCTATGATTGAAGGAATGATTGACTCATGAAGAAATCCATGAGTTTTGAGTTGATTTGGGTTTCATTTAGCCAAATTCAAAATTTTGCCTAAAAGGGCTAAAATTGGAAATTCGATTTGATTTTAGTTTGGGTTTGGTCATTTGAATTTATATTTCATTTATATTTTGTAATATAATTGATGATATAAATGGATCATAAGAAAATCACTTGAGTTTGGAGTGATTTGGAAGCAAATTTGATTAAGCTTAGGGATGTAGGTTAAAAGGGCTAATTTGGGTTTTGATTTGGCTTGATTTATTTTTTTATCATTGGAGGGTGGGTTTCATTTATATTTATAAGTATAAATGAAGGAATGATTAATTTATAAAGAAATCAACCAAGTTAGAGTTGATTTGAAGGAGTTTTGGCTTAGCACATGAAGGTGGTTCATATTGCTTAGGAAGAGATTTTTAGAATTTGGAGTTAATCATGGGTTTCAATCATTTGGAATATGGAGTTGATTTATGATTTGGAATTTGATTTGAGATTAGATTTGATAATTAAGAAAATCAATTGGGTTGGGGTTTATTTTGAATTGGTTAAGGCTAAGTCCATAAGATAAAATCAAAGGGCCAAGGATGGGATTTGGAGTTTGAATTTGGTGGTAGATTTCAATCATTGGATAGTTGGATTTGATTTTGAAATTTGAATTTGAATTTGAGGTTTGGTTTGAAAGAAGGAAAGTAAGGATTGGGTTTGGGCTATAGGGTAGGTAAGTCTTTTTAAATCTCTAGGGCACAACCTATTCATATGGCTAACTCTTCTATGTCTCTAGGGTTAAGTTAAGTGTTCACCTAATCACTAGAAGTGTCTTAAGACTAAGGAACTCTTAGTGTCTATGAGTCCTAGATCTATGGTGAGGAAGTTGAGAGCTCACTCCAAAAGTGAGGTCAACAACCGCATCAGCACGCCATGTGGAGCTGATGGGATTAGGCTTAATTAGGGCTAATTAATTGATTTTAATGGATGAAACTTCCAAATTTTATAAAAAATCATTGAAAAATAAAAAAAATATAAATAAATATTCATTTTAAAGGTCTTTCATAGGAGAATCATTTAAAATTACTCCTAATTGATTTTGAATATTAATTAAGGCTTAATTTAGATTTAAATGAAAACTTAATTAGCTTAATTACTCTTTAATTACTCAAGTAATTAATTCCAAACTTTTGAGATTGTTTAATGGGATGACTTCTACCTCTGATAATTTTCTTGGGATTTATTCCTCAAATAATTAGAAAAATTGCTCATCTTAGCCTTAATTACTCTTTTAATCAATTAAGTGAGCAATTAACCCCTAATCAACAAACAAATTAATTAATTGAGCATATTAATCACTGTTGAATAGTGAATGGGCATGGGAAATGAGATGGAGACCTCTTTCCTAATCTTTTTTTTAAGTCCATTTCATTTAAAAGGAAAAAAATCAATTAATTTGGGAATTTATTAAAGGTTTAATTGATTAATTAATGGCTTAATTAGTCAAAATCAAATCATAATCACATCAGATCTTAACTAATTAATTAATGGGTAGATCTTTAGGTGTTTAATAACCTAAAGGCATTTAGGGAAATTATGGTTAACCCACATGTGTGGGGAAACCATAAAAGTACTTAATTAAGTTTCTTAACCTAATTAATTATTAATTATGAGCCAATTGCATTAGACCCTTTATTTCTAGGATCATTACAAATTTATTTTCATATGCATTTCATGTTGGCTCATAATTATTTAGTTAATTATTTTAAGGTGACATAAGTAAGGGTAATTAATTGATTTAATTAAGGATCCAACTTAATTAATTCATAAAATTCGCCTAACTACCCTTTTTTAAATCAAATCAAATCACTAATGTGGGAATGGGTTTAAAGCAGCAAATAATAAACTCTCTTTCTCTTTTAAATCAAATAAAGATCCAAAACATAATTGATAAAGAAGCTTTGGTTTACTTTAAATAATTTTATTTAGTATGATTGTCCTTAAAAATTAATTTGATTGAATGAATCGCATGTTTGTATTTGATTATTTCTCTTTCAATCATGCTAAATGTTGTATGTCATTTGGTTTCATGCATTCATATCTTTTCAAAAATAATTAAATCAAGATGAAATTTCTTTTATATCAAGCTTGCATGTATTGATCTAACTTAATATATGTGTGGCTACTATCACTATTAAATGCAAATGTATTTTTAAAAGCTTATAAATGAATGATAACATATGTTATGATGTTAGTCAGAAATACATAAGAAGTGTATGTGCTTATAGCTTAAGTATATGAATGTTAAGTCCTCTTTCTTTTATTCATATGTTGGTTTACATAAGCTTGAATGGTAATGAGTATATAGTCTGGACATCCTAGGAATATGAGACTTTAGCTAGCCCCAAGGAGATCATTTGATTACCTCACTTCCCTAGTTTAACAATGATAAGTACCCATTTGATTTCATTCTTGTGTATTTTAATATTAGAATTTGGATAAAGCTTTAATTCATATACATAAATAATTCAATTAAGAAAAAAAATATATAATTTTTGCATGATTTTCATTCCTTCAATTATGTATACATTCATATGCATTTAAGCAAGCAAGTATAGAATATGGACATCTTGAGAATACGAGACTTTAGTTAACCCCAAGGAGGTCATTTGATTACCTCACTTCTCTAGTTTAACAATGACTCATACTTTTTTATGTTTTTATACATGTTCGGGTGTATATGACTATTAAATAAAAGTTCCCCTTTCTACTAAAAATACATGCATTCATAATTAGCTAAGTGGTTGAATTAATTAGCCATATGATTTGGAGCTTGCTTCCTATGTTCATGTATGCAAATTTACATATGTTTGAATGCAAATGGGTATCTAGTATGAACATCTTGGGAACATGAGACTTTAAGTAGCCACAAGGAGGTCATTGATTACCTCACTTCCCTAGTTTAATAATGGCATGTATCTATTTAGTTTTATTCTTATGTATTTTCGTATAAGAATTTGGATAAAGCATTAAATTTATATATACTAAATAATTCAATCAAATAAATAATATAAACTTTAAATGTACAGATGCATTCATCATTTTAGTGTGCTAAAATATGTTGTATGTATAGATACACTTATGATTTAACCAAATGCATGTTATGTGTGATGGAAAGAAATGGTTTAATAAATATCATGAAGTAGTAGTTCAATCAAAATAACTTTAAGATGCCTTTCATATTGAATAAGATCACTTAAAGTAAACATAAACCTAGGATCAATTAAACCATTTAAAAATCCATCACTACAGGGAACTAAATCAAATTAACATGCTTTAGAAAGTGGCTTAAGGTAGGGGTGAAAGGGGCTAATTCTCTTTTTTTTTTATAATACTTAGTTACTAAGTATAATCATATGAAACAAAACAAGAAAATATAAATTAAAATTCTCAAATCAATTAAACCACTTCAAGTGAAACCAACATTTCATGATAATTTAAATCTTTCCACACTTGGAAAACTACAACTCTAATGCCTAACAAGACATACCACACAAGCTTTAACACACACATTTGATTAAGTCACTACGTCTAGCTTTATATTAGGATGATGTATGGTATGATGTATATTTTGTTTTGTGGTGTGTTATTTTAGACTAGATGTTAGGGTGTATGCTTCATAGACTGGATGTTAGGTCACTCTTAATCTAATCATATTTTCTACAAGGGATTGTGCTTAAGGGGCTGTTGAAAAATAAATATAAATGCTTTATTTGCAAGTTGCCTAAGCCCTTAAGCATAATCCAAGTTAGAACAGGTGGGTTGGTTACCCATGTGCATGGTGCTAAGTCTAAATTATGATATAACTACTTAGAGTTGTATGTATATTTAGCTAACAGTTGTTCTGTAGGTGTACTTAGATTTACTTTTTCTATTTTCAATGTAATTTCTACATTAGGAATTAGGATTAGTACTATGGGGGATTATGATGAGTATTGTCTAGAAGGCTTTGTCTTGGGTTCCATGTGATGCCTTGAAGCTAACTAAATCAAAAGGAAAGGAAGATACATGAAGATATGAAGAATGAAGTAAAGAAGACCCCCATAGCATGTATTAAATTTCAATTGTAATTATTCTTTTATATTTCGAGTTGTATAAGGGTAGAGCTCGACTACCCATATTTTTTTTTTGGGTTGTACATTGATACCCGACCGCACCAACTGCTATTCTTTTATGTTAGCTTATAAAAGTATTTGGTGATTTGTTTAATTTGCACATTAAAAATAACATATTTTTCTTAGTTTCTTAAATGCTTAATACTTTAATGTGTTCCTGGATGCGTTAAGCTCTTAGGGTAAAATTAATTTTTCTACCCCAACTAATCACTCATAACTAAAATTTTAACCACTCATTACCTCACCATAAAGCTTAGGTCTTAAATAAAATAATTAAAAGATTTAGCAACCCCTTAGTTGAATGGTTGAATGTTTCATAACATACATGTCATATTATTTCACTCTTGAAAATAGGGTATTTCCATCCTTGCATGATAGGAGAATGCTTGACCTTTGAGGGCATCTCTTTTGCTAGAAAGCAACCCTTCCCATTGATTTAGCCAATAATTCAATTTCATCATATGTTTAGGCATATAAAAATCTTATTACCTTTCATCAAATGAACAAGTCCAAAATTAAATAAAATTTGAAAAGATTTTGCATTAGACTAAGTTATTAATCATACAACTCATGCTCTAATCTCTTAAGGAGTGAGTTTAAGGACTTTAATCTCTTTTTAAATAAATAGTAGCCTAACTATCTTGCAATTTCATATAACTGGACCACATGGATTTAAATCATAGGAGGAGTTAGCTAACAACCACCCTAGGCAGTTGTAAGCCCAAAAGTCTGATGGTTTACTCTCTCTTGTGGAGGTGAACCACTATGTCCATCTTTCATTTAGATTTAGCTCATGTTTTGTCTTATGCAAAAGCTCACTAGATTTAGAATCCAAGATAGCTATTTCCTTGCCATAAATCCTCACGTCTTAGGCATTTCTCCAATCTTATATTGTGGATTATAAGCCCTAATAATAATATAAATCTCTTCTCTTCAACTCTAAAATTATAAAGCCCAACCATAGGATAGGCCAATGCTTATTAGGCCTCTTAATATCATGAGCATTCCCTACATATTCTCTTTGGCTTCCAAAATAAGTCTTCTCATTGAACTTTCCCAAATGATTTTCCAATGCAATCAATCCTTTGATAGTCTAACTTTGAAATCTTTGGAGACCTTAATTTTTACTTTAATCAAGACTATTTCTAAGGAATTCATATTCATTAAGATGTAATTAACTATGGAGGCTTGCCTCCATAGAGAACTTAACTCAGCTTAATATAAACTCTGCTTTACTTTTTCATATAAAGTGGGGGAAAAATCTCTGGGATATTCAAAGACCCATTATACCTTAAGAATCCTTATTAGGTGATTATATCCATTATAGGGTGATGACTTCTATCCTTTGAGATAGTACACCATTCCTTAATGTCGTACCCAATCACTTCAATAAGTACCTCCAAGATCTACATGGTGTCCCCACATCCAAAAATAAACACCACATGAGATTATTGAAAGAATAAGCATAGTTTCCTTTAGATTGTCCCTTTCTCCAAAGCTCGTCAAAGTTCACAATGTGTTTTATGTCTCTCTTTTATGGCGTTATGTGTATGATGATTCTCATATTATTCAGTTGGAGCCACTATTGATTCGAGAAGATTTGAGCTATGTAGAAGTACTCAAGCACATCTTGGAGTGAGAGATTCAACAACTTCATCATAGATCAATTCCTTTTGTCAGAGTACTTTGGAAGAACTAGACAGAATGAGAAGCCACTTGGGAGATTGAAGAAGAGATGATTGCAAAGTATCCTCGGCTATTCCATAATTCAGGTATGAATTTGGGGGCCAAAATTTTTTAAGGAGGGTAGTATATAAGAATTGAACCAGTCTGGTTAGAAAACAGTAGAACGAATCACAAAATTTTCCCCATCATTTTTCTTCTGACGAGCCGAGAGCACTTGTGCAACCTCTTCACCTTTTGTCCCTCTCCTCTGCGATTCAAATCGAGCCTCCTTCCCCTCTTCTTTCCCAATCATCTAACTGCTTCATCCTTAAGGATCAGCTGCTAAAGCATCTTCTTACTTCTCTTCCTCTTCTTCTTCTTCCTCTTCTCCTTCTTCTCTAGAAACCCTAGTCAAGATTCCTCTGTATCTTTCTCTTCTTTCAACATATCAAAAATGTTATTGGCAAAAGTAAGTTTCTTTTATTCCTCATTTCTTTCATATGTGTATATGTTCTTTATTCCTTTATATATATATATATATATATATATATATATATATATATATATATATATATATATATATATCTAATATTATATTCAATTCATAATCTAGGTTTTAGCTTTATGTATGTGTGTTAATTCTCTTTTTGGAGAATAGTTATTTTAGTAGTGCATAATTTACCTGTGTTACAATATAATAAAAATAGGTTGTATACATCTTAATAGTTGTTAAATTTTATTATCCTATGTTGAGTGCCTATGATTAATCAAAAGTTATATCACCTAGGAGTTTAAAGTTAATGCACCACTTTGACTTTGGGGAAGCAGGGGTTTGAGAACTATAATTAGAGATAAGTAACCTTTATTCATTAATGAATAAATGTATCCTTCATTGTTAGGAGCGTTAACCTTCTTATTGTATTAGATTTCTTAGTATTGTATAAATTTGTCAGTCGTACCATTGAGATTCTGTCGCTCATTATTCTACATGTTAGGAGACATTTACTTTTCATGCTTATAATGGATTTTATTAAATGTTCATCTTGATTTATAGTGCATAGCTTCTTACACATCTAGGTGATTTTATACTTGCAGCATTTGTTGTCTATGCATATTATATTTTGTTTAGATTTAATTCTAGAATCACATATTTGTATACAATTAATGTTGGTTATGCTATTTAAATATCATTAATAGTCATTTATTGGTGGTATGTGAAATAGAAATGGAAGTAATATATAACATATGTCGGTATTAAAACCCTTTGTTAATGGGTACGGATCGGGTCCTTAAGGAAATCGGATTTCCATGGGATTGGTGCCTACCTTTCCTTGTTCAGGTGTAATAGAAAACCAACTATATAGATGCATAAATAACTATCATTGCATTTGCTCACTTATAATTGCATATTATTATACAAAATTAATAATGGATGAGATATTATATGATATAATTGAGCATATCTGGTGATAATATTTATTGGCATACAAATGTTTAGCATGGATTTTAATTGTATACTCATAGGAGCATAAGTATTCAAGTTGCATAGTCATCTATATCTTATTTATTGATTCACTTCTACCATGAAAATAATAACTTGAGGCATCAATTTCTATTGATTGTGACCATGGAACCTTTCCCTTGTTCATGGTGCATGCCCCATTTCTTTGTCATTTATATTTTTAATAAATGATGGTTATTTCTGAGTTTGATTAGTCAAACTCATTGTTGTAAAATTTTCTCTTAGCAAGTTTTGATAAAATTGTTGGAGGACCTTCACCACAAGATCCAGCTCTTTATCAGAATTAAAATTTTTGGTACTTGTGTATATGTAGTTTCTCTTTTTAAATATTTTGAGTCTAAGTAGAACTATTTCTTATTAATATTCTTTTGTTGTTTTGTTTAAATATTATTATGTTATTATTGAATGGGTGAAGTGTAATTCATTTATCTTGTTGCTATAAGTCTTAACTTTATTTTTATTATATGTGAATTTTCTCTATGAGTGTAAAATAGGATTTTATATAACTTCTTCACATCCCAAGTAGCAAGGGTGTACAGCCTTCTAGACCCGGGGGGTGTGACATATATAACACTTTAAAAACCTTATCTTCTCTCCCTTCCACTCAACATTCATGAAACCTTCATCTTCTCTTATGTATAGCCAAATTCATGACATTGTTCTCCTTCCACTCAATATTCTTTTTATCTATTTCAAAAATTGGTAAAAACTAGAAAATTACAAAGTTGATTCAATTGACCATAACTTTACATTTTTATCAACAAATAAAAAAATGTTATTTTCTATAATTAAGATTGTCAGTATAAGGTTGTGATATACGATGTAAGAGGGATTCTTATAAATATATTAATAACACTTAATGAAAATGATACTTCAATGAATAAAATCAATTGTTGATGGTTATGAGAATAAAAAAGTGCTATCACAATTTAATATGCTGAAAGAAATTATTATTTTTAGTCTAAAGGTTGTTTTCATTTATAAGCTTTTTTATTTAATTTTTTGTAAGTCTATATATCTATTACTTCAAACAGACAAACTTCTAATTTAAATATTTTTTAATAAGCATTAGATATTGCCCCTCTTTTAAAATTCTAGTTCCGCAATTGACTACAAATGATACCAAATTAAGTTCAATTTAAAGTGGTTTAAACTACTGCTGTAAGTCTAATATAGCAGTAGTTTTTAAACCAATGTAATAATATACTATCTAAAATAGAGAATGTTGGATATTACTGGACCAATAATAGGTCACTGTATATGGTCAGGTGTTCACATAGGTTTCCCTATGTTCTACACACTACAAAAGGACTGCCAACAATATGTATTTGTTCCCCTATAGATCCACAATAGGTAGCATATCGACGTCCAAAATAGGTACCCCATATCTTATAGGTCTCTTTTCTAGTAAAGGTAGCCTATCGAGGGGTTTCTAAATGAGTGGTTATCAACGAGTGAGCTCCAACTAGGTAGTAGGTGCGAAGGAATGGTTAGGTCTCCTCTCGGCATAGAGTTAGGGTAAAATGAAATGAGCTAAGAGCTAGAGTGACCTAGTTAGGGTAGCTACGAGTTCATGAGTGAAAAAAAGAGCTAATGAGCTACTGATATACTGAGCTAGGAGTTCAAAAGCTACTCAATTATTGAGCTATGAGCTAAGAGTTCATGAGCTACCAAGCTATTGAGCTATGAGCTAAGAGTGAGAGTTTGAGTTCTGAGCTAAGTAAGTAGCTCCTGAACTACCGATACCGTGCTAAGGTGAAATCCTGAACTCCCGACCTACTTTGAAATAAAAAAACTTCTCAAGTTGGATTAGAAGATTAGTATATGAATGAAATGGTTACTTTCTTTCCAAAGCCCCACATGAGCAAGCCAAGCTACTCACTAAGATTGCCCAAGCTACTCATGCCAAGTAGCTAACTTCAAGATAACTAAGGGCAAACTTCGATCTAGAACTAATGGATTAGCATGAATAGTAAGTTCCCAAGGGGGATTTCTTTCCTATGCTTCCAAGCAAACTACTAAGCTTTCCAGGTTCGCTACTCTAGTTGAACTCAGGTTTCCCTACAAAGTCTTTCTTAATTATCCCTTACACTTTTCATTACTCTTTAGATTGAGCACCATAATAACTCAGGCTCGTTCCATTAGAAATTTCTCTGGCAATTAAAAGCAAAGCAGATTAGCATAGAAAGCCTTGTAGGAAGTCTTTTCTTTGAAGAATTGAACAAAACTCAAATTTCTATAAATCATTAAAATGAGATGGACTTTCTAGAAAGAAAAATGGTCTCTAAGGCTGGTTCAAAGCCCTATTTTAAATAGGAAAAATCCCATTTCATTCAGGTTTTCTATTCTAAAATTCCTTATCCCCCCTGAGGGAAGTAGCTAACCTAACTTCATATGGATTAGTAAGGATCAACTAGAAATCAAACTCGATGTTGCGAGCTCCAAAAGTTATCTTGGAAGGCCCACATATAAGCAAAGATTCGAATTCAAGATTGAAAAAGAAAAGGCCCGTGCGAGCATGAACCAAAGGAAGGTGTCATGCCGAAGTGTACAAATCTCATAGGTAAATATATGCTCAGTCTCATTAGCGACTTGAGGATTGTCTTTTCTTTCTTTCTTGCGAGTGTTGAAGTGGGGAAGTCTGGATCAATACGTCGAAAGAGAAGCCATTTCAGTCTAAATGGTAGTAGACCAAGTAGTTTCATAGGAAGAAATGTGAAAGTAGGGACTGCTAAGCACCCATACCCAAAATTCATTGAAAATGGAGTTCTTGGTACCTGTCAAGCAGAAAGAAAATGAATGGACAGCTTTCTTCACTCCACTGAGCAACTACACTAGCTCGCTTCCTCGTGTGCTTTTGCTAGCTTGATGGCTTGCTTTCTTAAAAAAAAAACTAGCTAGTGCTAGTTTTCCTTCTCGCTTGATCGCCGCATCGAATTGACTGCCAAGGTGATGCAATGAACGTAGTCCACTGTGAAGCCAATCTGATGAGGGAAAGGAGTGAAAGCATTCAACTGATGAGGAGAGGGCAAGGTAAGAATGAACAGAAGGTGACTAACCAATCTCTTTTTTTATAGAAACTATATGCCAGGAGATGTTTGATTCATAGGGCGGTAAAGAGGGCCAGACAAGTAATAAGTTCTTCCATTATGGTTATTCTGAAATATTCACTACCACCTTATCCATTCATTACCAGAGGCGGAAGCTTCTATCCCTAATGCCTTTCCCCTCTTCCTCCAATCAGGAGCTAAACCTTGGGAGTGAGAGAGATTGAATGACCCAAGTAGATGAAACCTTTCTCTATCTAAAAACTCTGTTCCCTATTTTGGGCCTATGGTTCCATCCCCAATATGGATTTCTATTCCGCTGATCGAGACCACTTCCAAGTCAGACCACAAGCCGGCCATACCATCTTTGCTGTGAAGGAGCCTACATGTGAAAAAGAATCGATCATACGAAGAAATCCTTCCCAAGGCTTGCTACCAATGCCAGATGCTCCTTTCTTTTGAACTACTAGTTAGTCTTGCTTATGAAAATAGAATAGTAAAACAAGGTTTCTGTAGACCATGAAAAACTTTCATCTGATGGGCATATCTCTGTATAGAAATTGGGGCTTTAGCCTTTTGGGTGGGGAACATAAGAAATCGGGCGATCCCATGAAGGAAATGAGCATAGAGGCGAGGGACCATACCTTGCCAGATCTACTCATGCGATCAGCCTATGACACATACTTTAGGATGAATTCCTGGTCATTCTGACCCTTTGTTCTCATCATGCCATTTTGACCACCATGCGAGGAGAATCTGCTTTCTATAGATACCCTAAAGAGGCACTTCTTCAAGCTTCACAAATCATGCTTTAAAACTTGCCGCAGTGAAATCATCGATAGTAGACCAAGTTAGATGGGAATCACCTCTACAAAGCTTGTTTGACTTCGAGAGACTTAGTCAACTCATAAAGGATGTATTGAGGCCCAATCCCTTGATACGTAGTTGGTCTTTAGCTAGTTTCTAATCTTTTTACCCTTCCGTGGTAAACAACTATAGGAAGTATTCTCGGGACTGATCAAGGTTATACCTTCTTGAATTCCTTCAATAACAATCGGATGGGGCACCTTTTAGGACACATGCGAACAATCCATATACTACCTCTACTTTCTCTTTGTATGTTATTCTCTTCCCAACCCAATCATCTTCAACCTATGTTGGATGCTCTTTGGTGCTACCTTCCCGGTTATCCCTGCCTACTATTTCAAGAAAATAGAAAATAGGATTCCAGGGATCACCTAAAACATCATTGTCAAGGTCAGTGTTCAACCCATTCTCCGAAACCCTCAATGCCCTTACCCACCTGCCTTTGGCTATATTGAGCTTGTTCATAAGCATGGACAGCTCTCCTTCATTTGACATTCTGTTCATCCGACCACCGCTCTTCCTCGTTCACTCACGGATGGAATATAAGACAACATAAGAAACCATTACTGGCTCGTTACCACTACTTTCACCTTGCCTACCCGAGACACAACCAGACTTGCATAGGAGCATCGACTGGTCAGGGCTAATCCACCTCCAAGTGTGTGACAGGCCATGTTTCTCACCAGTTTGTCAGTTGTGGGAGTTTCCCATTGAGTTGAGGCAAGCTTAGCCACTAACCCCCTTCCAACTACATAGGAAACTCTTGCTTGGGGAAAACCTTTTCTTTAGAGTGGGCAAGCCCTTTTTCTATTAGTTGATAGGGTGCTAAAGTCCAGTTGTTGGAAACCAACCTCTATTCAGCCCGATCTTCATCCTCTGTTGTGAAATAGTTGATATGGAAAAGAGCTCCATTTGCTTCTCTTCTAGTTTCTTTCCCTTTAACCTACCTATCGGATTTATTAGCAGCTCTTCTAACTCGGAACTAGAGTCTAGAATCGGAAGAGGCTTTCAAATCTTTCTTCCTTCACTTTCGCTTCTTCCCCTTACCTCCCCAGCCAAGGTTACTCTTTGAAGAATTCTTTTTAGGTTTCTTCCTCTTGCACGCACCCCCTACCCTTTCAAACCTATTTTCGAAATAACATATTTTTCCACCTTTTCGACAAGGAAAGGTAATTATGAATGCAGAATAAAGTGTCAGCCAGCCTCGGCCAATTTTGCTAGAACTGCGGGGGAATGGACTCACGGCTCAACCTCTGCCCTTGCTCATGGTTTACATCTTGGTGTTACCTTATGGGTGTCCGATGCCAACCCTGTTGTGTTGTGCATCTTGTCTTTCCCGACAAAAGTGATGTTGATTCAACATGTGTGGCTTGATGCGATTTAGCCTACTAGGCAAGGAGATATGGTTTCCTTAGATTGAGAATACCTCCTCTGATGTTTGGTTGTGGCTATGGTAAAGGTTACAAGTGGGTTGAAGGTGTGGCTAGCTATCTGACAGAGGCAGGCTTGGAGCAAGTATGCACTGAGGGCGTATCCACGGTGAATGACGTATGGATCACGAAGCTGGAGGATAAACTCGGACTCGCACAGTCAATAGCCATGCATGTTGTGATGGAAGATGCCAAGATACATATGGTAGATGCAAAAGTGCAAATGATGGATGCCAAAATACAAACTTTGAAAGGTGAAATGCATGAGCTTTTTACACGCTTCCATGCTAGTCTTGGGGATGGTAACTCAGAGCTTGGGTTGAGAAATGAGATGCTCTCATTGAGGGATCGGTTCCAGAGTGTTATTGATGGGTTGAAGGAAGATATTGGAGTGTTAAAGAAAGCAATCGCTTCGACTCCATCCGCTGATGGGTCGTTAGAGTCTCACTAAGGTGAAGGAACCTGGCCCCAAGAAGTACTTGGGGAGTGAAATTCTAAGGACTTAGAGAACTTCTTATGATACATGGGGTTGTACTTGAAGTTGATTGCTAATAGCTGGAATCAAACATGGCCTCAGCAATTGAGTGATAGAAGGCTTTTTGGACTATGGAGAAAGTTTGTCAACCACCAAAAAAATTGAGGACACCTTTTACCCTATGGAGAAGGTGTAGCGTGGTGATGATAAAAGAGAGACTGATCCTACCAAGAAAACCTTTGAAGGGAGACTCAGGATGCTTCATCGACGGCATACCACATTGTGCTCATAACTACCCAAAGAAGGAGAAACATTCTAATTCGGGATGAGCAAGGCCTCGGAGAATCCCGCAGCTTCTCAATGCCATCTGACACGAGAAGAAGTCTTTCATTAGTGGGTTAATGTATGTAGATGTTGTGGCAAATGGTGAAACCCTAGCACGTGGAGAAAGGGTGCTTTAAGCTTCACTCCTTTACTTCTACTTGAAGCTATCAAAAAAGTTTGATTCCAGCTATTAGCAATCAATTCCCTTTGCTTTGGAATTTGATTTTGAACCTACCATTTCCAAGTCAAGTCTTATGCCTCAATTTGAGCCAAAAAATTGTAGTTTCTGAGGAATCCAGGCAACGAGTCAACCCTCTGTCATTCGATAAAAAATAAGTAGAAAGTAGCGTAGCGAAATATGCCTTCCTCTGGGAATTGACAATTCTAGCTCTATTAAGACTACCTGGGCATTCTTCCTCTCACTAGAAGGCCCATAAAAGCACAAATGAGAGTTATAGTCAACCTGTGCTAGACTGCAAGGTTGGAAAAGAAATCTACTGACCTTTGTAGGGCGCAAAACCCCGATAAAATAAGTAACTGCAGGGATACCCAATCACATGTTAAGCAACTTCAATCTTTCTATCTACACAATCAATCAGATTGAAGTCCTGCAATGTGGCTTCCTTTGGTCCCAAGGTGAAAGTACAAAAATCTTTGCCGTGAATTGGTGGTCCGTCTACCAACCCTGGCAGGAGGGAGGCCTTGCCATTCGTTCTCTTGCACTCAAAAACTTGGCCTTCCAAGCTAAATTGCTTTGGAGACTTATTACATGTACGTCGACTTCATTTGCTAGATAATGAAAGCAAAAGGCTTTCCCGAGAGCTGTCTACTAGATGTGGAGCCTAAGTACTCGGCCTACTCTTCCTGGAAGTCCATTTATGCCAAAAAGCCTATTCTCCAAAGCGGAATAGTACGTGTCATTGGTGACGGCAAGGACACCAACCTATGGCAATCTGCTTGGCTCAATGGTTATTCCTGCATGACCAACTAGCCGGGATCACTCCTTTGGACGTGACCTCTTACTCCCAACCCAATCTATGTTGGTCCATGGGTCCAATCGATGAGATGATTCACTTACTTTCCATTTGGAAAAGGCATAACCGAACTGTTATGTAGGCTTTTGTGGGTTCGAATCCCTCTCTTTTCGTACCCCCATCAACACTTAATTCACCAACATTACCGACCTCCATGTATCAAATAAATAATGAATAGGTCAATTTTCAATTGAATGTAAGAAATCCAATAAAAAGATAGAGCCTAGCAAGGATAGGGGAAGGTAGTATCCTAATATCAGCGAGAAGTGTGAAAAGAAGAGAGCCACTTTGTAAGCGAATAGCTACTGAACATGTCATAGTAACCCAAGGCTTACTTTCACCTTCTTCACTCACTAGAAAAGAATCAATTCACACTTGATTTCATAGTTCTTCATTTTGTTCCTATCCTTATAAGGGTCTTCATACTTCTCATTTTGTCAAATTCCTTCCTTGGAATTAACTCAATTGTTCTCTCATCCTTCACACTGTGCCAATTTTGTCACAACTATACCTGCCCCTTAGGACCAAGGGCTTTTTCACCACCGAATACGAGAAAATGTGCATGAGATTGATTAGTGGGGTGCTGATTCAAAAGTGCGGGCAACTACTTTAACCTTGCCCCATAGAGCAGCGTCGCACTTTCAAGTGATTCAATAGACTCTAAGAATTCATTTTCAATCTAAAATCACAATGAGTTTTCAACTAATTAGAATATTGGACTTCATCCAACCTCAATTTCTTTTTTCTCTTCTAAATTTCTAACAAGAAATAGGCATAAAAGAGGAAGAGTTGGTAGCCTACCCAACAAAGGTAAAGAAGCACTAACGAGGTGCTAACAGTAAAAAAGAGCACCATGGGATCGGGGAGTAGGTAGCTCTCCCTCCCAAGCATGATTTCTTCCATGTGTCACTGCCATAACATAGCGTTATTTCCCATTGGGTTGACCCACCCGCCTCACTAATGGGATGCCCGACTGAACTACTAAGAACTTGGCACCCATCCTGCCAATCTAGTCTAAAGAGTATAAGTAGGACTCCACTCAGGGCACACTTGTTCGCTACAGTTCCCATCTATCTTGTAAAGAACTAGAACTCAAACTGCCCACTATTACGAGACTAGCTCCCCTTGCCATAGAAACTACAGTGCTCTTGCTCCTAAGCTTCCAAATCCTTACTTTAGGGGATTAAGGTAGTGTTAGCTACTTACTTGTATTAGAGTAGGACAATGCCTTTACTCTATTCCTTCATATTTCATATCAGACTTGGGAACTACTATCTCTAAGTCCAGAATAGCAGCCTTGGTTCAACTCCTAGCTCTAAATGCTACCAACTCGTTACTTAGATTTTAGGCAGTTAAGGTTGTTTACTTGCTGGCTGATAAGTCGGGTAACGAAGCCTAAGATTAGATCACTTATTAGATTACTAGTTTGTTTCATTGAGGTTCCCCGCCTAAGTCCCATATCTGAAAGTAAAGACTACAACTCAACGACAAACTGCCTTTACTTGGCTTCAAGTCCCATAAGAGAAGGAAGAATAGCTGGAAGCTAGAGTAGTCACTAGCTACAAACTCAAAAGCTTGTTGAAAGGAAGGCCTTTTCCTTACTTAGCTTAGAGTCCCAAAAGGTGTTATAAGCTGGAAGCTAAGAAGCTACTCATTTATGAGTAGGAGTTCCCATCGATCCAAAACTAGAAGTAAACTCAAACCCTAATTTGGCTAAAAGGACATATTCTTCTAATTCAAAATTACCATTGGAGTTCCTTTTCCCGACAACAGATCAAAAATCTTACTTTCTCACATCATACGTCTTTTGTTCAACCAATAGTGTTCCGCTCTACTTATTATGACTTACTAGTTCCCTTCACTTCAACTCATACATACTATTTTACTTCCAGCTTTTTCCCAAATCAAAGCTACTTGCTTATAAGAGAAGAGCAAGGTGCATAGCTGGCTTGTGAAAGGATGGAAAGGTATCCAGAAAGCAAAGTCACAGCTATTATTTAGGTGCCCTCTCACCTAATACCCTCTACTAAGGATTAAAAGTAGCACAACTATAGAACTCCAGATCTACGAATAGCCGCGGGCAAGCACCTTTCATGAGCAAGTAGCTAGCTTCCACCTTATTTAACAGCAAGGCGTGAAAGCCTTCACCTATAGCTTATACTTCTACTTAGCAGCCCAAAGAAAGTACCCATGCTTCCTTTATTCCTTTAAGAGGCTAGTACACAAGCTACTAAAGCTAGTATACACGCATTTTCCCGATTTCTTTCAGAGAATTACCTCCTAGTTTTTACATGTCCTATCCAGAACTATGGAACTCATCTAAAAAGTCAATTTTCTAGATCATAATGTGAACTCTGAGAATAGGGGTATACAAGTAAACCACCTAGAATCGATCCATGACCCCTAAACAAAAGGAGTCCTTTACCAAGTAAGTTAGGCCACCATCTTTACCCGCCTTAACCGATCTTAGCTCGGACATGCAAACAACCAATACTTACTCTTTTCCCTAGGACAGCTAATCAAAATGAATATGACTTGAATCCCTTATCTTTGAGACTACCCTTAGGACTTTAGAAAGTCATTTCACAGTAGATAAACAGAAGTTATGACAACCCTCACACGAGAGCCAAAAAGAAGGCTTTCATTCAGATAACTCGCCCATACAATAGAAGAGGGAGAGCAATCAATCCAAGTCGCTGAGGGACCTAACTCAGAGTTCCCCTCTAAACTTGAGAGAAGGGAAGAGCAAATTCTACTCACTTTCTTTAATGAATAAAGAAGTCAAACATTATGGGAGCATGTGCTTTAAAGCGATCGAGGGGGAAAAAGATATGCAAGCTAACCTAATGCGAACCAATAAGACCAAAGCTTGTTCCTATTATGAAGTGAAATGAAAAGAATGCTAGCTGACTCTAGCTCTGAACTAGTCCTCGCTAATTGTCCACTCTACCGCACCCGAGAGGTGATCATTAAGAAATATAGTGTTTCACACTTTTTGAGTGCCCCATTGTCCCAATATCCCTAACATAAGTACAACCTATACTCGTGGATCACAAAGCCTTTCTTGAAAAAGAACATCTACCAATTCAAAGTGCACCTATTTCTATGGAGAAAGGAAGTCTTCTCACGGGCCTACATTCCTAAAGCGCTTCTGCATCTTGCTTTCGGCTTAGCCCACAAGAAACATCTCCTTATAGCTCTTGAAGTGAATCATCCATCTCCTTATGCCTTACATATCGTACACCCTCTTTCTTTTCAGAGGTAGAGGCTTGGGCATTAGGTGAAGCCAAATTAGGAACTAGGACGTTCAACCAAAAGAAACATGGATTGATTAAGGATCTATACAAGAAAGTTTGATAACAAATAGACCCGATGGATGACCATAAGTGAAGGATCCAATATTGCCTTTTTCTTTAAAAGAAAGCTATTGCCTTTTGTCATTTCATTTAGATACTTTGTCCGGTCATAGTACCGCATTCTTTCTTATTCCTCTTTTTTTATACATTTCATAGTCATAGTCTTGTATCCATTCCTACCAAAATATCGTTACTTTTTGAAAGGTGAGTTCTACTTCCCTGCCGCAAGGAATTCTATCAACTCTGATTGAAACAAAGGATGACCAGGTAGTGATCATATTAGTATGTATATGAGCAGTTCACCATGAGTAGGAGTTTCTCGATATCAGATCTTGAAACAAAGGAGGACCATTTCTCACATCAAGGTAACTACGATAGGCAAGCTAAATAAATAACTAATGGGATAACTAGCTCCCAAAAAGAGTTTTTGGCCGAGCAATTATGATTGGGAATATATAGATCTTTCATAGGGACCTAACTAACTTGATATTAGATTGCCACTAGGTCCCCACATATTGAATGAGTTAGATATGGACATTCACATTCAAAGACACTTGACTAAAAGCTGACAGGAAGCATTCCTTTAGCAAGGAATCCAAAGCGGATATACCTAACACGATAAACACCCAAAAAGTTTAGCATCTTACTCGGTCAAGTCCTATCTATGAATATCGAGTTCTCCTACTTCAGTAGTGGGAGCAGTCCTTCTGTGATGCAAGTAGCAGGAGGAGCAAAGAGAAAAAAAAGGAAGTGGAGTCGAATCATACACTAAAGGTGCTAGGTGCTTTACCGATCAGAGATATACGGTAGGAGATCTAGTCACCAAAAGTGCTAGAGTAGGATAGGTTTCCTCATGGCAATAGCTCTTTTAAAGGTTCATTTCCCATGGGAGGGTAAGGTTCTTAGGAGTTCTGAGTAGGTGTGGGTTAGGGGCGGGAATGACTTCAAGAAAAAACCAAAATCGTATGACTCATGTATTGAAAGCTCCCATTCCCATGGCTCCTTTCGTAAACTCCGCTCGCTGGTTAACAGTGTGTGTTCAATACCATAAGAAGAAAAAGATGTTGATCAAGGGGAAGGTGACCTACGGGGTGGAGGGAATAGAAATTTATTTTAGGGTTATGTTGTCTTGAAGGTTAGGCGAGGCTCTGAACTTTTTGAACCTGTTGGTAACGATAGGTGCGCAGCAATAAAAATAGCTATTGAATTGACATACAAAGATTTTTTGGTCCAAAGAAAGTATCCTTCATAAGATAAAGCTCGATAACTGGGCCTAAGGAAGAACTCTTTCGTAGCCTCAATTATTTTCTTGTTTGGGTTGCTAAGCATAGACTCAAGCTTCACTTTAGCAGTTCCAATTTTGACAATTGCTAAGGATTTCAAAGAAAATAGGGATGGCCTCTTTCTTGCTTGCGAGTGATGTACAGGTTTAAGGTAAAGGTTGAGTATAGCAAGCTAACCTCTCCTATCCTTTCAATCGAGTACTTCATTCCTCTCGCTTTACTCGAGGTGATATATACCTCCCCTCATTTTGCTCAAGCTAAAGACATGCTTCCCTCTTGCTTTGCTCATGCTAAAGACAAGCTTCCCTTGAAGTTTCTTTCTCTATGCAAGTTTGTATCTAATAATCGTTCAGTCCTGTTGAATCAAGTTTGTTGTTTGTTTACGATAAGACAGTGCCCAATAGAGCCTAGCCTTGAGGATGGATCGAAATGGTCTAGCAAAGCCGGTACTCGCTTGGTGTAAGTACTTCTCAAACTTGACACAGCTTTTCAGGAGAGAACAATTGAAAGGTGAGTTATGTATGCCCATTTTGTATCAACTTCCAATCAACATAGCCCATTTTGTAGAAACTTCCTATCATTGTATCAAGATTTTGTATCATTTTGTATCTATATTATGTTGATACAAAATTGAGATTGAGTGGGTGTTCAGTCGAGTATAGCAAGCTCACTTCTTTCTCTTCTTTTTAGTTGAAAAAATACTTCTCTGATTCTAACTCTGGCACAAGGCAAGAGTTTGATTCTGAAAGAAAGATGAAAAGGGAAGGCCAGGCTTTTAGCAAAACCTACTTTTGATAGAGCCTACTATAGAATATAGTCGATGTAAACTACCAACTTCTTCTCTCTAGTGCCTTGACTTTCAAAGTGAAAGGGATGAATTCTACTCTACTCCCATACAACTAAATTCACTTCATTGAATTGAAGTGGGAGAAGGGGCTTGGACGAGGTGAGGGAAACTTTCTCTCGGAGACCAACTAGGCGAAAAGATGAAGCTTTAGTTGCTGCTTTCTCTCCAATTTCGGGTGGCAGTTTCAAGTTTTCTACAAAATCCTATTTACATATCATGAGCCTTGGAGCAGTTTGAAAAGACAAGTCTTTTGTCATCTTCCAAAATTCTAGGTACAACGAGATGAGAAATCTCATGTGGCATGTCACCACCTAGGAGCACATAAGGAATCCAAGAGGCATCAATGCATCTTGAATCTCTTCAGCCTTTCTGCCTCTTTCCACTGGAAGTGGTTATTTGTTTGCTACTAAATCTAACCTCAGAGCCAGGAAAAAGAAGAAAACTGAAAGGAAAAGTGATTTGCACTGAGTGTGTGCTCCGGAGATGCATTCTTCGACC
Organism: Cymbidium sinense; assembly: GCA_021442155.1. NCBI lineage: Eukaryota > Viridiplantae > Streptophyta > Magnoliopsida > Asparagales > Orchidaceae > Cymbidium > Cymbidium sinense. Next base: position 126,369,876 of record CM038222.1, on the reverse strand, counting down.
CTTTCATTGGCAATCGAATACTAAGGAAGCTAAAGGGTCTTTCTTTGTTGGGGACTGACCTTCTGTCCCCGCTTATGAAAAGTCTAGTCGATACCATAGGTATTGCCATGCGAAGGGCATTACTTGGAGAAATAGAAGGAACATGTATCACACGTGCAACATCTGAAAATGTGCTGCATGAATATTCTACGATAGCAGGTATTGAGAATCAGTACATGAGATTTCAAGAAATTTGAAAGAGCTTGGATTGAGAAGTAATCTCTATGGAGTTAGGGATGCATCCATTTGCGTCAGGGGTCCCAAATCAAGATATCATCTCACCACCTTTTGTACAAATAGTTGACATGACACAACATATAGCTAACCTGAAAGAACCAATTGATTTGTGTATTGAATTACAAATCAAGAGAGATCACAAATATCGTCTGAAATCCACAAATGACTCTCACGATGGAAGTGATCCTATAGATGTTGTATCTATGCCTGTTTGAAATGTGAATCATAGTATTCATTCTTATGGGAATGAGAATGAAAAAAAAGTGACACTTTCTAGAAATATGGATGAATGGAAGTTTCACTCATAAAGAAGCACTTTATGAAGCTTCTCATAATTTGATTGATTTATTGATTCCTTTTCTACATGCAGAGGAATAGGACATGAATTTCGAGGAAAATGAAAACAGATGGAATCTACCACTTTTTTCCTTTCAATACAGATTCATTAATCTTAGGAAAAACAAAAAAGAAATTCCATTGACATGTCTTTTTATTGACCAATCAAAATTGTCTTCTAGGACCTATAATTGTCTCAAAAGGTCCAATATACATACATTCTTGGACCTTTTAAATCACAATCAAGAAGATCTTATGAAAATGGAAGATTTTCGCATAGAAGATGTAAAACAGATATTGGCAAGAGAGCTAGCACTTTCTTTCCCAAGGGTTTACCTTCAAACATGAAATGCAATATGGTGCACTTGCTTACCAAATTGCCTATAATACCTAGAAAAGCCTCCTAAAAAAAGAATAGCAAGACCGAAATTGGATCTCAAATAGTAGGTAAGGAAACTACATCCAATGCAAGCCTTGGGGATTTCGATTTTTGGAAGAAGTAAGAGACATCTTTTTTTCATGGAAAGAAAAATCTGACTTAATGGAGTGTGGCCAAGCAAAGACCTCACCTTTAGTGGAGTATCCAATGCAAGAAAGAGGAGCTAAGCTTGAAACAAACTTCGCTTTGAATGCTTATCCCAGTGAGAAAGGAAGCTCAGAACCAAGGCGCTAGTGCTCTCTATTTCTTTACTATGTTTAAAGTAGGCAAAACCTCTTGGAAAGCCAACAGAGTCAAGGGATAGGTAGGACAAGCTTCCAGTGAGAAAGTATGTTTCTTTTCATCAAGTTCTTTTTTCATAGCTCATAGCAGATTACCTGTACCCTCCTTGAAAGACTAGCACCTTTGAAAATTGGAATGTATAGCCGGTTCGTGGGTTGATCAAAAGCTCTTTTGGGTCCTTCCTAAAGTCAAGCTTGAGATCCATTTTAGTAGTGGCATTCCCCTGTATCCGCGTTTAGAATCTTGTAAGTTGCATTCCAATCAATTGAGTTCTTTCCAAGGCTAGATCTATGAGTCATTACAACAAGTGAGGCAGGAAGTTCTATTGCTACTTTTAGCCATTTAGAGATGCGGTTCAATGGCGCCTCTTTAGGGTGAGTAAGAAGCTATATCTCCATAGGTTGTGATCGTCTTAAAGCTTCTTTAGCAACAAGTCCAAGCCCAATCATGTCAATTTCAAATTTCACTAGAAACCTTCAAATGCAGTAAAATGCGTTCTTTTCGGCTTCTACATGTGCCCCTCCTTAAGCTTTACACAAATGGAAAACTAAGGGCCCATAAGCATAGAGATGGGACTTTAAGTCTTTTTTATGCTGGCTCATTGTGTCTCTCAACTCTAGGGTTTCTGCTCCTCTAAGCGGGGACAATTCAAGAAGAATGAAGAGAGAGATTAGGTTCATATAGATACATTCACATGGAATCAAGAACTAGTAGACCTACTCTCCAAAAAGTCAAAGATCACTCTTCTTTCTAGATTCAATAGTAGTAAGTCACTCGGAGCTGGAGTCTCAGTTCAGTCCTTTCTTTCACCTAAATGGCTTGGCGGTACGACTTTGCTTGACTTGATCAGATTAGTTACATTTACGTTTGTTATGGAACCGACCGCACTTGACTCTATTCATCAGTGGACCGGCTAGGCCTTTTGAAAGCTACTATGATGTTTAAATTGATCTCCCTCTTTGAAAGCATCTTTCCTTTCCATTGATCCCCAATTATTCTTCATACAAAGATTGACTAGTCGTCGATAATGAACATGAACTTGACTATTTTTTTTTTTTTGAAGCATAGATGGGGAAGAGCCCCTTAATGGGGCAAAAGTCTTCCAAATAGGAAAGTGAATGATGCCTCGATATCTACCACATTTAAATGGATCGAATCTTAAGGCCCGATCACAAGGTCAATAAAAAGGACTCCACTCAACCCTCCATGTTGATGGAGGTTGAATTCTCTAATGTAAGTTAGCTTTCATGCTAGCTTCACGGGTTGATGTAAGTAGAGAAAGACTAATTCTAGAGCTTTAAGCTAATAAATGTCTTTGGAAGACCAAGCATGATTCCAAGTCAATGTGAAGACTAGTGTTCCCTCTTTATCCACCTTTGGCTTGTCAAGGAGTAAAGAAGGACGAAAGAAACCTTTGTGGTTTATGAAACCCCTCTTCTCATGGGGTTCCTCTTTAGACTCCGAGGCTTGAGTTTGATCATAGTTCTTCTAGGATAGGGGCTCCCCTCGTGTAGTAGGATAGGAAAGTGTAAGTGATGGTAATCATAATTTGATCCTTTTTTAGATTCTCAACCTTGAGGAGTGCGATATGGTCCATCGAGATTGAAACACTTTATAGCTAGATATATTAGAGCTGGTGGCATTCTCACCAATTTCAATTTAGCCTCCAAAATAGATATCTTGAATTCTCCCCTGGGTGGCCTCCGTGAATTAGTGTGTTTTGTCGATGCCAAAATGGGTTGAAATCCAATTGAGACATTCTATCAAGAATTTGTCCTTTGATTTCAATAATCATGTCTATTTTCATATCTAAAATAGTGATATTCCTTTGACCTATGCAATGCATAAGAAGTATATCTTTCTTTATCTTCCTCACAGAATCTAGATCAGGTTCAAGCGGAATAGCCTAGACGGGATTAGCATGGGGGTTTGAATGGGCGACTTCTTCATCTGAAAAGGGCTCTTCTAAGACTCCTAGATCGAAGAAAGGGAATATTTTTGCATCTTTCTTTGCAACGCAATCTTCTGGTTAAGAACTCAAAAACTAGATAGTTATTCACTGACTACTCATACATGAATGAGTCTTTTTCTGTCTGGAGGTTGATTTGTTCAAAATAGAATGCCTCAACTGGATAAATTGACTTATTTGACACAATTATTCTGGTTATGCCTTCTCTTTTTACTTTTTCTATTTTGATATGCAATGATGGAGATGGAATACTTATTATATACTATGATATGATCAAACAAATTTTGAATATTTTTGTTACTTGATTTTGACCGATTTTGTTTGTAGGTTTGTTTATTTTAGGCTTCAATTTACATCTCATTTTTTAAATTGGAATCGATTGGAAAAGGACTCTCCTTTTATTACAAAGGGGTGGGAAGTAGGTCTCTTTTTTTGTCAACCCTTTTGGCTGCTAAATCTAGAGGACGCAACCACTCTAAGTAACATTAACATGATGTTTTGCAGTGATTCTACTTGAGCCCAAAGCTACCTCTTCCCTCATTCTACCCTCAATATCAAGTGGTAGCTCACTATTTGAGGAGTGGTTTGGTACCAAAAAGAAGCATCCTCTTCTGGGTCACAACAAGAAGAATGTGGTCCACCAACCCAACCCTCTTTCTTCTCCTACCACAGAGCCCTAAGTTCCTGACGGCCCTACAATCCAGGACGTGAAATCAAAGGTGGAAGAATTGGTTTCTTCATATGGGAATAAAGGGCCAGTTCTTCAGCCTTCTTCAGGCTTCTCCGGAAAACCTCTGAAATATTTCTCAAGTTATTGAGGAACTCTTGTCTCGACAAAGGGAAAACTCAAGTATGTTGTAGGTCGGCTCTTGGATCCAAAATGGGAAAAAGAAAGAGGGAGGTCTGGATTCCGGGATGGAGCCGTATGATGCGAGAGTTTCATGTACGATTCCTTTGAGAAGGGTTTGATTATAGTGTTCACTCTATTCTTAAAGGGAAGGAAATAGGCAATAGTGTGATAGCAAACAACAAAGAAAGCTAAGCGTGCAATAAGCAATCTTGCTTGCTCCTGTCACAATAGGTGGGAAGGGGGACTCAAGTGGGGTTGGAAAAGCTTCTCCTTGCATATGTGTGGTAGGAAATGATCTTAGTTAGAGGCCCTTGCTCTGCATGCACCTAAAGGTAGTGTCTAAAAGCTTGGTAATGAAAGTCGCTTTTAGTATCGACTCAGATTGTGAATAAGTAACCTACCAATAGTTTCTTATCCAATCAGCATATCATTTGCTATTGAATCAACTGCTTAGAAAGGTTTCCAGGAAATGAATCAGACGTAGTAAAAGAAAAGACAAAAGGTAAGTGACAACACCCTTTTTCAAACCATTGCCCACATGTATAGCAGATAGCATCCCATGCCTTTGCTTTCCTGCCTTTGTCTGGACGGTTGCATCCAGGCATAAGTTGCCTCTCATCTGCGATCACCATGCACTAAGGTGCAGTATCAACACCACTTTGCAGCCACAAAGAATTGATTGCCCAATATGACATCGAAATCATCTTACGGCACTACTTTTTCAGCAAAAGATATAATTGTCCGCTCCAAGCACCAATGCTCATGTGCACACCATAGGCCATACCCAGGGCTACCAATTGACATCTTGCTTGGATTCTGACCCACCGGGTCTGCACCATCCATTCAGGCACAAAATTGTGTGTGGGACCTATGCCAACCATAGCCAACACATCATTCCCATTAAGCAAAACCTTCATGTACCAGACGAGAGGACTCCGTATGGATGGCATTCAACAATTGCAGAGGATTTACTCGTGTTGGGCTCTCAGAGTTAGATTCCACTTCATTTGTTCGGAAACTAAGGCACACAGCTTCTCTCACTTTGGACTGTCTTTTGCTGGATGGGGACCATTGCAAATGAAAGAGCTAGAGTTTGTCTTTCCCTTGCTCTCTTGTACATCGCTTTAGGCTTGGCTTTGCCACCATCTTTCTCTTTCTTCCCTCTTCTTGATCTTGTCCTTTGACTTGGGCTTACTGGCATCAAATTTAGAAGACCTTCCAAGCTTATATGAAACCAAACTATCCGCAGCATCCATGGAAGAGGAAAATCCTTCACACCTTGCCTCCTTAGTTCAATCTGTGCCCACCCATGATTGGAGACCTGAAATTGAAGAGCTTGTTCTCTGAACATATTCTTTTTCTTGATGTCGAAACACAAGGAACTCTTCTTTCACATATTCCCTCGCCATGTTAGTATGCTTCAATTTCATTAGTGAGTCTTTTGCAACCCATGCTGTCTTGCAAGGAAGGAAATGATCCTTCAATTCCATTCTTTCTTCCCATATTTCAATCGTAGGATGGCCATCATAAGCATCATCCTCCATCCGTCTTCTCCACCATAGTTTATTGGCATCCCCAGATGAGATACATGCTGGTGATTCTGAACTTTTCTCCCTCTAAAACACGAGCAGCCTTGAAATACTCCTCCATATCCCAGAGGAAGTTCTCCAAGTCCTTGGCATTCCAAGTTCCTGAATGATTTTAGGTGCAAACAAAATGAGAGCCTCTGTTAATCTCCCTCGCATCCGCCACCTATATTCTACTTGTTCTTCCCAAGATATGTTATTCAACATATATCTTCTTTAATATCTTAGACTTCGTATCTAGAAAAGAAAAGAAAGTCCTCTCTCATTGCTCGAGTACTTCATTCCTCTCGTGATCAAGGGCTTTTTCGCTCTTTGGCTCAGCTCTTAGTCAAATGATTATCATGAAGTCTATAGCTAATGGGCAGGATTCCTCTTATCTTATTTAACTACTATCCAAACCCTCCCCCTAGGATGAAGGAAGGCTCTTTTATGCAATGCAACATTGCTTCTAGCGCTGTACTACAATTCTTTTACTTCATATCTGGGAATTTGAATCTATGTAACCAAAAACTTGAAAACCTAAACCCTAGCTCAGCTTCCTAGCATGACACATCAACTACGCCATCAGAGACTGGATTAGAGCCTGGAATGATCCTCCACTTGCTAGTCAAGAAATCTCACCACGTAGTGGGCTTCTATCCCCCTAGTTGTCTTCAAAGGATTTCTCAAGAGTGAAAATCTCTCTCCCCTACTTCTAGCATCACAGCCTATACTATTCTCTACTCTCTACTAGCTTATGAAACAAGTTCTACTGCTAAGCTAGTGGGATCGATCTCTTCTACTATTGTCTTTCCTTTGAATCTTTCTAACCTTACCCCGAAACAATGCCATTAAGCTTCCCTGGTCTTGACATGACTGACTGAGCGAGGAAGAATAGTGGAGGCAACCTCCACTCGAATCAACTACCTTTACTTTAGAGATGGGAAAGGAGTAAGAACTGATAGTCATTTCCCTTGAGCAGGCGAGGATGAAATTCATGACTTTTTCATACCCTACCCACCAATACCTATTGCCCTTACTCCAATAGATTCAAAGTGGGTAGACCTATAGATTAGACAATTCCTACTACTGTGCTAAAGGTTAGAGAGGCAAGAAGAAGGCCATCTCTTCCTTAATGAATTTTCTTCTTTCTATCCCTTTGAATAGCAAAGTAGCCCTGCAAGGGCATTAAAGCTTTCCTTCTGAGATGCCTATTTTTCAGTGCAGATGAAGAAGATTGTGGTATAGAAGTCAGTGAAACTGCTTACTCTATTGAATGGTAATAAGGGATGATACTTTCACGGCTTGATAATGCGCTCTGGGATGGCAAGGAATAGAAGGAGCTCTTTTCGCATTTGATTCATCTGTGGGGATTGACTGACCTAATATGCCTAGAAAAGAATGCTACAGGCAATAAAATGGTTTGTGTACGAGGAAAGGCACATGTAGGAAGATGGGGATGAATAATAAATAGGTTGTTAGCTCCATCAGGGCTTTCCTTCCCACCCTTGGTCCTATTGCTATTGCTTCTGATTCATCAAAGAAATTAGCCGCTTCGACTGAACGATGGAATTTTTTCACCGTGCTCTACTGTCTGATAGGGATGAGAAGTATGGCCTGCTCTGTCTTCTTCAGACCCCTCTTTTTGATAAGAGGAGGCTATACTTGAAAATAATAGGTATGTTCAACTAGTTATTTTTACTATTCAATAAGAATAAGAATTTTCAAATGCCTCCTATCTTAACTGGATCACAACTCATAGAATCTATTCCTACTTAGAGGGTGATCAACTTATCCTTCTCGATTAACTTTTACTAAGCTATCCGGACTTCTAGGTAGATATTTGAACTACTGAAGTTGCTAACAACCCCATTCTTTAGTTAGATCCTAGAGTTCGCTATGGACTATCTGATGAGCTATTAAGTATGAACTTAGGATAGCTAACACCATTACGTGAGTGGCTCACTACTTCATCTTTCCACTACTGAACCTGCTAACAACCTTACTTTCATAGACTTCTTGTAGTACTATTTCCCCACCTATCGTCTTTCTTTGATTGATTTGAGTTATGTTGTCTATTTGGTTGAAATGAATTCTAGTGCCTCTAGTGCCTTGCTTTCGCACTTGTCCCTGAGCCGCAATAACTACCCGCCTATAGAGCAATTGCATTACCTGAAAAAGCTTTCACTAGTATTTCAGACTCTCTGAAGCACTACGGACTCTCATTCTTGACTAGTTCATCTGCCTTTCACCCCTTTTCTTCAATAATTGTGTTGACTTTGGCATAGATCAGATCTTCTCTCATAATAGATGTCTGGAACAATCATTAGAAGGGGATGTCCCTCAACGTACTCCTACCTTTCAGAGGTAACTCAGAGGAAGCCCAGAGATGGTATATGAGTGAGAGGCAATTTTCCACAAATGTTTGGTAATAGCTGGCTTATTCCAATCATGAACTCTCTTGAGGCCAAGCCCTCCTTCTCTCGGGAGGTAGACCACGTCCCAAGCCACCTTGGCAGCCTTAGAGATCCCAACTACACCATGCCAGAGGAAAGATCCGAGGATCTGGTCAATAACCTTGCACACCTCCTTCAAAAAAATGAAAATGCTACTCTAGTAAATAGTAGCCCTGAATACTGAACAATACTGATATGATGAGCTGAAGTCTACCCGCATAGGAAAGTCATTTGCTAGTCCATAATTCCACCCTTTCTTTTGGTAATCTTATGAATGAGAGGCCTACAGTCTCTGGTTGTGAGTCTAGTGGAAATAAGGGGCATTCCAAGATACTTGATGAGCGAGGTTCCTTCTTTGAAGCCAAAAAGGTTTTCAACATTGTGCTTAATCTGAAAATAGAATGTGATGACTAAGGTAGAAATAAAAGCTTACACTAACTAGGCTTTTTCTTCTTGGGTGGTAGTTTGTAAGTAGGTTTCTTAGGATCATCAGCTTTCTGTGCAGAGTGTGATTGACTCTGATCAAGCTTAGCTTTCTCTTGATAAGGCTTATTGAGACTATCAAATTTTTACATCTTCTTATTTATTTCTCTTTCTTCAAAAGTCAAACTAGCTACTTTAGACTCTTAATAGGAAATCACTCTGTCTTTCTAAGCTAAAAGCTCTCTATTTTTCTCATTAAGTTCCTGAAGATGCTTCACTTTATATGAAAGTATCTTTATCCTATTTTCTTGACCAACAAAGTCTTAACTTATCCAATGGCGTAGTGTCCACCCAAAGATCATTATCATACACAGGTTCCCTCTTGTTACTAACTCTGACTCCAAGTTTCACTTGTGTTTCCTTTTTGATGATGTTCAGTTTTTCCCAATCAATTATGAAGTTCTATTCCATAGCGGTCAGCTTTTTTCTAAATATATCAGCGTATTTTGACTCAAACCATTCTTCATTGACCAATGATTTTGCAAGACCCTTGTGCTTAATGATTCTTTTGCCTTCTTGAGTCAAAATCAAAGAACTCTTTGGTGCTAAGAAGTATTTCGTTACAATGTATTCTAACTTCAACTTACCTAATACAGTTGATGAGATATCTCCTTCGTGAAGAGGACGCCAAGAATGACAGAGTCCGTATCCGTGTAGTCAAAGTCATGTCTTGAGATGTATGGATACATATGAATCGAGCACAAGTGACCACAGCTGATTGAACGGCTGATATCCATGGAGGATTCCAATCGAGTCAAGACCGTGGTATTGCTCAGGTTATGATTTAGTAATGCTCATTAAGCTTGTCTGCAAGGATAAAATCACTTTTCTTTGTCAAATGGTTATATCGATCAAGATCGCAGACCTCAGTGATCGTGCATTTGGGTTCATACCAAATCTATCGTATAGTGAGCTCATGACTATCTTGTAAACATAGGACATCGCTTCATTACCATTTCTCTTAGCTTCTTTCGAATATGGTGGAAACAAAGCTTTCGAAGGGGCTGCTATTCTTCTATTCAAACAAGTAGCCTAAGATAGGAATGATCAGGTAGCCTATGTCATGCGCATACTTTCACTCTTCGCTAGAATACACACCCATGAATTTTTTGGTTGGGAAGAGTAGAGTTTTCTTCTTATCATCCCTATAGGGTCAGAAAGGTAGAGTGACCTAGAGGACACTCTAAATAAGCTTCAAGAAATCCATACAAGTTGTCTAAATACTGACCTTCTAAATTACTATCCAGACAGGCTTACCCCCAGGCATAGGATAGGACTTCATGATATAGGGATATAAGGAGTTCACATCATAATAGTCTAAATTTGCCCCATTTGGCTTATAACCATCAACATGGCCACCATAGTAACCATGATGAATGAAAGTGTCTTCATTCCGATTTGGGATATGGATAGGCTATTTTTTTTTATCTTCGTACAAAAGATGGTGAGAGCTAGCAAAGACAAGGTTAATTTAGTCACAATATCCACTTTGTACTGAGTCCAATAAATATCTTGAGCCTTTTGCATCACACCACCTAATAGAAGGATATCCTATTTCATATAATCCAACAATTATTCTCTATGATTCTGAAGATTAGATACTTACACTTCTTCATATGGGATTGAGCCTTTTGAACCTAAACAGAGATTTTTTGATAAGTTATTAAGACTACTTGTGAGCAGTGTGATGGAATCCCTTAGACGGAATAGCAGCTTCTTTCCCCGATAGACACCTAACTCATATAGCCAATGGTTCCTCATAAGAGGTATGTACGTGTACTTCACACCATGAGTAGCTAAATCTTTCAGTAATAGAATACCATCGAATCATGAGAAGTTGTGGAAGTAGACCGTTTGAATGGATTTTGTCTAACAACGATAGCTAAATGTTCTCAAAAGTCAAACAACATCTTCTTGCTCCTTTCTTCAAAGGTTTTGAATATAATATCCGGGTTATCTTTACTGAAATATGTCTCAATGCCATAGCCCATCTCTAAAGATAGATCATCACCTAGTCTAACCACTAAGAAACCCACTGCGTAAGGAACATGAAAGAACTGCCTCCGTATCGGCTATAATGAATGGTTGCCTTTGACTTTTTTTCGGTTTAAGTGCTGTGAGATGCTTTGGATAACTATGTTTACTATGTCTGATCGTTCTCGCTTCTCTAGGTTCCACCACCACCTTGTTGTTGATGCATTCTCAAAGCTTGCTAGCAATTTCATCATCTACGATATTTGGCATTGCACTATCATTCATTTCATAAAGATAGATTCTAATAGAAATGCTAGATAGCTCAGAATCATCATAATCCTCTGCTTTCTACCTGACAAGTTGATCAATCAAAGCATAGACTGACAAATCTTTCCCATCTTCTCTCAAAGTGATAGCTTTACTGATTGTAAAGGGAACTTCTCCGGAGGGTATCCTCATGATATAATTCATAGTAAACTTACCATAATCATAATTAGTAGAAGGGTACTTGATTAATAGTCGCATAATAGCAAAGACTATCATATCACAGTCAATACATCTTCAGAATGGCTTCTTGAAAGAAACTCTAGCAATTCTCAATCCTGGATAGGGATCTATGTAATATTCATTCTTGATTTCATTTAGTAAGCTGCCCCATAATACATCAAATATCTCTTTTTATCATCTCAGTAGTATTTACAAAGTCATATTCTTGTTTTTTCATAAGTGCAAACTATTGTAAGAAGTCATATTCTACCAATTACACATAGAAAAATTGAAAGAATTCCATTTATGAAAATAGTTGAATCTTCCCATTTCTTTATTGTAATTGCATACTGTAGTTACATAGTCTACGTCAGCTTCATATATTCTCTTTCTCTTTTTATTCCAAATTCACTTCTGATTTTTCTTGTTTGGTATTCTCTCTTATAAGATTGTTTTAAGATAATTAGGTGGAAGCGATTTATCTGAGGGATATGGCAAAGCCCCACCTTCTAGCAGATTACGAATAAGAAAAGAGTTTCTTAAATAGCCTTCAGAAAAAAATTTGAATATAGATATTTGAAATGCGCATAGCGTAAGAAGCTATAGTAATGAAATTCTCATGAACAGTGTAGACAGGTGCTCTCTTTCATTGCATTTCAAATATCATATACATTGCAATAGATGCATCTTTCTGATGAATGAAGTTGACAAAGGTAGCCGCATTAGTCTTCCTTCGATCTCGATCTTAATTCGGAAGAGTCACTTGATGCCTTTTCTTGTGGATATGATCGTATATCCATAGATTGATTGCTTTTGATTTTATATAGTCCTGTACTGTTTTGAATATATGTAGACTATAGAATACGGGTTTATCCAAGGTGGCAGATAACCAACTAGATTGCTGACCAAATCCATTAGATTGACTATACCCAAAAATCTCTCTTGAAAGAACTTCTTGATGTGAGATGATAATTCCATGCATTCCTTTTTACCTAAGAAGGTAGAAAAATGATTCTGAATATCATTTTACATGTTGATTACCGTCTTATCATATATCATTTTGCATGAAGAGTACTTTGATGCATTTTTGAGTGAGATGAGAACAAATTATGGCAGATATTTGGTATCAATTGCCTCTGCAAGTCAACCTTAAGCTCTACTAGAAAGAAGGTGTAAATATCATTAATCCTTTGATTTCTATCACGAACGAGATTTGTTTGCTTAGCTATTTCTGTATATAACAATAAGAAACTCATGATCTGATAAACACTTGCTGATGCATCTTGTGTGATAGAAATTTTCCTAGGATCAGTTTGACCTCCTTCAATATGTAGAACCTTGCTTATGAACTGATAGGGGTTACTCGCATCAACAACAAACTGGATGATACTTTCATCCGATGAATTCATCAAAATTTGTTGATTGAGATACCATTGATGAGCATCATCATAAGAAATGAACTTCTTCTAATGAAAAGTTGTTGCTGATGTTAATACCTTATGAACTTCTTCTTCACTATTCAATTGAGATTTGGAAATATCCCATTCATCATTTGAACCCAGGTGTATCAGTCTCAGAAAAAACTCTGAGACTTCTAGCCAAATCAAGTTCATGGAAATGTCAGACCCCAGAGCGGTAGATCCGACCACGAAAGTCAAGGAAGGCTGGCAGAGAAAATCGATAACCTTCGTAGGCTGATGCTAGATTGATTATGAAGGTTTCATAACGAGCATGTTGGATACGCACCATGAATTCCTTAAGCAAATCCTGAGAATTACAAACGTTCATCATAGATGAATCCTCTAAGTAAGACATCCTCAATAGGTCGACGGCCTTTTTGATATTCAATGAAGCTAGAAATCTAGGCACAAGTAGATCTTATTTTACTAATAGATCGTAATTCTTCTTAATGAAGGTTAATACATCCTTGTGAATCTCAAAAGCATGCACCTATAACGTGTTCATGATATTGCACAATATAGAGTAATCTTTTCAAAAAAAAAAATGGAAATGGAAATAGTCACAGGAACTTCATAGGCGATAGCAATGATGATAGAAAGAACCTACAGGCATGCTTAAGTAACAGCCAAGATTGGATAGAGATGAAGGTTTTCTTTTAGGGAGGCCCAATTTAGAGGCTTGGTAAATTGAGTTTGATCGGAAGGAGACTTCTATCAAAATACATGACATAATAATTGAATGGTAAATAAGACTTACCTTTCTTCTTATTAGCAACATCTCAATTATTTAAGCTCAAATCTTTGAAAGAATAAGAAACTCTCTATTCTCTAAGAATTCAACCAATAACACACCAAGTGCATATTGATCAACTTTCTATTTTGTTGTTATCAGTAGCCTTCTCCTTGTTAACATTATTTGCAAAATTCTTTTTCTTTCTATTATATTAGAAAAAGTGAATGCTAGATTTCGGTATTTCAATAATATAGCTTGGTTCTTTACATAATTCTTATCATATTACAGAGATATTCGCTTTGTACTCATTCTATCTATCTTCTTAGGCTTCCCAATATGGATGTTCATAGTCCCCGAACCCCTTCTGGATAAACCTTTAGCACTGTGTTCAACCGGCCTCAATTACATAAGAAAATTGATCCAAGATACTTATATGAACCATGTTTGTAGCATTCACCCTGAAGTTCTTAGCCCATGCGAATGCGGGGAGTCACTCAATCAAACTGTTAGTTCTATCTTTCTGCTAAATTCCTTTGACCCAGATAAGAAAGGTAAGAGAAAAACAATGTTATTGATGGTTGGAACCATTATTCTATCTCTTGCACTTGCAGAATCCGTTTCGCAGTATGGTGTATATATAGAATTATGAACATGACATTTAGGCCAGGCTATAATATGCTTTTTCATGTAATGTATAAATCATATCGTGATGGTAGGACGGGGGATGATTGAAGTCAGAACAGTACTATGGAAGATCGAGTTGATGTTAGTATTAAAAGGGATCCAGTCTCTTAGAATAATAATGTGGATGTATACAAACAATCTAAGAAAGTAATAGACTATGGTGGTCATAACAAGACTATTGAGATATGAAAAAAAATCCCATCATTTTGTAACCAGAAAAGAATCTAGAATGTTGAGCCATCCTCATCCTTCTTCTTTTTTTACTATACAAGACACTACCTCTTATTGTCCCTAAGACGGGAGAATCAACTACGACGGTTGTCACCTGATCATAGTCAACGCAGCGGAGACCTCTTCATTGTCGAGAGGTCGATGGTGAATTTCCAGAGCCCACATTTATGATCCGATGTTGAACTTATAAAGGAATAAAATATGGCTTTCATCCAACTTATTGTTGCCGACTTGCTCGTCTCCATCGACGGTCTTTCACGTGGAGAAGTTGCAACGTACGACTTGTGATAAAAAAACACTGTTTAAGATTTTTTTCCGAACCTGACTTGATTGCAAAGGAGGTTCCATGGCAGATTCATTAAGCTACCAAAAATCATTTTTAACTTGGATGGGATCCCGCATGACGGTGACCTCATCTGTTCCCACGGTCTCGTTTTTTTGTGGAGACTTGGAGAGGTCCTGACCAAGCGTTTCAAGGACAAAACGGGCCATAGAAGGCCAAAATTGATGATTTGTTCCGGCTGACTTCTAAAATAACAAGATAGATTAAAGATTTATTTTTTTTTTTTGGAAAAGGTTAAGAGCCGTAGCCCAATTGTATTCCAAAAGTAAAGTTACAAAAGACTAATCCCTTACAGGACTGAAGAAATAAGAAAAACTAAACTAGGACAATGGTTCTAGAAATCAACAAAGTCGGTGAGAAAGAAAATCCTACAAAGAGTAGGAGCAAAAAGCTGAATGGACTCAGGGATACAAAATACATCAACAAAGTCTAAGATAAGCACAACACAAAAACAATCATATAGGGACAGGAATGTCCCCACGCTGTCTAGTCAGCCTCCAAACAATCCCCAAACCGACCAAAAAAAAAGAATGCTCGCCAACAAAAGGGATCGTGGTTGCAGAGACCAGTGAGAAGGAGCATTTCAATAGATCAATAAGTTGTGCTATGAAATCCTCATCATCGTCCATTACAAAAGCAGCACAGCTATCCACCAAAAACCGCAGCAAACCGTAGCAGCAAGGGAGAAGATCAAGGCAGATTTCTGTTCTTATCAAGAAGTCCATTACAAGTAGAGAGTAAACAACAAAAACCAAAATGATAACAGCCATAACCTCCATATAAAAAACCATAGCCGATCAGAAACAAAGAAAGAGAAGAAAAAACCTTCCACCTCGATATACCAACATAATGATAGGGAGAAACAACCAGCCACCATATATAAAGCTAGAGAAGATAGCCATAAATCCCACAGCCAACCAAAGGAGATCCGGAAGAAAACAGAAAAAGAACGAGCAGAAAACAAGAAGAGCCATAATACCAGTACAGAAGGACCCATAACCAGCAAATAAACTCCTGCTAATTCTCCACGACAAAAACCGCACAGCAGAAATACTCCATAAATGAAACAGAAGATGAAATGCAGGAACAGCAAATGAACTTCCAAAGACAAAAGAAAAAGTCACAAGTAAGAGGATAGTTAAGGAGGGAAATAGTTTTTCCAAGTCCGAATTAAATCCTGCACATAGCAAGGCCAAGCAACCTTTAATTTCCACTTTTGCAATTTAGCTGAGACCCTATCCTTAACTTGCTGCGATAAAGCAGCAAAGGGGAGAGAGGTAGAAGAGAACAGGCGGTTATTCCTTTCTCTCCACAAGGTATATACAAGAACAGAAATAATCAAAAGTTGTAATCTTTGAAACACTTTATGCTCCCCATCATCAATAAAATTAAGAACCTGCGGGAGAGTAGACTGCAGCAAAAGAAAAGTACCATTTGGAAGAAGAGCCCTCACTAATTTCATAGCCAATGGACATTCAAAAAACAAGTGGTTGTGAGATTCTAAAACGAATGACAAACAAAGAAAAGGAGTTGGGTTCCAATCCTTTATTTGCAAGTTTATCGATATTTTAAGACCGAATATAAGCCATCCAAAGAATATAGAGCATAGTTAATAGAAAACCTTTAAACCAAATCCCTTTAGTCCAATCTAAAGAGGGGTGAGACTCAAAGATGGCTTCTCAACTTTTGGGAGATAACTTTTAAGCCAACTAATAGAATCTAAACCATTCTCAATAGAAGTATCCAAAATCTTAATGGATAACCAAGGATGAGAGGACTCAAGAAGAGGGGAGGTTCCATTGCCCATTGTGGATAAGAAAATGAACCTTAAGATCTCGAGAAGTTTAACTGTTTCAAGCCATTAACTCCCAACCAATAACAAAGGGAGTGACCATTGCACCAAGGATCAAAGTATAAAGAAAAGCATTACCCTCTCCAACTTGAAAATGCAATTTGTTTTAAATTTTTCAAAGAACTTTGACAACTGATTTCCAAAGAGGAGAAACTCTATAAATGCAAGGATTCCATAGAAGTATATTTAGCTAAACACCATTTAGCAAAGGAGTCTCTCTCTTGCAAATTTTCCACATTAATTTCAATTTGCTAATCACATTAAGAGAAGAAGCAGAGAGTAACCCAACTCCTCCTTTGTCTTTGGGTAAAGTAGTACGTTCCCAAGAAATAGTATGCAACTTTTTTGCCTCCAATGATAGAAAAATTTATGAAAGTAGATTTTTTGATGATACCATCCTGGAATAGCCATAGAACGAAACCAGTATGATAAATAACTATTAATAGATGACCTGATAAGCTGCAACCTTCCCCCTAATGAAAGGAACTTACTTTTCCAACCAGCTAACCAAACATGTAGTCTGTCAAAGAGAGGTGTGAAATGAGCCATCTTGATTGTGCCTTTAATAAGAGGGAGCCCCAAGTATTTGAAAGGGAAAGAACCCAATTGAATTCCCAAAACAGAATAAGCATTATCCAAGTTCCTTGAAGAGAGACACAAAGAAGATTTGGAATAATTCACCTCAAGACCCAAATAATACTTTAGAGATTGAAGAGTAGAGTTTAGTGAGGTGAATGTAGAAGAGTCAACGCATCATCACAAGGAGAACATATAAGAGAGATGAGAAGAGCATTGTCCAACCAGAGAAATAGGATTATATAATCCTTTGCTGATTTCATTTTCTAGCATACATGAAAAAGTGTCCATGGCCACCGTAAAGAGGAAAGGAGACAATGGGCAACCCTGTCTAAGACCATTGGAGGAAGAGAAGTAACCAGAAATATTCCCATTTAACACAATTGAAAAAGGCACATCAGAGATACAAGCTTCCACCCAAGTAGTAAATCTCTTAGGAAAACCTTTGTCCAGAAGACGATGAATCAATGCTCTTCTATTAATTTTATCGAATGCTTTTTTCAAATCAATTTTTGTTAAAAAGTAAGAACTATTAGAGGTAGAGAACTCATTGCATATCTCAAAGGCCATTGCCAGATTATCAGATATATCTCTTCCTTTAACAAATGCGGATTGAGAATTATTGATAATAGAAGGAAGATATCTCTTCATACGATTGGCAAGGATTTTAGCCACCACTTTATAGAAAGTGTTACATAATGAGATAGGACGATAGTCTTCAATTCTATTGGAGTGTTTCACCTTAGGTATGAATGTTAAAAGAGTATGCTTGAAACAATTGGGCAATCTAGAATTCGTGAAAAAGAAAAGAACTGCATGAACAAAAGATTTGCCAATAATACTCCAAGAATCAATGTAAAACTTTGAATTAAAACCATCCGGGCCAGGCGATTTGTTTACACTGATACTATTCAAGGTAGCAATGATTTCCTGTTCAGTAACCTCAGCATCTAGATCAGCTGCAAGATCTAATGAAAGACAACTCCCAGCAGGAAAATTATGAACAGGTAAAATAAGAGAATCATCACAGTTGAAGAGATTTTCATAGTACTTACAAAAAATAGCTGAAATATCCTTATGATCAGAAAAGACCCCCATATCAGTTTGCACTTCTCTAATCAAATTGGAGCTTTTCCTTTCCTTAATAGAGAGGTAGAGGAATTTTAAATCATCATCAGAGTGAGTAAGCCAATGAGCTTTAGCTCGCTGTTTAATCCAAAGCATTTCCTTTATAAGTAACTCAGAGTATCTATATTTGATTTCCTTAGCATCATGAATGAGATGGATATTGAAAGGATCTTTTTCCAGAAGCCGAAAAACCTCACTTTGTTCTGCTTTAAGAATATTGATTTGCTGCTGTAAGGGAGAAGTGTCCCTATATCTATCTTTCAACATATTTCTAACAAGCTTTAGCTTGATAGAGAGAACATAAAAAGGGTCTCCTTGTATGTAATTGTTCCAAACCTCCTGAATGTCATCCTTAAAGCCAGGCTTTAGAGACCAATAATTCCTGAAGAGGAAACGATGAGATACCAAAGAGGGAGCTTGTAGAAGAGTTACCAAAGGCGAGTGATCCGATGATCTAGAAGAGAGGACTTTATAATATGAAGATGGGAACATGTCAATCCAGTTGGAGTTGCAAAAAGCCCGATCAATCTTAGAGTAAATAGGATGTTCCAACTGCTGATTGAACCATGTAAAGTGTAAGCCAGTGCTAGGGAGTTCCATCCATCCACAATCATTAACACAATCTTTAAATTCCAAGGATGAGTTGAATGAAACCAGGTTACCCCCTTGTTTGTCCTTAGCACTTAAAGGACAGTTAAAGTCTCCTAAAATAACCCATGGGAGAGCATTAACATCTGGCAAAGCCTTTAAAGAAGACCACAAGGAGGAACGAGCAATAGAATCATTTTCAGCATAAATACTAGTTAAGAGAAAGTCGTTTCACCTCGAGCGTAAACTCTACCATGGATAAATTGCTCACTTGCAAAGTAACTCAAAATTCAACCCGAATTCCATTTGATCCAAAGGCCACCATTTGCACAATCAAAATTATTTACACAAGATTCTCAAATAAATTGTAAGAAGAGACCGATTACTATACAGGATTGAAATGAACTTTGGTTTCCAAGAGACAGAAGATCTAAATGAAAGTCTTTAATAAGCTTTCTGTGAAAGTCTTCCAATGAGATAAACCCCTAACATTCCAACTACCAAATGATATTTGATTCATTGGGAGGAGGAAGAAGCGGGTTTTTTACCCTTTTTCTTGTTCCCTTTAAGAGGAGTCGGTATGGGATTAGAAGAGGAAGAGATATTCCCTCCTGCTAAATGAGAGCTACTACCTTCATGAAATCCTTTATCTATATCAATACCAGTAGGAGGTCGACCAGGGGTAAGCAGAGTAACCACACCAAGAGAGAGTTGATCGGCTGAGTTAGTGGGATCAATCGAATCCTTGATAGAAACAGAAGCATCAAAACACAAACAATCCTCCTGAGGTGGAGAATGAGAAGGTAACTGATTAAGGTCAGCTATAGAGGAGGAGGAAGGACATATAGAAGTCTCCATAATCTTGTCATCCTGTGAGGTATTAGTAGAAGAAGGAGGGGCAGGCAAGATAGTAACTAGTGACCAGACCTGAGGGTCTTTGTATGGGTATATATTCCTTGGTAATCTGTTTAGTCACTTTGACAGGAGCTTTAGGAGGGGCCCGACTGCGACTGCGCCCTCTGGGAGGAAGCGAGGCAGTCGGGTTAAGAGGACAAGTACGCAAATCGTGAGAGAAGGTATTACAGGTCGAGCATACGGCTTCCAATCGTAAACAACAGACTGCATGAATCTTTTCCCATTTAGATTAATCGGAATCGTATCAGGAAGAGGAGAGGAAGTAGAAATTTGGACGCAGATTCGCGCAAATGTTATCCGGGATCTAGCCGCAGTCAAATTATCCACGGCCAAGGGAACACCGATTTTGCTAGCAACCCTAGAGAAACCAACCTCATTCCAACAACAGAGGGGAAAATTAGGGAGTTTAATCCAAATCGGAATCTCAGAGATAGGATCGTTCGAAGGCCGAAAGTCCCAAGTCCATTTTGGAAAATGAAAATTGAGAAAACAAGGGCCGTGATTCCACACCAAATCATAGTCTTCTTGACAATTGAACTTAAACAGGAAGTAATCACCTTCGAAAGAAAGTAAATCTAGCGTACCTTTAAAATTCCATTTCTTTTGATTGGATCCATAATGCCACCGATCGAGTGACCAATAAGGGAGAGATGCCATTCTTCCTTTCCAGCAGACAAATCATCCTCTGAGAAGTCCACTTCATTGGAATCCGACGGCACATACGCAAGGGGGACGGATTGAGCGTTTCCTGATTGAGAAAGAAGTAAATCTTTCCAAACCGAGAGAGATCCAGCAGGTTTTGGTGAGATGGGGGAATGCATATGAGGAGGAGATGAAATTAAAGGGGGAAAGGAACCAATCGAAGGTAGCCATCCTTGAGAGCCTGACAGGAGGTCGAGGGAGAAGGGAAGAAGTCCCTAAGAAGAAATACAGAGAGAGAGGAGAAGAGGAGGAAACGGAGGAGGTGGAGAAGGAGAAGAAGAGCAAGCCACCAGCTTACCATCATGACGGAAAAATAAGTTTTATTTAAAGATTTATTTGATGATGTTACAGCTTTTTAAAGATAATTATAAAGTTATTATAATAAAAATAAAATTTTTGAAAAAATTATTATGAGTATTACAAATATATATATTTTTTAAAATTTAAATAGTAGATTTCTAATAGCTACTAAATTTTAATATTTTTAATTTTCAAATATAACTACTAAAAAGTTGGAAATAAAATATAATTGTGATTACTTTTAAAAAAAAAATAACTAGTAAACTCATCAAATATGTACAAAGTCAAATAGAATGTGGATGGGGCTAAATTTGTCTTTTAAGATGTTTTTATCCTTATTTTATTATGACTAAATAATATTGACTAGAAAATCTTTTATTAGAATTGATATGACACTTAAAATACTACTAGTCGAAGCACGAATCTTGATGCTAAAAGCAAGCTGATCCGAAGTTGAAACTGGTCGAGATCGAGCACTTAAAATATCCGGAAACTCACGGGATGTCAATTAAACTCTCAAACATTAAGTGTTTATAATCATCGGCGTCTCGGAGATCTATCGAGCCCAAGATCTCATATACTTCATTTGAGCATTCAAATACACAAATACATCATATGATCAAGGGAATCATCATGAGCGTCCAGATGGAGAGGAGTAGTTGGATTTTGCATGTATTTAGAGAGGCTCCTCCAATCTATAAATATCATTCCTCATATAAGGGAGGCCAAGCAAGAGAGGGAGAGCTCTAAAGCTTGAAGATTCTCCAGATTCGCCACCACGGTCGTCAATACCGCCGCCGCGATCCTCGCCGTCGTCAATCTGCCGGTCCCCATCATGGCGACCTTCATCATCATCGATGTCCATTGTTCACTATTATCTACACTATTATCACTTGACTACATAGTTTTGTTCCCCTTCATATGCAATCCTTCCCGTTTTGGAAGATTTTGTACTCACAAACAAATACATAGTGGAAGATTTTTTTCTTGGGCTAGGCCCTGGTTTTCCTCTTTTGAGATTTTTTGTAAAATTCTAGAGTTTTCTTGTTCACTCTTTAAATACATGTGTGTGAATTTCACAACAAAGCTTAAACTTTCACTCTACATGGTGGTTTTCTAACACGTATAGAATATTCTCTAAATATTTAACAGAAAAAATCATCAAAATACCCGATTAAAATATGTACAAAGTCAAATACAATGTGGATGGGGCTAAATTTGGCTTTTATGATGTTTTCATCCCATCATTTTGTAACCAGAAAAGAATCTAGAATGTTGAGCCATCCTCATCCTTCTTCTTTTTTCTACTATACAAGTCAACTACCTCTTATTGTCCCTAAGACAGGGAGAATCAACTACGATCATCATCTGATCATTATTCTATCTATTGCACTTGCAGAGTCCGTTTCACAATATGGTGTATATATAGCATTATGAACATGACATTTAGGCCAGACTATAATATGCTTTTTCATGTAATGTATAGATCATATACTATGGTAGGATGGGAGATGATTGAAGTCAAAACAGTACTATGGAAGATCGAGTTGATGTTAGTACTAGAAGGGATCCAGTCTCTTAGAATAATAATGTGGATATATACAAACAATCTAATGAAGTAATAGACTATGGTGGTCATAACAAGACTATCAAGATATGAAAAAGAATCCCATCATTTTGTAACTAGAAAAGAATCTAGAATGTTGAGCCATCCTCATCTTTCTTCTTTTTCTACTATACAAGTCAACTACCTCTTATTGTCCCTAAGACGGGAGAATCAACTACGATCTCAAGATTTCTTTATATATATATATATATATATGTGTGTGTATATATATATATATATATATATGTAGGGAGGATCCAAGAAAATTTTTTCTGAGGAGACACAATAAGTAAAAATAATAATATACTCTTATACAAAATAAAAAGTAAAGCATAATGATAACAAAATAAAAAATTAAGCATCTTAATAAGATAAATTTTATTCATATTAGATATCATCTATAATTTATCCCTTAGAGTCCTCATATTTTAAAATTATCATAAAATCAATTCATTATCAACACTCCTAAATATATCATTTTAAATATATATAATAAAATAATCTTTCAAGAAAATTAACAAAATAATAGCAATATATATTGAAAATAAGTATATCAATGTTATCATATAAGAAAAACTCACTGAAAGATCAAATATGATTTTTATTAATGACACTATAGCTTCACATAATATAATATAAAAGTGAATATCCAAATAAAAAATATATATTATCAATGTTCTTGAATACCTTAAGAAATTTTTATTGACATACATAGATAAAGCGAACATCAAACATAACTCAAAATTTGATTCTCATCGAAGAAAATAACTACATAATATTTGATATAGAGAATTTAAATTAGTTAAATTTTCACCAATGCCATCCACAGATTTTCCAATTTGAAAAGAAAAGAGTTTGTAACTTTCCAAACTATTTTTCAAAAGAATAGCTGCACTTATTGCATTGTCCACAAAACACACATTAATATGAAGAGTCTAAGAAGTCATATCTTTAAGATTGTTACTAGTCGCTCATGTTTGTGAGAGAAAGAAGTTTTTCGGGCAATTGGCTAAACTCCGAAGAGCATCTGAAGCCTAAGACGAAGTGACGCATGCAGTGGTCAAATCAGTTTTACATTAATTCACTGATTATGCTTTTTTTTTTGGACTTACATTAATTTGTCAAATTTTAATATCTGCATCAATCAAATTAAATTGTTTAATTATCAACATTTTAACATCAAAATTACTCGCATATGATACTAGCATAATAATAATAATTTTTATTTTTGAAAAATATTAGTCATGGGGTAAATCATAAAAATATTAGACAAACAAATATTTTTAATTTTTAAAAAAATAAGTGTATTTAATACTAGAGCTTAGAACAAAAGATTGATTTTTGCCTTTTTCACCATTGGAAACAAGAGACCATTTGATGGCATTATAGAAGAAAGATGAGCGCATTCTAGCCGATAATGATAGATGATCGATCAAATCTGGTAACCCCGAACTAGGTATACCTCTACCAGAAGGAAATGACAATGATGGAACAGTGGAGGCCTGTGAGGTTGGCTACGTGTGTTGAGTCCGTGTGTGACTGCAGGACTTTGAGGAATAGCCGAAGCCAAAGGCGAAGCTATAGGTTCAGGATGCGGCACTGCAGCAAGATTCTCGAGCCAACTTGGAAGAATGGGGGAAAGCAAATATGTCAAAATCTAATTTTTCTTTTTTTTTCTTTATTTATTTTGTATAAAAGAGGGTGGGCCAGTGGGGGCACGTGCCCCGAGTGCCCTCATAGTGAATATGCCTCTGTATACATGCATGGATGGGGTATATATGAATAAGATGGTGATTAATGGCATGAATGGGATGTTTTGGTTTAGTCGTGCATGGTTATGATGGCCATGGATGTATGAAGAGTTTAATGTAATGCTAATTAGATGCTATTTGGTTAGATGTGACATTTCTTAATTCATTTCTTTCCTCCTATTTGATGCTTCAAAGATTAATCCTAACTTCAAAATTGTGCGCCATTATTAATTGTCATAAGATTTTTAGAATAAACTCGCTTACGAGAAAATAAAAATGATTGCCTATATTAACATTTAATTAAGTTTTTTACTTGTCAAATTGCATTAATAAAAAATTCCTATTTTTTCTTCTATTTTCCTAAAATTGTTTCAACATGGTCGCCTCAATTAGCTTGTAATATGGGCTATTAATTGGCCATTTTTCAAAATTTGTATTTTTTCTGTTGCGTGCTAGAAAACCAGTTGCAGTAGAGTGAAAGTTTACACCTTAGCTTTGTTATGAAATCCAGCACACACACAAGTATTTAAAGAGTGAACAAGAAAACTCTAGAATTTTTACGTAGAAAATCTCAAAAAGAGGGAAAAACCCGGGCTCAAAGAAAAAAATCTTCCACTATGTCTATTTGGTACAAAATCTTCCGATACGGGATTACGATTGCATATGAGAAGGGAACAACAACTATGTAGTCCGCGTTCAAGTGGTAGGATTCTTAGTGGTAGCGAGATGGTGGTGAGCGTGAGGACATGACGATGAAGGTGTCATGATGGAGACCGGAGATTGACGACGGCGAGAATCGACCACGGCGGATTGGCGGCGGCTGGTTGGCACGTCAGTGGTGGCAGGATTGTGCTTGGAGAATCTTCAAGCTTTAGAGCTCTCTCCTCTCTCTTGCTTGGGGTCTCTTCATATGAGGAATGAGGGGATATTTATAGATTGGAGTAGTGGCGTCTCTGTAAATACATGCAAAATCCGAACCACTCCACTTCATCAGCGTCTTAGAATGATTCCTTTGATAATTTGATGTATTTTAAGTATTTGAATGCCCAAATGAAGTTGAAATTATGAGATCTTGGGCTTGTTAGATCCATTCGTCATGGCCTCGATTTATTATAAACACTCCATGTTTAAGAGCTATTTATGGATTTAAGCGATATCCCAAAGTTTTAAATGATATTTTAAGTGATCTCGACTAGTTTTAACGAGGATCAACTTGCTTTTGACATCAAGATTCGTGCTTATTTAGTAGAATTTTAGTATCATATCGGATGCCCCTATTTTGGATGACATTATCTCAATCATCCAAAATATATATAATGAATACTGAAAATAGCGGTCTTCAATTAAATTTGCAGTCCATTAACCATTCATTTTGAGAGAAATTTTCATGTGAGTACAAGATTGTGATAAATTGAAAGCGGGTCTGAGGGCACGGATGTGTCTGGATCTGCGTGAGTTTCAGGTTATGGACTCATCCCAGGCACTCACAGTGCTTCTGCGAGCATCCATGAACTGGCCTAGCAGACATGGAGCGTCATATCGGACATGGTATGCCATATGTATGAGAGCCTTGTCAGCAGGTTGGGCAGCGTGGTGGCCTTGAGCGGTATTGAGCCGGTGAGAAGATGGCTCTATGAACAAATGAGGACTTCATGAGAATATGGACCTGGATGACGTCTGAACAAATAATGAAGGGATGAGCGGCATGAGCTGGCGATGGTAGCCAGGCCGGAGAAGAGCTGGTACTGCCGTCAATGCGAGAGCCTGGAGTGTGAGCGAGTGAGTAACCTGTCATAGCCTCTTCTGTGGTATTGTAAGTCTTGTAGCGATCGTGCCTATGGTCAAACCATATGATGATATTTTTCCATTTTGTTCTTTTCTCGGTTAAGCGTTGCTTGGATTTTAACATTTTCTATAGGTCTATAAAACCCCAGGTTCAAGGGAGAAGGCACCTTCTCTTCTTGAGAGAAGGTCATTTGGTGATCAGGCGTAGTTCATGTGAGGCTCCGATTTCCCTCGAGAGCCTTGTCGGACCGACCGGGTTCGAAGGCGATCAAGGCCCGTAGTTCATAAGGCGAGGCTCTAGTTTTCCCTCGAAAGAGGCATCAACTGCCCTTGTCGGACCGACCGGATTCGGAGGCGATCAAGGCCCGTAGTTCATATGGCGAGGCTCCGGTTTTCCCTCAAAGAGAGTGTACCACTTGTCCGAGGTTGGAAGCAATCAAGACCCGTAGTTCATCTGGCGAGGCTGTTTTCCTCAAAGAGGCATCAGCCCTTGTCGGACCGTTGAGGAGGTGATTCGGTGAAGAATCGCGATGTGATGATGATGGCGGAATGTCGGAGGAGATGACCGCGATAGCAGTGGACGGCGGAGATTACCGATGATCGCGGTGGTAATACGCAGTGGTTCGAGCGAGTGGTCGAAGCATCGATAATATCAGCAGTGGCACCGTGTCGTAATGAGAGGATGACCGGCGATGATGGTGGTGACCCGCGGAGATTGCCGACGAAGGTCGGCGGCGGTGACCGGCGATGGTGATGATTTTTGACCTATCCGAGGTTATTTTTCAGAGTGTAACTCAATGATGTTAACATGTATGGAAGAGGTTGAATTGAATTTGGTGAGGATTTTGACCCATCCGAGGTTGTTTGTTAGAGTGTTACCCGATGACGTTAACCTGTGTGGAAGAGGTTGAATTGAATTGAGGATTTTTGACCTATCCAGGTTGTTTGTCGAGTGTGACTTCGATGGCGTTAACACTATGGAAGAGGTCGAATTGAATCCGTTGAGGATTTTTGACCTATCCGAGGTTGTTTGTCAGAGTGTTACCCTATGACGTTAACCTATATGGAAGAGGTCGCGGGATGTCCACCAAGGACCTTTTGACCTATCCTAGGTATCAACCAAAGTGTTACTTGATTTCTTACCTATATAGAAGAGGTCCGATCAAATCCCCTTGGGATTGATCATGCCCGATTGATATAAAACATGAGTTGTATATTTCTTAAGTGGGAGGATTAAATGAAGAAGAAATAAGCTTGTAAGAAAAAGCTATAAATACTTTACTTTGATAAGTTCGGTGATACAATCATAAGACGATTTTAACATGGATATGAGTTTCAAGAGGAAATGACAATAACAACAACAACAACAAGTCTTTATCCCACTAAGTGGGGTCGGCTACATGAAGAGGAAGCGACAAACGAGACAAAATAAAAGTTGCAATAATTAGCAGTAGGAATTACTGATAATATTTTCGGAGATTCTCAGTGTTCCAAGTTTGAGGTGGAGTTTTTCTTTCTGGATCCTTGAGCTTGAATGTTCATGGCTTGACCATAGCTATAACCATCCCAAAGAGGTGAGAGTTTATTGCGTTGAGGGCCTTTGCAGACTTGAGACTCGTGGGACCAAGTCACCGGCAGATATGGGATGAGGTTTTACTCTTACTGAAGTGACGAGCTGGTGATAAGAACCGGTCCAGTAGGGCCATGTCATGAGTTTGAGTAGGTCAGTCTTTGTCGGAGTTTTTCTTCATTACCATCATGATCGAATAATTAAACTCTTGGACTTGGAACCCTAATATCTATTGGTATAATAGCTTCTATGCCGAAACACAAGTTATATGGTGTCTCACCAGTCGGGGTGCGCGATGTAGTGCGGTAAGCCCAAAGAACATTAGAAAGCTCATCAACCCATTGCCCCCCAGCCTTCTCAAGACGTATTTTAGTCCTTTGAGTATAGTCCTATTGGTAGCTTCAGTCTGTCCATTAGTTTGAGGATGTGCTACAGCCGTATGTAGCAGCTGAATGTGAAAATCTTTGCAAAAGGATGTAAAGACTTTTCCAGTAAATTGGGTTCCATTGTCAGTGATGATCTTTGCAGGAAGACAGAATCGACATACTATATTTTTCCAAACAAATTGTTTAGCATTTGCCTCTGTGATTTTAGCGAGTGGTTTGGCTTCCACCCATTTAGTGAAGTAGTCGACGGCTAAAATAATAAACTTTTGTTGCCCTGATGCTATCGGAAAAGGTCCCATGATATCAATTCCCCATTGAGCAAAAGGCCACGGGCTTTGAAGGGATGAGAACTCTGTATGCGGCATGTGAGAGATGTTAGAGTGCAACTGACAACTTGCACATTTTTTGTGAACTCCAAGGCATCTTGTTTCATCATAGGCCAATAGAACCCTTGCCTTATAATTTTAAGGGCTAGCGCTCTTCCTCCTAGGTGTTCTCCACATATCCCAGAGTGAACCTCTCTTAATGCGTAATCGGCCTCTGAAGGTGAGAGGCATTTGAGGTACGGTCCAGAGAAAGCTCGTTTGTATAGTTCACCTCTGATAATAGTAAAGTTTAAAGCTTATCTTCGGAGACGAGTTACAGAAGTTGGGTCTTCAGGAAGGGTTCCTTCTTGTAGAAAAGACGGGATGGGATCCATCCACGAATGTTCCTTTATCTCATTAATTGCTTGTATTACCCACGACTCTAGGATGCTATGAAAATATATTTCTTCAACATGCTTTCTCTTAAATAGATCTCCAGTAGCAGATGTAGCAAACTTAGAAAGAGCGTCAGCTCGAGTATTCTTCTCTCGCAGTATGTGAATGATTTGATGTGTCTTGAAATGGGCAAGAAGAGACTTTACCAAGTGGAGATATTGCACTAGCTAAGGATTATGAGTATTAAAGTTTCCCTCAACTTCGGAGGCGACAAGCTGAGAGTCAGTGTAGATTACTAAGTCTTGATCTTCACAATCAATGGCGAGTCTCAACCCTACGATGAGAGACTCATATTCAGCCATATTATTAGTTGCAGGAAATTTTAGGTGAAGTCCATACTCTAAGGTATTTTGCTGGGGGGAAATAAGTAAGATTCCCGCACCAGCATCGGTATTTCCTAAAGCTCCATCAACATAGAGGGTCCATTGAGGAGACGAAAGGCATGTAGCAGATAGCTCCTCTGGAGTTGGGGCAGTGCATTCCACTATAAAGTATGCGAGTACTTGAGACTTTATAGTAGGCCGAGGTAAAAAATTTATATCAAATTCTCCCAATTCTACAGACTATTTAATTAACCTCCCATATGCTTCTGGTTTCTGTAGGATGGCCCTTAATGGTGAATGAGTGTAGCGATAGATGAGCTTGGAAGTATGGGACATTTTCGCGAAAACTAAAGCCAGAGCCACCTTATCTACAAGTGGATAATGACTTTCTATATCAGAGAGAATTTTACTTACATAGTAAATTGGTTGTTGTATCCCATTTTTTCTCTAAAAGCGAGCTTATCACGTGGGAAGACTGCGAGATATAAGCATCTCTCCTTGGATAGGCTTGGATAGTAGGGGTGGAGATGCTAAATACTCCTTTAGTTGCTCAAAAGCATGACATTCATCGATCACTAAAATTATTATTTTTAGCTCCCTTTAATATTTTAAAGAATGGCAGTATCATCGAGCAGCTAGAAGCGGGATAACGCAATTCATCCATTCAAATGTTGAACTTCCTTAATATTCTTGAGAGGAGTTATATCTTTGAGAGCTTTGATTTTCTCGGGGTTGGCCTCTATCCCACGGTGGGTTACCATAAATCCAAGAAATTTTCCCGACGTAACCCCAAAAGAACATTTGATCGGGTTGAGTCGCATGTTATAACATCGAATAAGGTTAAAGCATATTTCTAAGTCAGAAATATGATATGATTCTTCCAAGCTTTTCACTAACATGTCATCCACATATACCTCCATTGTGCGGCCTAATAAGTCTTTAAAAAGCTTATTCATAAGTCGTTGATAAGTAGCACCAGCATTTTTTTAACCCAAATGACATAATTCGGTAACAGTATAAACCTTTATATGTTTAAAATGTTGTAGCTTCTTCATCCATTGGGTCTATTTTTATTTGGTTGTAACCAGAGTAAGCATCCAAAAAACTGAGCATTTGATGTCCAGATGTAGTGTCAACCAATTGATCAATTCGAGAAAGAGGAAAACTATCTTTCGGGCAAGCCTTATTAAGGTCAGTGTAATCAATACACATTCTCCATATTCCATTTGTTTTCTTAACCATGACAACATTTGTTAGTCATGTAAGGTAATGTACCTCTCATATGAATCCCGCCTAGAAGCTTATTAACTTCTTGCTCAATAGCCTGGAGGTGATCAGGTGCAAAACTTTGCTTCTTCTGGATGATCGGTTTGAATGTCAGATCGATCTTGAGGGAGCGTGATCACATTAGAATTCGATGTCCGTGACTCCAAGCGAAGATGTCTTGATTTTTGTGCAAGAAGTCTATATATTTTTCCTTTTGTTAGTCTGAGAGCAGAGATCCAACTTGCACTGTTTGTAATGGTTGGTCATCTGATAATGTAACAGAGAGCAAGTCTTCGACAGGGGAAGCTTTTCAGGGTACTCCTTCATCTCAAAAATTAAAATCTTCTATGCTGAAGGTCACAGAAGGGCGTGGTTGAGCTTGTTTGAGGTAGCATGATTGTGCTATCTGTTGATTTTCACAGACCACCTCAACTCCAATGGGGGTTGGAAATTTCATCTTGAGATGAGATACTGAAGTGACTGCACCAAAAATTGATTGGAGGGGCCTTCCAAAGATAGCGTTATATGCTAAATCTGACTTGACCACTATGAATTGGATTAGATGAGTCACTTGTCAAGGAAATTCACCAAGGATAATAAGAAGGGTGATTGTCCTCTCTACTCGCACAGGGCGATTATCAAATTCGTATAATGGTCTTGCAATGGGTTGGAGCTTTTCCCTAACTAGGCTCATGCTAAGAAATATGGAGTAAAATAAGACATCAATAGAACTTCCATTGTCGATCAAAATTCTCTTAACATTATAGCATGGGTCACCGATCCCTGCCTGATGACAAGTGGATCTTGATGAGGAACATGGTCCTCCTGCGATTATGATGGAATGATCAATACGAGACTTCTTTAACTCTGGCTCTTCAGAGGTGGTAATGAGAACTTGATTATATAGTATTGGTCCTCCTGCGATTGTTTTAATTTCCCTAAATATTTGATGATTATTTTGTTATTTCTGTGATGATTGTCCTGGTTTCCCCCAGTTGGAGGTATGTTTGTTTGATTTGCTTGATTCTTCACAAATCGACGTAGATATCCTTGTTGAATGAGCCTCTCGATTTCTTCTTTGAGTTGTTTTCATGCCTCAGTAGTATGTCCACGATTCGATGGAAGTGATAATATTGCTCCTGATTTTCTGAATTTGATTTCAGTGGATGTGGCCACTTGATATTTTCTTCATCTTGAATAGCCATCAAGAGGTTGACATGAGACGTGTTCAGCGGCATGTATTCCTTTTCTGGTCGTAGTTCATGTCGTTGATATGGGGGCCGTGGAGGGAGATCTCGGTTGCCTTGTTGCTTCTTTTGATGGGACTGTCAGTCCGTATTCCCTGGGGTGCTCTTACATTTTCCTGTAGATTATTCAAATTGTTTGCGATGGGCATTACTAGCTTCATCGGTAGAGATTTATGCTTCCACACGATGAACTAAGTCGGCATATGACCGGACCGTATCTCACATTAGTGAAGAGTAAAAAGGCCCTGGACGGAGCCCTCCAAGGAAAACTCCTCTCAACAGTTCAGGGTCTACTCCAGGTATTTGGCGAGCTTCTAAGGAGAACCTCTGGAAGTATTTCTTAAGTGATTCACCCTCATTTTGACAAATGCCTGAGAGATGGGAGGAATCTTTAATGATCCTCCGGTTAGCAATGAACTGTTCTTCAAAAACCTTGGTGAATTCTTCAAAGGTATGGATGGATTCCCTTGGAAGGGAGTAGAACCAAGTGCGAGCTTGTCCCTTGAGGGTAACTGGAAAGACCTGACAAAGCAGTGTGTCAGGAGCTCATTGGATATGCATGATGGTCTTGTAATGGTTGATATATTCATGGTGGTCAGTCACCCCATCATAGGAATCAATGCTCAGAAGCTTGAAACCCATGGGAATAGGATGTTGAAGAATAGTTTCAGCTAAAGGTGAGGATTCTCATAGATGCGGTGAGGGAGAAGATGATTTCTGCCTTGAAGGTGAAATTAATCTTGCATTAAGCGTTATAATTCTGCATGTATAACATGATGAGTGGGGTCAACAGGACGAGACTGTGTCAAGCTATCAGCAATAATTGGTGAATTAGCAGCCGGTTGAGCTGCACGTGATGGATGAGTAGAACTAGTAGTGTTAAGGAGATCAGTATCACGGTCTCTATGCGGGGGAACTTCAGTGTCAAGGAGATTAGCATTTTGACCTCCCACGGCTAATGATCGATCTTGGGAGAGATGTGTTTGCCGCGGTAGTGGCTGTTGTGTTTCTCACAAAAGTCAGATCATCTCATTTTAAGACTCTTCCATTCGGCGGACACGATCTTCTAAAGAGATTCTCATCGCGCCTTCAATGACAGGGTCATGCCTATCAGGGGGGAGTGAGGCAGAAGCTTGGTGTCCTTGGTTCAAGGATTGGTTTTGAGAGTGCTGGAGTTGGAGCGGGAGGCTCCGTTGTTACGAGTGTTGCGCCTATTGGCCATAACAAGGGTGTTCACAGGAATTGTGATTGAAGGGTTCTTTTCCCATAGACGGAGCCAAACTGTTACGTGCTAGAAAACCAGTTGCGGTAGAGTGAAAGTTTACGCCTTAGTTTTGTTGTCAAATCCAGCACACACACACAGGTATTTAAAGAGTGAACAAGAAAACTCCAAAATTTTTACGTGAAAAATCTCAGAAAGAGTGAAAAAACCATGGGGCCTAGCCCAGTAAAAATCTTCCACTATGTATCTGTTTCAGAGTACAAAATCTTCCTAGTAATGGGATTACATGGTTGCATATAAGAAGGGAACAAAACTATGTAGTCACGTTCAGGTGGTAATAGTTGCTAGTGGTAGCAGATGGTGGTGAACAGCGAGGGACATCGACTAATGATGAAGGTCATCATGATGGAGGAGATTGACAGTAGGATCGGACGGCATGTGGCGGTTGACAACGCCAGTGGTGGCAGGATTGTGCTTGGAGAATCTTCAAGCTTTAGAGCTCTCTCCTCTCTCTTGCTTGGGGTCCCTTCATATGAGGAATGAGGTGCTATTTATAGATTGGAGGAGTGGCATCTTTGTAAATACATGCAAAATCCGAACTACTCACTTCATCGGACGGCTCAAAATGATTCCTTTGATCATTTGATGTATTTTAAGTATTTGAATGCCCAAATGAAGTCAAAATTATGAGATCTTGGGCTTGTTAGATCCGGCTCGTCAAGATGCTCGATTTGACTATAAACACTCCATGTTTAAGAGCTATTTATATATTTAACTGATATTCCAAAGTTTTAAATGATATTTTAAGTGCTTGATCTCGACTAGTTTCAACTGAGGATCAACTTGCTTTTGACATCAAGATTCGTGGTTCGACTAGTAGAATTTTTAGTGTCATATCATTTTCATAAGTTTATAAATAAATGAATTACTAGTCGATATGCATTTTTTAAATTTTAATTTAAGAAAAATTTAAAATATTTCTATATACGTTATATCTCTTCAAATATACCTCGTTTGAATCTAAAATATTACCTTTTGCATATTTTTTAGAATCAATTTTACTTGATGTTTTTTAATCTATCTATATAATGTATCTCATCATTTTATGTTTAGTACTATTCAAAAATTATTATTATTATTTTATCATGGCAGCGATCTAATAAGCATTCAAAGTAAAATTTATATCTTTTACTATGCTTAAATTAAGATAGTATCATACTTGTACGTAATACATCTGAGTTTTATCAAAGTCTCTAAATCTCTTATCATTTATATATCTTAAGTAGCGAGTTTATATATCCTACTTTAACGTCTAAACTATTATATAGATCTTTAAAAATTATAATTCTCCTTTTCTTATTATACACACACATCTAAGACATCTAAGTTCCATGCAATCATTTTGTCATAAAACTACTTAACTTTTATCACTAATATATATATATATATATATATATATATATATATATATATATATATATATATATATATATATATATATATATATATATATATATGTATATTGCCATATCACAAAACTTCTACATTGATCTTCATAATGGAGCATATGCCACATCAAATTTGTCTCAATAAAAAAAATTCTAATCTATCTCCTTAAGCCATCTTTCTTCAAAAGTTAACAATTTCACTCACTTCAAATCCCTTCACATTATTCTAGGATGATAGTTTTTTATACTCCTAAAATATAAAATATAAATACTATTATATATCTTATAGTCAAATGTTCTATTGGAATGATTCAACAACCTTTACCTAAAAAATTTTTGTTTCTTCTAAGTAAAAATAAAAAAAAAATCTATTTTTAATATGGTAACTTTATATGTAAACATTTATTCTTATTTTTTAAAGTATAAGGTTATTATTTCAAGATAATGAGCTTTTAAAAAATCAAACAAAACTTTGTCAATGGACATTTTATTTTGGAAGTTGCTTCTGACTCATCTACCACTATTAGAGTTTGGATTAGTCTCTTGAAATAACCTCCCTTCTCTAGAGGTTCAAGACAATATAATGAATATAGTGAAATATACTCTTATTTTTATTATTTGATTGAGATCCATACTGATTGTAACTATGCACAAGGTAATGAGGTATATTTGATTGATCAAAATATACCTTCTCTACTTCGAATTTTAAAGCATGAATTGAACCCTTCTTCATAAGCATCAAATGAATTTGCTTCTAATTTGGGGATAGGCAAAAATTTTATCATATATATATATATATATATATAATAATTCAGAGCAGGATGAAAATTTTTATTATCATTAAACCATGATCGCCATTGGTGATGTTTGTGTTGATTTGTTCTCTAGTTGCATTTAGATATTGGAGCATAGTGTTGACAACCATATATTTAAAGTCCTTATAAATTCTTGCAATTGAGACAACAAATTTTCTCCCACTAAGAACTTTTTCTCACATTTACTTCTACAAGGTATTATGCATTATATTCATATTTTATATGTGTTGCGTGCTAGAGAATTTTATTCCGGTAGATGCGAGATCTTCGTCGTAGCCCAAAAATTAACCAACACACAAGCAGGGGATATGAACACAGGGGTTATCGTGGAAAACCCAAAAAAAACCACGGGTCTTGCCTACCAGAACTTTCACTATGTGTTCAAAGATACTGAGGTCCTTGCTTCGTTAGTTCGGAGAAGAAGGTGTTTACAAGGGCGGAAACAATATTTTGAGTGTAGAAAAATATAATATCGGTCAACTCCAACCCAAGGGAGAAGTTTCCCAAAAAGCGGCAGGAACTGATCTTCTAGGAGCAACCTCTTGATCTTGGGAGAAAGTGGCAAGGTCTTTTCTAGTTCTCGGCGATCTCTAAGGGCGCTCAATCTTCCAAAGACTACTGGTGGCATGGTGATAGATCGGCCAAGGACGAGGTGGTTCTCGAGCTCGGTCTTCAAATCGATTCCCCCCTCTAAGGTGAGAATGAAGCTCATTTATAGATTTTGGGAGTGGCGCCTTGTAAATTTGTGGAAAACTCCAACCACTCCCATCGGACGCGGGCGATCCCCCCGATCGACGGTGTATTTTGATGATCCGGTGCCTTAATGATGTGAATTGGGTGATCTTGGATTCATTGGATTCGCCTAGACGAGCACTCGATCCGACTATAAATATGTCGTTTGGTGGCCATTTGGCGGATCGGATCCATTTTCATGCTCGATAGCTTGATCCGATGATTCTTCTGATCGACATGCTTGATGTTGCTATGTTCGCCTCATCGACTCCAGTAAGTTTGCTGAAATCGGTGATTAGATCGAAGCATTTCTGAAAATGCCTTGAGATTCGTGCTTGATCAGATTAATTTTCTGAGGATGTATCAATATGTAAAGTTATTATTATCACTTTCATTCTCTCAGTTAAATACGTGTGGCTTTTGTTAGAATTATAAGGAAATAAATAAGTAATTAAAAATAAATAAATTTAACACAACTATGCAAATAAAAATAAAAATAATGAGATCGAAATAGCCTGGGAGGGAGGTGTGTCGATGACACTATCCTTAGAGTAGATCAAACCTTGGGTGCACCAGTTTGTGGCTCTCTTTTCTACTCCTGAGATATAATCTGTCCCCTTGCCTTGATTGCATGTGCACCATGACTGATCGGCAAAACTTCAAACTAATCACGTGTCTCTTGTTGGCCAAAAATGAAATGAAGAGAATGACAAGAAAAATTGTGAATGGAGAAAGGAAGAGAGAATATTCAGATTTTGTCATTCCATTCAAGCTCGCATTATCATCTATTCATAGGTGAGAGATGAGAGTTAAATATTAAATCACCTAATTATGATTTATAGGTGTTACTAACCATTATTTTAAGTTATGAATTAATTAATTTATATTTATTTAATTTATGTTATAAGTTACATAATTAATATTTCTATTATAATAATGTTAAGAATAACGCTATAATATATGTTTTTCCTTTATTTTTCCATAATAATTCCCTCTCCAATAAAAAATATATTTATTAATAAACTTGAGGGGAATAAAATAAGAGATCAATAATAAAAAAATTTTATTTTGGACAACTTTTATCATGCATTCAATGATCTGATTTGAACTTTCACTTAGTATAATTAAAATCTAACAATAATAAATACTATAGTAACCGGAGTTTTGAACTAAGTATATAAATTATTGTATCATTTGGTATACACGTGATATGAGACATGCTATAAGTTCTACTCAAGGGTGTGCTTTAAAGGCCATGCGCTTTCATCTCAATTCATAAGTGTTTTAGGATCTTAATAAGATCTAATTGCAGCGGCCAATTACTGCGACACTTATATAGGTGAGATCTCCAAGATACATTGCAATTATAATATCTTGCAAAATTTTTATCTTTGATCTCATTAATTGCTATAATTCAACCTTATTTTCATTGTAGTTTAGCACAAATATATATAAGGATGATATTTATAATATTTAGAATTGTGCTTTTACCAGTCATTCGATCAGCTTCGTTTTTATCACATTAAAGCTTCTATTATGGTGTTTCCAATATGAAGGTTGGGTTTCCACTATGATGACTATTTTAACCCCATCCCTTCTAATGATCTCAATATAGAAGTCTTTGCAAGTCCTTTCATCAATGGATCTGCAATATTTTTCTCTAACAAATAAAATGGTAAGTAATAACACCTCTTTTATATAATTCATATAGATAAGCATGCCTAATTCTCATATGACATTTTTTATCATTGTATTTTGCACTTTTTTGATTTTTCTATAGCGGCTTGATTATCAAAATTTTTTAAAATAACAAGTATAGGTTTTTCAATATAAGGTAAACAAAATAATAAACTTTTAAGCCACTCGACTTCAGAAGTAGCAAGATTAAGTGCTATAAATTATGTTTCTATAGTAGATCTAGAGATTAATATTTATTTAGTAGATTTTCATGATATTGCACCATCACAAAATGTGAAGACATAACCACTAGTTGCTTTTATTTCACTAGTATCGGCAATCCAACTAGCATCACAATATCCTTCTAGTACTATAGGAAAATCACTATAATGAATATAATAGTTTATTATACCTTTTAAATATTTAAAAATTCTTTCAAATATTTT
The DNA here is from genome assembly GCA_021442155.1 of Cymbidium sinense. Classification (NCBI taxonomy): domain Eukaryota; kingdom Viridiplantae; phylum Streptophyta; class Magnoliopsida; order Asparagales; family Orchidaceae; genus Cymbidium; species Cymbidium sinense. The sequence continues at coordinate 126,332,213 of CM038222.1, read as the reverse complement.
TCAATGAGTTTCACTAGGGTTACTAGTATATCTACTCAATTTTCCTACAGCATAAGTAATATTAGGTCGAGAATAATTTTCTAGATGCATAAGATAACCAATTTTTTGAGAATATTCTATTTATTATAAACTATCACCTAAATTATTTATAAGATGTAAGCTAGAGTTATATGGAGTGCCTACAGGACTCACATCTTGATAATTAAATTTTTAAGAAGTTTTTGAATGTAATATGATTGAGTAATAGAAATGTTATTTGCATTTCTATAAATATTTATACCTAATATTACATTAGCTTCACCTAAATCTTTCATATCAAATTAAGTTAATAGAAACTCTTTAATATTATTTACAATATTGAGATTTGTATCAAAAATTAAAATATCATGAACATAAAGACATAAAATAATATAATCATGAAAAACAACTTTAATATAAAGACATTTATCAGACTCACTAATCAAAAATCCATATGACAATACTACTTTATCAAACTTTTCATGCCATTGTTTAGGAGCTATCTTTAATCCATATAAAGATTTTATTAATTTACAAACATTTTTTTATTTGACCTTTTACTATAAAACCTTCATGTTGATCCATTTAAATTTTTTCATCTAAATCACCATTTAAAAATACAATTTTTACATCCATTGGATATATAATTAGATTATATGCTGAAGATAAAGCTAAAAGCAAATGGACTGTAGAAATTCTTGCAATCGGAGAATAAATATCGAAATAGTCAACACCACTTTTTTGTGTATATCCTTTGGCTACTAATCTTGCTTTATGTTTATCTATAGATCCATCTAATTTTAATTTCTTTTTGAATATTCATTTACGTCCAATAGTTTTATAACTTCGAGAAAAATCACAAAATACCCAAGTCTTATTTGATATATTAGAATCTATTTCATTAGTAATAGTTTCTTTCCAAAATGGTGCATCTATAGAATTCATATCTTCATCAAAAGTAAAAAGATCATTTTCTAAAATAAATATTTCAGTTAAAAGAGAATAAAATTCATCACCTAAAATTTTCTCTTTTCTAATTGTTTTACTTTTTCTAATATTTTTCTCATTTCTATTAGTTAAAAAAGTATCATCATTATTTGTTATAGAATTTTCTATTGAAGATTCTTTTTGATTAATAGATTTTATAATCTTATTTTTCATAGGAAATATATCTCCAAAAAATATAGCATCTCTAGATTCCATAATTGTATTAATAGAAATACCACTAATATTAAAGTTAATGATAAGAAATCTATAAGTAGGACTATTATGAGAATATCCAATGAATACACAATCTACAGTTTTAGATCCTAATTTTCTCTTTTTACATTATGGAATAGATATTTTAGCTAAACAACCCCAAACTTTAAAATACTTCAAATTGGTTTTCTATTTTTCTAAAATTCATAAGGTGTTTTATTAGAATCTTTATAAAGAATCTGATTTAAAATAAAACAAGTTGTTAATAAAGCTTCACCCCATAAATTATTCGATAAATTTGATGAAATTAGCATTGCATTTACCATATCAATTAATGTTATATTTTCTATTCTGCTACTCCATTAGATTAAGGAGAATATGGAAGGATAACTTTATGTATAATACCATTTTCTTCACACAATTTATTAAATAAAAGTGAAATATATTCCCCACCTCTATTCGATCTTAAAATTTTAATTGTCTTATTTAATTGATTTTCTACTTCTAATTTATATTTCTTAAATATATCAAAAACTTCATCTTTAGTTTTGATTAAATAAACATAGCAAAATTTTGAAAAATCCTCAATAAAGGTAATAAAATACCTTTTATCTCCTCTAGTTAAATTATCATTTAATTCACAAACATCATTATGAATAAGATCTAATAATTTATTTTGCTTAATAAAAATAGATTTAAATGGTTTTTAGTTCATTTTGCTTGAGAGCAAATTTCACACTTCACATCTTTATTTATATCATTTTTAGATATTAAATTCATATACATCATTCTTTTAATTATTTTGTAGTTTACATGTCCTAATCTTGCCTGCCAAATGCTAGAAGTAATGTTGACCTCACTTTTGGAGTGAGTTCTCAATCTTCTCATCTTAGACTTAGGAGTCTTCTAGAGACTAAGGCTTCCTTAGTCATAAGATACTTATAGTGATTAGATGAACACTTAACCTAAACCTAGAGACTTAGAAGGATTAATCATAAGATTAGGTTATGCCTTAGAGATTAGGATAAACCTCCTATCCTATAACCCAAATCCAATCCAATTTCACCTAATCAAACCTATAATCAAACTCAGATTCAAATCCAAATCCAAATCCAAATTCAAATCCCAAGCCAAATTATTAGATCCCATGATAAAATCTAAAACCAAAATCCTTCCTAGCCATTTGATTTATCTTATGGACTTAGCCTTAGCCAAATCCAAAACAATCCAAATTCAATTGATTTTCTTAAAGATCAATTCAACTCTTCAATCAATTTATCAAATTCAAACTCAAACTCAACTTCAAATCATGATCCAAACCTAAATCCAAATCAAATCCAAATCCAAACTAAGTCCGTTGAATCAAATTCATGAACATAGTAAAAATCATATCTAAATCAAACCAAATTCAATTGATTTTCTCACAAATCAATCATTCCATCAATTACCAATCCACATATAAATGAAATCTGCAATTATCAAGCCAAATCAAAATTAACCCAAGTTAAACCCAACTTAGCCCATTTGACTTGAAATATTCAAATAAATTAAAACTCATTTGAACTTAAACTAACCAAATTGAAACTTAAACTAAATAAATTGCAACCAATGGCTTAAGTTTATTTCAAATTGACTATTGAACTTGACCAAAGTCTCAATTGAGCCCAATTGACTCATTAGACCCAAATGACCTATTGAACCCAATTTGACCTAAAAGGTCAAACCAACTTAAAACCCAATCAAATCCAAATTGAATTCAACCAAAGCTCACAACATATTCTAAATGATCAACCAAACCCAAGGAAAGCCATGTTGGTCAAATTGGTCAACTTAACCCATTTGACCCAAATGAACTCAAATGAACCAAAACTAAGCCTAAACTAAATTAAACCAAACCAATGACACCAACACACTCCAAATGGTCATATGAACTTGTCTTAACCCTTGATTTGACCAAATTTGACCAATTGGTCAACTTAACCCATTTTGAACTCCAAATGGGTCAAATTGAGCCAAACCTAACCTAATGAACTTCAAATGACATTAAATTTGTCCCAATTCACTTTTGACTCATTTCAAATCTGTCCAAATCAAATCCAATACCAAATGACCATTCAACCCTTAGGTCAAGGGTGTCACATAAGATAAATTACTTATGTATGTGGTCATTTCCATTTCTTGGCCACTTGACACCCTCCCATTGGTCCACCTAGGCTCCAATGACACTTCCCAACATAACCCAAGATGTGGTTAGGTTGGCCATAACTCATAGAGAGGTGAATTCACCTCACCTACCCTATTGGAGCATTTAAAATAGATAGGACACCCACTAATCTCTCTTGGCCAACCAAACGAAGTCACCTAGAATGATTCCCTACCATTCCCAACCACCTCAAGCCATAGGACAACCACTAGGAGCCAAAAAAAATCACTATTATAGGTGATTTTTAGCCACCACCAAGCACAAGAGAAGGAAAGGCTTCCAAGAACTCATTATGCCATTACACACACTCGGAGCTCCTCCAACCAACATGAAACCCATTCCCCACTTTCTTTGGGCTAGAAGAGCACCAAACCGAAAGATCCCGGGAGGCGCCATTGGTGGATACAACATTCCAAAGGGAGGCAAGGAGCTAGGTTCATCCCAAGGCTTCATATCACATCTAGGAGTGTGCTTGGATCAACACAGCCACCAAAATCTATCCCCAGTGAGGTAATTTTAAATCCTTTAGCCGGTCATAAGTTCGCTTATCTGTGATGATTCTTGCATGATTTTAGGAATTTCTCTTAGATAACCCTTGCATTCTTTATTTCACATAATCATAATGCAAAAATAAAAGTTTTTCAGTGATAATCACTATGAAATCGACTCTAAATAGACATTTTTCGTACAGCTTCATAATTTCCCTCTCAGTTTTACTGTTTGCCCATCGCTTTCACCAGTTGAGAAGCAGCAGCCGTCCGATCCCGCTTCAATAGGGACGGCTATGATTAAACACTAGATCCATCTGATTTCATCCATCAAATCATGTGATTCAATCTGGACTATCCGATCTATGATCGAATGGTCAGATCCAACCCAACATTGTTCCGCGTGTTTCCTATTTTTTTCCACATCAGCACTGTGCCAGACAATCACACTGCGTCCTGTGGCATCGCATGCCACATGGAACCATGCACCCAATTGCATGGCACCATGTGGCACCGCATTGCCGCGTCAGCGTCTTGTGGCGCTGACTGGGTTAAATAAGAAAATAGGATTTTTCAACTTTTAAAAATTAATTAAATCATCTAAAACTTTAAAAATTCATAAAGAAATAAAATACTTAAGCAAAAATTGCAAATAAGGGATCATTTTATTCATCTTTTCAAGAAAAATCCAACAAACCCAAAATTCCTAATTTTTACTGAGTATTCTGAGCTTAATTTAGATTTTACTAAAAATTAAATGTCATTAATTAAATCAAAAATATACATCAGATTGATTTGAAATTTTTAAGGCTTGAAAACGAAGGTAAAATACACCAACCACAAAAATTTTAAGTCAAAAAGATTTCTGTATTAAGAGATATTGCATTCTAAAACTTAAATAGTCTATTTTAATAAAAATAAATTTTATAAACTTTATAGAAATCATGAAAAATCATTTAAATCGGTTGAAAATTTGGAAAATAAAAAAAAATCATAAAAATAGAAATAAATACTTATTTTAAAGGTATTCTAGAGGAGAATTTATTAAAATTATTCTTAATTAATTTTGAATAGTAATTAGGGCTTAATTAAAGTTTAATTATAAATTTAATTAACTTAATTACTTTTTAATAACTTTAGTAATTAACCCCAAACTTTGTGTGCTAATCCAATGGGATGACTTCTGCCTCCTATGGTTTTATTAGGATTTATTGCTTAATTAATTAGAAAAATTAGCTAATTAAGCTCTAATTACTCTTTTAAATTAATTACCAATTAATTAATCCCATGACCAGTAATAAATTAATTAATTAAGTGGTTAATTGTTGCTTAACTGTGAATGAACTCATGGGATAAGATTAGGGCCTCCTTCCTAATCTATTTTCCTAAGTTTATTTCATTAATTAAATTAATCAAGGCATAATCAATTAGTCAAATTACTTAATTAATCAAATTAAAATTATAATCATATGGAATCTCAATTAATGAAGCCTTAGGTAGACCCTTAGGCATTCAAAAACCTAAGAAAATCCTAAGGAAATTATACTTAGCCCACATGTGTGGGAGAATTATAAGAGTACTTAATTAAGTTCCTTAACTTAATTAACTATTAATCATGAGCCAATTTCATTAAACCCCTTTTATTTCTTAGGATCATTGCAAATTTATTTTCTATTCATTTGCATATAATGTTGGTTCATGATTATTTTGTTAATAAAATTAAGGTAACATATGTAAGGGTAAATTAATGGATTTAATGCATGTTACAACCTAATTAATCCATAAAATCAACTTAATCATATTTTATTAAATCAATTTAATTAACAAACATGGGAATGGGTTATGATCAGTAAATCTCTTCTCACATCCTTAAATCAAATCAAACATGAATTCAAAAAAAATGACATTAAAGAAGCTTTGATTTATCTTAAATGATTTTATTTGATATGGATGTCCTTAGGAATTAATTTAATTGAATGAAATCATATATTTATGTTTATTTATTCTTTTCCAATCATTTTAAATGTTGTAAGTCACTTGAAATCATACATTCATCTTTTCAAAATTAATTAAATCAAATGATTTTCCTTTATGTCAAGCTTGCATGTGTTGATTTAATTTTATATATGTGTGGCTATTATCACTATTAAATCCAAATATATTTTTAAAAAGCTTATAAATGAATTATTACATATGTTATGAATGCTAGTTATAAATACATAAGAGATGTATGTGATTATAGCTTAAGTGTATGAAGTAAAGTTTCTTTCCTTTTATTTATGTATTTATTTATGTAAGTATGAATATTAATGGGTATTTAGTTTTGACATCCCAAGAGTACATGACTTTAGCTAGCCCTAAGGGGATCATTTGATTAACTCACTTCCCTAGTTAACAATGGCACATACTCCTTTTGATTTCATTCTTATGTATTTCAATACTAGAATTTGGATTAAACTTTACTCCATATGCATAAATATATCAATCAAATAAAAATACAACCTTTGAATAGTTTTCCTTCATTTATTTATGTATACATCCATATGTATTTGGGAAAAGCAAATATTTAGTCTAGACATTCTGAGAATATGAAGCTTTAAGTGGCCCTAAGGAGGTCATTTGATTACCTTACTTCCCTGGTTAATAATGACATGTACTAGCTTATATCTCTTATACATGTGTGCTTGTATTTAATTATGAAATTAGAAGCCCTTTTCTTATATCAAAGATACATGAATCCATAGTTGGCTAAGTGATTGAATTAATTGATCATGTGATTTGAAGCTCTCTTTCTTATGTTCATGTATGTTAATTTACATATGGTTTGAATGCAAGTGAGATATAATCTGTACATCTAGGGAATATGAGGTCTTAGCTATCCCAAAGGAGGTCATTTGATTATCTCACTTCCTTAGTTAACAATGACACATACCTATTTAATTTCATCCCTATGTATTTTTGTATAAGAATTTAGATAGAGTTTTAAATTAATATAATAAAATAATTCAATCAAATAGAAAAATATAAGCTTTAAATATACATGCTTACATCCATCATCCAAGAGTGCTAAAATATATTATATGTGTAGGTATACTTAGAACTTAATCATATGCATATTACATGTGATGGAGAGAAATAATTTAACATGTGTCATGTGACAGTAATTCAATCAAATTAATCTTAAGATGCCTTTCATATTGAATAGAACTATTTAGAGTGAACCTAAACTTAGGATTAATTTAAAATAGTTAATAAGCCATTTAGTAAAGATAACTAAATCAACTTAACATGCATTAGAAATGACTTAAGGTAGGGATGAAAGAGAGTAACCCTCTTTTTTTTCTTCTCATTATAACACTTAGTTGCTAAGTGTAATCAAATGAAAAAAAATACTAAGTAAAATTCTTAAATTAATTAAACCACTTAAAGTTAAATCAACCTCTTATGATTAAACATCCTTTCATATTGAGAAAACCATAACATTAATGCCTAGTTATGACATACCACACAAGCCTTAATACACACGCATTAGAATTAAGTCACTACTTCTAGCTTTATATTAGGGCGGTGTTTGGTTTGATATATGTTTTATTTGTGATGTAATATTTTAGATTGAATGTTAGGATGTATGCCTAATCAACTGGATGGTAGGCCGTGTGTGGTGTTTATTTTTTGGGTGCGGGACACCATGCAGAACTTAGGGGGTACTTATTGAAGTTATCAGATACGACATTGAAGAATGATGTACTATCTCGAAAGATGGAAGTCATCACCCTACAATGAACCTAATCACCTAATAAGGACTCCTAAGACATGATGAGTCTTGAATATATGAGATCTTTCCCCTACTTTATATGGAAAAGTAAAGTAGGGTTTATTTTAAGTCAGGTCCGTTAAGTTCTCTATGGAGGCAAGCCTCCATAGTTAATTACATCCTAAGGAATTAGAATTCCTTAAGAATACTCTCGATTAAAGTAAACAATTAGGGTCTCCAAAGATTTCAAGTCTAGACTATCAATAAATTGGTTATGTTTGGAAAATCAAATGAGATTGTTCAAGAAGAAGACTTATTTTAGAAGCCAAAGAAAAAAAGTAGGAAATGCTCATGATACTAGGAAGCCTAGTGAGCATTCCAATCTATCATATGGTTGGGCTTTATATGTTTAAAATTAAAGAGATTTATTTTATTGAAGTTGACATTTCATTATAAAGCTAGGACTTATAATCCCACAACACAAGATTGTGGAAATGCATAAGAGGTAAAGATTATGCTTGTAGCCCAAAAGAAATAGCTACCTCAGATCCTAAGCTAGGGAGCTTTGGTACAAACCACAAGCACGTCTTAAATCTAAGCGAAAGGTGGACATAATGGTCTACCTCCATAATAGATCATAAATCGTCCGACTGTTGGACTTACAACTGCTTGGAGTAACAGCTAGCTAACTCCTTATAAACTTAAAATCCATGTGGCCAAGTCATATGAATTTCAAGGTAGTTATGCTACTGTTTATTTAGAAAGAGAAACTAAAGTCCTGAAACCCACTCCTTAAAGAGACTAGAGCTTGAGTGGTATGAGTAATGACTTAGTCTAATGCAAAAATTTTTAACTTTTATTTGATTTTTGACTCTTAATTTTGACAAAGGCTATAAGATTTTCATATGTATAAATGCATGATGAAAATAGATTATGGGCTAAATCAACAAGAATGGGTGTTTTCCACCATAAGGGATGCCCTCACAGGTCAAGCATTCCCCTTTCGTGCAAGGATGGAAATCCTCTATTTTCAAGAGAGAAAGAATATGCATGCATGATGTGAAACAAACAACATTCAACTAAGGTGTTACTAAATCTTTTAATTATATTGATTTAACACCCAAGCTTTATGTGAGGTTATAAATTATTTAAAATTTTTTTTATGAGTTGTAGTTGGGTAAAAGATTTATTTTTTCCTAAAAGCTTAAGCACATCCAGTCCATACAACAAACACCAATCATAAAGAAACTATGAAAAGGCTTGTTATTTCTAATGCACAAGCTAAATATAACATCAAATATTTTATAGCTACCGCAAAAGAATAAAAGGCCGGTGCAGTTGGGTGCCGCCGTACAACCCTAAAAAAAGGGTAGCCGAGCTCTACCCTTATACAACCAGAATTACAAAAGAATAATTAGAATTAAAGATGAATACAAGCTATTGGGATACATCTTCTTCAAATTTTCATGTCTTCTTTCCTCCTCTTTGCTTCTTTGATTTAGCACACTTCAAGGCATCACATGGCACATAAGATATAGACTTCTAGCCAATGATCATTCTAATTCTCCCATAGCACTAATCCTAATTTCTAATTACAAAATTACATTTAAATGGAAGGAGTAAATCTAACTACATATATAAAAATAGAGGTTATCTAAACATACATTCTACCCTAGCAATTATATTTATAATTTAAACTTAACACCCTGCACATGAGTAACCAAGCTCACTTGTCCTAACTTGGATTATGGTTAGTGGCTTAAGCAACCTATGAAGTGAGCATTTATATTTATTTTTCAGCCTCCCCTTAAGTATAATCCCTTGTAGAAAATATGATTAGACTACTAACGACTTAACATCCAGTCTACGAAACATACACCATAACGTCTAGTCTAAAATAATACATCATAAAATAAAGCATACATCAAACCTGCACCGCTCTAACATAAAGCTAGAAGTCGTGACTTAATTCTAATGTGTGTGTTAAGGCTTGTGTGGTATATCCTAATAAGGCTTTAGAGTTGTAATTTTTTAAGTGCAGAAAGATTCAATTTAAAGGGTGGTTTTACTTCAAGTTCTTTAATTGATTGAAAAGTTTTAATTTGTGACTTATCTTGTTTCATATGACCTACACTTAATCTTTAAGTGTTGTAAAGAGAAGAAAGAGGATTACCCTCTTTCATCCCTACCTTAGGCCATTTCTAAAGCATGTTAATTTAATTTATTTCTCTTTTAGTGAATGGCTTATTACACATTTTAAATTAATCCTAAGTTTAGGTTCACCTTAAATGATTGCATTGAACATGAAAGGCTTCTTAAGATTAGTTCAAGTGAACTACTAATACATGATATATATCACTTTATTCCTTTCCATCACATGTAGCATGCATATGGCTTAATCCTAAGTGTATTTATGCATGCAACATATGTTAGAACACTTAAATGATGAATGTAGGTGTGCATATTTGAAGTTTATGTTTCTTATTTGATTGAATTATTTAGTCAAGTTAATTTAGGGCTTTATCCAAATTCTTATACAAAAGAATAAGAATAAAATTAAATAAGTACATGTCATTCTTAACCAGGGAAGTGAATCAAATGACCTCCTTGGGGCTAGCTAAAGTCTCGTATTCCTGGGATGTCCAAACTATATACTCATTTGCATTAAAACATATGTAAATTTGTTTGTAAGAACATAAGGAAAGAGACCCCAAATCATATGGCTAATTAATTCAATCATTTTGTCTACTATGAATGCATGTATTCTTAGTAGAAAAGAGGGTTTTTCATCCGTTAGCCACACAAACGTACACATGTAAAGAGGAATAAGCAAGTGCATGCCTTTGTTAAACCAGGGAAGTGAGGTAATCAAATGACCTCCTTGGGGCTAGTTAAAGCCTCATATTCTCGGGATGTCCATACTATATACTTTACTATCTCACTGCACATGAATGTATATATAATATAAATAAGAGAAAGAAAATCATGCAAAAATTATATTTTTATTTAATTATAACATTTATGTATGTGAAACAAAATTTCATCTCCATTTTAATGTAGGAACACATGTAAATGAAATCAAATAAGTACACATCATTATTAAACTAGAAAAATGACATAATCAAATTACCTCCTTGGGGCTAATTAAAGCATCATATTTTTTGGATGTCCAGACTATATACTTATTAACATTCAAATATATGTGAAACTACATATAGATTAAAGAGAAGAAAGCTCTATTGCACATACTTAAGCTATAAGCACATGCAAACTTATATGTAATCATAACTACAATCACTTCATATGTTATTACTCATTTATAAGCATTTTTGAAAATACATTTGAATTTAATAGTGATAATAGTCACACATATATTGAATTAAATCAACACATGCAAGCTTGACATAAAGGAAATTCATTTTTAAGTTTAAACATTTTGAAAACATGAATGCATGGAACCACATGACACACTTCATTTAATATGATTGGAGAGGAATAATAGGACATAAAACACATGTTTCATTCAATCAAACTAATTCTTGAGGACAATCATATTAAATACAATCATTTAAAGTAAACAAAACATCTTGTTAAGTTATTTTTTGATGTTCGATTTGATTTAGAGAAGAGAAGAGATTCAATCATTTGAAGCTCCTAACCCATTCCCATATTATTTAATTAATTTGGTTCAATGAAAAGATAATTAGGTAAATTTTATGGATTTAATTAAGTTGTGATATGAATTAAATCAATTAATAACCCTTACCTATGTTATCTTAAAGTAATTAACCTATTAATTATGAGTCAACATGATATGCATGTGAGTTAGAATTTAAATTAGCAACGACCCTTACAAATAAAAGGCCTAATGTGATTGGCTCACAATTAGTGGTTAATTAGATTAAAGAACTTAATTAAGTACTCTTAAAGCTTCCCCACACATGTAAGTTAGCCATAATTTTTTTAAATAGCTTTAGGTTATTAAACACCTAAAGATCTACCAAAGAAACTTAATTAGATGAGTTCTGGAATGATTATGATTTCAATTAGATTAATTAAACCATTTTAATTAATGAATTAAAGTATTAATTAATCCCAAATTAATTAATTTCAAATCAAGTGAAATGAACTTAGGTAAAAGAATGGGAAAGATGTACAATCTCATTCCCCGTGTCAATTCATTTTCTCACAATGATTAACAAGCTTAATTAATTATTTTATTGCTATTTAGACAATTAATTTCCCTAATTAACCAAAAAATAAATCCCAAGAAAATTATGGGAGGCAGGGGTCATCCCATTAATCAACCTCAAAAAGTTTGGAATTAATTACTTGAGTAATTAAGCAATAATTAAGCTAATTAAGTTTTCAATTTAGCCTTAATTAATGTTCAAAATCAATTGAGATTAACTTTAAACTAATTTCCTATGAAATACCTTCAAAATGAATATTAATTTGTATTTTTTTATTTTCCCATAATTAGTTATGATTTTTTAAAAGTTTCAGTTGATTTAAGTGATTTTTCATAATTTTTCTAAAGTCCATTAATTTATTTTCACTATATTGAACTTCAAAATGCAGTATCTTCTAATCCAAAAATCATGTTGACTTGAAATTTTTATGGTAGGTAAATGTTAACTTTGGTTTAATTAATGAAGTTTAATTTTTTACTAAAACTCAAATTAAACTCAAACTATTAAGTGAAATTTGGAGATTTTAGGTTTGTTGGATTCCTCTTGAAAAGATGAATCAAATGAGCCATTATTTATAATTTTTTATTGAATAATTTATTTTTTATGAATTTTTGAAGTTTCAGGTGTTTTAAATAATTTTTAAAATAAAAATTCCAGAATTTCCTTCTTAACACAGTCAGCATCATGCGCGACGCTGACGTAGCAATGCCGTGCCATGCAACGCCATGCTATTGTTCACGTGGCGCTGACGTAGTATGCGGCACTATGTGGTGCTGAGCGATTGGCTGGTGCGGTGCCGCTTTAGTAGAGGAGCAGAAAAGTGCGGAACAATGATCACGATGCATGAATCGAATCAGACCATCTGATCATGGATCAAATAGTCTAGATCGATTTGTGCAATATAAATGGCTGAAACAAATGATCTGTCACTCGATCTACACCATCTGATCTCTAAATGCGAGATCGAGCAGTTGTTGCTCTCTGACCAGCAAAAATAGTCATATGAATAGTAAACTTAGAGGTTTTTTGGGATTTTTGCAAAATATGAATAAAATCTAGTCTGAATGGGCTCGTTTTTGCATCTAATCACATAAAAAAAACTTTTTATATTTGCATTGCAATTAAATCCAATAAAAATTGTAGGGGTTTTTTAAGAAAATTCCTAGAATCATGCAAAAAATATCACAAATAAAGGCTCCTAAGGCCAGCTATGATTCTTGAAAATTACCTCACCGGGGATGATTTTTGGCGACAGTGATGATCCGACCATGCTCTTTAGTGAGGTAAGAAGCCTTGAAATGAGCCTAGACTTTCTCCTTCACGTCAGAATGGTGTGTCTACCATTGGTTGTCGTTTCCTCGCCAAAATCCACTTGATTTTGGTGGTTTTCTCAAAATCAAGTGGGAATGTTTGCTGGTTGTTTTGAGGTCTAAGGGGATGAAATGAGTGTGGGAGAATGAGAATAAGAGTCTATATTTTTTATGCTTTGGTTTTGGCCAAAAATTCCCTTTCATTTTTGATTTTTGGCTCCAAATGGGTGTCATTAGCTTGGGGTGGTTGGGAATGGAAGAGAATCATCCTAGGTGGTTCATTTTGATTGGCTAAGGCATGGGAAATAGTTGCCATGAAGGACAAATGGGCATCCTCACAAGGGGAGGGGGAAGTCCTCATACTAAGTGTTCCAATGGGAGAGGTGATTTCACCCCCCATGAGTCATGGCTGACCCAACCACCTCTTAGATTAGGTTGGTCAGTATCATTGGTGCCTATGTGGACCAAAGGATGAGTGTCAAGTGGCCAAGGAAGAGAAATGACCATTTGGGCAAGTGTCTTTTCTCATGGGATGCCCTTGACCCAAGGGCAAAGTAGTCATTTGATATTAAATTTGATTTGAAAAAATTTAAAATGAGTCAAAAGTGAGTTGGACCAAATTTCATGTCATTTGGACCCATTTGGGCCAAATTGGATCAAAATGGGTTAGGTTGACCAATTGGTCAAATTGGATCAAACTAAGGGTTGGGTCAAGTTCAAATGATCATTTAGAGTATATTAGTTTAGCTGGTTTCAATCAATTTGGTTTAATTTAGATTTTATTTAGATTTTGGCCAATTTGATCCTTTAGGTCAATTTGAGCTAAGTTGACCAATTTGATCCAATTGACCAAATTGGCTTGATTCATGGCTTGGTTTAGGTTTGGTTGATCATTTGGAATATATTATAGGCTTTGGTTAAGTTCAATTTAGATTTTATTGGGTTGTAGGTTGATTTGACCATTAAGGTCAATTTGAGCTAAGATGGATTAGGTTGACCAATTGGTCAAATTATGCTCAATTAAGGCTTTGGTCAAGTTTAGTAATCAATTTAGAATGAACTTGAGTCATTGGTTGTAATCAATTTGGTTTAGGTTATTTGGCTAGTTTGGCTTCATATGGGTTAAAGGGTTGACTTGGGGTAAGGTTGACTTGGTTTGACCCAATTCATGACAATTGATTAACCTAGGATGATAAACAATCATGACATGAAGTTTGGATTGGCTTAATTCACTTTGATTTGAATTGAATTAGATTTTGATTCATGTAGGTTAAATTGGGCACTTTGGGTTAAGTGAGCCAATTGGGTTTAGTTGGCTTGATTTTGAGTTGGGTCTGATTTAGTTTTGATAAATGTTTGAGAGATTGAATTGATCTTTAAGAACATCAAATGAATTGGGATTGATTTGAATTTGGTTAAAGCTAAGTACATAGGATGAAATCAAGGGCTTGGGAAGGGTTTGATCAAGGATTTCAATCATTTGGCTTGGAATTTGGAATTTGAATTTGAATTTGAATTTGAGGTTTAGTTTGAGATTTGAATTTGGATTGGATTTGAGAAAGTGCATATGGGTTGGGTTTAGGCGATAGGATAGGTGATTTTCCTAAGTCCCTAAGGCATGGCCTAATCCTATGATTAGCCCTTCTAAGTCTCCAGGCTTAGGTTAAGTATTCACCTAATCACTAGAAGTGTCTTATGTCTAAGGAAGTCTTAATGTGTAGAAGACTCCTAAGTCTAAGAAGTGGAGGTTGAGAACTCACTCCAAAAGTGAGGTCAACTCCGTTATTAGCCTAATCATATTTTCTACAGGGGATTATGCTTAAATGGATTGTTTAAAAATAAATATAAATGCTCTCTTTGCAGGTTGCTTAAGCCCCTAAGCATAATCCAAGTTAGGATAGGTGGACTTGGTTACCCATGTGCACGGTGCTAAGTCCAAATTATGATATAACTACTTGGGATTGTATGTATGTTTAACTAACTTTAATTTGTAGGTGTAGTTAGATTTACTTTTCATATTCTTAATATAATTTTGTAGTTAAGAATTAGGATTAGTGCTATGGAGGATTAGGATGAGCAGTGGATAAAAAGTTTCATCTTTAGGAGGCCTGATGATGCCTTTGAAGCTAGCCCATCCAAATCAAAGGAGAAATATACATAAAGACATGAAAACATGAAGAATGAAGACCCCAATAGCATTTTATAAATTATAATTATCATTTTGTAATTCTGGGTTGTATAAGGGTAGAGCTCAGCTACCCATCTTTTTTTTTTTATGATGCAATCGACGCCTGACCTTTTATTCTTTTACATTAGATTAATAAAATTGATTGATGTTATGTTTAAATTGTGCAATAGAAATAGCATGCCTCTTCATAGTTTCTTTATGATTGGTGTTTGTTGTATGGCCTGGATATGATTAGGCTTAGGGAAAAATAAATTTTTTACCCAACTACAACTCATAATTGAAGTTTTAAATAATTCAAAACATCACATAAAGCCTAGGTATTAAATCAAGATAACTAAAAGATTTAGCAACCCTTTAAATGAATGTTGTAAGTCTCACATCATGCATGCATATTTCTTCACTCTTGCTAAGAGAGGATTTCCATCTTTGCAAGATTGGGGAAGGCTTGACCTTTGAGGGCCTCCTCTTGTGGTGGAAAACACCTCTTTCTCACTGATTTAGCCCATAATCCATTTTCATCATGCATTTAGGCATAATAAATCCCATAGCCTTTGTTAAAATGAAGTGTCAAAATTAGAGTAAAATTTGAAAAGATTTTGTATTAGATCAAGTCATTATTCATACCCCTCATGCTCTAGTCTCTTAGGGAATGGGTTTAAGGACTTTAGTCTCTTTCTAAATAAATAACAGCTCAACTATCTTACAATTTTATATGATCGGACTACATGGATTTAAAGCATAGGAGGTGTTAGCTAGCGGCCACTCCAAGAGGTTGTAAGTCCACCAGTCGGGTAGTTTATCCTCTCTCGTGGAGTTAAACTATATACCCATCATCACTTAGACTTAGGTTGTGCTTTGGCTTATGGCAAAGCTCCCTAGATTTAGAATCTGAGGTAATTATTTCCTTTGGGCTACTAACATAAATCATCACCTCTTCGGCATTTCCACAACCATGTGTTGTTGGATTATAAGTCCTAGCTTTCTAATGAAATGTTAACTTTAATAAAATAAATATTTTCAATTTCAATCATATAAAGCCCAACCATAGGATAGATTAGAATGCTCACTAGATTTTCTAGTATTATGAGCATTCCCTACTCATCTCCTTTGACTTCCAAAATAAATCTCTCGATTTGCTTTTCCTATTTCATTTTCCAATATAAGCCAATTTATTGATACTCTTAACCTTGAAATCTTTGGAGACCTTAATTTCTACTTTAATCGAGAGTATTCTTAAGGGATTTCATCTCTTAGGATGTAATTAACTATGGGGATTTTCTCCATAGGGAACTTAATGAACCCAACTTAAAATAAACCCCATTTTACTTTTCCATGTAAAGTAGGAGAAAAATCTCTGGTACATTCGAAGACCCATCATGCCTTAGGAGTCCTTATTAGGTGATTAGGTCCATTATAGGGTGGTGATTTCTATCTTTTGAGATAGTGCACCATTCCTTAATGTTGTACCTGATCACTTCAATAAGTACCCCTTAAGATCTACGTGGTGTCCCACATCTCCAAAAATAAATAATACAGATTTTTCTAGGGACTCTGCTAGGGAGAGTTCCTCTCTCTATCTCTAGTAGATAATTATTATCTCCAAGCATTGATGGTGGACTTATATAAGCCCAAGACTATCTTTCTTTTCATTGATACTTAGCTTATTTCATCCTTAAGCAAAGCTAGACAACATCCTTTAACTTTTAAAATATCACTACTTGTAGGTCTTAAAACCCCTATTGGGTTCCCCAATAGGTAAAAATAAATTAACTAAACTAAATAAGATGGTTGAAAATTTTTAGAATCTCTTTACCATTCTCTTGGTGAGGCAAGGTTCATCCCATAATAAATCCTTTGTAAGAATTTTATTTTCAAAAAGTACTTTTCAAATTAATTAAAAGCCACAAGACAAAAGATTTGCATAAAATTTTCAAAAAGATTTAAAGATAACCAAACCCCATTTAACATTATCAACAATTGTTACATGGGGGTTCTTTTCAAAATCAAAACCAAATAATTTTAAAATCCCTTTTTCAAAAGCACATTTTTGAAAATAGTTATCTCTATTTCAACATACCTAGGTTTGTTGGATGAAGATCCTATTTTCAAATGAAATCATGACATAAAATTGAAATTCCATTTAGCACATTTCACATGTGCTAAATTGAAGTTTCCCTTTTCAAAAGCAATAGCACACACAAAAAATTCATTTTTGAAAATCAATAAATATAATTGAATTCCATTTAACATACCTAAATTTGTTAAGTGGAATTCCCCTTTAAAAAAAATCACCCAAAAAACAAAATCAAAACACATTTGAATTCTATTTGACATGCCCAAATTTGTCAAATGAGAATTCCATTTTTAAAAAATCAAAATAAATTGGAATTTACTTAACATACCCACATTTGCTTAGTAGAGTTCCCTTTTCAAAACAAAATCAAAACACATTTGAATTCCATTTGACATACCCAAATTTGTCAAATGAGAATTCCCTTTTTCAAAAATCAAAATAAATTGGACTCTACTTAACTTACCCATATTTGCTAAGTAGAAGTTCCCTTTTCAAAATCACAAACAAATCAAACACACTCGAACTCCATTTGACATGCCCAATTTTTTTAAATGAGAGTTCCATTTTTCAAATTTTAAAATAAATTGGACTCTATTTAACATACCATATTTGTTAAATAGAAGTTCCCCTCTTTCAAAACAAAATAAAATAAATTCAGCAAATACACTTGAGCCTTTCTTAACATACCTAAATTTGTTAAGTAAATGTCTCATTTTTCAAATCAAATCAAAATACATCAAACAAATTTGGACCTTGCTTAGCATACCTAAATTTGTTAAGGACCCCATTTTCCAAACAAATTAAATACATGACTCCCATCATCGTAAACAAACAAAAATGCTTACAAATATTTTCAAATATGCACTTGAATCTCACTTAGGATACTTAAATTTTCTAAGTGAAGATTCCAAAATTAAAATTTCAAACAAAGGATAAAACAAAATAAATACATCTCCAAAGTCTCTCCAAATGAACGAACCCCATCCAACATACCCAAGTTTGTTGGATATGGGTTCCAAATCAAAGTCAAATTCTATGGCAAAGTCTCTCCTCACATTCTAAAATTTCTCTAATGAGCCTCACTTTGCATACTTAAATTTGTTAAGTGTGGGTTCAAAATTCCAAGTTAATATCAGAAATTAATTTTTGAAGGCAAAAGTTAACACAAGGGTTTGACTCAGTTATGTTTCAACAAATGCAGAGATACCAGAACAGTTAGTTCCTTTCAGTCTTCAATCAGATCAGTTACTATGGCTCTCAACAAGTTCATTTTCACTTTCCCGTCAAGTGTAGATTTGGCATTGGATCAGGCCAATCTCACCACGACCACCACCACACATCTGATTCATTTCAACCATAGTTTCGAGGTAGTCCAGATCACTTGTGAGGGGCCAACCCTCACCACTGTTAGTAGGGAGGAGGTGGCTGGACAGAAGCCACTCCTTCGCTTTGACCTACCATCCGATTCTGAGTTCTCCTCTCTAAAGAAGAAGGCTGAGGAGGTTCCCACAGCGGTATCAGTTCTAGCTTCAGAAGTGTCAATTCCAGTTCAATCAGTTGTCCTTAACACTACCCCGGTGCAAGCTAGAACCTCCTCACTAGTTTCCCCGACTTCTAAGGGGAAGGCTATCTTAGCTTCCGAGATAGTTTCCCCCACATTTGAGGTAGGTTCCAGCTCTCACTCCTCCCTGTTCACCTGCATTCAGAGCAACAATAAAAATAGAAAGATTAAGTGGCATCACGACCGAGCGGCTAGGGAGATCAATGCTGCCTCCCACATTGTCGAAGAGGGCTCTTCACCTGAGGTTTCCCCTTTCTTGGGTGGTAGTAGATTCCACCCTATCTCTTGTTCAGATGGAGAGGAGGATGTTAGGAGGATCACAGCACTACCTCCACCACCATCTCAGTACGAGGCACTGGCTAGGGAGCGGAGGAAGCCCTATTCTAATTTTAGGATAGTTCTTTGCTAGGTTGGCAGAGCCTACGAATGCTCAGAATTTGATGCACTAATCGATTTGAGGTCCATGATCCCTACGCATGGGTGGATCCATGGGGAGAAGGCCATAAACAAGAGTGCACCCAAGCGGGGAGAGAGAGAGAGATAGAGGTACGTCAGACAATCATCGGTCTCTACCCTTGTTAATTTCCTCGATTAGTGGGCCACAAGAGCCAATCGTACATACAGCATTGTATTGACAGGTACCACCAGCTGTAGGGAGAGAGTCCCAGTGGGAGGGCAATCCGTGTTACCACCATCACATTGCCCCATCGCCCGTCCACCGTCACCTGTCTAAGTCCCTCCTTCTATAGTTCCCACTAAGGTCCAAAGTCTACATCCAAGGAGAGGATATCCCCATTGGTGATCTGGCTACGGCCTAAGAATCTCACTCCATCTATGCCATTAGCTGAGGTGAGGTCAAGCTCCCCCATTCAACCTCCACTTCAGCCATGGAAAAGAGGGAGTGGCGACCCAAAAGTGTCATCGTTGTGCTACCACCATAGTCACTAGCATTAGTAGAGGAAGGAGGGGATGCAAACACAGTTCCCAAGGTAGTAAACCCTCTAGTGAGACCACCTAGTCATTAAGCAGTATCCGGTGCATAGATTTAGATGAGCACAGTCTTACAATTAGTAAATAGTGAGTGTTTTTGCCATTCTAGCCTGGCATAGTAGAAGACCGTTCTTTAAACGACATCCAAGAAGACCAATTTTCCGAAAAGAAATAACATCTTAAGAGTGATCATTTAGATCAGGAAGAGGGTGGGGTAGCCTTCGAACCCAATGAGGATGGTCTATTTGAGGGCTCAGTAGAAGTCCATATGGTCGATACCCGAGGATCCCTTCTTAGAGACCATCACAGTCAGGAAGGTATTGTGGTTGAAGAGGGTGACACTGCTCATTCGACCCAACACCTCCTCTAATAGCTCAGGCAAAAGGATGAGCAGATCAATCAAATGGAGAAGAGAGTTGAAGACCTATTAGCAGCAGTTCTTGCACTATAAAACCAACCCCGATTTTATAGCCCATTCATATGGAGGTTGAATGGCCTGAGCTCCTACATGTTTTATATCCTCCCAAGAATGCATCTCCCATTGATCGGGATAGTGGAATCCTATATAGGAAGGTCATAGATAGTACCTCTATGTAAGAAAAGGAGATCAAACAAATGGTGGAACAACAAGTGAGGGAAGTGTTGGCGCAAGCCTGGAGTACCTCATCCGTTCCAAAGGGTAGACCATATCGAGAGGAATTTTACACAGTTCAGTATCCCAAAGGGTTTGTGCCACATTCTTTCAAGAATTTTGATGGTAGTGCATATAGCGCACTTTAGAGCCGGTTGTTGCAATCATGTAGTGATGCTTCTCTTTTGCCTGTCGTGATCGAGATTGCATTTGATTGGCATGCCAAACTATCCAACGGATCAGTGAAAACATTTACTGAGTTGGAGCAACTCTTCATTAAGTGGTTTGTTGGAGCCCAACAAAGGGTAACTATGGGTGACCTCGTTGTGGCACAAAAAAAACCCCAATGAGTCCCTCGTTGATTATATTCTTAAGTGGCAAAACTTGAGTATAAAATGCTAACTGCAGCTATCCGAACAACATGCTATAAAATTTATCTTAAGAATATTCATGTCCCTGTTGCTTTTATTCTCAAGGTATTTACTATCAAAATCTTTGAGAAGCTAATCAATAAGGTGGCTAGTCTACATGGGGAAGCCAAATAGTTAGCTTTCCAAGACCAGTCATCCAAACCCAAGCCATAAAGAGTTTTTGAATAGAAGCCAAAGGCAGTGGTATATGTTGATAAGGGGAAACAACTAGCTAGAGTTCAGTATGACAGACCTCGAGCTTAACAGCCTCCACTACCGCCTCTTCTTCCACCTCCTCGGCCATTATACCGACCACCATAGCTACCACAGCGGCCGCCACCACAGCCTCCATAATAGTGCACTCAGCAGTGGTACTCATACCCACTACTAGGTAGCTATTACTCACCTACTCTTGTTGATAGATTGAATAATACATATTCATTCAAGAGGGAGGTAGTTAGGAAAATATTTAAGAACCTCTTAAAGAAACCTGATTTTTAGTTAAGAGAACCTAAGATGCTGGAGGAAGTGGGCAAGAGTGATGATCCTAATTTTTTCCCCTACCACCAAACTCAAATCAATTCCAACTCAATTGATTTAATCAAACCCTAAATCAATTCCAACTTAATTGATTTTCTCAAAATCAAATCAATTCCAAATGATTGAAGCTTATGATTGAAAGTCCAAGTTCAAAAATCCTTCTTAAGTCACTTTGATTATATCTTCTGTACTTAGCCTGAATAAAATCCAAATAAAATCAAATTCAAGAAATTTTCTCATAACCCATTTATATTTCCATTTATATTCAAAAATATAAATGAAATATAAATTCAAATATCCAAAAAACTGAATTCAAAAATCAAATTCAAATTCAACCAAAATTCAACCTAAGCCTTTCAAGTTAAAATCTTGAACTTAGCCAAATCAAATTCAAATCTAGACAAAATCTTGATTTTTCTTCATGATTCAATCAATATTTCAATCATGAATCCAAATATAAACATAAACTTCAATCATATAACCAAAAATAAATTCAAAAGTCAAATTCAAATTCAACCAAAATTCAACCAAAGCCTTTCAAGTCAAAATGTTGAACTTAGCCAAATCAAATTCAAATCAAGCCAAACTACTGATTTTTCTTCATGATTCAATCAATCCTTCAATCATGAATCCAAATATAAATATAAACTTCAATCATCAAACCAAAACTAAATTCAAAAATTAAATTCAAGTTCAACCAAAATTCAACCTAAGCCTTTCAAGTCAAAATCTTGAACTTAGCCAAATCAAATTCAAATCAACCCAAACGCTTGATTTTTCTTCATGATTCAATCAATCCTTCAATCATGAATCCAAATATAAACATAAACTTCAATCATCAAACCAAAACTAAATTTAAAAATCAAATACAATTTCAACCCAAATCCAACCTAAGCCATTCAAGTCAAATTCTTGAACTTAGCCAAATCAAATTCAAATCAAGACAAACCCTTGATTTTTCTTCATGATTCAATCAATACTTCATTCATAAATCCAAATATAAACATAAACTTCAATCATCAAACCAAAACAAATTTCAAAAATCAAACCCAAGTCAAACTCATGTTCACCCCTTTGAACTTGAAATTGTTAAATGAATCAAAACCCATTTGATTCCAAATCACTTGTAAATGGATTTATATTTCAATCATAAGTCCATATCTGAGTTCAACCAAACTTAGTTCAAGCCTTGATCAAGTCAATTGACCCACTTAGGCCCACTTGACCCATAGTGACCTAAAGTACCCCTTTTAAGCCAAATTCTAATCCTACCCAAATTGGATTGAACTAAGCCCAACTAAGCCTCACATTGTGAGCAACAATCATCATGAGATGATCAATCACTCAAATCGGGTCAAACCTAATGGTTGACCAAGTCAACACTTAGTCAAAAATGGAACCTAAACTAGCCAAAATCCATCATAGGCCAAATTGATTGAAACCATTGATCAAAACTCATTCATGATTAATGTTTGAACTTGACCAAGTCATCATTTGAGCCTAATCTAGCCCAATTGGTCATTTGACCCAAATTGACCCAACTTGACCTAAAAGGTCATATTGAGCCAAAATCAACATAAACCAAAATTGATAGGAAACAAAGATACCAATATATTTCAAATGACCAATGAAACCTAAATCAACCCATGACCTAACCCAAATAAGTCAAATGGGCCAAATTGGTCAACTTCACCCATTTGACATAAATGAAATCAAATGAACCAAATCTAAATAGAAATCAAATTGAACCAAACCAATGATTCCAAAATATTTTAAATGGTCATATGAACTTGACCCAACCCTTGGTTTGACCCAATTTGACCAATTGGCCAACTTGACCCAAGATGACCCATTTTGACCTAAATGGGTCAACATGAGCCAAATCACATCAAATCAATTCCAAATTTATTGAAACTTGGCCCAACCCATTTTTCAATCATACAAAATATATTCAAATAGAAATATAAGCTAATTGACCATTTTACCCCTAGGTCAAAGGGTAATTCTTGGCCAAATTCACTTGGAATTTGGTCAAATCCTCTTCATAGCCTCTTGACACTCTCTTAATGGACTAAATGGACACTAATACGAGTGATGCACCTGACTCAGTGGGTTTGGGTCAGCCAAACCCAACCCAATGGCCAAACCGACCACTCCTCTCATTTCAAGCACATGAGAATCATTCCTCCACCTTGTTTTGCACATGGCAACCTCTCCACTACCCACCCTCCCTACCAAAAGTGAACCATCTGCAACTTGATTAGCCAAAATAACCCATTGAAGGAGGTGAATTTGATCAAAATGGAAAAGTCTTGCTTGGTCATCCGATCCTTTAAGGGGGAGATATACTCCCCCTCATTTTACTTGAATTGAACAGACTCACACTCGATTGACTAAGAGAGACCTAAGGCAAGCTCCCTCAAGTAATCCCCAAGCCATTTGAATTCTACTCTTCTCAGTTCAAACCAAAAATAAGGGAGCTCAAGCATTTTTCCATCTCACTCAATACCCATGTGATGAAAATTTTCTATAAGGTTGCCTTTCAAATCTATTGGTTGAGAAAAAATACAAATTCATCTTTTTAGGATGCCACACAGATCCACATATATGCTTATTCAGGTGATCAGGTACATCATCAAGAAATAGTGTACTATCTCGAAAGATAGAAGTCACTACTCTTTAATGGACCTAATCACCTCAATAAGAACTCCTATGGACAATGGGTCTGCATATGTACCAGAGATTCTTCCCCTACTTTACATGAAAAAGAAAAGCAGGGTTTATTTAAATTGGGTTTGTTAAGTTCCCTACAGGGGCAAGCCCGTATAGTTAATTACATCCTAAAAATGGGGATTCTTAGAAAACTCTTAATTTAGGTAAATGATCATTGTCTTCAGAGATTTCAATAGGAGAGGACTATCAATCGATTGGTTCATTTTTTTAAGATCAAATGGGATTGATCAAAGAGAGGGAGTTATTATCGAAGCCAAAAGAAAGATAAATAGGAGATGCGCATGATGCTAGGAAACCTAGCGAGCATCTCAAACTATCCTATGGTTGGGCTTTACAATTTTGAAATTGATTTAGTATGTTTGAGTTGCATTTTTCATTAAAAATTTAGGACTTATGATACCTTAACACAAGATTAAGGAAATGCTTAAGAGGTGAGGAATTATGCTTATGGCCCACAAAGGGAGAAGCAACCTCAGAACCTAAATCAAGGGAGCTTTGGCGAGGGCCAAAAGCACAACCTAAATCTAAGCCGAAAATGGGTATTTAGTTTTCCTCCACAAGAGAGGACAAACAACCCAACTTCTTAGACTTACAACCACCTAGGGGTGGCTGCTAACTAACTCCTCCTATGATTTTAAATGCATAGGCAAGTTTTATGCTTATGCAAGATAGCTAGGTTGTTATTTATTTAGAAAGAGACTAAGTCCTTAAACTCACTCCTTAAAGATACTAGATCATGTAAGGGCATGCTTCAAATGACCTAAATCTAATGCATTTTAAATTTCATTTTATTTTTATTTTTGGGCAAATATTTTGACTCAGGCTAATAGGATTTTTATGACTAATGTATTAGAAATCACATTATAGGCCAAAATCAACGAGAAGGGGGGAGGGGAGTTTCCACCATGGCCCTCAAAGGTCAAGCTGGGTTCTTTGTCAAAGGTGGAAGCCTCCAAATTAAGAGTGAAATAAGATGCATTTGTGCATGATATTATAAAAAAAATGCTCATCCAGCTAAGAGGTTGCTAATTCTTTTATCTTGATTTTAATCCTAAGCTTTAAGTGAGGTTATGAGTTATTTAATTTAAATTTGAATTATTAAGTTGGGTAAAAGATTTATTTTTTTATAAAGAGCCTAATTGACATCCAGGTCATACATAAATCAAAGAAGAAACTAGGAAAAGTCATGCCACTTAATGCAAAAGCTAAACAAATTATCAATCAATTTATAAATCTAATCGCAAAAAGAATAAATGATTGTTTATGGTCGGGCACCACCGTACAAACCCAAAAATATCAAATGTGGGTAGCTGAGCTCTACCCTTATACAACCCAAATTATAAATGTATTAAATTATAATTTAAGCAAAGGAATTCATTGTTATGGGGGGTCTTCAAGCTTTATTCTTCTTTCTCCTTTCTTTTTTCTTTCTTCTTCTTTCTTCTTTTCTTTCTTTGGATGGTCAGATGGTAGATGCTCTAAGGCTTCACATGGTGCATAAGATAGGATCTTATGTCTAATTCTTATCCTAATCCCCATAACAAATCATTCCAAAATCCTACTTATACAAATTTTTACATGAAAAGGAAAAAAGTAGAAATATGACTAACACCTACAAACAAAGGTTAGTTAAATCACACCACACAAATTCCAAGCATGTATATTGGACTTATCACCCCACACATGGGTGACTAAGTCCACCTGGCCTATGGATTATGCTTAGGGGTATAAAGCACATGTAAGCAAAAGCATTTATATTTTTATTTATGATGGCTCCCCTTTATCACAATCCTTTGTAGAAAAGAATAGTTAGACTAAGAACGTCCTACCATTCATTCTATGTTCATACACCCAAACATCTAATCCAAAACATATATCACAAAACAAAACATTACATCAAACCATGTACCGACCTAACCTAAGGCTAGAAGTGGTGACTTAGGTTAATGTGTGTGCTTTGAAGACTTGTGTGGTATGCTTAGCTATGGCTTTAGGATTAAATTTTCTAAATGTGAAGAACATGTTCAACTTAGAGGATGGTTTCATTTAAGTTATTTAAGTATTTTGGGTTGGTTTTATTTCATGTTTTTATTTGGTTTAAGTGAAACCTACAATTAATTACTAAGTTATAAAGAGAGGGAAAGAGAAGGGAACTTCTCTTTCCATCCCTAACCTTAAGTAATTTTTTAAAGTAGGCTCATATTTTAGTTTCATTTAGGTGAATGTTTTGATTACATCTTTTAATCAATCCTAAGTTTAGACAAAACTTAAACTAACCTATTCAAAAAGAAAGGCATTTTAAGATTAATTAAAATGAATCAAAATTCACATAACACACATTACTCCAATTCTTTCCCAACATATATAACATGCATATGGATGGATCTTAAGCATATCTATACATGAAAATGAGAGTAGTTACACACTTTATGATGCATGCTAAGTAATCCATTTAAGAAAATTTAGAAGTTGAATATGCATGATTTTTCTTAAGTAGAAAAGGTTTTCCTTATCCAAAATTTCACATACATACATGAAAGTAAGAAAGGCATAAGTGAGTACAATGTCATTGTTAACTAGAGGTGTAAGGTACAAGACCTACTTAGGGCTACTTAAAGCCTCACAATCTCAGAGTTGTCCAGACTAATATACCACTTTCCTTAATTACAAACATGTATATAAAAGAAATGAAATGGAGAAGGAAGATGCAAAAAGTTGTTTAATGAAATCATTTTTGTTTATGCAATTTATATATGTAAGTGTAGGTAACCCTTCTTAGGTGAGAGCATAGGGATGAATAGGATATGTAATTGAGTATGTGTTGGGTTCTTTTTAAATGAACCCTACATCTTACTAACTCCTATTCAAAACTATGCTAACATAAGAAAGAAAGGAAACCTATGTTAAACATGATTTTATAATCCATCACATGCAAGCTTATAATTAAGATATGAATATCACACTTTCAGATTTGATATTTCATTTACAAGTTTTGAAAATATTTTTAGATTTAGTAGTGATAATAGCCACTCATATTTTACTTTAGCCAACACATACACATTTGACATAAAGTAAACAATTTCATATTAAAATTTGAAACATGAAATTATGAATGTATGAATCATATGGCATACAACTTAACATGTTGGGAAAGATCCAAAATAATGAAATCATGTAAACAAAATCACTTTACTTAAATCCTAAAGTCATTCTTATAGAATAAGAAAATTTAGAATAAATTAAAGTGAATTTCAAAATAATTTTTGTTTAGTTTGAAGTTAGATTTAATTTTGAAAATGTGAATAAGTTTGCCATTCCTAACCCATTCCCACATATGTTTTGCATTTTTGTTTAATTTTTAGGCAATTAGATCCATTTTTATTTGTTGATTAGGTTAAGGTATGAATTAAGTGGCTTAATTAACCATTACCTACACCACATTAGACAAATTAACTAAGTAATTATGAGCCAATGAGATGACATGAAACCCATAAGGAATTTAAATTTGTGATGCACCTAATAATGAAAAGGCTTAATGCAATTTGGCTCACAATTAAAAGT
This sequence comes from Cymbidium sinense, assembly GCA_021442155.1. Classification (NCBI taxonomy): domain Eukaryota; kingdom Viridiplantae; phylum Streptophyta; class Magnoliopsida; order Asparagales; family Orchidaceae; genus Cymbidium; species Cymbidium sinense. The sequence continues at coordinate 126,304,359 of CM038222.1, read as the reverse complement.
TAATTAAGCTAAGGGGTTTAGCTTAAGTACGTTTAAAACACCATTTCACACATGTGAATTGGGTTTTAATTTCCTTAATTAAACTTAGGCTATTAAAAACCTAAGCATCTACCCAAGGTAGATTAATTAAGTTCTGAAACTTTTTAGAATTTTTGAAAATTGATTAAAAGGATGATTAATGAGTTAACCCTTAATTAATAAGGGATTAAGGGGAGAAAAGGGGATTAGGGAATAGCTTAGGGGAAATGCCCAAATATTATTTCATAAACCTCCTACTTACAAGATCTGACCTTAATTAACCCTAATCATAGGGTAATCCACTAATCACACCTTAATTACTCTTAATTACATGAAAGGGGTAATTAGGAAATGAGCTAGCAATTTACCCAATTTAACCCTCAATAAATCTCAAGAAAATAAGGGGAGGCAGAGGTCATCCTCTAAAATGAACCTTAAAAATTTGAGATTAATTGATGAACTAATTAAAGGATAATTAGCTAATTAAGATTCTCAAAGAAACCCAAATTCAGAGAAAAGGGTTATTTAAAATACTTTGAAATTATTTTTAAAATAATCTAGATGAAATTATCTTTCCATGGCATTTTTCATTTTAATTTTCTAATTTTTCTATGAAGAGTTATGAGTTTTAGAAATTTATGGATTAATTAGAAATCAATTAGGCATTTAACTAATCCCTGCTTAATCCTCAGCTCACGGTGCAGCGTGTGGCGGTGGTGATCAGCGTGCTTTACACCTGTTACACCGTGAGGGTGTGACTTAAACATCACATCCCAAATGGCGGTGGCGGGGCTCATGCTAATATCCTCGGTAGTCCGATCAAAGATCAGACGGCTAAGGATTCACTCGCAATTTTAAAAGGGTAAATGATTTACTAAACGTGCTAAATCAACTGAGTTGTCCATTTAAAATGTGCGGATGGACGGCTGGTATGAGCCAAGTTCTTCCCTGAGGATCAATGGAGATTGTCCATGATCTAAAGGGAGATCCGAGCCCAATCTAGCATGGAATCATACAAAAATCAACCCACACCATCTAAGCACATATACAAACCTATCCAACTATTGATTTCTCATCCCATGAATATTTCCTTCACAAAGGACCAACACCTATCAAGCTAAGTGGCTGAAAAATTCCATACCTCACCGGAGGTGATCCCCAGTGCTCAAGATCGATGAGGTAGCTTCGTCTGGTGGAGATGAAGCACTGTTGAAATTCCTAGGCCTTTTGGATCAATGGGTTCACTTGAGCCACTTCACTTGACTTTGATTGAATTGATCCTCTCCTTGCTATGGGAACTTCAATGTGATCTTGAGTGAGCTCGGATTGGCCCTTAGATGAAGAGTGTAGAAGGAATTTGGAGGAAATCAAGTGTAGAGTAAGTTAGCAATTCACTACACCTCCCTTATTTTTGCACTGTGCAAAACCGAGAAGGAAGAATTATAATCCTCTCTCAAGACCTTGGGAATGCTCGCTGATGATTGCTAAGGGTTCCTAGGCTTTAATCGACAATGAGTGAGTTCAAATTTCATTGAATTAGGGAGAGTATATTTCCCCCTATGAAAATCGGATGGCTGACACATTCTTTGCCATTTTGATCCAATTGACTAGATTAGGAAGGTTGTTTTGATGGTTTTGAGTGTGCACATGGTCAGTTTGATCCCTTGAGTGGATTGCTAACTTCCCATATGGTGAATTTGAGCTTAGGAGGGAATTTGAACACTCAATTTCAAGCTATGTGGTCAAGTTTGGTCTTTGGGTCAAATGGGCTAACCCAAACCCATTGGGTTGGGTGTACCACTCATCACTAAGTCCCCTTGAGATTTTAGAAAAGTCTCAAGTGATTGTGAAGAGGGTATGACCAAAATACCCATGGCCTAGGCCAAAATTTTTTCTATGGCCTAGGGGTAGAATGGTCATTTTGCTATTTTCACTTTGGACATGTCGAGTAAGTGGAGAAACTATGTTTGGCCAAGTTTCATTGGATTTTGAATCCATTTTATAGGGTTTGGTTCATGTTGACCCACTTAGGTCAAAATGGGTCAACTTGGGTCAAGTTGACCAATAGGTCAAATTGGGTCAAACCAAGGGTTGGGTCAAGTTCATATGATCATTTAAAATGTTTTGGAGCCTTTGGTTTTGTTCAATTTGAATTAGATTGGTTTTAGCTCATATGACTTCATTTAGGTCAAATAGGTCAAGTTGACCTATTAAAGGTAGGCCAAGGATAGGTTTAGGTTAGGTTAGGTTAGTCATATGAAGTGGATTGGTATCTTTGTTTCCAATCAATTTTGGTTAAGTTCAATTTTGGCTCAACATGACCCCTTTAGGTCATGTTGGGTCTAAGGTCAATTCCAGGCTACGTTAGGTTGGCCAATTGAGGCTTTGGTCAAGTTCCACAAGTGATTTGGAATGGACTTGACCCATTAGTTTCAAACAATTTGTCTTGGATCAACTTTTGACACATTTTGGCCCTTTAGGTCAAAATGGATCAACTTAGGTCAAGTAGGCCAATTGGGCTAGGTTAGGCTCAAATGTTGGCTTGGTCAAGTTCAAACATAGGTCATAAGTGAACATAGACCAATGGTTTCAATCAATTTGGCTTATGGTGGAATTTGGCTATGTAAGGTTTCATTTTAAGTTAAGTGTTGACTTGGTCAACCCTTTGGTTTGACTTAGTTTGACCCAATTTGATTGATTGATCATCCCATGATGATTGTTGATCATGATGAGAGGGATATATGAGTTTGGTTCAATCTAATTTGGTTAGGATTAAAAGTTGGCTCTTAAGGGTGCTTTAGCTCACTTTGGGTCAAGTGAGCCTAAGGGTCAAATGGCTTGGTGAAAGCTTCATTTGAAGTTTATTGATCTTGTATATGGACTTATGATTGAAATATAAATCCATTTATAAGTGGTTTGAAGTCAAATGGATTTTGATCCATTTGAAAATTTCATATTCGAAGGAAGAATATGAATGGGTTTTGGGTTTGATTTTTTATTTGGGATTTGATTGAGTGATTGAGGTTTGGATTTATATATGAGCTCATGATTGTAGGGTTGCTTAAACCATGAAAAAAAATCAGAATTTGGCTTGATTTGGAATTGATTTGGCTAAGTTCAAGATTTTGACTTGAAAGGCTTAGATTTGATTTTGAGTTGATTTGAGTTTGATTTTTGGAGTGAGTTTTGATTGTTTGAATTTATATTTCATTTATATATGTGAATATAAATGAGAATATAAATTTATCATGAGAAAATTTCAAGAATTTGAGAAAGTTTAATCATGATTTAGGTTAAATCCATTAAATGGAATTTAAAGGATTTAAAAAAAATTTAATTTGAAATTTAATTTTTGAATTGGATTGGATTTATTTATTTTTATATTTCATTTATATATGAAAATATAAATGAGAAAACAAATAAGTTTTGAGAAAATCCCACGAGTTTGAATAAGTTTGATCAAGGTTTAGGTTAAATCCATTAATGGAAAAGTAAGGGATTTAAGGGAATTTCAAGGATTTTAAATTTGGAATTTAATTTTTGGATTGGATTTGATTGATTTATATTTATATTTCATTTATATATGAGAATATAAATAAGTTTTGAGAAAATCCCATGAATTTGAATAGGTTTGATAAGTTTTAGAGTTGATTTTGGCTAAGTCCTTTAATGGAAAATTAAAGGGACTTAGAGAAATTTTCATGAACTGATTTGGAATTTTGAGTTTGATTTGATGGGTTTGAATTTATATTTCATTTATATATGAGAATATAAATGAGAATATAAATAGATCATGAGAAAATCTCAAAGATTTGAGTAGGTTTAGATCATGATTTTGGTTAAGTTCTTAAGGGAAGGATTAAGGACTTAGGCAAAATTTGGACTTAGGAATTTTTGATGGATTTTGGTCATGGGTTTCAATCATAGCTTTCAATCATAGATTTCAGTCATGGAATTAAATCATAGAATTGATTTGAGTTTTGGATAAAATCAAATAAAATTGATTTGGAGTTTGACTTGAAAGAAGGAAAGTGAGGAATGGTTTAAGCTAAAGGGTAGGAGATTTTTCTAACACCCTTAAGGCATGACCTATTCATATGGCTAACTCTTCTAAGTCTTCTAGGGCTAGGTGAGAGTGTCTACCTAATCAGTAGATGTGTCTTAAGACTAAGGAACTCTTAAATCCTAAGAGAAGTCCTATGTCTAAGATGGAGGATTTGAGAGCTCATTCTAAAAATAAGGTCAACAAAAGGTGCCCAATAAGTGTGGTGTGACTGACAAGGAACACCGCACGTATTGGTGTTGACCAAAATGATCAAAAATATCAAGAGATCACAAGCACTAACAGAAACAACCTATCTTAACCCAAGGAAAAGAAAGAATCTAGAGCTTAGTACAATGTGGCTCTACTTATGCCCAAGACATAAGAGAGAGGGAATAAATCCATTAAGGGATAGAGTGTGAACCTTCCACTAGGGAAGTAAGTGCAAGTCATCTACAAGGAGATGAAAGGTTTGATTTGATTTGAATCTCACTAGGGAGAGATCTCCACTAGGGGAGAGAGTTGAATTTATTTTAACTTTTGTTAGGTTTGAATTTTTAGGATAAACCCTATTGGTTTGTGATGGGTTGAACTGAGTAGGAGCCATGGAGGCTAAGACCTAACTCAGATTTACCAATCCAAAGTGGTAGTCTACTAAACATATAGTAGGACTAATCAGCCAAAGGGATGCCTTTCGGTATGCAGCACCTGTACTAGGAAGAAATCATAGTAGACTTACATCCTCCAAGTAAGAACCAGTTGCTGGGGTAATTTATTGGCAAGGAACCAGATTGAACCCAACCTAGGGCTGACTATTGAGTGAATGTCACTGGGGGACTTAGATCAACTCAAAGATAGTCAAAGATTGATTTCATTTTTAATTTTGTTTGTTTATGATGGATCCCATAGGTTTGCGATGAATTACACTGAGTAGGGGCCATGGAAGCCTACACCTAACTCATATTTACCAATTCAAATGAATAGTATACTAACCACAAGGTAGGACTATCCAGCCAAGGAGAAATGCCTTTTAGCATACAATGGTCAAGTCTTAAGAAGAAAGTACGGGGACTCATATCTTCTAGATATAAGGAACCACTAGGGTGATCAATTGCTTTGAGCAACAGATCAAACCTGACCTAGGGCTGACTATTGAGTGAATGCCATTGGAGGACTTAGATCAGCTCAAGAATAATCAAGATTATTTTCATTTTTTTATTTTTTTTGGTGGATTATGTTGGTTTGAGATGGATCAAGCTGAGAAGGAGATTATGGAAGCCTAGACCTATCTCAGATTTACTGAACCAAAGGGAGTAGCTTCCCACTCGATGGGAGAACTATTTCGACCAAAGGGGTGCCTTTCAGTTTGCAATGATCAATTGAGGGGAAAAAGCTCAGGGACTTACATCTTCCAATAGAAAAGATAACTGGGGTGACTGGTTGTGTTGGGCAACAAATCAAACCCGACCTAGGGTTGCCCATCAGTTTATGATAATCATGCTAGATAGAATGTGTCATAGTCTTATATCTTTCAAAGCGGAATGACTGTCGGGGTAACCTGTCTATGATAAAATAGATTGAACCTGACCTAAGGGCAACTACGGAGTGAGTATCGACCTAGAGATTTATCTCAACTCAAGTAGTCAAGTAATTTCTATAGGGAGTTTTGCTGATAATGCCCGAAAGATAGGATGCCTACTTGGGAGAAGGGGCCCTTTGGGGGCTTGAATTCCTAATCCACAAGCAAATTAATTTGTTTATTTATTTTAGTTGTTTATTTTATTGTGGATGCTGTTAGTTTGCAAGGGATCAAACTGAGAAGGAGCTTATATCAGCCTAGACCTATCTCAGATTTACTAAACTAAGAGAAAATCTGCGCATCCACTAAACAAATTATCCAACCACAAGGGTTGCTACTAGGAAAGGGGAACTGTCCAATCCAAAAGTAACCCGAGTAGTATCTAAATAAAGTCATAAAGGACTTTATCCAATTAGAGTGCCCACATGGGACGGGGCCAATAAGGGCTTAATCCAACACCCTAGAGAAAATGACATGGGTAAATTCAGGGAGAAAAGCACGGGACTCATATCTGCCAAGAGTGGTATACTCACCAGGTGAATTATTTTCAGCATAGCGAACATCAACCAACCTAAGGTGTCAGTCGATTTGCAACAATCAGCCTAGGAAAAAAGCCCGGGGACTCATATCCTCTTATAGCGAAACTGATTGCTGGGATAGTCTGTCTTCGGCCCGACAGGTGTTATCTGACCTAGGGAGACTATTGAGTGAATTCCACTAGGGGACTTATATCAACTTAAAAGTAGTCAAGAGGAAAAGAACCTTTGGGGGACATATCCTAAGCCTCAAATATACTCGAACTAGTTAGAATATAATGGCTAGTTCAAAAAGAAAGCATGGGGTCTCACATCTTCTTAAACAAAGTCAACATGCGATAGCTTACTAGCTGGGCAGTGAAGACTATCTTACTAACAAGGTGCTCTTTGATTTGCAATGGTCAAGTTAGGAAGAAAGCACAGGGATTCTCATCCTCCAAATAAATGACCACCGGGGTGACATACTAGTGAGGTAGCACATAGACCCGACCTAGAGCAGCTAATGAGTGAGTGCCACAGGGGGCTTGCTCCCACATCAAAATAGCTCGAGACAAAAGATTTATGTTTATTATGTGCATGTTTTAAAAGAATAGTAGTTGTGATTCCACCAAGAAAGGATGTCGCTTAGGTTCTCTTACACCTAACTCAATTGTGCTAGTCAAAACAGGATGCCTCTTGGGTTCTCTCACACTTATTTTAGTAGCGTTGGGGAATCATGTTTAATTTGTGTTCATGTTGTGAAGGAAGGATAGGATATCTCTTGGGTTCTCTTACACCTTCTTAAACACATCGTGGCAGATTCGCAAACAAGCAAACAATGCTTCAAAAGAAAAGAATATTTTAATGAATTGGAATAGAATTTTGGTGATAGTTGTTTTCAAACATGATTTCATGGGTAATATTTCTTCAAATAGAGCCCATTAATTGGAAGCATCGGGTGTTCCCCTTTACAATCTTTAAGTTGATAAGATCTTCCTTGGTAGGCCTTCTCTATGACAAAGGGCCTTCCCAAGTGGGTTCAAACTGGCCTCCCATCTTTTGGCGGGCAACAATTGGTCTCCTTAGAACTAGAACAAGCCCTCCAACTTGAAAAGCTCTAGGGCGGACCAACTTGTTGTGAGCTTTAATCTTATTGGCTTTGTATAACTCAAGGTTCTGGCACACCCATAGACGTCTCTCTTTCAAACCTTCGAGCTCTTCTAACCGCCACTTCACATTATGTTATGTAGTGATTTTACTACCCATTTCTATCCTTAGTGATGGGAGTTGAACGTCTAATGGTTGAATGACTTCAGACCCATACACTAAAGAGAATAGGGTAGATCGGGTTGGAGTTTTGTATGTGGTGTGATATGCCCATGAGGCTTCAACTAGCTGCTCATGCCACTGTCACTTGTTATCATCGAGTGTTTTCTTTAGTATCTGGATGAGAGTTTTATTGAATTCTTCTGCTAGGTCATTTTCCCTGGAATAGTAGATGCTAGAATATCTCCAATATATACTATGTCTCCGGGAGAAGCTATTGAATGCAGTACCATTATCGGATATAATTCATCAAGGCACCCCAAACCTATATATGATATGGTTCCTGAAAAACTGAAGCACATGCTGAGCTGTGACCTCCCCGAGTGAGATTTCCTCCACCAACTTAGAAAAGTAGTCGGTGACAGCTAGGATGAACTGATGACCCTTGGAAGAAGGAGGCTCGATAGGACCCACAATGTCGGTACCCCAACACTCAAATGGCCATGAGGCCAATGTAGGATATAGAATGTTGGGTGGTTGATGTAGGACCACACTATGTACTAGACATTGATGGCATCTCCTAGCTACATCCATGCAGTCTGTGATCATTGAAGGCTAGTAGTATCCTAGCCTCTTGATCTTTGCTTTCATCTTCAGACCAGTTTGATGTGCTCCGCATAGACTTGAATGTACCTCGATCATGATCTTACGGGCTTCATGTTTGTCTAAATAACATAACCAAATTTGATCGAAAGATCATCGGTATAAGGTGCTATCCATGAGAGCATAAGAGAGAGCTCTCTGCTTCATATAATGGGCTTGTGATTTCTCTTGAGGTAGTTTGCCTTTAGTCAAGTAATCTATGAATGGTAGCCTCCAATCCAACTCCTTGTCCTTTCGACAATGATAACCTTCCCTTCAAGAGAAAGTCTCTCGATGAGTTCAGCATTAATAAGGGATAGGACTTGTCTATTTTAGACCCTTATTGGGATGGACTCATCTTTCGGACATGCCAATTCCTTGGCAAATTTGGCCAAAGCATCTACTACTGTATTCTTTGCTCAAGGGACCTTATAGATGGTGACCTCAGGGATTTGGGTCAACAGATTCATGGTATATTCATGGTAATGATGAAGCTTTGGTTTTAAAACTTTGTAAGACCAAGTAATTTGGTTGATGACCAGCAGAGAATCTCCATAGATGTTGATGCTTTTGACACACACTGTAATGGCTAACTCCAGATCGACAATCAAAGCCTCATACTCAACTTCATTGTTGGTGTATAGATTAGAATGATAGTATCAGAATCTCATCACATTATGGTATGGAGTTAAGAGAAATATTCTTACTCTTGCCTTTCCTGGAAGAGTAGATCGTGGTTCTTCTCCTTTGTGAAGGGAAGCCGCACCATCAAAATACATATCCCAATGGTGATTGTCAACCTCCCCTAAGTTCATGATTTGTTTATCGGGAAGATTGTCACTAAGTGGGGAATCAGCATGAAGTGGGTATGTTGCTAAGTAATTCGCTAGTGTCTGTCCTTTCAACACACTGAGGGGTCTGAATGTGATATTGAACTACGAGAGAATCATGGACCATCGTGCCAACCATTCGGATAATGTCAACCATGTCATCAGATACTGTAGTGGATTGATTTTTGAAATCAAGTCCACCTTATGAGAAATCATGTAGTATCATAGCTTTTGGGATGCAAAGATTAAAGTTAGGCAATGTTTCTCAATAGGTGGGTAGTTTTCTTCAGCAGGGATCAGATGATGGTCGAGGTAGTAGAGAGCATTCTCCTTCCCTTCGATATTTGTTTGAGCCAATAGAGTGTCAAGGGAGTCATCCAATGCAGAAGTGTAGAGGATAAGTGGCTTGCCCGGGATAGGGGCTACTAGAATTGGCAGCTTCACCATATATTGCTTGATATCTTCAAAGGCATGCTGACACTTGTCATCCCACTTGAACTTAGTGTCCTTCTTGACAAGTGTTGAAAATGGTTTTCATCTTTCCAATAGATTGGAGATAAAGCATCTTAGATACACCAACCTCCCTTGGAAAGATCTAAGTTGAGTTACACTTTTAGGGGGGTGTCATTTCTAAGATAGATTTGATCTTTTCTGGGTCTATTTCCATTCCCCAATGTTGGACAACAAACCCAAGGAACTTTCTTGAAGCTACTCTAAATGCACACTTTAGGGGGTTCATTTTGAGGTTAAATTGTCTTAACCGTTCAAAAACTACTTTCAAGTCAAAGAAATGATCTTCCTTTTCTTTGCTTTTAACTACTAGATCATCAACATAGCAATCAACTTGATGATGAATGAGTTGATTGAAGATCTGAGTCATGGCCCACTAGTATGTAGCACCGGCATTTTTAAGGTTGAAAGGCATGACCTTATAATAATAAATTTTGATTGAGGTTCGAAAAGCAGTGTTTCTTTCATCATCGGGAGCCATCTTGATTTCGTTGTAGCCAGATGACCCATCCATGAAAGAGAATACAGCATGAGATGAGGCGATGTCCACCATTAATTCTGGTATAGGAAGTGAAAATTCATCTTTAGGATGTGTTTTATTTAAGTCCCAGAAATCAACACGTATGCGAATTTGGTCATTCTTCTTCTTAACTGGCATGACACTGGCTAACCAAGTAGGGTTTTTTTCCCCTGATGAAAGCAGCATCGATCAGTTTCTTGACTTCAAAAATGACCTATTATTCTATTTATAATCACTAGCGTCTAGGAGCTTGCTTGATAGGGTTAGTGTTAGGGTCTATTGCTAGTTTGTGGACTGCTATGTTAGGAGATAATCCGGGTATCTCTTCATAGCTTCATGCAAAAAAATCCTTAAACTCAATTAATAGCCTAACTAAGTCATTGGTTTCTTCTTCGTTCAGCAAAGAACTAATGTGTGTAGGGTGTGGATCATTTTCTGTCCCGGGGTTGATTTCTTTGAGTCTGTCGATTGTTAAATGGATTTTCTCTTCAAATTCTAGAGGTGCATCTTTGATTTAAAGATCATCAGGATCATCTAAAGTTTTTAAACAAACTTCCTCATAAGAGTTAGTGTGGTTTGAGAAGAACCTATCAGACTCTAGATGATTGGTAACAACTAAGCAGTAATCATCATCATTGACTGGACCACTATACCGAATCCTAGTCCTGGTCTTGATTGTGCATCCCTACCTTTCTTGTTTCACGGCTTCTCAAAATACTCTGACCTGTGCTTGGACCATGTATAAGAAATCAAACCTTTCTTTGCAAGATTAATTACACAAGATGAGTGCCAATCAAAAGGTAATTCCATTAAATCTTTATATGAATTATCATCAAGTTCTACATCAGCTTCTAGACTTGAGGATAATGATCCCAATATGAATCTCTTTAACTTGACATCAATGGAAGATTTAGGGGCTTCCTTAACTACTAAACATTCAACTTTTTGAGAAGAAAGTGAGGTTAGAGCTAAAGTTCCCAACTACTGAATAATGGTTTTACATAAACCTGATTTGAATGTATTCATGCTTTGCTTGGAGGCTTGGTCTTCATCACTGTCTAGCTTGAGTGTTACCTCTAATGAAACCCGTTGAGAGGGGTTGGCTGGTATGCTAATCACATGAGACTCATCCTTCGAGCTGGATTCCAAGTCTATGTAAATAGCAGGAGTACTCTTGTGAACTGGAACATAACCCTTATTGGCTAGCGGCCAACCAGGGGGTCTTCCACCCTGGAATTGTCTCTGCCTCTACCTAGTGGAGGTCTAGTCATCCTACCCATATGTCCATATGATGGAATGAACTATGTGTGGAATATGACATGCGACTTTACTTCTCCTTTGATGTCCTTTTCTCGCTCACATATATTCTCTTTCTTCTTTTCTTTTTCTTTTTCTTTTTCTTTTTCTTATTTTTCTTCTTTTGTATTTGAGTTTTGACCAAGTTCACGAGAAAATATATTTTGAGGAAAATAGTAGGTGGCATCCTCATATATCTCGACCTCTCTAAGTAAAAATGGCTTTTCATCTTCTTTGACATGGTATTTGGTTCCATCTTTTCAAAACTTGATGCACTGATGGAGGGAGGATGGAATCATCTTATTCTGGTGTATCCAAGGCCTACCGAGAAAAGCAGTGAACAAAGTATTCGAATCAATTATATAGAACTTGACTTCAATCTTCTAGTCGCCTAATTTCAAAGGTAACACTATGAAGCCTAAAGCCCTCTCGCCCTGCTCATTGAATCCTCTCAATATCATCCGATCTCCTCGGAGTGTGGAGATGTCAATCTTCAAATAAGTAAGAGTCTTTAAACTCATGATATTCACCGATGCACCTGAATCAACTAAAACCCTATCAATTCTAAATCTACCCATATCCACTATGATGTAGAGGGGACAGTTATGCTCCATGTCCCCCAAAAAGGTCTTCATTGGTGAATGTGACTCCTTGGGCATCTCTTGAATAATGTGCCTCCTCTCCAATATTGGTCAGTTGAGCTAAGCATATCTCTGGATCAAGAAGGGCCTTGATTAATGATTCCCTCATCTCTTTGGATAAGACAAGGGTATCATATAAGCTTAACTTAGCTGGCAAATTTCTTACGTGAGCGAGGACATTATCAACAAGCATATCCATGGGTGGAGCAGCATGTGGAGGGGCTTCTTGCTCGTTAGTACCAATGACTTATTTTCTCTTATCTTGAGGTCTTGAGGAGGGTTAACTTAGTCTCTTGGCTTAGTGGAAGATTATTCATCGAGATGATTCCAAGTCTATCTCAAAAGGTGAAATTGTATTATTCAGATAAGGAAAGTCCATCTCTGAATCAGAAAGAGGATGATCAAAGTTGTTATAATTATTATTAAGACTTGAAGAGTTTTCTAAAAGAGTAGAGTTAGACAACCCATCAGAAATAACACAGATGCAATTCAAACTAGCTTTATTCCTCAATTTTTTAGATTTAGAAGGAGGTACATAGTAGAAATCTAGTAAAGTAAGTGAGGTGAGGGATTTGATGACCTCATCCTCCGATACAAGATGTCTACTAAAAGAAGAACTAGTTGAAGTAGAAGTGACTGTTGAAGTAGTAGTTGCAATGGTGGAATGGAGGCTAGGCTCGATCGGTGGTTGCGCTACTTGGCTATCTCGGGCTGGTATGGGTTGGTGCTGAGCTCCCACTTTCCCCAAGTTATCTTTGGAAATTGGCAAACCTTCCTTGATGTTGGAGGTTCGAGCTACTTCAGGCACCTGCAAGGAAAGTTTCTTGATTTTTGAAATAATCTTTTTAAAGGTTCTGGATAAAGAGATATCACAACCTTCTTTTATTTTGAGAGGATCATATGTATCCACAAGGATTACCCTAACAAAACTGGATGGTTGTTCCACTAGGTATTCCTTAGGGATACTCCTGTAATATGCTCAAGCCAGTCCTTAAATGTAAAGCAATCCTCTAAAACATGGCCTAGCATGCAGTGGTAGGGGAAAAAGTTAGGATCATTGCTCCTGCCCACTTCCTCAAGCTTTCTAGGCTTGGGAAGTTGAAAATCAAGTTTCTTTAAGAGGTTCTTAAAGCTTTTCTGATTATCACCCTCCTAAATGAATAAGGTTTGTTTAGTTTATCCAAAAGAGTAGGTGGGTGATAGCTACTTAGGGGCGGGTATGTGTATCACTGCTATGAGTATGGATGAGGAGGAGGTGGCGAAGGTCATGGAGGCTGCTATGGCGGCTGATAAGATGGCCATGGCGGTGCTAAAGGAGGTGGAAGTGACGATTGTGGAGCTCGAGATCTCTCATACTGCTCTCTGGCTAGTTGCTTCTCCTTGTCCAATATTGCTGCTGCCCCTGGCTTCTTTTCATAAGCTTTCTGCAGCTTTGGCTTTGATGATTGATCCTGAAAAGGAAATTATTTGGCCTCTCCTTGTAGGCTAGTCACCTTGTTGATTTGCTTCTCAAATGTCTTGATGGTGAAACCTTTGAGCAAGAAGGCTATCGGGACATGAATATTCTTTAGCTGAATTTCAATAGCATACTATTCAGACAGCTGTGGTTCTCATTTCATACTCAAATTATGACATCTAAGAATATAATCAATGAAGGACTCACTGAGGTATTGTTGAGCCACAATGAGGTCTCCCACAGTTACCCTTTATTGGGCTCTAGCAAACCTCTTAATAAAGAGTTGCTCAATCTCAGCAAAAGTCATCCTTGAACTGCTGAGGAGTTCAACATACCAATCAAAGGCTATGCCTGCTAAACTACTGACTAAAAGATGGAACAATAGTGCATTACTGCCGTTGGATCTTAGCCGTTGGATCCTTTTGGATCCTTCACACAAAGTTGTGGGATCTGTTTAGAGTCAATCCATGCTCGAGTGAGCGAGTGAGCTCAGATCGAGCAAGGAGTGGCAGACGATGTCCATCTCTCGTCACTCGTGTGATGACAGATCACACACCGTCCATTCTTTATGATCAGAATAGACGATCGTGATCAAATCCACTAGATTAATCCATTTTATCCCTTAAGGAACCATGGGTTAGATTTGCATTGTCCGATCCGAGATCTAACGACAGAGATGAAAGCGCGTCTGCTGCCAACCACGTCAGTGCTGAGTCGGACGTATTTAAGTGACTAATCTTGTGGTGCCACGTCAGTGGCCCGTGTGGCGCAGACGGGATTAAGTTTAATTAGGGCTAATTAATTATTTTTTTAATGGCTAAAACTCTCATAATTCATAATAAATCATAGAGAAATCCAAAAATATATAAATAAATACTCATTTTAATGGTATTTTAGAGGAGAATCATTTAAAATAAATTCTAAGTGGCTTTGAACAATAACAGAGGCTTAATTAAAAATTTAATTTACTTAATTACTCCTTAATTACTCAGGTAATTAATCCCAAACTTTGTGGGTTAGTTTAATGGGATGACCACTACCTCCCATAATTTTCCTATGATTTATTACTTAGTTAATTGGTGGAATTAACTATTTAAGCCTTAATCACTCTCTTAATTAATCTAATTAATTAATTAACCTCTTAAATAGTAAAAAATAATTAATTAAGCTAGCTAATTATTGTTGAATAGAAAATGGGCAAGGGGAATTGGGTTAGGACCCCTTTCCTAATATTTTCCTTAAGTCCATTTCATTTAAAGGAAAGATTAATTAATTAATTAATCAATTAAATAAATCTTAATCACATCAGACTTTAATTAATTAAATCATGTGTAGATCTTTAGGTCTTTAATAACCTAAAAGTACTTGGGGAAATTATGGTTAATTCACCTATGTGGGAGAACCATAAGAATACTTAATTAGTTCCTTAATCTAATTAACTATCAATTGTGAGCCAATTGCATTAGGTTCCTTTATTTCATAGGATCAATGCAAATTTACTTTATATTCATATGCATATCATATTGGCTCATAATTGTTTGGCTAATTACAATAAAGTAACTTAGGTAAGGGTAATTAATGGATTTAATTAAGGGTCTAACTTAATTAATTCATAAAATTCACCTAATTACCTCTTCTTAAACTAAATCATATTATGAATGTGGGAGTGGGATTATATAACAAATGAGTGCTTCCTCCTCCTTAAATCAAATCAAAATCCAAAAATTAAATTAATAAAGAAGATTTGGTTTGCATTTAATGATTTTATTTTGTATGTTTATCCTTAAGAATTAATTGGATTGAATGAATCACATGATTATTGATCCAATCATGCTAAATATTGTATGTCATTTGATTTCATGCATCCATCTCTTTTCAAAAATTAATTGAATTAAATGAGATTTTCTTTATGTAAGCTTGCATGTGTTGACTTAACTTAATATATGTGTGGTTATTATCACTATTAAATCCAAATATATTTTTTAAAAGTTTATAAATGAATAATAATGTGTAGTGATGATAATTATAAATACATTAGAGATGTATGTGTTTATAATTTAAGTGTATGAAGTGAAGTCTCTTTCTCTTATTCATATGTTAGTCTATATAAGTTTGAATGGTAATGGGTATATATACATCTCTGAATCTGAGGAGTAGCCCCAAGGAGTCATTTGATTACCTCACTGTTCCTAGTTAACAAAGGCATTATCCATCTTAGTTCATCATTATATATTTTAACATTAGAATTTAGATAGAACATTAAATCATATACATAAATAATTCAATTAAAGAAAATACAATCTTTGTATGATTCTCATCCTCTTAATTATGAATACATGTATATGTATTTAAGAAAAATGGATATATAATCTGGACATTTCGGGAATACGAGGCTTTAAGTAGCCTCAAAGAGGTCATTTGATTACCTCACTTCTCTGGTTAACAAATGCATGTGCTTGTTATGTCTTTTATACATGCATGTGTATATTTAATTAGAGAATGATAATCCTCCTTTCTATAAAAAATGCATGCATTCATAATTGTTTAAATGACTGAATTGTTTAATCATGTGATTTGAGCTCACTTTCCTATGTTATGTGTACAAATTTACATATGCTTGAATATAATGGGTATATAGTCTATACATCCTAGGATTACGAAGCTTTAAATAGCTCCATGGAGGTCATTTGATTATCCCACTTCCCTCATTTAATAGTGGCACGTACCTATTTAATTTCACTTTTATGCATTTTTGTATAAGAATTTGGATAGAGCTTTAAATTTGCATATACTAAATAATTCAATCAAATGAAAAGATAAACTTGAAATATTCACAAACATTCATCATTCAAGAGTGTTAAAATATGTTGTATGTATAGGTATACTGAGTATTAAATCCTATGCATGATACATGTGATGGAAAGGAATGAATTAATATATGTCATGTGTTAGTAATTCAGTTAGATTAATCTTAAGAAGCCTTTCATATTAAGTAAGATTATTTAAGAGTGAAATAAAATTTAGGATTAATTAAAAATCATTTAATAAGTCATTCACTAAAGAACTAAAATTAAATTAGCATTCTTTGAACATGGCTTAAGGTAGGGATGGAAGAGGGTAACCTTTCTTCCTTCCCTTTATAACATAGTTATTATGTAGATTATATGAAATAAAATATAAATTAAATTCATAAATCAATTAAACAATTTAAAATAAAACCAACCTTCATAATAATTTGAATATTTTTTTTACACTTATAAAAATATAACCCTAATGCTTAGTAAGACACCACACAAGTAACATACACATTAGAATTAAGTCACCACTTCTAGTCCAAATATTAGGACCGCATGATTTGATGTATATTTTTATTTTGATGTAATATTTTAGAGGGATGTTAGACCATTCTTAGCCTAATCATATTTTTATGGGATTATGCTTTAGAGGGTTAAAAATAAATATAAATGCTCTTTTACATGTTGCTTAAACCAAGCATAATCCAATATATATATATATATATATATATATATATATATATATATATATATATATATATATATATATATATATATATATATATATATATATATGTTATTATATATATGTAGTTAGATATACCTATACATATGTAATTATGTTAATAAGTGCTATGGGGAGAGAAATGGATATAAGGATTGAGAAGAAATAGAATGAGTGAGTGAAATAAAGAAAATTATAAAGAACCAAATTCTTTAATTATTCTTTCAATATTTTGTATAAAAAAAAATTGCTTTCTTTTTCTACGGTAGTTATAAAATTGATTGATGATTTGTTTAAATTGCACATTAAATGACATTTTTTAGTTTCTTATGATTGATGCTTTAATGTGTTGCTAGATGCATTAGGCTCTTAGGAGTATCCAACTTAAATTTTAAATAACTCAATCACCATAATTTTAATCAAGATGTTAGTATAAATGATAAGCTGAAACTAATGAGCTTCATTTTTATAAAATTAACACTTGACTGAGAGGCATATCTTTTTTTTAATTTTAATATATTGTTTTGTCTAAAAAAAAAATTTAAAATGCATCATATAGATTAAGTCATATACTCATATCACTCATGCTCTAGTCTCTAGGGAATGGGTTTAAAACTTTAGTCTCTTTCTAAATAAATAACTACCCTAGTTATCTTGTAATTCATACTGCATGATTTTAAAATCGTAGGAAGAGTTAGCTAGCAGACACTTCATGTGGTTATAAGTCCAGAAGTTAGACGGTTCATCCTCTTGTGGACATGAACATTTATGTCCACCTGTCGCTTAGATTTAGGTTGTGCTTTAGCTCATACTAAAGCTCCCTAGATTTAGGATCCGAGGTAACTATTTTCTTTGGGCTACAAGCATAAATCTTCACCTCTTAGGCATTTTCACAACCATGTTTTGGTGAATCATAAGCCCTAGCAATCTAATAAAATTCAACTCAAATAAATAAATCTCTTCACTTTCAAATATATAAAGCCCAATCATAGAATAGATTGGAATGCTCACTAGGCTTCCTAGTATCATGAGCATTTTCTACTTCCTCCCTTTTGATTCTAAAAATAAGTCTTCTCTTTGAACTTTCCCACTAAATTTTTCAAAGATAACCAATCATTTGATAGTCTAACCTTGAAATCTTTGAAGATGATAATTATCTACTTTAATCGAGAGTATTCTTAGGGAATTATATTCCATATGATATAACTAACTATGGAGGCTTGCCTCCATAGGGAATTTTAGAATCCAGTTTAATATAAACCCTACTTTATTCATCCATGTAAAGCAGGAGAAAAATATATGGTATATTTGAAGACTCGTCATGTCTTAGGAGTCCTTATTAGGTGATTAGGTTCATTAAAGGGTGATGTCTCTATCTTTCAAGATAGTACATCATACCTCAATGTCATACCCGATCACTTCAATAAGTACCTCCTACGATCTGTGTGGTATCCCATACATCCGAAAATAAACACCACAGTTTCATTCCAATCTAAGGTGGTATATTATAAAGAATCAAAATCATTAGCTAAACATTATGTTTATTACTCATTAGCTTAAACAGATTATAGCCATTAGCAGTTAACGGAAGTCAAATATGTCATGGATGGATAACAAAACTAGGATATAGATAATTAAATAAATTTCATGCTTCTCCATTTGCAAGATGTCACAAGGAACCATTTCTATTTCTATGCTTATCTTGACAATATATGTCTTCAACAGATTTTTTTTATTTTGAATAATCACTGAAGTCTGAGAATTAATGAAAGTAATAAAAACCTTTGCTACCTTTCTCTTTATTTTCCTTTTTAACTTTTTATATTATTCTCCTTCTAGCTAACAACACATCCTAGTAAACCACAAATGTAGAATATCTTTTGATCGAATGTTTCTTTTTGAAATAATTTGTAATCTTTATAACATATGTCTAGTATATCTAAAATCAAATGTTTATGTTATCCTTTTCATCTCATATGTATTCTTAGATAGTGAAATACTTTTGAGAAGACCTCCATAAATAACCCTAACAACATATCAAATGATCTTGCAGTTCACGAGTGTAAACATTTTAAATAAAATGATAGTAATATAAAAAATAAGTTTGAAAATGACTTGCATGTAGATATAACACTTATCCAGTATCATCATATAATTTTGAAAATTTATTTCAACATTTGAGATCTACATTATGCTCATCGTGTTCATCTGCTAAATTCAAAGAGACATTATTTAAACTAAAAGTTCCTTCAATAATTCTTTTATATTAAACATGTTAAGTTGTTCAACTTGAATTGGTAATTATACTTCATTTATTACATCTTCACTTGTAATTTCATGCTCTTTCCTACACTAGTTTCAAGCAACATAGCTAGCAAAAATTTCTTCTAAGAATAAGTGATCATTAACATCACTTATTGAATGAAACTATTTATTAATGCATGACTTATTTGAATACAATTTTTTTATGAATTTTGCTTTGATTGACAAACTCCAAAAAAAATTTTATTCCTCTAACATACTCACCACTTCATCTAGATTTGGTCATTAAACTCTTGTCTATTTCAAGTAAGAAATGAAATTCTAAAATCACAGTTGATAATGGATAATTAAATATTTGTAAGATTAGTTCAAACAAAGTTGACAAGATCCTAGTAATTGTAAGATTGATCTTAGTACCTTCTTTCTTATTCTCAAGGATTCATGGTTATAAGTTTGTTTAAATCCCATTGAAAGGAATCTTATAGGTGTAGCATTGGTGATCACTTAAGTGCCCTTACACATTATTCGATCATATGCATTATATGTCACTAATCTTCTTCTTAGCTATAATTGATATTTTGACAAAATGCACACCAAATTATGACAAAAATACGCATATGCATGTAGAATTATCTCATTAGAACAATTAAGAAAAATGTAAAGTTGTGGATTGAAATTTCATTCAACACATTTAATTATTTAATTTGACGATTTTGAATCCCCACAAAATTTCCCAAAGAATGTTTTTTTTTTATTTTCAATGATTGAAATAATAAATATGTCAACTATGAAAAAAAAAACATTGCCCAAATAATTCCTGAAAATTTTCATGAAATTCTACACAACTATAAACCAATGATAATCAAATAATTGTGACATGAATACAACAAATGCTAGAATTAAATTGAAAAAATCCAATTTCTTACTAAGGAAAATTCATTTGATCTTAGTAGTGCAAATTAAATCAAGCTAATTGGCACAATTTGAATTTAATTAATGTAATTAACATTGTCAATATACTTGAGACTTTTTTGACTAACCTAAATCAATTAACTAATAAAAAAATATTAAATTTTTTTTTTAAAATATTCAATAAGAAAGCATGAAATTATTATTTTTAATTAGATAACCCTAAGATGCTTCTATGGTTTAAATTTTATTTAATTTGCATCTATGAATTTTTTTTATGCAAATATTTTTTTAAAAAAAATAAAATAGCTAAAATGAGCTATGTATGTTTCAAAACTCGGTCCTACTAGCTCTGTGATACTTATGTATGGTCAAATGACACTTATTCATCATCCACGCATAAGATATTATGTTACAATATTTCATACCTCAAAAACAATTGTCAACAATGGAGGAGAAAGGTGTGACCAAATTTTGGCGACCACTAGTGATGTTTCACAATGAATCATGTTGAGAAGGGAGAAGAAGAGATGCATTTATGCTAGAGTATTGAGGATGATGTAGATGAGAGATGATTTGATAGCATTATATTATAGTAGATAAAGTTCAGCTATGTAGACTTAGCAACGGTTTAAACCATCATGAAAAACAAAAACTTATTAAATTAAGTTTAAGTTATAGTGATTTAAATCACTACTATGGGTTTACCTTTATAGTGATTTTTTAATCCACTATAATAATAGGTTATCTAAAATAGTGAATTTTAATAATGATGTTGAAATAGATTCAAAATTAAGTTTTGATATGTCACAATAAAATTTATTAAATTAAGTGCGTATATCGAGGTAATAAAAATATCAAATTTTATAAGATAAATTTAAAATTAATATAAATTTTTATTTATAAGCAAATTGAAGTCTCAATGAGACGAGCCCATCAACATCAAAATTGGATAAAATGAGTCCAAATAAGCTCAAATCAAGCCCAAAAAGCATACAAGAAGACTTCATGATGATGAAGCGATATCCAAATTTGATGTGCTTATAATCTCCTGATGAGACAAATTCAATGAGCCCAAGATCACTTTAATCGAAGGTCGTTTGGATGGTTAAATCATAAAAAAATCATATGTAATCGAGAGTATTTTTTTTATTTTGGTTACAATTACCAAAATGCTTCTCTTAAAATTTTATAAATAGGACCTCATTATGGTCATAAAAGAGGAGGAAACTAGGAGTAAACTTGGAAGAAAGCTAAGAGAATACTAGAAGTTCGAAGTCCATAATTACTACTGCTGTCGTCGATCGTCTCTTATTATCATCGTCAACTACAGCTTACAACCATTATAGCCCAACTACTGCAGCATAACTATTGTAACCTAATTCGAAAACTCCCACCCTCTTGATTTTCCAAATACAGTCATGTAATATCAGGAAAATTCTAACTTTGTAAATCAAACACATATAGTGGAATATTTTGACTATGCTAGGCCCCATAGTTTTTCCCCCATTTTCAGGGGTTTTTTATGTAAAATTTCTAGAGTTTCTTGTTCTTTTTTCAACTATCAGTGTGCATACTTGACTTTTATATAAATATAAGACATAAAATTTTACTCTATAATTATAAATTTTCTAGCACACAACAGTTTTGTGTCATTTGTGGGAAACATTCACTTTACATTTTCATAATAGTTGACAATCTAACTTCATGTTAAGAGCAACACCATCTACATGGTGGAGAAAATCCTACTTTGGAGGAACACAAAAAAATAATGAAGATTCATCAAATTTTGATCTTTTAGCTTTTGTTGAAAACTTGGAGACAATCTTTAATCTCAAAAGATCATGCACAACAATAATATGGATATTTATTTGATTACCAGTTTAAGAAGCAAGTCAAAGTTGGAGGCAATTTTAACATTGAAAAAAAGATAGCTTTGTAAATTATAGTCTTTCAATCATACTCTTGGAAAAATAAGGCAAAGAATAAGGAGCAATTTTGGCTATATCCTTAAACAAATATTTTGATTTAACCTCTTCCATATATGTTAATCTCATCAAGTAACACTCTGACAAACAATCTTAGAAGAATCAAAATATTTAACCTCTTTCACATAGGTTAATGTCATCGAGTAACACTATGACAAATAACAAGAAGAATCAAAATATTTAACCTTTTTCATACAGGTTAATAACTTTGGCAAATAATTTCGAAAGAATCAAAATATTTAACCTCTTTCACAGAGGTTAATGTCATTGAATAACACTGATAAAACAATCTAGAATGAAAGTTAAAACTTTTGATCTCTTTCTCACAAGTTAAATATCACCGAGTAACACTTAATAAACAACTTCGAAAATGTCAAAAATCCTTCATGGATTCTTTCCCTAGAAGGCACGCCCTTGAGGAAGCCTCAATGTGAAGCAAGTAGTGGACAAGATTCTTACTAGAAAGACTCCAAGAGAGCAAGTTAATAATAGGGTTTCCACTCATCAAAAATCTCAAAAGGAAAAAGCCTCAAAAGGTACAGATACATCAAAAATCTCAGAAGGCAAAAGCCTCAAAAGATATACATCAAAAACTTTAAAAGACAAAGCCTCAGAAAGTACAAGTATGTTAAAAATCTCAAAAAGAAAAAACTTCAAAAAGTACAAATATACTAAAAATCTCAAAGGATGTTTACAAATACCAAAATATATACTTTTTATGCTGGGAAAAAAGACCTTAATAAGCATAAGGGATAAACTAAAGCCTGTGAAAGGAGTTCATGCATCGCCTATCCATGACAGTTTTAACTTTAACATGAAAAAATGAAGAATCTTAGAATCACACTAGAGTCTGAATTCAAAATGTGTGCTACCTAACAAGGTCTAATCAGCCAAGTTTCAAACCCCGAGACCAAGAGAACTAGAACCTGAGAGGGGTGTCACACATCATCATATAGGTAATGAAGTACTCTAGGATTTGAAAAAAAGTTGTAAGAACCTGGAAGCATACTAGAGCTTGAATTTGGGAATGCACTGCCTAATTAGGTTCATTTCAAACCCGAAAATTGGGGAGAACTACGGCTTGCAAGGGGGTCGCCTACAAATATAGAGGTTAGTGGGGGCCACTACGGGAGAAAGTGAAAGATGTAATTTTCTCTCATCTCCTTAGGAGTATTTATATTTGAAAATTTACTCTTTATTTCGCCTCCTCTCTCTCTCTCTCTCTCTCTCTCTCTCTCTCTCTCGAGTTATAAAAAAAATGGAAAATAAACTATGCCGTCTTTTGTCCTCACCCTCTCTCTCTCTCTCTCTCTCTCTCTCTCTCTCTCTCTCTCAAGTTATAATGGTGTTAAAATATTTTTGGTGAAGATAATATTGTTAAAAATATGTAATGACAAATTAATTAATATTATATTTATTTGAAAATAATTTTAAGATTTTTTAAAGATATATTGTGGTTACTTTTTAATCAAAATATCCTGATTGATACTTCTCGTTGGATTTATCCCAATAGAAAACACCAAACAGTGCATGTGATTCTGTATTGATTTTATTTTATGAAGTTTTTGAGAATTTATGTTGATGAAATTTCTTTAATGTTTAGGAATTTTTATAAATCAATTTTAATATATATATATATATATATATATATATATATATATATATATATATATATATATATATTATTATATTTATATATTTAGCTATGATTAAAAAATTTTATAAAAAATAAAATATATGAGTTGAGTTTTTATTATGAATTTTAATATTTTAATATTAATTTAAAAAATTAAAATTAAAGAAAATTGATTTGTAGAAGAATATGATGTGTACATAAAATCTCTTATTTATTGCTAAGAAGAATTATACCGCTTGGAATCCATTCAATGCCAAGCAATTGCCTCCACTGATAGCGATTCTCTCTCTCTCTCTCTCTCTCTCTCTCTCTCTCTAAGTTATAAAAAAAAGGAAAATAAACTATTCCGTCTTTTCTCTCACCCACTCTCTTTTTCTCACGCAGTCACGCAATTAAAAAAATATAAATAATAAAGTTATAAATAAATAAATTAATTAATTATACTTAGGAGGCCAAACTTATAATATATATAATAAAACAAATAATATTTTTTTAAATGATGCACATATCATGTGTCAAAATCAAAATTAATAGAAAAAGAAATTAAATTAAATGTAATATCTAATAAATAAAAAAAATTAATATAAACTATTTTGAATAAATCTTAATAAAAAATTATTATTTAGCAAGTCCTAAAAATTTCTCATTCAATAGATTTATTAACTCATAAAAATTTAATATATTTTTGGATGAAATAAACTTTAGAGTCCAAAAATAAGAGACAAATGATATAGCACAATAAAAATTATTAAATTAAGTATATATATTGAGGTAATAAATATATCTAATTTTATAAAATTACTTTAAAATAATCTAATTTTTATGAGCCTCTCAACACCAAAATTGGATAAAACTAACTCCAAATGAGTTCAAATCAAACAGAAAAAGCATACATAAATATTTCATGAAACTAACTGGATGGTCAAATGATTTTTAAATATGATAATTATAGTTAAATCAAGTAGCATGAATTAATGCTTAACAACACTTGAATCGAATCATGGAATACCAAATCATCAAAATCATGTCTCCTCAAAATCTTATAAATGGACCTCATCTGTCATAATTGAGGAAGGCATTTGAACTTATAAGCGAGTAGAAGTTAAAGTCATCACTACTATCGTCATCATCAATTACCTATCATGCAGATTCTATTTCCAACTCAAAGATCTGATTCAGAAACTCCCACCGTCTTAGTTTCCAAAATATAAATGTATTTTTAATTTGAAAAAAATTAATTTAAAATATTTTAAACAAAATTTGATAATATTATGCTATTATAAATTTATTTAAGCTTAATATAATATAAGAGTATGATTGATAATTCACATATTACACTCACCTCAAATTACATATAAAAATAAATTTTAATAAGAATATTCTTAACCATTTCTTAAATTTAATGGTAATTTTTACTGTAGAAATTAACTTTAAATAAAGTAATGCAATTCAATATATATATATATATATATATATATATATATATATATATATATATATATATATATATATATATATATATATAAAGAGAGAGAGAGAGAGAGATGGTTTTAATTATTATTATTATTATTATTATTATTATTATTATTTATTATTTTTGTTAATTTGAATGTTGTCTATGTTAAGTATATAAAGTTGTCATTATCGAACAGTTCTTCATAATATTTTAGCTTTAAATGGCTTATAATAAGTATAAAAAGTTGTCATTATCGAACAGTTCTTTATTTTTCTGAATAAAAAAAAACGTCAGGAAAAATAATATTTTCCATTGTTTTAACCTATAAAATGACGCCTTAATATATGCAAAATTAAGCCTTTCAACTTATATTTTAGAAAAACAAAATCACAGAAGTAATATTTTGTTTCCAAAAAATACAGTATGCAGCAGTCCATAGCTCCGAAACTCAGATTCACTCAGATCTTTAAAATAAAAAATAATAAGCTAAAACTTTACTAGGAAAGCAAAACCCACCTGCATGAGAGGCCGAACGTACTTATTTTTTTTTAGGATCGGTAAATTTATTATATAAATAATTTTATATTAAAATTTAAATTGAATAATAGATAAATCAAAAAAAATTGTATTTTATTATGATTAAAATTTAAAATTAATTACAATTTTTCATCTTATTTTGTATTTTTTTTAATGTTATATAATAATTTTAATAAAATCAATTAAATATATATATATATATATATATATATATATATATATATATATATATATATATATATATATATATATATATATATATATATATATATATATATATATATATTGTTTTTATTGATAATAAATCATTATTAGATTGTTTCAAAAATATATTAAATATATCAAAAATATATATATAAAATAGAAAAATAAAAAAATACTATCAACTATTTTTCATGAAAAATATAATTTAATTTTGTCTATTATTCTTTAAGATATTATAATTGTGTGGATATCAAAATTTAATTAAGATAAATTTTAAATTCTTTCTTTAATTTTAAGATGAAATATAATATAAAATTATATAAGTATTCATATATTATACTCTTATTAAATTAAATTTATAAATTTATCAAATTTTGGCTAAAACATTTTCACTTAATTTTTTTTAAACTGCATGACATGGAGAGAGAGAGAGAGAGAGAGAGAGATGCTTTTTTTTTAGCCTATTGGATATAATTATATAAAAAAAATTTTAGTTTGACAATTGTTCACACTAAGCACTATAGGTCGCCTGAGAAAATATTAGGAATCTCACAAAATATATGGATCCAAACTTTAAAGGTATATGGAGAGAGAGAGAGAGAGAGAGAGAGAGCGATGTTTTTTGACCCTCTTGGATATAATTATATAAAAAAAATTTAGTTTGACAATTGTTCACACTAAGCGCGTGAAAATATATTAGGAATCCACGAAGTATATGGATCCAAACTTTAAAGGTAGTTGAGCATTTTCGCGTGTTCAAATATGATTTGAGTCCAGATAAAGTTAGATCCGGACTATGGCTCCTATAAAACCCAACCACAAACCAATTTAGCTCATCAACGTGATCAAACTATGGCTCTTTCTTCTCTCCGTTCCTTCTCATTCTCTCTGCTATCGTCTGCTACTTCTTCTAAAACTGAGTATTTGAAAACACTCGATCTCATTTCGAAGCTGTCCTCCGCCCTTCCTATTCCTAAAATAGCAACCGGCAAAACAGAGGACGTAGAAGACATGCCAGAGTCGCCGATAAAGGAGCCACCTTTCCATGGAAAGTGAATGAAGAAGCAAATCTATGCTTCCGATGCTAGCGATCAGCAGAACCGCTTCATGATAAGAAAGCAGATCCGAAGATGACAACGGATAATGATGGCAGATGGCAGAATCTGAAGAGTACTGCTAACTTCACGACTTCACTTTTATGGCGGAGAAGGCGAAGTAGAGAGAGAAGAGAACATGGAGGACTTGAGGTGATGGTGTATAACAGAAATGGATGGGGTTGTTCGCTTTATCTATCTTACGAGGTGGGATGTGTTAAGGGCGGAAACTACAGAGAATTTTGTCGCCGGAGTTACTTCGCCGCCGGCGATCAGGTTGAGATGTGGGCTTTCAGGGATGGAGATGGCAAGCTGTGCTTCGTCATAGAGAACAAGCTTGACCTCGAGATTTCTCTTTAGATACATACATATGCATGGATGGGATATAAATGGATATGACGATGTTTTGGGTTAGTCATGCATGATTATTCTTACATACATTTCCTTTCCTCCTACTAAATTATAGCTTTACTTTGCTTATTATATTATTTGCAACATATCTTTTTCTCGTCATTGTAAGTGACAATAGTGTTTTCTTATCACTCCTTAAAAACATTTTTCATATTTATAATAACTATTGTATCTTCTTAAGTCAACACTAAATTTAATTAGGGATTTTTACGAATAGCCTTTTAATCACTCTTTATTTATTTATTTATATATATCGTGATCAAATCATTAAAAATTATAAAAAATAAAAATAATAGATTAAGCTGTTGTTATGAATGCCAATATTTGAATGTCAATTTGAAATATTAAGACTGAATTTATTTGATCGAATGTGATGAGCAAAAATAGATGGCATAATGGTTAAAATTGTGATTTTCATATATTTAAAATTCACATAAATTAAGTAAATTTTAAATTCCTCAAAAACAAATAATACTCCATTGTATTCTAAATTCTCCGCACAATTAATTTTATTTAATTTACTTCTAACCAAGCATTTAAACAAAAAAAATCAAAATCTTTATATTTATTTTACTATTCACATCAAACAACAGCTTGCTCAATTATATATTACAATAATTCATTCACCTCTTCACAAAATTATTTTTTAAAAAACTATCTACAAATCCATCTTAAATAGCTTAAAAACTATTCAAATTTATGATATCTTCATCACCATTATCTTATTAACAAACATCTATTACTGACCTCATTCATGTCAACTATGATTTTCCCATTTTTATTATTAGCATTTTTAATATAAAATAACTTAGTGAAATTTCCATTGTCCTTTATATCTTTCATCATTCCATTTAATTTCTATCAAAATATTATTTAATTTTTTATCTAATTATTATTTCCACAAATTCCCTTCTCACATACAACAACAACAACAACAACAACAACAATAAGTCTTAATCCCACTTACATGAGTCCTTCATCTCCATTATGTCATATTATATGTCAAATTCTCATTTAAATCAAGTATACTAAGATCATTTTTACATCTTAACCAAGTCTTTTTAGGTCTACCTCTACCTTTCTTAACATAAGGCAAATCTAATGCATTTACTCTCCTAATCGGGTCATCGGATGGCGACGCTTTATGTGGCCAAACCATCTAAGGCGACTCTCCTAATCTTATCTACCACTGGAGCTACTCCAACTTTTTCCTGAATATACTCATTTTGCATTCTATCTCTAAGAGTAAAGCCACTCATCCACCTAAGCATCCTCATCTTTGTAATACTTAACTTAGTCTTATGCTTCTCTTTTATTGGCCAACATTATGCATCATAAGTCATTACAGGTCTTACCACCATCTTATAAAATTTTCTATCACATAATATTCCTTCCACTTCAACCATCCAACTTGAATTCTACTAATAACATCTCCATCTATTTCACCATCATTTTGAACAATAGAACATATTTGAAATACTCACTCTTATTAATGACTTGTTCACCTAATGTCACAACACTATCACTAGAACTTCTACAACTAAAATTTATATATATTACTAAAGAAAAATTTTAAGACTCTAGAGTTGACCTCCATAATTCAAGTTTCGTTGGACTCTCTAGTCTTATCAATAAGAAGAATGTCATCAGCAAAAAGTATACACCAAGGTACATCTTCTTGTAAATGCCTAGTAAGAACATCCATAACTAAAGTAAAAAAGATAAGGGCTTAAAGCTGATCCTTTATGTAATCCAACTGAAATAGGAACATATTTTGTCAATCCTCCTTGTGTTTGGACACAAGTAAGAGCTCTAGTATACATATCCTTAATGACTTGAATATAACCAATATTAACTCCTTTCTATTCTAGAACTCTCCAAAGAACATCTCTTGAAACTTTATCATAAGCTTTCTCCAATCAATCAATTATCATATGTAGATCCTCCTTACTTTCTCTATGCTTCTCCATCAAATCCCTTAAATATTTGTGTAATTCCCTTCTCACATAAAGGCCCTAAATTCTATGTACCATATTTAATTTTAGCCTTAAATCTAACCAATCCTTATTTTTCATCATAATTAAGAAAAAATTGATTGAATTGAAAATTATTTATACTCAACTCATTAAGTAATTCATTTTAATAATCATTAAGTAATCAAGCCAAAAAATATATAGATATTTTGAGCTTGATTCCTCAAAGAGCTAAACAATACTTTAATAATTAGAGTCAATTCGAATCAAAATGATTTCAACGAGCTCATTATAATCAACACAAGTCGAACAAAAATAATAGATCACCAAATAATTTGAATTATGAGCAAAATTCAAATGAACAAATTTTTGAACGAGCTTAACATGATAAAATAATTCAAGCTCGACAACAAATATGTGCCCTTCTAATATGATGTTCAAGGGTGATTGTCTCAATATTCAATAGTCTTATAAGCGAGGTAATCAACACAAAGATTTAAAAAACTTTATATTTCACATTACAATCAGATTCTACTTATATCAATAGTTGGCATGGTCTCAACTTCCTACATGATCATTGTTATTAAAACATAAAGAGAATGGCACGGAAAGAATTAACGTTAAATTACTTGAAATAAAATAAAAGATGTTTTACTTTCTAGTTCAAATCAATAAAGATGTCAATCTATATTGATTCAGAATACACTGCTGACATACAAACCATATATATATAAGCGAGAACGCTTTAGCAGATATCGTGCTTCATCATATTGTTTCATATGCATCTATTAATTTTATAGATTTTATTTATCCAATGAAGATCGCTATATTATTTAACTATAACTTTCTTATTATATCTCAAAATTTTCATGAACTATTAGGGTGTGGTAGATATAAGAAAACTATGGCAAACATTTCAAAATAAATACTTACAACAGTTAAAATAAAAATAAAAAAAAATTTCCACAATAAGTCTACAACTTAAAAAAAAGTTGAAACTACCCTAAACAAGTAAATAGTCCCTTAATTAACAAAATAAATATGAAGCTTTGAAGTTATTACTCATAACAATAAAATTAAGTCACACTAATCATATTCTAAAATCAAGCTTTGCAGCAAAAAGGTATGAATTTGGAGAGTTACAATACCTATAGGAATCTAATTACTCTTAATGTTATACTAAGAGAAACATAAAAATGATAGAAATGGTAGCAAAACATACAAATTCAGTAAGAAGTTAAAAAGGAATATTACTCATCAATGTTAATACTGTGGAAATCCCTTCCTGGAGCTCCCTATGCAGACTTGTCCACTGAACTAGTTTCTCTTGTAATTCGACAAAGAAGGTTCCTTTTTATTTGAAACAATCACATTATCTTTAGCCTCTGTATCCTTAGAAGGTTCAAAAAGGTCCTCAAGCTGTATCATAAAAGAACTAAAAAATAATAATACAATTATTCCATAGTATTTAAAAAATAACCAAAAATAAAATAAAATTTCAGATAATAACTATAATATACTACTATACCATGTGTCATCATTGATTGCACTTGATGTCATTCTCATCAATGGTGGCGACCTTCACCCAAGTATTTGGGAGCAATTTTATAAAGGTTCATTTTCCATTTGTTTATGTTTAGGGGTGATTCAAGAGGCACTAAACCTACTCTATATCACTAGAAGACAACATCATGTTTGAACTCATCATGACTTGGACTCTTATCTCTAGCGCACCTAAAGGCAATAATCACGCAACTAAAAATGATTACTTTGTGCAATAGTAGCATAAGAAATTGCCATAAAAATAAGCACATTTTTCTATAAAATAATTACAGAAGAAACTCTATTATATTCTACACCGATAACTAATGTGCAAACTCTATTGCCAACATTCTGACAGAAAAAAGTTAATTGAACAAGTAACCAATGAGGTAAAAGAAGACAGGATCACACTAAAGTGTGATAAGAAGCCACAAGAGAAGACTAGATCATCAAACGATAATTTGGACAAAAGTTAGGTAACATCTTCTCATTTATACAAGTTTACTTTCTATATGGCCATCACAACTAGATTATATAGTTTAACTTCTATTGACATGCAAAAAACAAAAAGTATATATAGCCAACATTTCCCAAAGACAAATAGAGAGAGCTAGCTTTGATGTTGGTTTTGATTGGCTTCATTTAAGTAGATTCCCATAGTTGAGTGTCCAAAACATCATAAGGGACAACTTCCGTCGTTGCAAGATAGTTCAAAATAAGCTTTAAATGAACCAATGCACTCGATGAACAACTCGAATTCGATTAGATTAATACTAGATCATATTTGTTCAAATTAGTAAATAACAAACTTAAATGGTTTTAAAAAACTCTAAAGTTAAATGAATCAAATTTGAACTTAGTTTAATTCATTTTTTTATGTTTATGAACAAACTCATTTATTGTTCAATAAATGACTTTTAAATAGTAGATATGAAGCTCGATGATAACTCATATATTATTTAAATAAAATGTAAAATTAGTTAATTATACATCTAATAGTAATAAATTATAATTAAATTTCAATAGTATTTATTATACTAATATTTATTTATTAACCAATTTATTAATTAACATATCACGCAACCATTGTCCACAATATGCAAGAAGTGAACTAAATTTCGACATAGGTAAGGGATGAGAAAATGCAAGAAAAAAATCATTAAACATCAATTTCTTTTTCTTTTAAAATCTTATTTTTAATTTATTTAAAAAAACTTTAAATCTCAACCACTTTGAAATCTCGTCAATCGATTAAATTTAGCTCCAACAAAAAAATCCTCAGAAAAATTTGAATTCCTAATTGAATGAAAGTAATCAACTATTTTATGGACTAGATATAAATTTATTTAACACAAAATGCTTCTTGTCAAGATAAGTAATCATTATTTTTTTAGCTTTTTAATTTTTTTTTTCAAATTAATTTATTTGTTATTAGTGAAAATGTATATGTATTTGATGAAATTCCTTTTTATTTATTTATTTCAATGAAGTTGTTCATTAGTACTTATTTATGTTAATTGATTGCAAGAAAATTTACTAACAGCTTCTATCATATCTCAATTAATTAAAATAAAGGAATTAAAACTAATTTTAAATTTATTCAATTGCTTGTTTGATTAAATTTATAAATCATTTGTTAAGTCAAATATTTATTCAAATTTTTAGCTTGTTTATTAACTCATTGAAGTACTCATTCAATCAATGTAAGTAAACCAAGTACACATAAAGTATAATTACAAAAAAATTTAAATAAGCTAAGTATGGACATACAAGTCAAAGCTCCACTCAAGCTTAAGCCGAACATGAACAACTTATAATAAAATTAAACTTAGTCCAATCCACGACATACTCAATTCAATTATAGCTTAAAAAATATCAAATCGTAATAGTAAAAGCCAAGCTAACTTTGTAGTTTGTACTAGAAATGACCCATCATTCATAGCTTATATCTGAGATATAATTTGTGTAGCCTTCAATAGTCATATGAGTTACTCACTTGCATAATTACCTCTTTCTATCACTTGCCACCTTATTATCATGCAAATGATTACTTTAGCTAAATCTGAAATTTCAGCCTTGTGCATTTATCAAACCTAATGTGATTGCTTACTTTATATGGCTTAAACTCCATTTGACTATCATATTAAAGAAAGGGAGATAGAGGACATGAATTTGTTTGCTAATCTTGTTCTTCTTTTTCTCACTATAGTTATCATTAAATCAATGAATTTTCAAAGCAAAATACAAAAGTGAAGTCTCATTTGCATGCACTTCATAGTTGAATTGTATTTTCCTTACGAAGTTGCATTAAAGAAAAAAGAGATGATGTTTGATTTGTGGTGTGATCCAAGCAAGTCCTTATGTTGTGAAACATTTACTTCTGCTCTTTCTTGATACAACTATTTGAGTTAGTAAGCAAATAATGAAATTTCAAATTTATGTAATGTTTATTTTTGTGGAGCATGTTGATTGGTATAAGTTTAAATCAAGTTCAATTTAAATCCTTCTACCAAGTCAATACCCTTCAAAACAAAGTAAGAGAATGGGAGTTCATGTGTATAGCATCTTACATTGCTTCCTTCATGTTACCAAGGGCTGAAATTTACTTGCATACAATATAATTGCATTTTCTATTGTTGAATAGCATTGACTTTAGCTTTTATTTGAATGTTGTGTGATATGCCACTTCCAAATAGCTATCATGTTCTACTAAATGAGACTTCATATGAGTGAGATATGATATTTTATCCTTCATGTTACTAAGAGCTGAAATTTACTTGCATGCAATCTAAAGTGATATTTCTTTACTAGCCTAAGATGAATAATATGACATGTCCTATTGAAATGAAAAGATGAAGCTCAGATTTATGCTTGTAATGAAATTGACTATTTTACTTTATGTAAATCAAGCCCTACATACAAATAATTATCATGTTAAAAGAAATGATGAATGAGGCAAAACATAATTTAAACTATTCTTCTTTCTATCAAATCTTTTATTAAATTTGAAGCTTGCATTGACATGAAAGTGTTGAGAATTGGAGATATAGGATATGTAAAGTTCATTGTGATTATTTGTTAGCAAAAGATAAAATATATGCATACATCTTGACATTTAATTGATATTTTATTAGTGGGATTTGAGAAAGACATTTCCTCCTTTATATTCAAAATGAGAAGGATGAAATGGTGCTCACATGTGATCGAAATCTTATGTTATACCTTCCTATTTAAATATTTCAAAAGCAAAATTCAGTTGAAATAGTGATGAAAATCATGCTATAACAAAGGGGTATAAGTTGTATTTTAATTTCATGCACATGTAAATGAAAGTTTGTGAAAATATGCTTTGTGATAAATATTCATTCACATTATTTAAATGCGGCAAAAAAACCTATGATATAAGTACTTGCTCACGTTATTCCAATGTGGCAAAGAAACTTGTTTTGTGATAAGTAACCGTCAACATTGTTCCAATGCGGCGGGAAAACTTGTGCTATAAGTACTTGCTCACATTGTTTCAACGTGACAAGGAAATATGCTTTGTGAGAAATACACGTTCACATTATTTTAATGCGGCGGGGAAACCTGTGATATAAGTACTTGCAAACGTTGTTCGAACGTGACAAAAAAATATGCTTTGTGATAAGTACACGTTCACATTGTTCTAATGTGGCAAAAAAAATCCTGTGATATAAGTACCTGCACGTATTGTTCCAATGCGGCAAGGAAATGTTATGCTATATAAATCTATGCATGTCTTTTTGGGCGTGGTAAGTAAACTATACTTTCGGCCATAGTGTCTTACAACACCTATCATGTATGCCTTTCTTGGCATGGTTGGAAGGCCTAGTCCCCCGTAGTAACCACCTATGCGGGGATGACGTCAGGAGGCTGCCAAAATTTCTAGTGAATTCTATAAAGTTTAACATTTTTAGATAAACTTTTGAACCTTATGTATTAAGATGAAAGTGAATCAACACTCAAACTATTCATGAAAATATTGATCTATTGATTCAATCATAAAGGCCCAAGTTGAATGAAATATAAATCATAAGAGATTTGATAATTTATTCACAAGCATAAGACATGATTTGATATCTCAATAATGAACATGATTTAACACTTTCAATTACTATTTAAAATACATGTGCTTTATTAAACGAATTAAAAGGGAAGGCTTAAGGGAAGTTTGAACCATAAGCTTGAATAAATTTAAGTTTGATGACAAAAGTATTAAGAAATTTCACATCTAAACTTATTGCTTTATGGTTTATGTAAATGTTCAAAAGAGTTAAACTCTTGTACCTAGTATAGTTTCACATGAGTTCATAGTTTTGAGCTACATGCCAAATGTTTAATAGAATGGCCCATTATGCATATTCAAATGGTTATTGCATTATATTCAATTTGAATATCTTTAATATGTAAGTAAAATGAGTCTCATGCTTACTTCATAGAGAAATATTTTGCTTAATCACTTGATTCATATAAACATTTGAAAGAGTTAAGCTCATATTAGAACATTTCTTACTTGATTCATGCAAATAATTGAAAGAATCAAATTCATGCTCTACAGAACAGATGCATGCTTGATTTATTGCATAATAGATACATGCTTGAATCATTATAAACATTTGGGAAAAATCAAACCCATGTTTCACTGAACAGATGCTTACATTTGATTTATAACAAATATTTGAAAAAGATTAAAGATGTATTGTCTTATAGAACAAATCTATACTTGACTCATGACAAGAAATTGAAAGAGTCAATTCATATATTATAGAACAAATCTCTACTTGATCTATGATAAACATTTGAAAGAGTCAAATTCATATTTGACCGAACAGATCTACACTTGATTTATAATTTTATGTATCAAAATCAAACTTATGCTTGTAATTTGACACACATGTCAGGCCAAATATAATTACTCCAACTTAGACATTTGAATGTCCGTACAACACTTTTAAAGAACAAATACTTATATGTATGTTGAAGTGTCCACTAGATCAAACATCTTAAAAAATATGTAAGCTATGTGCAAAACGAATGAACAGATATCTATACCCCAGTTGGGTCTTAAGATATTGTCCGAGTTAACAAAATCTAAAAATCTAATTATGTTATTATAATATTTTCAACTTAATAAAATCTAAGAAATTAATTTTGTCATAGAATTGTAAAAGATAAATATATCAACATCATTATTAATGTAATTTCTTAAGTTTAAACTCTCAATAGGAAAGTCTCAAACTCAATCCTCTATGCTCAAGCTAGAATTGACAGTTTGGAGGACTATAAATTTTGAAGTAATGAATCACCCCGGTTGGGTCTTAAGATCGGGTTTGGGTTAACAAAACCTAAAAATTTGATTATAATATTATAAGAATTTCAATTTGATAAAATTTGAGAAGTTAATCCTGCCATATAATTGCAAGAGATAAATTTATTGACATAACTTCTCAAGTTCAAACTTCTAAGAGAAAAAATCTCAAACATGGTCTTCTATACTCAAGTTAGAGTTGACAAGATTTAGAGAACTATAAGTGTATAAGAAATGAATTTAGATCTGATCCTCTGCAAAAAAAAAATACAAAGTTGACACTGCAAAAAAAAAAATGTAAAGTTGACAAGGTCTATTAACCTACAATAGCCATATAAAAAAGGGTTGTCATTATTAAGGTTTAAATGATTAATCATTACATGTTTAAATCTAAATCAATTATAAAATGACCAAATAAAGAATATATATATATATATATATATATATATATATATATATATATATATATATATATATATATATATATATATATAATTAAATAAAATTAATTATTTAAATTTAAAGTAAAATTCATCTACCCTCCGCAACTATTTATCGAGAGTGGTAAATTAGAAAAAAATTTGCTCACAAAGAGCCAATTTCAAATCAAATGCATAGCTATTTTCACACTCAAATAATCTTAAGCCGGTAAAGATGTGACTCGTGTCCTCTATTCGTATAATTTTGTCTCAAATGGTACCACATAATAGCTTGTTACGACTAGAGCCCTATGACCGGGTGGTTCGCCACGATATGACACTACTAAATCACGGTAACAGTCATAGCCCGTATGTTCCTCAACGGCTTTGCTCTTTCAGTTGTAAATTATAGAATGTATTTGATTAGGCAAAAAAATCTCTCTGTTAATTAAGGTTGATTTCTATTTATCCCCTTAGATAAACTTCATCCCAAAAGACATTTTGGACGATGTAACCCATGGTTGCTGACAAGGATCCTTCGGTCAGGTTGGGTCGACTACCTCCTCTGACTAAGTGGACTAGGAATCGCGACAATCTGGCATGATAGAACTATGAGATCTTGATCGGGCGTGTCATCATTCCCCCAAATAAAAAGCTTTAAATTATAA
Source organism: Cymbidium sinense (assembly GCA_021442155.1). Taxonomy (NCBI): domain Eukaryota; kingdom Viridiplantae; phylum Streptophyta; class Magnoliopsida; order Asparagales; family Orchidaceae; genus Cymbidium; species Cymbidium sinense. The sequence continues at coordinate 126,267,097 of CM038222.1, read as the reverse complement.
TAATAAATCTCATAATTTTTAAACACCACTCACTGCTATTATATACTCGTTATTTAATGATTCATCGACAAGCATTAATCGAAAATGCTCTCTCAGTACTGTGAGGGGTAATTAATTATAAGTGCTTACGCCTATAGGAAACCTGGAACTATATTTAAAGTTCTCACAAAATGAGAGCTAAATCTCGGGGTAGCATCTTATATACTATTCCATCTGTATTCTGAAAATTTGACCAACATTTTAACTACTCTCTTCATCTGCGAGAGGTCGATGACGAATTTTCGGAGCCCATAAAGGTTATCCACTCAAGATACCCATTTGTTATTTTCTTAATTGCATCTATTTGCTACTTTTCATCCTTCACCTCCTCAATGATCTTGTCTCATTAGCACTCTCAATCAATATCAAGGGTACTCAACACAATGATATTGGTAACGATCATTATGGAAATGTTTATGTCTAGTTAAAGGGGAGGTTATGTGTATGTCTGCCCATTATTTTCATAGCATTAAAGTCGATCTTCAACCAATTGAACATCTCAACAAACACATAAATGTGATTTTCAATGTTACCAGTTAAGACTTAAATGGGACTCCCAAAGCTAAAAGCTCTATCGGAGCAACCAACAGTAATCATTTGACATCATTGGAGGCCACATCTCACACTAACCTACACTTCTAAAGGTGGGGTGGAGCTCTAATTGACATGCTAGGTGTGTGGGGTTGCTTGAATGATGACATGATAATTATTGCCATCACCATTGAAATAACTCAGATGAGAGAATGTTGACTCTAGCTAATCTTCTTTATCTCATTCGCTCGCCAGAGCTAGAATAGATTGCCCTCATTTTAAGGGAAAATTCTTATCTTATCTTATCATCCTATATAGGTACTAGCTTGTGGTCCACATGCCAAAAAAGATCTTGCGGAGCAAGTACAAACTTGCCCCATATTTGTGTGAGAAATCCCTTCAAAGAGGTGGGAACATTCTTTACATCCACCTCCACTTTGATATTGTTTGAGGGCTTGGTTAACATTGCCCACCCTATCATTAACCAAACGTAAAAGTATTGCTCCCACCAATTCTTCACAGACTCTAAGTCCATCTGGGGAAAGTATACCTTTTTATAAAGATGATTGTGAAGTTGTAAAAATAGCAATTTTTAAAAAACTATTATGGGTATCAAATAACAACTTTTTTAATGCTACCACACAATAATAGATGAATGTTAAAAATAACTTTCCACCACATAACATTTAGAAAGCAACAAGTAGTTGTCAAACATAGATGTGATAGCAAACCAAAAAACATAGTAAAAAAAAGCTATCCCAAATAAACCCTCCATCAAGTCATTCGTCATAAGGACTTGTGAATAGGTAAACTAATTTGCCAACCCAATTGGCACTTCTTACATAAAGCCATCATTCCTAACACAACACAACAAAAGAGTTGGGCATGAGCAATGTAGGAATAAGCTAAAAGCCTATTAGGAACATTCACTTATGTTGATAGCAATAACCCATCTAAGACATTTAAAAGTAAGTTGGCAAACAGGTAATGTTGTGATATTTTGGGGTTATTTGTTGTTTGTATGTATAATTGAATGATATTTTGTGGTATCTCAATTTCTTACTTTACCTGTATATTAGAACTAAAAATCGGCTCAACTATTATTAGGGATACCTAATTTTATTTGAAATATTATGTTTAAGAAAAAATCAATTTGGAACTCAAATATTTTATTGACCATTATCATGCATATTGGCCCTTCTATATTGATTTGATTGATGCATTATTTTTTCTAGGAAAGCTTCATCATTTGTCGATTAGAATCTTCAAGTGATTGGCAAGTCAACATTACATTGTGAGGTTGATAAGCTCAACCACTAATAAGCTATGCTAGTACTTTCATATCATGTGATTAATGCATTATTTTGTTACGATATGATTTATCATTTGTCAGGTTGACAAGTCGACTTTCTTATTCTAGAGTTGATGAGCTCAATCACTAAGGTGACATCATGTCTCTGTCTCTATTCTATTTTGACCACTTGTGATGATCCCAAGATCAATGCATATCAAATATATTTTATATGACACTTTTGATGAAGTGATCTGCTCCCTCATTTCTTATATATGATGAGATGGTTGAGTTTGATCATAAATAATCATGACCTTGCTTGTAAGATAGTCAAACAATTTTTTATCATTTTCCCATGCTAATATGTATATTTTGAATATTTAAGCAAATAACATTGCTTCCTAAGTATGATAGTTAAATTTTTGTGAACTCATATTTTTTATGCTTTAAATTTTCAATCTAATGGTCACAAATAATATGGTAATATATTCTATAATTTGTTTGTGTTCTAGCAGTCACACCCCCACCCAACTTACAAGTATTTTTGGATATTAAAAATTAGGTGTGTAACAAGTTGTAGTAGAGCATAGATGAAAAACCCTAGACAATCAAGCCTAAAAAGCTTAGAACTTGTGAAAATACATAATTATAAAATAAATATCCTAAACTTTAGCATGTTATATCATAGTTTAAATATGTAATAAATGACATATTAGTTCCATTCTTTTTAATCATAAAGTATATTGTCTTGGTCTATAAAAGATTTGCTAGTATTAAATTAAGAACTATTATATGATAAATTGAGACATAAAATTTTTCGTGAACTCGTTTCCAAGGATTCTCCAACTTCTAGGGTTTCTCCTTTACAACTGTTTCATCTCCTTACATCCCTCTTCTTGAGACACTCATTTGTCTAACTTTTTTTAGTTATTTTTTCTTTTCACCACATTGATTCTCCTTTTAGAACAAATTCTTCAAAACTTTCATTGTACCCCTCTATATTAACTTGGTATTAGAGCCTCATCTTGCCTCTTACCTGCATTCTCCCCAATTGCATTTCTTTGAATAAGATCCAATTCACATCTCTCTCATAATAGCTTCTATTTAACCTCGCCTCCTAGTCATAGTACCAACGACATGTTTAATTCCTTGCTTGCTTGCAAAGTGAAACTTCCTTGTTGCCAGACACAAACTCATCCTTATCCATTATTGTAGTTAACAACATTCCCATATCCCACTACACTCATACATCTAACTTATTCTTCCAACTATGCATGCCTTTGCTACTCTTTGCATTTGTTCTAAGTGGGTCTACAAGCAACACTCAGCACCTACTTGCATCAAGCAAGTTTGCCATATTCCCCTTGCACCCTTGCCTACCTCAACAAAACTAAGGGTGTAACAAAGCTAAACTAAGCAAGCTTGCTATACATTGTGTTTGGCTTGTTCAAATTATGAGTTTCTTATCATGCTTGATATTGTTAGTAAATATCATGTTTATGTTCGATTTATTCAAAATCCAAAGAATAAGACTCATTTTCAACACAATATTGGCTATAATTATAAACAAAAAATAATATTCCAAGCTTTTTATGAAATAAAATGAGGAGTTCAAAGAATAAGAGTCATGTTTGGCTCACTTATACCCCTAGGCTTGAGTTTTATGACTCATCTCAATACAAGAAAATGCCACAATTCTCAATTTCACTTTACTAACTCTTGCCAACAATTGAAATACATTTGAGTCAATCTAGTTAAGCACGTGAAAACCTCCAAGCCTCCAAAGTTGTCATTCCAAAGCTAATCATGTTCTTGACAATGGATGGGACTATGGATATTGTGGATATAATGAATTTTTTTCACTTTATTTCTCTACTCTGGGATGATTTCCCATTGATCACCTTATCTTCAGAATGAACTTCCATTCACCCCTCTCCTATGGAGGGATTTTACCAACTCTGCGGTACAATTAAAAATTTCCAAAGCACCATTCAGAAACATTTTAACTCTTTGGAATAGAGTTCTTCCTAACCCAAGAGAATTGATGTAGCATCACTATCAAGTACATGTCCTAAATGTCAAATTTTAAACTGATCTTCTATATTTAATAAAGGGCATACTATTTTCTTCATTTTGTATTATAAGATACTTTTAAGTATTGTAGTTCTAAGTGAAGATAATGAGTGTTAGACTTATATTAAAGAATAGTATATGATGAATTGAGATTTGTAATTTCATGTGGCCTTCCCTTTGGGGATTCTGCCCCCTTATAGAGTTTCTCTTTTGCAGAGAACTATATGATTATAGATCAACTTACTTAAATATGATCAAGAAGAGTGAAAATGAACTAAAATAATGTGTTTATGGGACTTAAGTTTCTAAAACTAAGCTTTTAATATAATAATAATAATAATAATAATAATTGCTTATATTTTTCAAACAAGTAAATTATCATTTAAAAAAAATCTTATTTCAAGCAAGTAAATTATCATTTTAAATATGTAAACTATCATTTCGAACAAGTTTCTAAAATGAAGCTTTCAAGAAATTAACATCACTCAAAAAAAAATCATAAATGATTTCAACTTAAATAGGGAACTTTAGAACTTTAGTTATGCATAATGCATGATGATGGGGTTAAAATCTAGTGAAAATACTCCCAAATATCATCGATTTGTGACTATAGAAATATCATTATTTGTAATGTCAATTTCAAAATTAAGTTTAACAATATTTTAAGTCGAGTTTAATTTTAAATTAATTTCAAATTATTTTTAATTTTAATTAGAAATTTTTATAAATCAATCATCTAATATCTATGTATTTACAATTTAATTATCCTTGCATTTTTTTTTTGAATAGTTGGACCTATAAATTTGAGTGTGTTGTGATCAAATTATTGAGAATTTTATAAAAATTAAAATATGAGTTAGGCTTTTGTTATGAATTTAATATTTAAATATCAGTTTTAAAAATTAAAATTAAAGATGATTAATTTATAAATATAAAAGAGTAAGATAATATAGTATATAAAAGTAGGGCTGTCAAAAAAGCTCGATGTTCACGGATAGCTCGTGTTTCAACTTGTTCGTTAACTAAGTGAGCTGAACACGAACAATAATAATAAATTTTTAGGGATTTTTTTATTATGACAATATCATAGGCATCAGATTTTTGATCTATGGCTAAGATTTAAACACTACTAGACTCTACACATATATAAGCCTTTCCTCACGTTGCACGAACCCTAACACGTTGTCTTAGACTCTCGATCGATTTAGCTTCATTTGCCCTAATCCTCTAAGTCCGTCACTTTCTACTCTTCTGGCATTCTAGGACTGAGAGTTGTGAGTCTTGTGAATTGCAACGCTATTATCTATAGCAAGATTTGAACCATCGAACATGATTTCTGGATGTCTACGGTTTGATATCAACCATTATCTTCTTCTTTTTATTAGACTTCCACTTCTGACTCGGTCGACTTTGCATGTAGCATCATTCTCTTCACCCTTCTCCATCATAAAGTTATAATCTATAGATTTCTGTTTAATTTGTAGCTTTTCTTTTTGATTTGTGAAGTAATTAATATGTGGTTTACTTCAGTTTCCAATAGATTTCTTATAATCTATAGATTTATAATAATCATGTGTACTTTTTTCTCATGATCTAAAGATTTCTATAGATTCTCTTCACCCTTCTCTCCGCAACTGGTGATTACGTCAGTTTCCTGATAAAAGCATAAACGCTCTTAAAGCTTCTAGGGTTTATGGCTTTGGTGTTTGATTTATAGTTGGCAGTGTACATCTAGATGTTGATTTGTTTATTGTGTTCGGCCAAGCTTTTCAAAAATTCAATACTTCTACAGTTTATGGGTTTTGCTATTTGATTTGTAAATTTAAAATGTGAGAAATATAGCTTGATTCTTTTATTATATAATGTTACCTTATGGCATTGAAATGCTTGATGTGCTTATTCACTATAGGCTTCTCGAATTTTCATTACTTCTACGGTTTGAGGGTTTTGTTGTTTGATTTGTAGATTGAAACTGTGAGAAACATAGCTTGATGACTTTATTATATATTGTTATCTCATGGTAATGAAATGCTTGATGTGCTTATTCCCTGTAGGATACTCAAAGGCTCTGTTTTATGTAAATGCTTGTGAATCTCCATAGAAGGTTTTTGAAATTTCTTTACTTTTAGAGCTTGTGGATTTTGGTGTTTAATATGTAGATGAAGATATTAAAAAAGGGCATGATGTCTTTAGTATCTTTCTCCACCTTATGCTATTGAGATACTTGATGCTTTATTTTCTGCAAGCTTTTTGAAATTATTGTGAAAGCAAGTTCTGATTTAGGGCAACATATAGTGTTGTAAATTCTTAATTTATGTTCAATTTTATTTATTTATTATTTAATGACATGATGCCCTTTTATCATCTTACTGTGTTATGATGGTATCATGGTGACAGATTGCTTGTGTTATACTGAAGATCAACCATGGAATGCTTGTTGGTTTTAATTTGAAGAAAGTACTATGGTTTGTTAATTGTTTGGAGGGTTTTTTGTGTAGTTTCATCATCAAAATTTGGTGTTTAGGGTTTACTATATATATATATATTATGTTCGAGCCTTTAAGGGTTGCGGGCTTCATTGATTGGTCTTTTTGTATCAAACATCTTTTTTTTTTGTTGCTTCCTTCTTAGTTGGATATGTCTTATTAAATTCTCACTTATTTCAAATCAGTCATACCATCACCATCTTACATTATCTATCTTCTCTAAGTTGTACACTTGTATGCATATCCAGCATAAAACTAAGTGTAGTATTGATAAATTAAATAAAAAATAAAATAAAAACTATAGTAAAAATAATAATTGAAACAGATCCACCTAAACAAGATATATAAATAGTCATCTTATCAAGCTAAGTTGCATCTCATATTATAAAAGGTTTAACATCATAACCTTTTAAAAATCATAACACTTAATGCAGTCATAAAGGTGTAGCTATATATATAAAATGATCCTCATGAATGAAGAATCTAGAGAGAACAGCAAGTAGTCATATTGCAAAATAATTGTAAGTAATTATTAAGTTGTATCATGGAGAATTTGATTTCTTTTCAATGAAACAAGAACCTACCAATTTATAAAGTGACTAAAATTTGAAGGCATGGTGTGTATATATTCCTCCCTCACGGTTAAAAAAATAGGAGAAAACAATAAGTAGATTGCTCAAAATAACAACAAAGGCAGCCAAAGAATATTAAGTAGTAAAACAAACTCACTAACATTGATGACTACTTTAATTCTTAAATGTGCTCAGTTTGGAATTTTATATCAGCTAATCAATGATGCTGTCATAGCTTGATGGCTGCTTAAATTCTTAAAAAAAACCCATAAATCTAACTTATTCAGCACAAAACTAAGTGTAGTATTGATAAAGTAAAGATCAAAATATAATAAAATAACAAATAAAATAAAAACTGTAGTAAAAAACTAACTTATTCAACAATATTTTGAACATCTTTGAGAAAGTTCTCGACCTTCAATTCAATTTCTCATATCTTCTCAATTTTATATTAATAAGGTGTCAATTATTAATACCATTGTTGGTAGTTAGGGAGGTTGTTTTCTAAATCTCTCCACATTTAATTCTATTTTACTTTGCTGGAAACAAGAAAGTGTTGACCTCCATAAGCGTGCCACAAATCAAAACAAGCCAACAAATCGAATTCGACGGACTTCGGAAGTGACAGTGCGCAAATCGGGGTTCAAAATGCAATGGACGTCACCGAAAATGGTCTAAACAACCTTTGATCGATGAACGGATTTCGCCATCATATTCAGAACGTCAAAATTGATCAGAATATAGATATTGTAAAATCTAACGATCAATCGATTAAGCGCTCGAGTTATCAACATGCTTGCACGTATATCGAAGTCAGGAGGCATCGATGCAAGCCGAATGAACTCTATTTGTGAAATTGATTATGTCATTAGCTTCAAAACATCAAAATCTATCAAATGAGACTATCCGTACTCAAAACATCAAAATCTATCAAATGAGACTGTCCGTGCTCAATTTGAACGAGTCTATGCAAATGCCGAATGATTTGAAGTGGTGTCACGTAAATCAGGGTCAAATACACTAGACGTCACCGAAATCAACTCAAATGACCTCTGATCGATGAATAGATTTCTTCATCGCATTTAGAACCTTGAAATTAGTCAGAACATAAATATTGCATGACTTGATGATCAACCGATCAATTCGATCATCAACATATCACGCATGTCGGCGGGAAGAAACGCAGTCAAACGACTTTCGTTCACAAAATTAATCACTTCATTGGCTTCGAAACGCCGAAATCTATCAAATATGACTATTCGTACTCAATTCGGATAAGTTTGTGCGAAAATCGAGCAAGCGAAAGCAAATGAAAGCATTTCGAATAAATCAATTGCCTACTTTCCAGCGCAACTCGAAAAAACTACACACGCGTTCGAACAATGGAATTACCCTAAATTGATATATATTTTGACTATGTGCATTTATCGGTGGGAAGCTCATATTAAAATCATTTAAATTAATTTAAAATTAATTAAAAAAATTCTCAAATTGCCCCTCACGCAATAACCTTTCCCTTCCATTTTCAGTTTTCTGAAAAAGAAAATAAAAAAATTTAATTAAAAATAAAAATAAAAAAATAACCACTCCCCCCCCTCCTTTTCCCTCAACTTCCTCCTCATTCCCTCCCACACTCTCATATTCTCCCATATTCTGAAAAAATCCTCACCCACTCCTGTTTTCTCTCTCCACGACATCCTCTTCTTCTCTGTGGAAAAGGTAAAAAACCCACTTTCCTCTCTCTCTCTCTCTCTCCCGTTGGCTGAACAAAAAAAAAAAGATAATACATTTTCCGCCGTGCAATTGTCCCCGCGAAGCCTCTGCCGACCCAAAATCCCTCCACCGGTGCGAAATCCCGTGGCCCGATCTGTCGCTATGACCCAATCTGCCGCTCCGTGGCCTGATCTTCCGCTATGGCCAAATTCGGACGGCCCACTCTGGCCAAATTCACGCGCAAGCCGCACCCGCGCGATCCCTCCGACCCGCGACCCGTGAAATCGACCCGCAAGCCGCTCCGCCTCCACGCTGTCGCGTCCCGCGTTCGCCGTGACCCGTTCCCGCTCAGGTCAAACCCGCGCCTTCCCGCGGCCAGCATTACCACTGCACTGTCCCACCAACCCGTCAGCCCGCTCCGCGACCCACGACCTGAGCCCGCCGCCGCACCGACCCGAGCCCGCTGATCCCGCAACCCGCCGAACCACAGCCCGCCGGCCCGCTGCGCCGCACACTCCGCGTGAAACCGCCGTTCGACCCGCGCAAACCAGCACTCTGACCCGCGGCCGTAACCCACTGACCCAATCCCGCGCTCGTGACTCGCTGACTGCCAGCCGCTTCTAGCCGCGCGACCCGCACTACCAGCCCGTTCAGCCCGCTCCTGACCCGAGTGAACCGACTCAAACTGACGACCCGCGGCTCGCTGCCACCGCACGACCTGAGGCTGTGACCCGCTCCGCAGCCCCGTGTTTCTCCGCTTGCCCGCCGATCTGCTTCCACCAGACCCACGGCCCGCTACTCCATCCCACGGCCCGTGACGCGCGGCCCGCTACCGCCCCGCAACAGCAACCCAGCCCGCGCCCTTCTGTCCGCCCGTCCCACTGCCGGTCCGCAAAGCTGCAGCCCAGCCAGCATCCAACCCGCTGCGCGCATCCCACCAGCCCGCTGCGCGCGTCCCACCAGCCCGCAAATCCTTTCCTTTCCTCTGCGCCGCAAATCGGAGAAGAAAATCGTCAGTAGGCGAATTCTTCCTTCAACTTCCGGCGTCGCATTCTTTGCTTTAGCCGCCCACTGGCCACAAGAATGTCATCAAGAGTAATTCTTCCTTCGACTTCCGGTGTGGTATTCTTTGCTTTTAGCGCCACTTCGCCGCAAATCGGGAAGAATGTCAATAGGAGAATTCTTCTTCGATTCCGTCACATTCTTTTTTAGTCCATTTCATTGCCAAATCGGGGAAGAATATCATCGAGAGAATTCTTCCTTCGACTTCGTCGATTCTTTTAGCCCCATCTCCTCGCTAAGCCGCAAACCGGGAAGAATGTCAAGAATTCTTCCTTCGATTTTCGACTCCTTACAATTCCCAATCACATATTTGCTTTATATATATATATATATATATATATATATATATATATATATATATATATATATATATATATATATATGTTATATATTTAGACCTCGTTGTGCTCAGTAGGGCGCGATGGGATGAAAAAAATAGGATGTGGTGTCAAAGACAATCACCACTACGAATGCGAGTAAGCCAAACCGCTTATTAGATGTCTCCCCTAGAGAAATATCCGAAATTTTTCCAATTTTCAGACTTAGAAAAAAAAATGGGATAATTATATATTGCATTGTATGCATTCTTGATTGAAGACCGTGCTCAAGAGGGCGAGGACGGGATGAGATAATAAAAGAGTAGTCAGGTGTCAAAGACACCACTCCACGCTCAATAGACGTCACCAAGCCAAAATATCCCCGATGCAGCCCCCTACACGGGGATGATGCCTGGAGGCTGCCGAAATTTTGTCAAATTTTTTTACTTAGAAAAAAGTGAGGGTAAAATGAGCTGACTTAGGAGCGCTAAGTAGGGAGACTGTGACTAATTTTACTCTAAATTAAAAGCGTCAAATAAGAAAAAGGGGGGAGCCTTTAAATCAAATTTTGAAAAGAATATAATATTCATTTAAAATCTAAGTGAAATTTGGGGGAGATTAATATTAAACTCATAAACTTTGGGAATGCCAAATTCATAATAAACTTGAAATAAACTCAAAATTTAAGTAGAAATTCAATTTGGGTTTAATAACTCTTATATGAATGTGGAGGTGATTACTATGCTAGCTAATAAGTATAAGTGGAGCTAAAGCAACAAACACTGAAATTGGCATAATTTATCAAATTTGATGTAAATTGAGCATAATCAAGTTGAGAAAATTACAAAAACTCAATAAGTAAACTAAGTGCCAGTAGTGTGCTAAACTACAATCTAAATCATAACACATTCTTCGCCACCAGATCTGCAACCCTTTGTACAAGCAAACAGAAGGCGGTACTAAATCCAAATCTATAAAAATTTAAGAAATTTCATTCTAATTATGATTTAAAAATCAATGAAATCACTAATTAGGTGAAATTATCTAGTATAAACAAGATGGGCCCCACACTAATTGAATGTCAAGTGTCAGGATTTGTGGGTTATTATTTTTTAGTTTTAGTGTTAATAAAACCTAAAAAAACCTATAATAAGAGCTTTAAATCGGTGAAATTTTATGAGAAATTGGTTCTATCAAGCAACAGTAGATCTAATCCTCTATTAGCAGCTAAATAGAGTTGATATGATCTAAAGCTCTTAAACATATTCAAATTAATCTATTTTTCTGATCAAATTAAGTAGCAATCTCATATCAATCTCATAATTCAGAAATAAACACTACATAAAGTCTTAAATACACCCGCATGGGCCCCGACACTATGTGAATGCTTAAATTCAAGTGTCTAAGGATGTCGCAAGTTGCTTCTGCTTAGATCGGTCCCAAGTTAATAAAACCTAAAAACTTATAATAAGAGGTTCAAATCAGTGAAATATATGAGAAGCTGATTCTGTCAGGTGATAGTAGATCTAATCCTCTATTAACAGCTAAATAGAGTTGACATGATCTAAACCTCTTAAACATATTCAAATGTGATTCTATTTTCAAATCTAATTAACTCAAATTGAGTGTCAATCTAAAAAAAATCGTCTAAATGAAATTATATCATTAAAAGCTTAAGGAAAAACTCAATCAATCCATCTTTCGCAACTATTTATCGGGGGTGACAAATTAAGAAAATTTTAGCTCACAAAGGAGCCAATGCCAAATCAAGTGTTCTGCTATGTTCACTCTCAATTAATCTCTTGCCAGTAAGGATGTGGCCCGTGTCCTCAACTCGTTTCAGAGCTCCATATGAAGCGCTATGACGATCGAAAGTGGTTTGGCCAATCCAGCTCCATTATATTTTGATCAAGACTGTAGCCCGTATGCTCCCCAATAGCTCTTCCCTTTGAGTTGTGAATCATAGGGTATACTTGATAGGGCAAACAACCCTCTGTTAGCTAAGGTGGACTTAAGATTATCTCCTTTGACAAAAACTACCCCAGGTCTACAAGGATTTCTTGGACAACGTAACCCATGTGTTGTTGAGGAGGATCCTTACGGTCAATTTACCTCCTCGACTAAGTAGACTAGGACCGTGATCGGGATGACTAAACGATCTAGATCAGGCACGTCATCATTCCCCCAACTATTCGGTTTAAGTTAAAATGATAAATTTCATATCTTAAACTATAAAACTCCACATGCTGCTACTACACTGTGCATTTTGCAATCTAACGACTAGCCTTAATCAAAAGTTCTCTCTCACTTATTGGGAGGGGTAATTAACTATAGGGGCTTGAACCTATAGGAAACCTAGAACCAGATCTAAAGTTCTCACCAAATGAGCATGAAATCTCTGGGTAGTGTCTTATCTACTATCTCATCTACCTTATGAAAATTACACCGACACCTTTAAAATCACTCTTTTCATTCAAAAGAGGTCGATGGAAAATTTTCGGAGCCCATAAAAAGACAAGGTTCATGTTTTATGTTTAAGTTGACTTTTTATGGTTAAAATGTCAAATTTATTAATGATATATTGTGAATACATTTTATTTTATCTTAAATATCAGAGATACCATGTTCATGTAGTTTAATTTGGATCTCTTCTTTGCTTATCAAAAAAGTTTTACCATTCTATTATACAAGATTGTTGGTTTACTTATTTCTATATATTCAAATTAATTAAACAATTATAGTTTAATGCTCTATTTCTATATGGATCAACAATAAAATGTACTAATATTCTTATTTTAAGCATATGGATTGTATTTTTACTTTTGACACATTTTCTTTTCAATATAGTCTACTACTATGTCATATTTTGATCTATCTCAAAATGTATCATCTAAACAAGAGAGAATATAAATAGTAATGAGAATCCTAATCTTTTTTTACAACTTAGTTGTTCAAAAGCACTTACATTTGATACTAATATTAGAGGAATCCCTCCTAAGAAGACTAGGAAAAAAGAAGTCCACAGTTTGTGAGTACTTTATTGAAATTATTTTAACTTTAAAAGACGTCAATGCATCTTATTTATAATGCATATGTTGTGGTACAAAATTTCTTAAATCCAAGACTAGCACAATTTCATAACTTCTCAGATATGTTATAGAGTTTGATAAGGTCAAAGCTAAAAATAAACAAGTTGTGGAGTTGCCGGATAAAAGGCAAAAATTGTTAAAATTTATGTCTTCAGATGCTAGTTCAAAAATGAGATTTTTTTTTTTACTGGTCCAAAGATTATGATCATCTTCATGTTAGAGAAATAATAGCAAAAATGATAATTGTATATGAGTACCCATTTATGATGGTTGAGCATACATGATTCAATATTTTGTTGTAGGTCTTAAATCATAACTATGAAAGAGTTTATTGAAATACTATAAAACATGATTGCATGAAAGTTTATGAACCAAAAAAAGAAAAGTTGAAGGCATATCTTAAAAGCATACATATTGTCTCATTAACATTTGATTGTTGGACTTCCAATCAAATAGTGGGGTAACAATTAATTATATTGATGAGTGTTGGAAATTACACAAGCAAATTATCAATTTCTTTGAGCTTGAACCACCTTACATGGGTACTTTTATTTGTGAAGCTATATGTGAATGCTTGTTGGAATGGAATCTGCAGGATAAAGTTTCTACAATTACATTGGATAATACTAGTAATAATGATGTTGTCGCTAATGCTCTTAAATCAAATTTTTAGTCAAGGGGTAAGTTTCATTTTATGGGTTATTTCTTTCATGTTAGATGTTATAATTACATGTTGAATATAATGGTTCAAGATGGTTTAAAGGAGATTCAGGATATCATTTATCAAATCAGGGAGTCAATAAAATATCTTAAAAAGTCTCCAGCTAGATTATATAAGTTTGTTGAGATGATAAAATAATTAGAGATTTTTTACTTCAAAGGGTTTATCTATTGATGTTCTGACACAATAAAATTTTGCATACATTATGCTTGAATCTGACTTTAGTTTTTGCAGTGTATTCTACCATTATGCAGCCCGAGATAGTAATTAAAAGTGCTTGACATCTGATTTTGTTTAACAAAGGTATGAGGTAATTAAGAAGTTATTTACTATTTTTTATAATGTTATAAAAATGATTTTTGGTTCAACTTATCCTACTACAAATATTTTTTTACCAACAGTTATGCATATTAAAAAGTTATTGATGGAGGAATGCAATTCATCAATTGAATATATTAAAGAAATGGCAATTGCAATAAAAATTAAATTTGATAAATATTTGGGAGAATGCAATTTGCTTATGTCTGTGGAAACTGTGTTAGATCCATGCTTAAATATGAAGTTCATAAATTTTATATTTTCAAAGACATACTCATCTTCTGAGATAGAATTCAAAATTAATGAAATTGAAGCAGTTATTTTGGAGATTTATAATCAATACATTTCTGATATTGCTAGTTGTAGTTCAGCTTCAATAACTGTTAGTGAGTCCTCACAATTACAAATGGAACCATCATTTTCATCTCCTTTTGATTGTATGTTAGGTTTTGTTGATTTTGGTTGTAGCATCTAGTTCTGTTTAGCCTCTTAAATCATATTTGCAAATCTATTTGGAAGAGGGTTTATATATGTGCAGTACATAACAATTTGATGTTCTTGATTGATGGATGATGAATACTCTAAAGTATCCATACTGATCCAAAGTGGCTAAGGATGTCTTGACAATTCTCATAACAACGGTTGCATCTAAATCTACTTTTAGTGCTAGCAGTAGAGTTTTGGATGATTATAGAAGCTCTTTATCCGCAAAAATTATTAATGCATTTGTTTGTATAACTAGTTGGATTAAAGGTTCTCAAAGCAATATTAAGAATCATTTGGTAAGAATCAGTTTCATTTTTATTTGATTTTTTATAATTATAATCTTTGTCTTCACTTTTTCATATGTTAGTCTAATGAATGACTATTTGTTACAGTAAGATATCATTGATGGAGAAAATTTGCATGTGAATCTTCCTGAATATCAAACGCACGGAGAGAATGGAGGAGCAATATATATGCAATTGAGTCTATTTGGTTTATTAACACTTTGTTTTATTGGCTCATATTATGTAATGCCTTTCATTTTAGACTTTTATAGCCTTGGTGGTTGGGTTCTCTTTGCTACTTTAAATTGAAATTCATACTTGTTTTATTGCATTCTAATATCTTATATGATTGATGCAGTTTTCATTTTATTTTCTATTTTATTATATTTTGGTCCTTAGTTTATCAATACTACACTTAGTTTTATGTTAGATTGCTTAGATTTATGACTTTTAAAAGGCTGTGATGTTAAACCTTTTTTAATATGAGTTATAATATAATTTAATAAAAAAGATGCTTAGTTTATCAATACTACACTTAGTCCCAAACTAAGCTCATGTACATGATTAATGAAGTTCTCGTTATATATATATATATTCCATTTTTGATTTATGTAGCTTTTATTTTATTTGTTGTTTTATTATATTTTTGTCCTTAGTATATCAATATTATACTTGATTTTATGCTCGATTGTTTAGATTTATGATTTTTAAAGGGCTGTGATATAAACTTTTTTTAATATGAGTTGCAACTTAGGTTGATAAAATGTCTGCTTAGTTTATCAATATTACATTTGGTCTTTACTTAAACAATACTACACTTGATTTTGCACTGAATAATGGATCATATACTATTGCCATATCACAAAACTTCTACATTGATCTTCATAATGGATCATATGGCACAACAAATTTGTCTCAATCAAAAAAAATTCTAATCTATCTCCTTAAGTTATCTTTCTTCAAAAGTTAATAATTTCACTTACTTCAAATCCCTTCACATTATTCTAGAGTAATAGTTTCTTTTGATTGTTTTTTATACTCCTAAAATATAAATTATAAATACTATTATATATCTTATAGTCAAAATTTCTATTGAAATAAAATTAATATTGCAACTTTATTTGTAAATTATTATTTTTGTTTCTTAAAGTATAGGATTATTGTTCTGAGATAATAAGCTTTCTAAAAATTAGGCAAATTTTTTTCAATTAACATTTTACTTTGAATGTTGCTTTTGACTCATCTACCACTATTAGAGTTTGGATTAGTCTCGTGAAATAACATCTCATCTCTAGAAGTTCAAGACAATGTACTAAATATAGTGAAATATACTCTTATTTTTTTTTATTTGATTGAGATCCATACTGATTGTAACTATGCAAAAAGTAATGAGGTATATTTGATTGATCAAAATGTACCTTCTCTACTTCGAATTTTAAAACATGAATTGGACCCTTCTTTATAAGCATCAAATGAATTTGCTTCTAATTTGGGGATAGGCAAAAAGATTTATCATAAAAATATATATTTTAAAAGAAAATTTAATAAAGATAAGTATTTATCATATGAGATCTCTAAAAGGAAATTTACTTTAAGAAGAGATAGTTAAGAGGTGAAAGTTATGTTAACATATTT
The DNA here is from genome assembly GCA_021442155.1 of Cymbidium sinense. Taxonomy (NCBI): domain Eukaryota; kingdom Viridiplantae; phylum Streptophyta; class Magnoliopsida; order Asparagales; family Orchidaceae; genus Cymbidium; species Cymbidium sinense. The sequence continues at coordinate 126,250,480 of CM038222.1, read as the reverse complement.
CAATTCACTTGGTCATCATTTTATAATTTCTAAAATGATAGTAATTAGGAGTGGGATGAAAATTTCTGTTATCATTAAACCATTAACGTCATTGGTGATGATTGTATTGATTTGTTCTCTAATTGCATTTAGATATTGGAGCATAATGTTGACAACCATATTTGAAGTGCTTATAAGTTCTTGCAATTGAGACAACAAATTTTATATCACTAAGAACTTTTCTCACAATTAATTAGAAAAGGGATTCTAGATTATGTTCATATTTTATATGTAGAGTCATCAATATTTCCTTCATTCTCTCAACTAAATAAGTGTGACTTCTACATGAAATTGATAACAATTTTATATTTATAAAATGGGTTTGCTTTATAAAATGTCACTTTATTGCAATATAAATAAATCTAGCCATTGAGATAACTAATTTGTTCATCAATCTATAGATTTTGAAAAAAAAAACATACAAAAACTATTTTTTAAGAATTGATCAAAATTCAATTCCTTTCAAGTTACTATGTTAACTTTGGATGGATAGAATTGTGGTTAAATTGTTTATATGAAAACTTTATATATAAGAATGCACCATTAGTCGGTTTAAGCTGGTCGCATCTATATTATCTGTGATGATTTTAAGTCACTACTAATATAAAGCATTTTATCTGATTTAAATCTCGATAAGGCTTCAAATTTATAGTCGTTATAAACCACCATAAATCTATAATATTTGAGGCATTTTAAACCATTGTAAATATTAGACATTTAAAAAGATAAAATAATCAATTGAATTCACAAATATTTAAAAAGTTAAATTTTAACTTATATGCTTCTAATTAACCTTACTATGTGTTAGAGCTCAAAAAATTAAGTTCACATGAAAACAAATAAACTAAATCAAGTTACCAATAAATATAACCAACACATTAAATTCATCTAATGAAATTGATTTAAAGAATATTCAATCAGATCTAAAGAATAATTTTTTTTTACAATATGATTCATTCCTATTTTTTAATCTGATTCAATAATATAATCATATCATGGACTTGGTTAATGTTCACATATTTATAACTCTTGCGCCTTTACCTCCATTTTTATATCATCTCCAAGGCTTCATTATTGGTGTAATTTATCAGCAATATTGTAAGAAATCTATGCAAGATTTTTATCACTTCTAATTTAATTTGATGATTTATTGATTATTTTAACATGATTATTAAAAGTGATAGTAATCCAAATTTATAAGCTTTAATCGAACAAAATATGCCACAAAAGAAATGTGCAAAGAACGTATGATTATACATCAACTTACTTAAATAAGATCAAGAAGGGTCCAAAAGAACTAAAGGGAACTAAAATAATGTGTTTATGGGACTTAAGTTTCTAAAACTAAGCTTTTAATATAATAACAATAATAATAATAATTGTTTATGTTTCCTAAACAAGTACATTATCATTTTTTTAAACAAATCTTATTTCAAACAAGTACATTCTCATTTTAAAAAAAGCAAACTATCATTTTGAACAAGTTTCTAAAATGAAGCTTTCAAGAAATTAACATCAATCAAAAAACAATCATAAATGATTTCAACTTAAATAGCGAACTTTTTTTTAGGGAACCCTATATAGAGGAATTTTATTTCCACAATAAAAGGGTTACAAGATCTTTTAAAGGGGGTAAACTCAAGAACTACTGCTTAAAGAGCTATAAACAGCCTAGAGAATAAATCACTTAGCTAAGTATAACCAAAACATCTGAAAAAAAAAAAAAAAGAAAAGAAAGCAAAAGATACAAATAAAGCAAAGGAGAAAGCCATTGGCCAGCCATCAGCAGAAGATCTTGAGGATGAGAAAAGTCTATGTCTCCAGGAGAGAAGGAACCTGCAAAAGAACAACACAAAATTTGCAACCATGTAGAAGAAAGAGTCAGCACCGTCAAAGTGATACAAGCTAGTTGAAAGTAAGACAGAATAACTTGAGAGCATCCAAACTTGGGGCAGCCACAAACATGAGCATCCAAACTTCAAAGGAAAGGTTATATCAGATGTGCTACTACCAGCCAAGGAAAGGATGAAATCATCACAGCCATCATAGCATACAAACCTGGGGGAGAGCAGCAGCTACTGGATGAAAGTCGTGTGATCTTTAATACCTGCATACCAAAGCATAGCCACAAACACTATGGAGGAGAAGTCACCACAAATCCGAATGGAAAAGGGATGACACCACTCCATTCTAAGATAATAAACATCAGTCAATGTCAACATAATAGCATAAACTATAGTCAACAACACCCCAAAACAGAGAACAACACCAATCAGAGTTACTTTCTTACCAAGGCATGACCACATACACATGGGAGAGAAGGCAACATAAGTCAGAGTGGTAAAGGGATGAAACCATTCTCTTTTAAGTTAAGAACACCCAAATAGTGGCAACATAATATCAAAATGCACAACCCACAACAACCCTACCCAGAGATCACCCCATAGTGAGGAAATCCCAACAGAGTAAGCAATACATATGGTATCATCCACCATATTGATAACATGATACAACAATATATTTGCAGTTTTAAAAGAAATAAGAATAGAGTGAAATAGTGGATATTGCCATACAACAAAGGCACAATTAATAAGGATGACTAGATGGCAATAAATAGACCATAAGTCCAAAGTGAATCCAACCACATTAGGTAGCTGAAAACCGAACCCAAAAAACCATTTAGCGAATAGCCAAAAAAACAATTGGAAAGTTGAAACCCATAAGTAATCAGTAAGAATAGAGCGAAGGTAAGAGTCATGAAACTAGCAATGGTAAATGGCTATATATCAAGTAAAGTGTTAGCAAGCCAAACAAGATTAGCAAAAATAGATGTTAACATATACCGTAAAGGCTCCAATATCAAGGTTAACCACCCAATAGTAAACAAAAAAATATATTCAAAAAATAGCCACAATAGCTCTCCAATACCTATAGATTGGGAGAAGAGCAAGCACCAACCAGCAGTTCAGAGACACAGGGAGCCCAACACCATACAATAAGGGAAAATTAGATAATAAAGAACCCACATATTTGGGGTTACAGAAGTAAGATTCACCATTACAAGCAAGCCACAGCTAACAACAGCATCCATTAGCCAATCTGAAGATGAGGAGCACCAAAAAAGAGTGAAGAAAATAACAAACAAGCATAAAAAAGAAGATTAGTCCCATTCCATCCATAAAAGGTGAAACATCCTGGAATAAAATAAGTTATGGATCCTAAATCTCCTCGTGGAAAATAGAAGGCATTGCTAAGAACTTATAATATAAGGCAATCCAATTTTATCAAGATTCACAAGCCCCCTTAAGAGGGAAGGGAGATCATCATTGGAGAATAGATTCAAAGAGGAGGACTTTGCTCCCCCAATTAGCAAGAAAGTCACATGTGAGTTACCTTCTCTAATATGAGAAATATGAGAATCTTGGTTGGCAAGAAGTCTCCTCATATGATTAAGTAAATAAAACATTTCAACATTGCCATAAGCTTCCGAATTTAATAATTCAAGAAGAGGGAGAGCATCAACTTCAAACCAAAATTTTTGAAATCCTTTCTGGAGGAAAACATAAATCCCATGGTGCAAACCATTAAGCTCAGCAAATAAAATAGAGCAGGGATGTAGGGGAGCAACAAAAACATAGATCACTTGTCCACTATAATCTCTTAAAATCCCCTCACAACCATAAAAACCATTAGAAACTGAACTATTAGTGTTAACCTTAGTGACATGAAAATTCGACTTCCTCCGATATATAATTGGTAGGCTCAATACCAAGAAGGAAGATTAATTCCAAAGTTAAAGGCCATATATTTATATCCTTTGAAACTAGAGGAAGTAAGGAGATCAACTTTATGAAGAGACATAATTTTACATTTGGCTCTAGTAATAATGTGATGAAAATTCATAAGGATATCACAATGCTTAGCATCATTCCTTTCCCACCAAATATACCATAGAAGAGTAGTGACAATAACAACTTTGACATGGCCTTTAGGGGTATTAGAGAAACAAGTTTTAAGAAGTTGCATAATAGAGAATGATCCATCGAAATGGAGAGTATTAAACATACTATCATATGAGCTCCAAACCTTAACAGCAATAGGGCCATTCACGAATACATGATCCATAATTTCAATGTGAAAACAACATTGGCATTTAGAGGGGAGGCGGAAACCTTTTTTAAGGAGGGTAGCATCAAGAGGAATGTAAGAATATGCCAAGTTAAAACTGAGAAGGAGGTAGGGATAGAAATACTCTAGATTTTAGAGAAAACTAATGACTCTTGAGATTTAAGTATGAAAGAATGCCAAACATCTTTAAAAACAAAATCTCCAGAGGAGGAATTTTTAAAGAGGATTTGGTCATATTTATTAGGTAGTGGATAAATATTAAGGATTTTGTTAATAATCACATTAGGGATAATGAAAATTAACTGATCAACATCCCAAGTATTTTGAGTAATAAACTGATTAACCTTAAGCCTCTCAGTGGAATGAGTGATAAGCAAAGAATCAATAGAACCTTATCCCAGTTAATTACCTTGCCCAAAAAAAAAAAGATGATCCCGGGAGATCAGATTTTCAATAGCTCACTTGATATTACAAAGTCTTCTCCACATCGGTGTTTCCCTTTACAGTATTTGACAAGCATAAATTGCGATCAATAGCTATGGTTATTTCTAAGATTTCACCACATTTTGTAGGAAAAATATTTAATAAAATCTTCTAAAGTTTTACAGCCTAAACTACCTTCATTCAAAGACCCACAACAGTTATGCCAACTAGCCCAATGAACTTATTTAGAAGAAGAGGTAGAACCCCAAAAAATTTATTAATAAGTCTATTAATCCTTTAATAATAATAGAATTGTAGGCACAATAGTAGACAAAAGATAGAAAGGCAAAGAGGAAAGAGTACTTTTGATCGATAAGTCTAGCACCATAAAGTAAGTGGAACTCCCAAGAGGAAGTTTTCTTATATATTTTCAATAACATCATCAAATAAGGACGATCTTTTCATTCCTCGATATAAAGGAGTATACTTGATTGATTGGGGTTTGATGTGCAAAGGTCAGTAATGTTCTTAATAGCATAAATCCTAGATGATGAAATCGATGAGATAGAGATAAAATAACTTTTATCAAGGTTAATCTTCAAACTACTTTCCCTACCAAACAAAGTAAAGAATTTACATAACTTTTTAATATATATAGTAGAACCATTGCAATATAATGAAATCATCAGCGAAGCTGGTGGGAAATGGGAAAGCCACCCCTAATTTTGTAGTACATGTTAGGCATTTTACAAAACATTTGCTCTAGACTTCTGGAGAGGTATTCTACAACAATAATAAAAAGAGCCAGAGAAAGGGGATCCCCTTGCCTTAGCCCATGGGAGGAAGAGAAAAAGCCATGAACTTCATCATTAATAAGTAAGAAAAACCAAGAGTTCTCAACACCATTCTTAATTAAAGCAATAAATTGACTTGAGAATCCAAATAAAGTCAAAATTTTATATAGGAAAGCCCAATCAATGTTATCATAAGCTTTGGAAATGTCCAACTTAAGAAGTAGGTTACCACAATAAACCTTATTATTTAAATCATGAATCATCTCTTGGGCTAACAGAACATTATCATAAATAGATCATCCTTTAACAAAATTAGTTTGGTTGGGGGAGATAATTTTAGGAAGCAGGATACTTAATCTTTTATCCAAAATCTTAGAGATAAGCTTATTAAAAAAGGAACAAAGGCTAATTGGCCTAAAATGGCTCTAAAGTTCAGGATTTTCTATTTTTGGGATTAAAATAATGGAAGTGCTAGAAAAATATTTGGGGAGGATACTTCCCTTGAAAAAAATCCAGAACAACTTTAATCAAATCTTCTTTGATAATATACCAGCATTTTTGAAAAAAAATAAGGTAGTGAAGCCATCAGGGCCAGCCACAGAATCCGTATTCATATTCTGCAAAATGTTAGCAATTTCAGATTCAGAGGGTAATGAAGTAAGCATATTGTTATCTTCATCAGAATGAGATTAAGAATAACTTTAGGCAAGGAAATCTCATCATAGGTCACATTTTTATTAAGGAGCTCAGTAAAAAAAGAAATGCCAGAATTAATAAGCTCCTTATTATCAGTACACTAGATATCATCATTAGTTTTAATTTTTTTGATGTGATTTAGAGCCTTTTTCTTTTTAACAATGGCATGGAAATATTTGGTATTTTGATCATCATCAGATATCCATTTTGTATTAGCTTTTTGCCGCCAATAGGTCTCCTCCATGTCTTGGTAACATGTTAACCTATCTTGGCTTGAGTTAATAAGGAAATTTTGGATGGATCATTAACAATAACATCTTCTAAAACTATAACTAATGTTCTAAGTCTTTAATGTTTGCAAAAAGATTTTTGAAACAACGTTTGTTCCATCAGTTAAGGCATTGTTTGAGCCTTTGTAATTTGAACCACGTCTCCATCCCAGATAGAGTCATCAAAATGGAGAGGTTCACCCCAATTACTAGCAACCACCTCCATAAATCTATCATCCATAAGCCACATATTTTGAAATCAGAATGGAATATGAGAGGAGGGTTTATCCACACTAACCTTAATAGTGATGTGCAAGGGAGAATGGTCCGATAGGGTTCTACTGAGATGCTCGACAGAGGTAATAGGAAGAAGTTTGATCCATAGATCATTAAAAAGGATCCTATCTAATCTTTGCAATAGTCTGTGGTTATTCCAAGTGAAATAAGATCCAGTAAATTCGATATCAGTAAGATGATAATCAAGGATCATGTTATTGAAGTCCTCCATGAAAATGGGTTAGGAGCATTACCACCAACTAGTTCAGAAGAGGAAGAGATAATGTTAAAGTCCCCACCCACAAACCAGGGAGCATTTACAGAGGAAGAGAAACTAACAAGATCTTCCCACAGAAACCTTCTACCATTCTTATTACAAGAGGCATAGGCAAAAGATCCAAAGCAACACCAATTATCATAAGTAATTTTAGCATTTACAACCTGGGGTAAATCCTGCATAACATGCAAAACAAAGGGACTCTTCCAAAAAAATCCAAATTTTATTACTCGAGTTAACAAAAAAATTATCAAAACCAATCATTCTAGCAACAAAAGCAATGTTAGAAGGGAGAATAAATGATTCCAAAATGGCTAAGAAAGAAATATTATGAGAACGAACTAAATTATTGATTATGTTTCTAACAGAGAGGGTATCAATCCCTCTCGCATTCCAAATAAAAAAAGAAACCATTTATTTTTGGGCAGAGGAGCTAGATCGAGTAACTCTGGCAAAGCTAGGAAATTTAGATTTAGAGGATTTATTTTTTCTTTTAAAAAACTGTCTAAAATTTATTGGCCATATCCATAGCATCACCATCAGATAAAGATTGATCGGGAAATTTCTTGGGAAAGGAGGCCCAATGAGGTCAGCATTGCAGGCCATTTCACCTTCTTCCAAATCATTGTTATGTTGTAAAGTTGGATTAGAATCGTCAAGTTAAGAAGAAGCACAAGAAGTATTAGAGACGGGCAAAACACAAATACCTAGGTCAAGAGTAGAAACTATCTCTAAATATTGCACAACAACCATTCCTTCATGATTAATCGCTTTTCCTTTAATTAAAGGTGTCAAAGAGGTAGGAATGGAAGCATTGGATAGAGAGTCAACAACCAAAAGTGATGCAGAACTATTATTAGAAACATTAATGCCAATATTGTTGCAGTTCAAGTGATTATTCTCGTTAGGAGGGACGACATCATTATTAGCAAGTGTGGCATCCTATCCGACAGGAATAGGAAGCTTAAGGCAATGACCCTCAGATTTCTGTAAGGAGATATTAGAGACCATAGTATTTTGTGGTTTAATCAAGGGAGTCTTAAGAGAAGGAGCTGACTTAGGAAGCATATCAGAACTTTTCTTGAGATATGGATGAACCACAAAGCATTCTGAAATCCCATGCCCAAGAATTTTTCAATGAGAACAAAAAATAGGAAAGTTTTCAAAATCCACTTTTTGTAAATAACCATATTTCTCTAAGCCTAACCAAATTTCCTTTGGGTACTTTTTAGTTAGATCCAACTCAACAAGTACCCGAGCAATAGATGGCATTATGTTAGAAGTAGTTGCCTGATCCAATTGGAGAGGCCGACCGAATAACCCAGCCACGGCAAAGAGAAATTCAGGATTAAAGAAATGCACACATAAATTGGGAATGGAAATCGAGACAGAAACAATAGGAGACTCTTCCTTAATATCAAAATAAGGCAACCATTTCAACAAACGCATCTGACAGTTGAAAACAAAGTACGATCGTCTAGAAAAAACTCGAGAATATTCCAAATCATTTGAAAGTTGAATCAGAACATGACGCAAGTCTATCAATCCAATAGAAAAAAAATACCAAAGAGCTTCAAACTATGAAAAAAAGATCTAATATTCTCCATAGTAGGATGTCGCAGTGCAAATTTACCCACCAATGAAAATTTAAATGGTTTAGCAAGCCTTTCCACCACCGAATCAACACACATAATCACGGGTACACCCCGGAGTGAAGTAGAGATAAGGTCAAGTGACTCACCCGTGTTGTTGGCCTTACCCGCAATAACATCTTTGAACGATTTAGAAGCCAGGGAGGGATTGGAACCAGAGATCCCCGAGGGTTCAGGAAGTTTCACAACTGCAACAGAAGAAGCTGGGTTTCCCCAAGGGGAAACATAGATTGTATTCATGATTAGCAAGGCGTATGTTAAGCAAACCAAAAACCAACCAGGGCCGTCGAGATGAAAGAGGAGCCAAGAAAGCCACGCGATGATGATGGGAGAAGGAAATCGCTAGAGCAGGGCGACGGCTAGGGCTTCAGTTATACCAAAATTAGTGAAAATACTCCCAAATATCATCGATTTGTAACTATAGAAATATCAATATTTTGTAATGTCAATTTCAAAATTAAGTTTAACAATATTTTAAATTGAGTTTGATTTTAAATTAATTTCAAATTATTTTAAATTTTAATTAGAAATTTTTATAAATCAATCATCTAATATCTATGTATTTACAATTTAATTATCCTTGCATTTTTTTGAATTGTTGGACCTATAAATTTGAGTGCGTCGCGATCAAATTATTAAGAATTTTATAAAAATTTAAATATGAGTTAGGCTTTTGTTATGAATTTTAATATTTAAATGTTAGTTTTAAAAATTAAAATTAAAGATGATTAATTTATAAATATAAAAGAGCTAGATAATATAGTATATAAAAGTAGAGCCAAAAAAATCTTTGTTCAAGCGCTCATTTTTAGTTCGTTAATTAAGTGAGATGAACACGAACAAATATTTCAAGCTCGATTTATAAACGAGCTGAACATGAACAATCTTTTCTTCGATCGTGTTCGGCTCAATTTAGCTTGAAATAAATAAATAATTATAATTAATTATATAAGTTTTATTTAAAATATAATTTATATATTAAATATTTTTAAAATTTATATTTATTTTAATAATTATATTAGTTAATACAATTTTAAATCAAATAAGTTAAAATATATTATAATAAATTTTTAGGGATTTTTTTAATTATGATAATATCATAGCTATCAGAATGTTGTTATATGGCTAAGATTTAAACACTTTTAAACCCTACACATATATAAGCCTTTCCTCACGATGTACAAACCCTACCGCTTTTTACTCTCAATTGATTTTGCTTCATTTGCCTAACCCTCTAAATTCATCACTTTCTACTCTTCTAGCGTCTAGGACTGGGAGTTGTGAGTCAAGTTGCAACGCTATCTATAGAAGAGTTTCAACACGATTTCTGATTTTCTACGGTTTGGTATCGGCCATTACTTTCTTCTTTTTATTAGACTTCCACTTTGGACTTGGTCGACTTTGCATGAAGCATCATTCTCTTCACCCTTCTCCATCATAAAGTTATAATTTATATATTTATGTTTAATTTTTAGTTTTTCTTTTTGATATGTGAATAATTAATATGTGGTTTCCTATAAATTTCTCAAAATCTATAGATTTCTAATAATAATGTGTAATTTTTCTCATAAGCTATAGATTTCTATAGATTCTCTTCACACTTCTCTGAATGGTGATTACATCGCTTTCGAAAAGCAGAAATGCTCTTAAAGCTTCTAGTTTTATGGCTTTGGTGTTTGATTTATAGTTGGTAGTGTGTATACAAAAGTTGATTTGTTTATTGTGTTCGACCTTTTCAAAATCTCTAATTTAGGGTTCTGATTTCTGAATCATCAAGACATCAAGGAAGCTTTTCAAAAAATCAATGCTTCTACAGCTTATGGGTTTTGCTGCTTGATTTGTAAATTTAAAATGTGAAAAACATAGATTGATGCCTTTATAATATATTGCTATCTTATAGCATTGAATGCTTGATGTGCTTATTCATTGTAAGCTTCTCGAAATTTCATTACTTCTACGGTTTGAGGGTTTTGTTCTTTGATTTGTAGATTGAAAATGTGAGAAGTATAGCTTGATGACTTTATTATATATTGCTATCACATGGTATTGAAATGCTTGATGTTCTTATTTCCTATAAGATACTCAATGGCTTTGTTTTATGCAAATGCTTGTGAATCTCCATAGAAGGTTTTTGAAATTTCATTACTTCTAGAGCTTGTGTATTTTGATGTTTAATATGTAGATGAAGATGTTTAAAAGGAGCATGATGTCTTTAGTATCTTTCTCCACCTTAGCTGTTGAGATACTTGATGCTTCATTTTTTGCAAGCTTTTTGAAATTGTTGTGAAAGCAAGTTTTGATTTAGGGAAACATATAGTGTTGTAAATTCTTAATTTGTATTTATTTTTTTCTTTACTCAATGACATGATGCCCTTGTATTATATAACTATGTTATGATGGTATCATGGTGACTTGGTGACTGATTTACTGTGTAATACTGAAAATCAAGCATGGAATGCTTGTCAGTATTAATTTGAAGATAGTAGTATGGTTTGTTAATTGTTTGGAGGGTCTTTTTGTGCAATTTCATCATCAAAATTTTGTGTTTAGAGTTTACTATCTATAAATATATCTGTTATGTTGAAGCTTTTAAGGCTTGTGGGTTTCATTGATTGGTCTTTTTATATTAAACATATTTTTTCCTATTGCTTTCTTCTTAGCTGGATATGTCTTATTAAATTATCACTTATTTCAAATCAGTCATACCATCACCATCTTACATTATTATCTCTAAGTTGTGCACTTGTACATGCATATCCATCATAAAACTAAGTATAGTATTGAAAAATTAAATAGCAAATAAAATAAAAACTACAATAGAAAAGTAATTGAAACAGACCCACCTAAATAAGATATATAAATAACCATCTTATCAAGCTATGTTGCATCTCATATTATAAAAGGTTTAACATCAAAACCTTTTAAAAATCATAACTTTTAATATATTCATAATGGTGTAGCTCAATTGCTATATAAATAGTATCAAATGGTCCTCATGAATAAAGGATATGGAGAGAATAGCAAGTAGTTATATCTGAAAATAACTGCAAGTAATTATTAGACTGTATCATGGAGAATTTGATTTTTTTTTTCTAATGAAGTAAAAAACCTGCAATTTATAAAGTCCCTGAAATTTGAAGGCATGGTGTGTATATATTCCATGTGGGATTCTCCCAGACGAAAAAAAAAATAGGAGAAAACAAGTAGATTAATCTCAAAATAGCAGCAAAGGCAGCCAAAAAATATTAAGTAGTAAAACAAACTCGCTAACATTGATGGCTACTTTTAAATCTTAAATAGACTCATTTTAGAATTTTATATCAGCTAATCAATAATGTTGTCATAGCTTGATGACTACATAAATTCTTAAAAAACCCATAAATCCAACTTATTCAACATAAAATCAAGTGTAGTATTGATAAAGTAAAGACCAAAATATAATAAAATAACAAATAAAATAAAAACTACAGTAAAAAACCAACATTCCATTACTATTTTTTTTACTATATGATTCATTCATCTTTTTTAATTTGATTCAATATTATAATAATATCATGGACTTGGTTAATGTTCACATATTTATAACTCTTACGCCTTTACCTTCATTCTTATATTGTCTTCAAGGCTTCATTCTTAGTGTAATTTATCAACAATATTGTAAGAATTTCATGCAGGATTGTAATCACTTCTAATTCTTCTTAATTTGATGATTTATTGATTATTTTGACATGATTATCAAATGTGATAATAATCCAAATTTATATTCTTTAATGAGAACAAAATATGCCACAGAAGAAATGTGCAGAGAACTGTATGATTATAGATCAACTTACTTAAATATGATCAAGAAGAGTCAAAATGAACTAAAAGGAACTAAAATAATGTGTTTATGGGACTTAAGTTTCTAAAACTAAGCTTTTAATACAATAATAATAATAATAATAATAATAAATAATAATAATAATAATAATAATAATAATAATAATAATAATAATAATAATAATAATAATAATAATAATTGCTTATATTTTTCAAACAAGTAAATTATCATTTAAAAAAAATCTTATTTCATACAAGTAAATTATCATTTTAAATATGTAACCTATCATTTCGAACAAGTTTCTAAAATGAAGCTTTCAAGAAATTAACATCACTCAAAAAACAATCATAAATGATTTCAACTTAAATAGGAAACTTTAGTTATGCTAAAATCAAGCATGATTGCAATGATGGGGTTAAAATCTAGTGAAAATACAAATATCATCGATTTGTAACTATAGAAATATCATTATTTCTAATGTCAATTTCAAAATTAAGTTTAACATTATTTTAAGTCGAAGTTTAATTTTAAATTAATTTCAAATTATTTTTAATTTTAATTAGAAATATTTATAAATCAATCGTTTAATATCTTTGTATTTACAATTTAATTATCCTCTGCATTTTTTTGAACAGTTGGACCTATAAATTTGAGTGTGTTGCGATCAAATTATTGAGAATTTTATAAAAATTAAAATATGTGTTAGGCTTTTGTTATGAATTTAATATTTAAATGTCAGTTTTAAAAATTAAAATTAAAGATGATTAATTTATAAATATAAAAGAGTAAGATAATATAGTATATAAAAGTAGGCCTGTCAAAAAAGTTCGTTATTCGTGAACAGCTCGTGTTTCAGCTTGTTCGTTAACTAAGTTGAACACGAACAAATATTTCAAGCTCGATTTATAAATGAGTCGAACATGAACAATCCTTTGTTCGATCGTGTTCGGCTCGATTTAGCTCAAAATAAATAAATAATTATAATTAATTATATAGATTTTATTTAAAATATAATTTATAATTTAAATATTTTTAAAATTAACATTTATTTAATAAAATTTTAAATCAATTAAGTTAAAATATACTATAATAAATTTTTAGGGATTTTTTTTATTATGACAATATCATAGCCATCAGATTTTTGATCTATGGCAAGATTTAAACACTTCTAGACTCTACACATATATAAGCCTTTCCTCACGTCGCACGAACCCTAACACGCTATCTCAGACTCTCGATCGATTTAGCTTCATTTGCCCTAATCCTCTAAGTCCGTCACTTTCTACTCTTTTGGTGTTCTAGGACTGAGAGTTGTGAGTCTTGTGAGTTGCAATTATTATCTATAGCAAGATTTGAACCTTCGAACATGATTTATGGTTGTCTACGGTTTGGTATCAACCATTATCTTCTTCTTTTTATTATACTTTTACTTCTAACTCGGTCGACTTTGCATGTAGCATCATTCTCTTTACCCTTCTCCATCATAAAGTTAGAATATATAGATTTCTGTTTAATTTGTAGTTTTTCTTTTTGATTTGTGAAGTAATTAATATGTGGTTTACTGATACTTCAGTTTCCTATAGATTTCTTATAATCTATAGATTTATAATAATCATGTGTACTTTTTTCTCATGATCTATAGATTTCTATAGATTCTCTTCACCCTTCTCTCTGCAACTGGTGATTACATCAGTTTCCTGATAAAAGCATAAACGCTCTTAAAGCTTCTAGTGTTTATGGCTTTGGTGTTTGATTTATAGTTGGCAGTGTACATCTAGATGTTGATTTGTTTATTGTGTTCGGCCTTTTCGAAATCTCTAATTTAGGGTTCTGATTTCTGAATCATCAAGACATCAAGGAAGCTTTTCGAAAATTCAACACTTCTACAGTTTATAGGTTTTGCTGTTTGATTTGTAAATTTAAAATGTCAGAAATATAGCTTGATGCTTTTACTATATAATGTTACCTTATGGCATTGAAATGCTTGATGCGCTTATTCACTGTAGGCTTCTCAAAATTTCATTACTTTACGGTATGAGGGTTTTGTTGTTTGATTTGTAGATTGAAACTGTGAGAAACATAGCTTGATGACTTTATTATATATTGTTATCTCATGGTAATGAAATGCTTGATGTCCTTATTCCCTGTAGGATATTCAAAGGCTCTGTTTTATGTAAATGCTTGTGAATCTCCATGGAAGGTTTTTGAAATTTCCTTACTTCTAGAGCTTGTGGATTTTGGTGTTTAATATGTAGATGAAGATATTAAAAAAGGGCATGATGTCTTTAGTATCTTTCTCCACCTTATGCTATTGAGATACTTGATGCTTTACTTTCTGCAAGCTTTTCGAAATTATTGTGAAAGAAAATTCTGATTTAGGGCAACATATAGTGTAGTAAATTCTTAATTTGTGTTCAATTTTATTTATTTTTTATTTCATGACATGATGCCCTTGTATTATCTTACTGTGTTATGATGGTATCATGGTGACAGATTGATTGTGTTATATAGAAGATCAACCATGGAATGCTTGCTGGTATTAATTTAAAGAAAGTAATATGGTTTGTTAATTGTTTGGAGTGTCTTTTTGTGTAGTTTCATCATCAAAATTTGGTGTTTAGGGCTTACTACATATATATATATATATATATATATATATATATATATATATATATATATATATATATATATATATATATGATCGAAAATTCTACTAGTCGAAACACGAATCTTGATGTCAAAAGCAAATTGATCCTAAGTTGAAACTAGTCGAGATCAAGCACTTAAAATATCATTAGAAACTTTGGAATATCAGTTAAATCCCTAAATAGCTCTTAAACATAGAGTTTTTATAGTCAAATCGAGCGTCTTGACTAGCCGAATCTAACAAGCTCAAGATCTCATAATTCTGACTTCATTTGAGCCTTCAAATACTTAAAATACATCATTTTGAGCCTTCCGATGGAGTGATTCGGATTTTGCATGTATTTACAAAAATACCACTCCTCTAATCTATAAATAGCCTCTCATTCTTCACATGAGGGGAGTCAAAGCAAAAGAGAGGAGAGAGCTCTAAAGCTTGAAAATCCTCCAAGCATAATCGTTACTACCGCCGACCACCTTGGTTGCTCAGCCACCGCCGCCACCGCTACCGCCACCACCGATCCTCATCGTTGTCAATCTTCATCTCCGGTCATCACCATCGACCACTATCGCTAGCCACCGTCGCCGTCAACCATCGTCACTGGTCATCATCACCGACCACCGATGCTGGTCATCGCCGCCGGTCACCGCCGCCGACTACCATTCTCGGTCACCGCCACCGAACATCGCCGACCATTCATCGGTCATCACTTCACTGATGACTTCATCGACCCCGCTCTTCACCATCATCTACTACCACTAGAACGCATAACTAACGCGACTATATATTGTTGTTCCGATTGATCCCATTGTCGACCTCTTCTCATATACAATTCTGTAATCCCCTTATCGGGGAAATTTTGTACTCTGAAATAGATACATAGTGAAATATTTCTACTGGGCTAGGCCTCATGATTTTCCCTCTTTTCGAGGTTTTTCCACATAAAAATTTTGGAGTTTTTTTATTAATTCTTCAAACATCTGTGTGTGTGTTGAACTCCACAACAAAGCTAAGGCATAAACTTTTAGTCAGCCGCAACTAATTTTCTAGCATGCAACAGTTTGATACCGTCTATGAGAAAAGAACTCATAGATCACAATTTCTGTGAACACCTGCATTATGGCCAATAGATGCAATACTCGTAACAACGGAGCCTCTCGCTCCAACTCCCATCACTCTCGAAACCAATCCTTGAACCAAGGATGCCAAGCTTATGCCTCACTTCCCCCTGATAGGCGTGACCCTATTGGTGAAGGCACAACAGGAATCTCTTTAGAAGATTGTATGCGCATAATGGAAGAGTCTCAAAATGAGATGATCTGACTTTTATGAGGAACACGACAGCAACTACATGGCTAACACATCTCCCCCAAGATCGATCATTAGCCGTGGAAGGTCAAAATGCTAATCTCCTGACAAGTTCCTTTGCTTCCAGACCGTGATGCTGATCTTCTTGACAATGCTAGTTCTACTCATCCATCACTTGCAGCTCAACTGACTGCTAATCCACCAATTATTGCTGGTAGCTTGACACGTTCTCATCCTGTTGACACCACTCGTCATGTTATACATGCAGAATTATGACGCTTAATGCAAGATGAATTTCACCTTAAAGTCAAAAATCATCCTCCCCTCACCGCTATGAGGAGCTCTCACCTTTAGTGAACTTATTCTTCAACATCCTATTCCCGTAGGCTTCAAGCTTAGAGCATTGATTCCTATGATGGGGCAATCAACTATGAACACATCGATCATTACAAAACCATTATGCATATCCGAGAGCTCTCGACACACGCTTATCAAGTTTTTCCTGTCACCCTTAAGGGTCAAGCTCGTACTTGGTTCTACTCCCTTCTAAGGGGATCCATCCATACCTTTGACAAACTCACCAAGATTTTTGTAGAACAGTTCATTGCAAACCGAAGGATCCTTAAAGATTCCTCCCATCTCTCTGGCATTCATCAAAATGAGGGTGAATCACTTAAGGAATACTTCCAGAGGTTCTTCTTAGAAGCTCACCAAATACCTGGAGTAGACCCTGAACTATTAAGAGGAGTTTTCCTTGGAGGGCTCCGTCTGGGGCCTTTTTACTCATCACTAATGCGAGATATGGTCCGCTCATATGCCGACTTGGTTCATCGTGTGAAAGCACAAATTTTTACTGATGAGACTATTAATGCCCATCCCAAATAATTTGAACAATCTACAGGAAAATGTAAGAGCACCTTAGGGAATGCGGACCAATAGTCCTATCAAAAGAAGCAACAAGGCAGTCATGATCTCCCTCTACGGCCCTCACATCAACGATGTGAACCACAACTAGAAAAGAAATACACATCACTGAACACATCTCGTGTTAACATCCTGATGGCCATTCGAGATGAACAAACCATCAAATGGCCACATCCACTGAAACCAAATTCAGGAAATCAGGAGCAATATTGTCACTTCCATCAAAGTCGGACATACCGGGCATGCAAACAACTCAAAGAAGAAATCGAGAGGCTCATTCAACAAGGATATCTACGTCGATTTGTGAAGAATCAATTGACTCAAACAAACATAACTCCAACTGGGGGGCAACCAGGACAATCATCACAGAAACAACAAAATAGTCATCAAATAGTTGGGGAAATTGAAACAATCGCAGGATGACCAATACTATCTAGTTGAGTTCTCATTACCACCTCTGAAGAGCCAAAGTTAAAGAAATCTCGTATTGATCATTCCATCACTTTTAATGACTTGGACTTCGAAGGAGTCCATGTTCCTCATCAAGATCCACTTGTCATAAGCGCAGGGATCGGTGACCCATGCAATAAGAGAATTTTGATTGACAATGAGAGTTCTTTTGATGTCTTATTTTACTCCACATTTCTTAGCATGGGCTTGGTTAGGGAAAAGCTCCAACCCGCTGCAGGACCATTATACGGGTTTGATAATCGTCATATGCGAGTAGAGGGGACAATCACCCTTCCTGATATCCTCGAAGAATTCCCTCGATAAGTGACTCATTCAATCCAATTCATGGTTGTCAAGTCAAATTCAACATATAACGCTATCTTCGGAAGGCCCCTCCAATCAATTTTCAGTGCCGTCACTTCAGTGTCTCATCTTAAGATGAAATTTCCAACCCCATTTGGGGTAGTGGTCTATAAAATCAACATACAATCATGTTACCTCGCATAAAGCTCAACCATGCCCTTCTGCGACCTTTAGCATCAAAGATTTTAATTTTCAAGATGAAGAAGTACCCCAAAAAGCTTCGCCTCTAGAAGACTTTCCCTCTATTGAATTATCAGGTGAATAACCATATGAACAGTGCAAGTGGGATCTCTACTCTCAGAAGAATAAAAAAAAAATACATAGACTTATTGCACAGAAATCAAGACATCTTCGCTTGGAGTCCGACGGATATGTTGGGGGTCGACCCCAATGTGATCATGCACTCCCTCAAGATTGATCTAACATTCAAACCGATCATCCAAAAGAAGCGGAGTTTTGCACCTGATCGCCTATAGGATATTGAACAAGAAGTTAACAAGCTCCTAGAAGCGGGATTCATATAAGAGGTACATTATCCCAAATGGCTAGCAAATGTTGTCATGATTAAGAAAACAAATGGAACATGGAGAATGTGTATTGATTACACTGACCTTAACAAAGCTTGCCCAAAAGATAGTTTTCCTCTTCCTCAAATTGATCAATTGGTCGATGCTATGTCTGGACATCAAATGCTCAATTTTTTTGGAAATTTACTCTGGTTACAACCAAATAAAAATGGATCCAACGGATGAAGAAGCCACAGCATTTCAAACATATAAAAGTTTATACTGTTACCAAGTTATTTTATTTGGGTTAAAAATATTGGTGCTACCTATCAACGCCTTATGAATAAGGTTTTTAAAGACCTATTAGGCCGCACAATGGAGATATATGTGGATGACATGTTAGTAAAAAGCTTGGAAGAATCACAACATATTTCTGACTTAGAATTATGCTTTAACCTTCTTCGACATTATAGCATGCGACTTAACCCGACCAAGTGTGCTTTTGGGGTTATGTCGGGAAAATTTCTTGGGTTTATGGTAACCCACCGTGGGATAGAGACCAATCCCGAGAAAATCAAAGCTCTCAAAAATATGACTCCTCCGAAGAATATCAAAGAAGTTCAACGTTTGAATGGATGAATTTCTTCCTTATCCCATTTTCTAGCCCATTCTTGGGATAAATACTTGCCATTCTTTAAAATATTAAAGGGAGCTAAAAATAATAATTTTTAGTGGACTGATGAATGTCAGTCTATTTTTGAGCAACTAAGGGAGTATTTAGCATCTCCACCCCTACTATCCAAGCCTATTAAAGGAGAGATGTTATACTTATATCTCGCAGTCTCTTCCCACGTGATAAGCTCAGTTTTAGTGCAAGAAGAAAATAGGATACAACAACCAATTTACTATGTCAACAAAATTCTCTTTGATATAGAAAGTCATTATCCACTGGCAGATAAGGTGGCTCTAACTTTAGTTTTCTCAGCGTAAAAATTGCGTCCATACTTCTAAGCTCACACTATCAGTATTTACACTCATTTACCATTAAGGGTCATCCTACAAAAACTAGAGGCATTTGGGAGGTTAATTAAATGGTCTGTAGAAATGGGAGAGTTTGATATCCATTTCCTATCTCGGCCTAATATAAAGTCTCAAGTACTCACAAAATTTATAGTGGAATGCACTGCCCCAACTCCAAATGAGTTATCTACTATGCACCTTTCGTCTCCTCAATGTACTCTCTATGTTGATGGAGCTTGGGAAATACCGTGCCGAGCATGGAATCTTCACCTAGAATACTAGAATATGGACTTCACAAGTAATAATCAATTGAGTTCTGGTGACTCCAGACTTAATTAACACTGTGACTAGGGTTGAGGAAACTTTAATACTCATAATCCAAAATACCTCAACTTAGTAAAATCACTTCTTCATTAAAGACACATCATTCACATACTATGAGAGAATAGACATTGCTGTTATATACCAGGATCTTAAGAGGGCAATGGAAATTAACAATAAAGCAATTATTGTGGATGGACCCACATCATGTCTTTCTACAAGAAGGGACCCTTCCCGAAGACCCAACTACTACAACTCATCTCCGAAGACAAGCTTCAAACTTTATTATTATCGGAGGTGAACTATACAAATGAGCTTTTTTAGGGCCATACCTCAAATGCCTCTCACCATCAGAGGACGCATTAAGAGAGGTTTAGTCGGGGATATGTGGAGAACACCTAGGAGGAAGGGTGCTAGCCCTTAAAATTATAAGGTAAGGGTTCTATTGACCTACGATGAAACAAGACGCCTTGGAGTTCACAAAAAATGTGCAAGTTGTTAGTTGCACTCTAACCTTTCTCACATGCCGCATATAGAGCTCTCATCCCTTCAAGGCCCGTGGCCTTTTGGTCAATGGGGAATTGATATCATAGGACCTTTTCTGATAGCATCAGGGCAACAAAAGTTTATCATTTTAGCCATCGACTACTTCACTAAATGGGTGGAAGCCGAACCACTCGCTAAAATCATGGAGGCAAATGCTAAACAATTTGTTTGAAAAAAATATAGAATGTCAATTCGATCTTCCTGCAAAGATCATCACTGACAATGGAACCTAATTTACTGGAAAAGTCTTTACATCATTTTGCAAAGATCTTCACATTCAACTACTTCATACGGCTATAACACATTCTCAAACTAATGGATAGATGAAGCTACCAATAGGACTATACTCAAAGGACTAAAAACACGTCTTGAGAAGGCTGGGGGCAATGGGTTGATGAGCTTTCTAATGTTCTTTGGGCTTACCGTACTACATCATGAACCCCAACTGGTGAGACACCATATAATTTGTGTTTCAGCACAGAAGCTATTATACTAGTAGATATGAGGGTTCCAAGTCTAAGAGCTCAATTATTCGATCATGATGGTAATGAAGAAAAACTCCGACAGCACCTGGACTTACTCCCTGAAACTCATGACATGGCCCTACTTTAGACTACTTCCTATCACCAAAGGGTACCTCATCACTTCAACAGAAGAGTAAAACCCCATCCCATATCTGTCGGTGACTTGGTCCCCGGTCTCAAGTCAGAGGCAAAGGCCCTCAACGCAATAAACTCTCACCTCTTTGGGATGGCCCATATGTAGTTATAACTATGGTCAAGCCAGGAACATTCAAGCTCAAGGATCTAGAGGGAAAACCTTTATCTCAAACTTGAAATACTGAGAATCTCCAAAAATATTATCAGTAATTCCAACTGCATAATTATTGTAACTTTTATTTTGTCTCATTTATCATTTCCTCTTCAAACGCATATCTTTATTAAAATCATCTTATGATTGTATCACTGACCTTATCAGAGTAATGAATTTATAGCTTTTTCTTTCAAGCTTATTTCATATAAATAATCTCCTTCATTTAATCCTCCCACTTGAGAAATGAGTAACTCACATTGTATCTCAGTCGGGGCATGATCAATCCCATGGGGACTTGATCGGATCTCTTCCATACATGTAAAAAGTCAAGTAACACTTTGGCTAATACCTAGGATAGGTCAAAAGGTCCTTGGTGGATATCCCACGGCCTCTTCCATACAGGTAAAAAGTCAAGTAACACTTTGGCTAATACCTAGGATAGGTCAAAAGGTCCTTGGTGGACATCCCATGGTCTCTTCCATATAGGTAAGATGTCAAATAATGTTTTGACTAATACCTTGGATAGGCTAAAAGCTCATTGGTGAACATCCCACGACCTCATCCGTATAAGTTAGCGTCTTTGAATAATATTCTGACCAATCACCCCGGATAGGTAAAAATAAAACAAGAGCATATCATCTAAATTTTTTCTTTTCATTGACAACACTAACATGATGATATAAGAAAGAATCAAAATTCTGATATAAAATAATAACAATACATAGATAAAAAAAGATGGCATCCTCAACTGATACTACATGATATCAATGTCCTCCTCACCACTAGGAGATGCTCCCTTGAACTCACTCTTGACTCCTTCATCTCCTGAATCTGGCGAAGGGTCTTCAGATACTTGGCTGAGAGATAGATTCTCAATACTAGCTCCAGTTTTATGATGTAGTAAGCGGATTCCTTTAGGAACCCTCGGATGAAGCCCTCATCTAAACATTGGTGCTCCAAGTCCTTCACTTCAACATCAATAATATGATTATGAGCTTTCTGGAAATGGTCTTCGATAGTATCACAATAAGCCAAGGAGTTCTTAAAGTCTTCCACTGCCTTCAAGGAGATTTTATCTGCTTCCGCTTCTGACATTATAAGCTTCTTCTCGAAAGGTGATCTTGTAATGCTTTCTTCTCTAGTTCAAGAGCTTTTCTTCTCCACTGTAAGTGCCTTAAGTCTTTTCTCTTTCTGGTGAGTCTCTACCCTCACCTCAATTAGCTCACCATGAGTGCGCTCCACCTCCGGCGGAGAAAAGAAGTGACATATTTGCCCTACACCGGTTAGCTGATCCTCCAAAGTCGCCACTTCTTTGGCCTTAACACTAATCTTTCGCTCATACTCGCCTTTCAAATATTTTACCTTCATAAATTCAGTATTACAGTCATCTAGAGCGACACCCAAATGAGCCATCAGCCCTAATGTTTGAGCTACCTACAAAAAAAACTATCACAAATATTACATAAAGAAAAAAGGAAAAGAAGAAAAGAAGGAGGAAGAGAAGACAACGTACTAATTCATCGCTGGACGCGTCCATGCATACATGCTTTAACACCTCTTCAGGAATGTGCGGATTCGAGAAATGAACTCCCCCATTATGAGTTGAAACAGTTAAACTCTCAGAGGCCAACTGGGGGAGAACATCTTCTCTGTAGATACTTGACGTAGTCACTTCGGCACATGTCTTCTTTTTCTTTAAAGAAGAAATATTGCTATCACCATGATTTCATAATGGGCTTCTTGAAAGAATTCTGTGAATATGATGAGACCTTTCATCACCTTTACTTGATCTCTTCAGTGGAAGAGCATGAGATCTCCTTGCCTGGATGGAAAGGTCAACCTTGAACATTCTATCTTCAATAATATATTTTCCAATGTGACATAACTCATGCTGTAAGCTTCCTGCATCAGGAATATTAAGAGTTGTCAAGATTTCATTCTCTCAATCAGCAATGGATCTGGAAGGTAATTCAATCTTCTCCATCTCTCAAGAAGGCCCCACTCATTTTTCACAAAAAATAATCCATTAGACCAATTTCTAGATGGATCCCGTGCTAAAAATTCTATCCAATTCTTTATAGCCAGATAAGAAACACGTCCTTGAGCATCACATGTGAATCTACACATTCAGCACAAGTATTTGATGTTCAAAGTAACAACACGCTCTCTAAAGAAGACAGTCAAACCAACGATGATCACTAAAGCTCGAAATGAAAATTATGATAAAGCTACACCACATATTTTAAAGATCTCAATCAACTCGGAGCCAAAGGGAATCACAGTCCCGCATGAAGAATCATCTCGAAAATATCTTGGCGAGGTGGTGAGCTTGATCGGACTTTTGGCAACAATAGCCACCAACTCATTAGAAGTAAAATTTCTGTGGAACACCATTAAACTATCGATGTGGATGATATATTGTCAGTAACATGCTATGGGTTTCTTCGCCATCACCTGAAAATACATAATAAATAAATAGAGAGAGAGAGAGAGAGAGAGAAAAAAAATTTGAGAATTTTGTGAAGCAACTCACTCAATACTTGGGCATATCATTTTCGACTATCGCTCATGGACAGACAGATAAAATTTTCTAGATCCTTGAATACACATACATATATGAGATCAAAAGAAGAAGAAGTTATTCCTCTCTAAGGATGTTAAAATTACACGCCAAACTTTTGAGTCGTTGAATGAATTCCTAATTAATGCTTCCCATCTTGGGTTATCAAGTGTTGAACCATCCATTGAAGTTTCAAGAAATCCAATTTCCTAAGAAGTAGAAACTTACGGGATACCTCGAACCGGTCGATCCGGCGAGGACAATTGATGCCTCTTTCGAGGAAAAGCTGTCGCCATTATGAACTACGGGCATTGATCTCAGAACTGGTCGCCGATGAGTATAGTTGATGCATCTTTCAAGGGAAAATCGAAGGTATGAATTGCCACGATGATGAACCTCTGAGGGAGGAGTTGATGCCTCTTTGAGAAAGCGGAGCCTTCAGTATGAACTATGGGCCTCGATCACCTCCGAACCCGGTTGGTCCGACGAGGATAGTTGACGCCTCTTTCAAGAGAAAATCGGAGCCTCGTCGTATGAACTACGGGCCTTGATCGCCTCTGAACTATCTTCTCTTAAGAAGAAGAGGAACACTATAGAATATAAGATTTGTGTCTTCTCCCTTGGCCCTAGGGGGGTTTTTATAGACCCCCTATAGGGGTAAAAAGGTAAAAAATCAAAGAAAAATAGAAAAAATGGGTCAAAATTGTTGAAAACAGACAAAAATGGACAAAAAAAATCCTCATCGGTAGCGTTTTTAGCGGTCAGATAAGCGTCGCTGTAGCACCCGCCATACGCCCTTCGCTTCGCCCCCAGCCTCCAGCGTGCCCGCATCGCACCTGCGCACTTCGTGATCATAATCTTGTGCTCCCATGAAGATCTGTTCTCTCAAAATGTATGGTTAATGGACCCACAAATTTCATTGAAGAATTTGCTATTTTTAAGTACTTGACATATATATTTTTGGATGATTGAGATAATGCCATCCAAAAATAGGGGGGCAACTGATATGACACTGAAAATTCTACTAGTCGAAGCACGAATCTTGATGTCAAAAGCAAGTTGATTCTAAGTTGAAACTAGTCAGATCAAAAAATATCATTGGAAACTTTGGGATATCGTTAAATCCCTAGCTCTTAAACATGGAGTGTTTATAGTCAAATCGAAGCGTCTTGTGGCCGAATCTAACAATCCCTAGATCATAATTCTGACTTCATTTGAGCATTCAAATACTTAAAATACATCAAATGATCAAAGGAATCATTTTGAGCCGTCTGATGGAGTGGTTTGGATTTTGTATGTATTTACAGAAATGTCACTCCTCTAATCTATAAATAGCCCCTCATTCTTCACATGAGAGGAGCCCAAGCAAAAGAGAGGAAAGATCTCTAAAGCTTGAAAATCCTCCAAGCATAATCGTGCCACCACTCGGCGTGCCGACCACCCTAGCTTGCCAACCGCGCCGCAGCAGCCATCGCCACCGCCGGTCCTCATCATCATCAATCTCCATGGCGGTTCGCGCCAACCAGCATGTGGCCGTCATCCGCCATCGTCCGACACCAACCGGTCGTTGCTATATTGTCGGTCACACCATGGTATCGGCCATCTCCGCATTATCATCGACCCCATATCGGCTGACCCCATTGTTCACCATCATCTACCACACAGCATATGAATGTGACTATATAGGCTGTTGTTTTTCGATTCAGGATTCCCATTGTCAATCTATAATATCCGTTATCGAAAATTTTGTACTCTAAAACAGATACATAGTAGAAGATTTTCTACTGGGCTAGGCCTCGTGGTTTTCCCTCTTTTTGAGTTTTTTCCACGTACAAATTCTTGAGTTTTCTTATAATTCTTCAAACATTTGTGTGTGTGCTGAACTTCGCAACAAACCTAGTCATCAATTTTCTACTCTTTTAACATATATATATATATATATATATATATATATATATATATATATATATATATATATATATATATATATATATATATATATATATATGTTCGAGCCTTTAAGGGTTGCGGGCTTCATTGATTGGTCTTTTTGTATCAAACATCTTTTTTTTTTGTTGCTTCCTTCTTATTTGGATATGTCTTATTAAATTCTCATATTTTCAAAACCATCACACCATCTTACATTATCTATCTTCTCTAAGTTGTACACTTGTACATGCATATCAAGATAAAACAATATTGATAAATTAAATAGCAAATAAAATAAAAACTATAGTAAAAAAATAATTGAAACAGATCCAGCTAAACAAGATATATAAATAGCCATCTTATCAAACTAAGTTGCATCTCATATTATAAAAGGTTTAACATCATAACCTTTTAAAAATCATAACACTTAATGTAGTCATAAAGGTGTAGCCCGATTCTATATAAATAGTATAAAATGATCCTAATGAATGAAGAATCTAGAGAGAAAAGCAAGTAGTCATATCTTAAAATAATTGTAAGTAATTATTAGGCTGTATCATGGAGAATTTGATTTCTTTTCAATGAAGCAAAAACCTGTCAATTTATAAAGTGACTAAAATTTGAAGGCATGGTGTGTATATATTCCTCCCTCACGGCTAAAGAAATAGGAGAAAACAATAAGTAGATTGATCTCAAAATAACAGTAAAGACAGCCAAAGAATATTAAGAAGTAAAATAAACTCACTAACATTGATGACTACTTTAATTCTTAAATGTGCTCAGTTTGAAATTTTATATCAGCTAATCAATGATGCTGTCATAGCTTGATGGCTGCTTAAATTCTTAAAAAACCCATAAATCCAACTTATTCAGCATAAAACTAAGTGTAGTATTGATAAAGTAAAGACTAAAATACAATAAAATAACAAATAAAATGAAAACTGTAGTAAAAAATCAACTTATTCAACAATATTTTGAACATTTTTGAGAAAGTTCTCGACCTTCAATTCAATTTCTCATATCTTCTCAATTTTATATTAATAAGGTGTCAACTATTAATACCATTGTTGGTAGTTAGGGAGGTTGTTTTCTAAATCTCTCCACATTTAATTCTATTTTGCTTTGCTGGAATCAAGAAAGACAAGCTTCATGTTTTATGTTTAAGTTGACTTTTTATGCTTAAAATGTCAAATTTATTAATGATGTCTTGCGAATACTTTTTATTTTATCATAAATATCATAGATACCATGTTCATGTTGTTTAATTTGGATCTCTTATTTGCTTATCAAAAAAGTTTTACCATTCTATTATACAAGATTGTATTAGTGGTTTACTTATTTCTATATATTCAAATTAATTAAACAATTATAGTTTAATGCTCTATTTCAATATGGATTGTTTCAATAAAATATACTAATATTCTTATTTTAAGCAGGGATTGTATTTTTTAGTTTTGACACATTTTCTTTTCAATATAGTTCTACTATGTCAAATTTTGATCTATCTCAAAATGTATCATATGGTAACAAGATTGTTATAGAGAATAGAAATAGTAATGAGAATCCTAATCTTTTTTTACAACCTAGTTGTTCAAAAGCACTTACATTTGACACTAATATTAGAGGAATCCCTCCTAAGAAGACTAGGAAAAAGAAGTCCACAGTTTGTGAGTACTTTATTGAAATTGTTTCAACTTTGAAAGACGTCAATGCATCTTATTTACAATGCATATGTTGTGGTACAAAATTTCTTAAATCCAAGACTAGCACAACTTCATAACTTCTAGACATGTGTGATAAGGTCAAAGCTAAAATAAACAAGTTGTAGAGTTGCGGATAAAAAAAAATTGTTAAATTTTATGTCTTCTTAATTGAGATTTTTATTTTTCTTGGTCCGAATTATGATCATCTTTATGTTAGAGAAATAATAGCAAAAATGATGATTATATATGAGTACCCATTTATGATGGTTGAGCATACATGATTCAATATTTTGTTGAAGGTCTTAAATCATAACTATGAAAGAGTTTATTGAAATACTATAAAACATGATTGCATGAAAGTTTATGAACCACAAAAAGAAAAGTTGAAGGCATATCTTAAAAGCATACATATTGTCTCATTAACATCTGATTGTTGGACTTCCAATCAAATAGTGGGGTAACAATTAATTATATTGATGAGTGTTAAAAAATACACAAGCGAATTATCAATTTCTTTGAGCTTGAACCACCTTACATGGGTACTTTTATTTATGAAGTTATATGTGAATGCTTGTTGCAGTGGAATCTGCATGATAAAGTTTCTACAATTACATTGGATAATACTAGTAATAATGATATGACCGCTAATGCTCTCAAATCAAATTTTTAGTCAAGAGGTAAGTTTCATTTTATGGGTTATTTATTTCATGTTAGATGTTATGCTTACATATTGAATATAATGGTTCAAGATGGTTTAAAGGAGATTCAAGGCATCATTTATCAAATCAGAGAGTCAATAAAATATCTTAAAAAGTCTCCAGCTATATTATATAAGTTTCTTGAGATGATAAAGCAATTAGAGATTTTTACTTCAAAGGGTTTATCTATTGATGTTCTGACACAATAAAATTCTACATACATTATGCTTGAATTTGACTTTATTTTTTACAGTGTATTCTACCATTATGTAGCTCGAGATAGTAATTACAAGTGCTTGACATCTGATTTTTTTGATTTTGATTAACAAAGGTATGAGGTAATTAAGAAGTTGTTTACTGTTTTTCAAAATGTTATAAAAATGATTTTTGGTTCAACTTATCCTATTGCAAATATTTTTTACCTACAGTTATGCATGTTAAAAAGTTGTTGATGGAGGAATGCAATTCATCAATTGAATATATTAAAGAAATGGCAATTGCAATAAAAATTAAATTCAATAAATATTTGGGAGAATGCAATTTGCTTATGTCTGTGGCAACTGTGTTAGATCCATGCTTAAATATGAAGTTCATAAATTTTATATTTTCAAAGATATACTCATCTTCTGAGATAGAATTAAAAATTAATGAAATTGAAGCAGTTATTTTAGAGATTTATAATCAATACATTTCTGATATTGCTAGTTGTAATTCAACTTCAATAACTATTAGTGAGTCCTCACAGCTACAAATGGAGCCATCATTTTCATCTCCTTTTGATTGTATGTTATGTTTTGCTAATTTTTGTTGTAGCATCTAGTTCCGTTCAGCCTTCTAAATCATATTTGCAAATATATTTGGAAGAGGGTTTATATATGTGCAGTACATAACAATTTGATGTTCTTGATTGATGGATGATCAATAAATATATCTTGATCCAAAGTGGCTAAGGATGTCTTGACAATTCTCATAACAACGGTTGCATCTAAATCTACTTTTAGTGTGATTTGGATGATTATAGAAACTCTTTATCTGTAAAAATTGTTAATGCACTTGTTTGTATAGCTAGTTGGATTAAAGGTTCTCAAAGCAATATTAAGAATCATTTGGTAAGAATCAGTTTCATTTTTATTTGATTTTTTATAATTATAATATTTGTCTTCACTTTTTCATATGTTAGTAATGAATGATTATTTATTCTGACAAGATATCATTGATGGAGAAAATTTGCATGTGAATCTTCCTGAATATCAAAGGCACGGAGAGAATGGAGGAGCAATATATATGCAATTGAGTCTATTTGGTTTATTAACACTTTGTTTTATTGGCTCATATTATGTAATGCCTTTCATTTTAGACTTTTATAGCCTTGGTGGTTGGGTTCTCCTTGCTACTTTAAATTGAAATTCATACTTGTTTTATTGCATTCTAATATCTTACATGATTGATGCAGTTTTCATTTTATTTTCTATTTTATTATATTTTGGTCCTTAGTTTATCAATACTACACTTGGTTTTATCTTTGGGTTTCTTAGATTTATGACTTTTAAAGGGCTCGATGTTAAACCTTTTAATATGAGTTATAACTTAATTTGATAAAAAAGCTGCTTAGTTTATCAATACTATACTTGGTCTTTACTTCAACAATATTACACTTGGTTTTGTCTTTGAATAAGTTAGATTTATGAGTTTTTTAAGAATCTAACCAGTTATCAAGCTATGATGGTATTATTGATTAGCTGATATAAAATTCCAAACTAAGCTCATTTACATGATTAATGAAGTTCTGGTTATATATATATATATATTCCATTTTTGATTGATGCAGCTATCATTTTATTTGCTATTTTTTATATTTTTGTCCTTAATTTATCAATACTATACTTGATTTTATGCTGGATTGTTTAGATTTATGATTTTTAAAGGGCCGTGATGTTAAACTTTTTTTTAATATGAGTTGCAAATTAGCTTGATAAAATGCTGCTTAATTTATTAATATTACATTTGGTGTTTACTTAAACAATACTATACTTGATTTTGCGCTGAATAAGTTAGATTTATGAATTTTTTTAAGAATTTAAGCAATCAACAAGCTATAACAGCATCATTGATTAGCTGTTATAAAATTTCAAACTGAGCTCATTTACATGATTAATGAAGTTCTGGTTGTATATATTTCATTTTTGATTGATGAAGCTTTCATTTTATTTGCTATTTTATTATATTTTGGTCCTTAATTTATCAATATTACACTTGATTTTATGTTGGATTGCTTAGATTTATTATTTTTAAAAGGCTGTGATGTTAAACCTTTTTTAATATGAGATCTGGCTTGGATAAAATGGTTGCTTATATATCTTATTTATGAGTCTTTTCAACAATATCACACTTAATTTTGTGCTGAATAAGTCGAATTTATGGGTTTTTTAAGAATTTTAAGTATATGATGACATTATTGATTAGCTAATGTAAAATTCAAACATAGCTTATTTAAGAATTAAAGCAACCATCAATGTTAGTTAGCTTGTTTTCTTAATATTTCACTTTGGTATTATTTTGAGATCAATCTACTTGTTATTTTCTTCTATTTTTTTAGCCGTGGGGAAGAGTCTCCACATGAAATATATACACATAATACATTCAAATTTCAGTCACTTTATAAATTGGCAGGTTATTGCTTTATTAGAAAAAAAATCAAATTCTCCATGATACAACCTAATAACTACTTGCAATTATTTTGAAATATGACTACTTGCTGTTTTCTCCAGAATCTTCAGTCATGAGGACCATTCAACACTATTTATATTATTACATAGCAACTGGGCTATACAATTATGATAACATTAAGGTACATCTTTCTGTATAAATTTATTTTAAGTTTATTCATATGATATTAAGTCAAAGATATATTTCATTTTCATTTTGATTGATGAAGCTTTCATTTTATTTGCTATTTTATTATATTTTAGTCATTTGTTTATCAATACTACACTTCGTTTTATGCCTAATTGCTTAAATTTATAATTTTTAAAGGGTTGTGATGTTAAACCTTTTTTTAATATGAGATTGAACTTAGCTTGATAAAATGACTGGTTATATATCTTACTTAGTTGGGTCTGTTTCAATTATTTTTTGACTGCAACTTTTATTTTAATTGTTATTTTTTTATATTTTGGTCATTAGTTTATCAAAACTACACTTAGTTTTATGCTGGATTGCTTAAATTTATGATTTTCAAATGACTATGATATTAAACTTTTTTTAATATGAGATGCAACTTAACTTGATAAAATTGATGCTTATATATCTTGTTTAGTTTGTTCTATTTCAATTTTTTTACAACATTTTCATTTTATTTGATATTTTATTGTATTTTGGTATTTAATTTATCAATACTACACTTGGTTTTGTGCTGACTATGTTAGATTTATGGGTATTTCAATGGGTTGTGATGTTATATTTTTTAAGGTACAATATGGCTGTTTATCTTTCTTGTTTTGTCTAATCTTTTCAATTCTTTCGCTTCATACTTATTTATTGTTATTTATATTTTATTCTCTAGAGTCTAATTTGTTTGTGGTAGATAGTTTGAAATTATGATTTCTTTAATTTTAAGCATATATCACATCATTGATTAGCGATATAAAATTTCAAACCCTTTAATAATTGTATAACATAATTTTTTTAGTTTTGTTTATATGATGTAGACGAAGTATAAACAACACATCTTATCATATCATGATTTTTTTGAATAATAAGCAATTCTACCAAGATTATGTTGAGGGTTAAAAGAAGTTAAAGTTTCATTTTGTTTGGTATAAATGTATAATTGGATTGTACTCATTTGTTAATTTATTTGTATATTGTAATTAATTTTAAAATTGTACTTAAATAAATAAATTATTTTACTACATCATATTCAAATATAATTTTGCATTATGTAGTTTTTGTTTGCAATAAAAATTATTTTTTAAAAGATCATTTTTATTATTAGTCCATAATTTATAAATACTGGAGAGCTGTATATTTGCAATAAAATTTTTTTTTATTAAATTTAATATTTTTAAATATTAATAAAAAAATAAAATTTTTTTAATGGGCCAATTCGAGCTGAGCATAAACAAACACGAATAAATTCTCGAGCTGAACACGGACCTATTGTTAACAAGTTATTAATGAACATGAGCGGATTTCAAACAAAAAAAAATTTTAATTTGCCAAATACAAATAAGTACTAAGCCCGCTCAAGTTAGATTTGTTTACACCCCTGTATTAAAGTTTGAAGGGCTTCTTCGTCCATAAGAGAATTTTTTGAAGTAGATATTGTGAAATGTTTCTAACGTAAAAAACCTTCCGCATATTCAATGAATATTTTACTTGGCATAACTCTGCAATGATATTAACAAAATTACACGACTACTAATAACAGTTAAATGCCAGAAAATAAATTATGCCATTTTGCTTTTAAAATATTTCGATTTGATTTTATTTCCCATTTTCTCTGATCATGAATTGCCTCAGAATAAATAAAACGTCAGGAAAAATAACATTTTCCATTTTTTAATCTGTAAAATGACGCCTTGATATATGTAAAATTATATATGCCTCAACTTATATTTTTTAAAGAAAATCAAAGAAGTAATATTTTTGTTTCCAAAAATACAGTATGCAGCAGTCCATAAATCCGAAACTCAGATTCACTCAGATCTTTAAAATAGAAATAAATAGCTAAACTTATTATAGGAAAGCAAAGCCCACCTGAATGTCTATAAAATCAACTCCAAACCCATTTAATTCACCAACTTGATCAAACTATGGCTCCTCATTCTCTCCGTTCCTTCTCTTTCTCTCTGCTATCGTCTGCTACTTCTTCTAAAACTGAGTATTTGGAAACACTCGATCTGATTTCGAAGCTGTCCTCTTCCCTTCCTCTTCCTAAACTAGCAACCACCGCCAGAAACAAAGGACGTAGAAGACATGCCAGAGTGGGTTGCGAAGCTCGCCGCCGATAAAGAAGCCGCCTTTGCATGGAAAGTAATGGAGAAGCAAATCTATGCTTCTGACGCTAGCGACCAGCAGAACCGCTTCATGATAAAGAAGCAGATCGCCGAAGACCAGATATTGCCGGCGATGACAACAGAGGAAATGGCTGAGGTGAATCTGACGTGTAGGCGGCGACTTTTTGGCTGAGAAGGCGAAGCAGGAGAGAGGAAACAGGGTAGAGAACATGGAGGTCTTGAGGTGATGGTGTATAACAGAAAAGGATGGGGTTGTTCGCTTTATCTTACGAGGTGGGATGCGAGTAAAGCTTCTGTGCTTAAGGGA
Organism: Cymbidium sinense; assembly: GCA_021442155.1. Classification (NCBI taxonomy): domain Eukaryota; kingdom Viridiplantae; phylum Streptophyta; class Magnoliopsida; order Asparagales; family Orchidaceae; genus Cymbidium; species Cymbidium sinense. Next base: position 126,216,996 of record CM038222.1, on the reverse strand, counting down.
GGAAACTACAGAGAATTTCATCGCCGGAGTTACTTCGCCGCCGGCGATCAGGTTGAGATGTGGGCTTTCAGGGATGAAGATGGCAAGCTGTGCTTCGTCATAGGGAACAAGCTTGATCTCGAGATTTCTCTTTAGATATGTGCATTGATGGGATATATATGGAAATGATTTTGATTAATGGAATGTATTGGATGTTTTGGCATAGTCATGCATGGTTTTGATGACCATGAATCTATGGAGAGTTTCATGTGATGTCACTTAGAAGCTGTTCTTAGTCAGTGCAATTTTTTTTTGTTCATATCTTTCCATCTGTTTGTGTTTTGATGCTTCGGAGATTTCATTTATCCCACAAATCTGCTTTTTTTTTTTTCTAATATTAAAAATTTATGTATATTTTCACATAATTTTTTATGCATTAGTAAATTTAACATTTAAAATTTTATATATATATATATATATATATATAATATTTATTATTAAAATTACACAAAAAATTTACATATAAAAATTGCTTTATTTTAAAAAAAGTTAGTAATAGTATATTTCATGATATCTTTGTCTTAAATTAAGATCATATAATTTTTATTTCTAATATATCCATTTTCTTTCCAACATTATCATTAAAAATAACTTAATAATAAAATACATAAAGTTTTATTTTCAAGTTCAAATTAATGAAGATGTTCATCTATATTGAGTCAGAATGATATATATATATATATATATATATATATATATAAAAGCATGGACATATTAACTGACACTATGCTTCATCATATTATTTTATATGCATCAATTAATTTTATGAGTTTTATTTTTTAAGAACTATCACTATAATATTTAACTATAATTTTCTTATTATTTTTCAAAATTTTCATGAACTATGGCAAATATTTCAGAAAAAATAAACAAATAAATACTCACAATAGTTCAACAGAAAAAAAATCACTTTTTCACAATAATTCTACGACTTAAAAAAAAAAGTTGAAACTGCCCTCAATAACTAAATAGTCCTTTAATTAACAAAATAAATATGAAGTTTTGAAGTTATTACTCATAACAATAAAATTCAATCATACTAATCATTCTAACATCAAATTTGATAGCAAAAAATAAGTTTACAAGCTTAAAATCATTCCCCCACTAACTAAGTTTGATTTCCTCAACTTAGTGAATGAGTAAGTGAACTATGATTTCAAAAATGATTGGTAAAAGTATATGTATATTTTTTTATTTGACATTAAATTATCATACTATTATACTATAAATGGCATAGCTCACTTGAAATATTATGCTGAACATATATTAATTTTAAATATTATGATATCTTTACTATAAGGAAAAGACTTAATTGAAAGAATATCTTCAATAAGAACATGATAGTCATTATCTTTCAAACCTTTTACACTTAATAATATTTATGAATTTATAAATATTTGAAACTTAGTTTGTAGACATTTCTTCTATTTCCATTAAATAGTTTTGGTTTGGCAGCCTGAATTCTACTTGTAATATGGACTATTAATTAATTGGGCAATTTTCATAATTTGTGTTTTTCATAAATTTATTAAAATCTCAATTTGGAATCTAGAATCTATGGGTATAAGTGAATAGCTCATCAGGTTTAGTTATCTCTATGGGAGAATCAAATTATAAGTGAACTACTAATCGATCCTAATTCTTGATGTGAATTTTATATATTTTTTAAGAAAGTAATAATGATTTAGCAACTTCCCAAATAAATCTTCAATTATATTTCAAAAAAAATATTTCATTTGAACTTAAAATTTTATGCTTTTGCATATTTTTAGAATTAATTTTATTTCATTTTTTGATCAATTTTTAATGTATCTCATTATTTTATTTTTTAATACTATTCCAAAATTAATTATTTCATGTGACATCAATTTAATATTCTTTCAAAATTAAATATATATCTTTCACTGTAACACATCCAATTTTAATGGAAGTCTTTAAATCCCTAATCATAGGCCATAGCTCTTTTATGTATATCTTATTTCTTCAAACTTTAATATCCAAATTATTATATAAATCTCAAAAAATTATAAATTTTCTTTTCATACTATATATATTAAACATCTAACATTATTGTGAGCATTTTATGTCCTAATAGTACTTAAGATTTAATTATTTAAAAATTCATTTCTTTTTTATAATAACTTTTTGTACATAATCATTTCGTTAATCTTCATAATGGAGAAAAACTTTTTCTCTTCATTATTGTGCGTATTCAATGAATATTCGATTGATTTTATTTCCCTGATCATGAATTGCCTCAGAATAAATAAAACGTCAGGAAAATAGCATTTTCCAATTTTTAACCTATGAAATGACGCCTTAATATATGTAAAATTATGCCTTAAGTTATATTTTAGAAAACAAAATCACAGAAGTAATATTTTGTTTCCAAAAATACAGTATGCAGCTGTCCATAGGTCCGAAACTCAGATTCACTCAGATCTTTAAATAATAATAAAACTGTCAAAAACTTATTATAGGAAAGAAAAACCAAGCTGAAATATGTCTATAAAATCAATCCCAGACCCATTTAATTCACCAACCTGATCAAACTATGGCTCCTCATTCTCTCCGTTCCTTCTCTTTCTCTCTGCTATCGTCTGCTACTTCTTCTAAAACTGAGTATATGGAAACACTCGATCTCATCTCGAAACTTCTCTCTTCCCTTCCTCTTCCTAAACAAGCAACCACCGCCCAAACAGTAGTAGAAAAAACGCCGAGAAAATACCCGAGTCCCATAGCTTTAAGTTCGGACTCCAATCCATGGACATGTGTCCGGTTTTTTTTCCGTGATTAAAAGAAGATAACGACGCCAAAGACATTTTCTTCACCGACCCGCCCGAACGCGATGGCATGATGTAAATACATTTCCCTGCCGCCCCGCCTCAAAAGCGGAGGAATTTAAAGAAATATATATGATTTAGGGTTCGAGGGTTTTTTCCAAGCAAAACGAGAGAGAAATAGAAAATCTCATTTCCTTTTACAAAAGAACCATGAAGATGGAACGTTGAGGAAATAACAACCATTTTAATGTATTAAATAGAAATTCATCGGTAATGCTTCTGCATTTTTTCTGGTTTGTTAGTGATATTCTCTCAAGAGAATATGTTCATTACATCCAATTAGCAGCAATTTGGATATTTTTTTTGTCGAATTTTTATTTTGGAGTGTTATTTTGCATCTGTACTCTGTGTACATCTTTGGAGGGTACAGACCATTTTTGACCTTTTTTTTCCAGTTTATTTTGCCAACTCCTTATGATTATGTTTATATTCAAAGGAAGCATTTGATTTTGGTGATTTTTTTTTTTGCATTTTTGTGTACCTCTTTGGAGGGTACATATCATTTTTGAGCTTTTTTTCCCAGTTTATTTTGCCAACTTCTTATGATTATGTTTAGGGCATTGCAAAGGAAGCATTTGATGGCAGTTTTGGTGATTTGGGGTGGGTATTCCATCGTGTACCTCTTTGAGGGTACAAATCATTTTGACCTTTTTCCGCTTTATTGCTTATTGAGATTATGCATCTCAATGGAAGCATTTGATGGCGGTTTGGATGGTTGATATTTTGACTGTATCTGTGTACCTCTTTGGAGAGATCATTTTGATTTTTTCAAGTTTATTTTGCCAACTTCTTATGATTATGTATGCATGGAATGGAAGCATTTGATGGCGGTTTGGGTGATTGGTGGTATTTTGCTCAGACTGTACCTCTTTGGAGGGGATCATTTTGTCCTTTTTTGCAATTTTTTTGCCAATTCCTTATGATTATGTTTAGGGCATTCCAAAGGAATCATTTAAATTTGGGTGATTTGGGTGGTATTTTACAGACTGTACCTTTGGGTGATCATTTTGACATATTTTTGCAGTTTATTTTGCCTACTTCTTATGATTATGTTTAGGGCATTGCAATGGAAGCATTTGATGGCAGTTTGGGTGATTTTGGGTGGGTATTTTGCATATGTACTCTGTGTACCTCTTTGGAGGGTACAAACCATTTTTGACAGTTTTTTCCAAGTTATTTTGCCAACTTCTTATGATTATGTTTAGGGAATTGCAAAGGAAGCATTTGGAGATTATTTAGATGGATTCTAGGTGGTATTTTGCTTCTGTACTATGTGTACCTCTTTGGAGGGTACAGACCATTTTTGACCTTTTTTTCCCAATTTTTTTTGCCAACTCCTTATGATTATGTTTAGAGCATTATAATGGAAGCATTTGATGGCGTTTGGTTTTCGGGAGTTTAGTGCATCGTACCTTTTGGTGGGAATCATTTTGACCTTTTTTTCCCAATTATTTTTGCCAACTTCTTATGATTATGTTTAGGGCATTGCAATGGAAGCATTTGGAGGAAGTTTGGGTGATTTCTGTGTGGTATTTTGCATCTGTACTCTGTGTACCTCTTTGGAGGGTACAGATCATTTTTGACAATTTTTTGTAATATTTTTTGCCAATTTCTTATGATTATATTTAGGGCATTCCAAAGGAAGCATTTGGATGGTTTGGGGATGGGTATTCAGATCAGTATACCTTTGAGGGTAGATCACTTTGACAATTTTTTTAGTTTATTTTGCCAACTTCTTATGATTATATTTAGGGCATTCCAAAGGAAGCATTTGATGGCAGTTTGGGTGATTTTGGATAGATATTTTGCATCTGTACTCTGTGTACCTCTTTGGAAGGTACAGATCATTTTTGACAATTTTTTCTAGTTTTTTTTGCCAATTTGTTATGATTATGTTTAGGGAATTATAATGGAAGCATTTGGAGGAAGTTTGGATAGTTTTGGGTGGGTATTTTGCATCTATATTTTCTAACATATTTTTGTATCTGTAAATCCAAATAATGACCCAAATTTGGAGAAACTCTTTCCAGAATGAAACGGAGGCATGATCAGACTGACTATGCACATCAAATTGGCTTGGTGTTGGAAGGACCATACTAGTTATTGGCCAAACTCAAAGAAATTGAAATCAAAAGATTTTCTATGTGCAAAAGTCGGAAGAAGTCCAAAATAGCTTAACAAAATTCAGAAAGTTGATACAAGAACCGGTTGTCCGACCATGATTAGATTTTCTTGATTTGAGGAATTGGATGATTAAAAATATATAGAAAGTCATAATCATTCTTTAGCGAGCTGACCTACATCTTCGTAATATGCATTAGCGATGAAGGCGTCGTGTTGAAGACAATGAGGGTAGGTAGAGCAACGATGCATACACTATCTAACTAAGAAGTTGGCGTAGAGAATATCGTTCACAAAAAGAGATGCTTTCAATTTTATTGAAGAAAGATCGAGGATTGCGAATGGTGACAATGCATTAATATAGTTGTTTAAGGAAAGGAAAGGATGGATGGGATGTTTGCATGGATGTGCAAGTTGATGAGTGATTGCTTAGTAAGTTTTTTTTAGTAATGGCATGTCTAGGATAGAATATGATTGTTTTAGGGATGTGATAATTTTTGATACTATCGACTCAATAAATATAATCTTGTTTGTGCCCTCTTGTTGGAGTGAATCATCACGGCAAAATGTATTATTTGGAGTAGCATTTTATCGAAGAGACAATTGAGTCATTCTCATGGCTATTCCAAACATTTCTTGGTTGATGAATGAGACATCCTATAACAATATTCATGATCAAGATGGTGAGAGCTATTGAAATTGCATACTCATCATGTGGTGCCAATGGCATATTTCAAAGAAAGCTCCTTCCAAGGTTCATTGCTTTAATAGTAATAAGATAATACAAGGGCTATTTTATAAATGCATGAGTAAGTGTGACTCAGAGGAAGAGTTTAAAGAGGCTTAGTCTGCCATGCTAGAAGAAGGCAATTTGCATGATCATGCTTGGTTGTCTGAGCTTTATAAGATTAAATCCAAGTGGTCCACTGCATTCAGCAAAGACTCATTTTGCATGGGCATCTTGTCAACGCAACGTAGTGAGTCCACGAACAATGTATGTCATAGAATATCTAAACCAACAAGTTCACTCACGATTATTTCTTGGAAAAGATTATGGAGACATGGCATCGAATGAACATGATGAAGACTTCAAGTGTACCATCGATTGTTCTGTTAAGACCAAATTCTAAAATAAGTCTATGTTTTATACAAGAAAGGTTTACACTATGTTTGAACAGAATTTTGCATGGAGTTGGAACTAAGTCGATGACACCATGGAGTATTTGGTGAGAAACTTAGAGAATAAAAATGCATCCAAAACATGGACTGTGCATTTCGATAGGACTACCCTAGAAGTTACTTGTACTTGCAAAAAATTTAAAATGATGGGATTACTTTGTGCCCATTGTATCAGAGTTCTTAGTCAGGAAGATGTTGTGTGCATTCCGGACAAGTATCTTCTCATGCAATAGTCCACAAGAGCAAAGAGGGATATTTACATTGATAGTGCATACAGAAAATTAAGAGATGTGGCAAGCACAGATGGAAATGCTTCTGGCATTATTTTTCGGAACCACATAAGTCGATATGCATATCAAATAAGCGTGTACGGCAATAAGAGTACTATATGGATCCCTAGAAAAACTATATGATGATGTAATTTCTATAATAAGTGAGAATTCTCCTCCAAAAAAGCTAAGAAGAAGAAGTTAACCATGAGAGATAAGGAAAAGACATCTTAAAAGATCCAGTTAACGTCCAAAGGTGTTTCCAACTCAAGGCTTAAGGGATATTGGGAGAGATCCAAGAAAGCCAAGAGTAATTTTCTACTTGCGTATTATTTTTTGGTATTTTAAATATTGCTGTTAATCTTCAAACCCTTCTACTTTTTTTTTATTGTAGAAACCAAACTACAGTCTGATAGCGTTGTTGAACGTGTTTCCTCACAAGTTGCATCACCTTTCTCTGTTATGCCAGAGTATTTTTCAGAGGTACGCACATAATATTACACACATCAATACTGTAAGAAAGTATCAACTAATACGATGTTCTACATCCAAGAATTTAACTCGAGCTCCACAATGAATCAATCAGCTGAAGGGTACACTAAGCTGATGATGGATATTATTTCAGGAAAACATTTTGATACATGACATTATCCAGTTTTGACTGTATTTAGCTAGGAGATTTTGACACTGGTCAGTTTGTAGCTCTTTAAGCAAGTGATTGAGTTAATCCCCTGCTGAGAAATTGTAATCATTGGACAGTACCAATAAATATGTGCAATAAATAATATATCGTTTATTGCCTTTTTTCTGTTTATTTTGCCCGATACTAGAAACAATGTTCATTACATTCTTGTTTAGGCAATTTGAAAGCTATTTGGATGACTTCTGGGTGGTTTTGCCTACTTCTTATATTTATGTTTAGGGCACTCCAAAGGATGCATTTGGAGGCAGGTGGTTTTTGAGTGGTATTTTGCATCTGTACTCTGTGTACCTCTTTGGAGGGTACAGACCTTTTTTGATAGTTTTTGTCCAGTTTATTTTGTCAACTTCCTATGATTATGTTTAGGGCATTCCAAAGGAAGAATTTGATGGTAGTTTGGGTGATTTTGGTATTTGACCAGACTGTGCCTCTTGAGGGTAGTGATCATTTTGTGTTTTTCTAGTTTTTCTTGCCAACCTCTTATGATTATGTTTAGGAAATTATAATGGAAGCATTTGGAGGAAGTTTGGGTGATTTCTGGGTGGTATTTTGCATCAGACTGCTTCTTTGAGGGTACAGATCATTTTTTTTTTTTTGTAATTTTTTGCCAACTTCTTATGATGTATCATTCAATGGAAGCATTTGGAGGAAGTTTGGGTGATTTCTGGGTGGTATTTTGCATCTGTACTCTGTGTACCTCTTTGGAGGGTACAGACCATTTTTGACCTTTTTTTCCAGTTTATTTTGCCTACTTCTTCTGATTATGTATAGAGCATTGCAATGGAAGCATTTGCAAGAAGTTTGAGTGGTTTCTGGGTAGTATTTTGCATCTGTACTTTGTGTACCTCCTTGGAGGGTACAGATCATTTTGACCTATTTTTGCAGTTTATTTTGCCTACTTCTTATGATTATGTTTAGGGCATTGCAATGGAAGCATTTGATGGCAGTTTAGGTGATTTTGAGTGGGTATTTTGCATCTGTACTCTGTGTACCACTTTTGGAGATCCTTACGCTTTTTCAGTTTATTTTGCCAACTTCTTATGATTATGTTTTAGGCATTCTAAAGGGCATTGATTTGATGGTGATTTTGGTTTTTTGGTATATGTGTACCCACTTCTTATGATTATGTATAAGGCATTGCAATGGAAGCATTTGGAGGAAGTTTGGGTGATTTCTAGGTGGTATTTTGCATCTGTACTCTCTGTACCTCTTTGGAGGGTACATACCATTTTTGACCTTTTTTTTCTAGTTTATTTTGCCTACTTCGATTATTATGTATGTACATTGCAATGGAAGCATTCTGGGAAGTTTGGGTAGTTTAGGTGGTATTTTGCATCAGATTCAGGTACCTCTTTGAGGGTAGACATTTTGACCTTTTTTCCGGTTTATTTTGCCTACTTCTTGATTATGTATCATTGCAATGGAAGCATTTACAGAAGTTTGATTTTCGGGTGGTATTCAGATGTGTACCTCTTTGGAGGCTACAGATCATTTTTGACCTATTTTTACAATTTATTTTACCTACTTCTTATGATTATGTTTAGGGCATTGCAATGGAAGCATTTGATGTGATTTTATTTGGTGATTTTGCATCGTGTACCTCTTTGGAGGGTACAGATCATTTTTTGACAGTTTTTTTCCAGTTTATTTTGCCAACTTCTTATGATTATGTTTAGGGCATTCTAAAGGAAGCATTTGATGGTAGTTTGGGTGATTTTGGATGGTTTTTTGCATCTGTACTCTGTGTACCTCTTTGGAGGGTACAGATCATTTTTGACCCTTTTTTGCATTTTTTTTGCCAACTTCTTATGAATATGTTTAGGGCATTCCAAAGGATATATTATAATCTATTATAAAAAATTCAGACTCTTTAATCGAATAAATTAAGCCTCTAAAGCCGATATATTATAAAAAAATTTATTATATATAACTTATTTAAATCATTAAACTAATATCTAAAATTTAAAATATATATGCACATGAATAATATAAATTCATTGTTTTATCATTATTGCAATAAACACAAATAATAAGGCATTATCACTTTTATAGGGAGGACTTTCTCAATATTTTGAGTTACCATAAAATGAAGTTTTGTAAAACTCAAATAGATTCATAAAAGCATCACAAAAATTTATATAATTGTTCAAATCAATGATTTCAATTTTGATTTAACTCAAGAAAGAAGCCCCACTCCATAATGTATTAATCATTATCATCACAATCAATATCAACCCTAATGTGACACCTCATAAATTCACAGCTCATAAATATGTTCAAAGTGAGAAAAAAATACATGTTAAGTACAACTAAGCAACAATCTATCCTAATAAATAGAACTACTAATCAACATTTAGCTCACAATCAGAAATATAAAAAATATATATAACTGCAACAAACCACACTACTTAATTAAATCATCAGATAACTACACCATATCAATCAATATATTTAGGTCATTAATCATAAAACAAACAACAAAGCCATTTCTAGGAGTGAAAAACCTAAGCATTCATTCAAAGGGTACTTCAGTGACTCTGAATATTTGATCTTCTCAATTAGTGTTAGCTTTTATTTTGAAAGGTAATTTTTTATAGATCCATCTCATAGGAACTGAACCTGAGAATTATCAATCATCACTATCAAATATAAATAGATCCATATCATATGTGAAAATACACAATGCAGAATCACTCTTTATGGCAAGGAAATGCTCAATATTCAAGGAAAATATACAATGCAGAATCACTCTTAATGGCAAGGAAATCACTCTTTATTGCATTCTTTATCAATTCCACAAGCAGCTACAGCTATTAAACAAGGAGGACAGCACACAAGAAGCTAGCTGAGTGAAGGAAGAAGGTAAGAAAACACACTAAATCATAGAACAGAGGAATCAAACACTGAAACTAACAGCTATTAAACTTGTTCACCTCCATTCCCAGTCATCTTCTTCTTCTCTGTTGTGTGACTTGCCTGAGGAGAAGCTGAAGTAGGAACAGTATAGAGAGAGGATGAGTTCCCTCCCATTGATCTCTTCACACTACTTGAAGAAGAGCTCTTGGATTTAGCTTTGGGAGCTTCATTGATCAGATTGCAGGAAGAAAATGACAGAGCTCTGAATCTATAGCTTTATTTTTATAAAAAAAATAGCTTCAGCCGAATCATTAATTTAATTTTGCATTAGTTTTATGCATTATGCTGGGTAACATTTTTAATTGAAGAGTATAGCCCCCAAATATCAACCCAGAGTAAGATATCAGTGAAATAAAACTATATGAGATGATATAAGAGAAGTTAAAAAAAGCGGTAAAATATCATCCCGTGTCCATGCACTTCAACAAAAAAATGAGTCTTCAAAGCCACCTAAGTGATGCATTAAACAAAATCTCAAACAAAATAATATTGTTGCACTTTGGATTTTAAGTCCCAAACAAAATGTAGCGTGAACTCGACTAAATATATTCATTTTCTTTGGCCAATCTGTTGGTCTACCCAATCCATTGGAGGTTTCCGATTCCGCCTCCATGTATTCTGAACAAACATTCCTGCCGACACTATTATCTTGATGGTATCCCACTCACTATGTCGATTGGCCATTTCTGGATTGCTGTAAAAGCGCCCAAAGACATCTTCAACAAGTAATTTGATCTAAATAGCCAGAACAAAATCTCAATAAGTTAGACCAGGAAAAAAAATAGTTAAGAAGAACCAAATTTGAAAACAATTCTTACAATCTCGAAGAATGCTCTTATGGTTGGTTGGGCAGTCATAAAAAGCCTCGACTTAATATGCCCAAGTGAGTGTCAGTGTCGATTATCTATAGGCGAAGATTAACTCACCACACCGCCCGTAGTGATATCTTTGGATGAACATTTTGCTTTCCATCTTTAGGCCGTACCTGGCATAACTTTGTAGGAAAAGAAGAGAATGATTACACATTACAACTTTCATCTAAACAAACAAGAACTGAATCAAAATACCAAACATTCCTGTGGGATAACATACCCAATGCAAGCATGAAATGTACAAATATGGGACATACAGTGAGCGAGTACTTCGGCCGAAAGAAGCGAAGGCATCAATGTGCATCCGAGAGATATCCGTCGAACTCATCGACCGCCTCGCAATAATGATATTCCCGGTGAATCGTATCACCCTCGCAATAAATATTTTAAAGTTATCTCAAGAACGAATAAGTTATTTTACATTATGAAGGACTGATTGAGGCTTGACTTACTTGTCCAACCGGAGGATGCGTCAATAAGATCGAGCATCGGCTTAGGCAAAATAGTTCTGGATGAGAACTCAACAACATGAAGTGCCTCTAATGCCTGCAAAAAAATTACTGATGACGAAAGCTAGTGATGAAGAGCTACATTCACTATGAGTAAATGATCGGTCTACTGAGATGATGCATACCTCCGACTGATGCTCCTCCACCACGACGATAGCAGTCTGTGGGTCATCGACCTTTATTGGCTCATCTTTGCGAACCTATAAAAAAATTTAGTGATGACGAGCTAGATTAACTATGAATAAAGGATCGATCTACTGAGATGATTCATACCTCCGACTGATGCTCCTCCACCCCAACAGTAGTAGCCTGTGGGTCATCAACCTTTATGGGCTCATCTGTGCGAACCTATAAAAAAATTAGTGAAAACTATTTCTATTATCTCAAATTTAAAAGAAAGTAACTTAATACCTCTGCCACTGTGAGTGAGAGGCCACCACATCATTTATTCTTGCTCGAGACTTCAAGTGTGTGAAAGGGGAACTAGCTTTTCCTCTTTCTTATCCAGAGCTCTAACACCACGCTTAATGCCGCCAATTCTGCAAGTACATCATGTGTAGTGGTGGCCTCCACAAGAACTCTCCTACGCCAATTCCATGGGCTTCCCCTTCGAGTAAGTGTCAAAAATGATCTCACCTCCAAAGAAGAATCTGATGCAAAATACCCACCCAAAATCACCCAAGCGCCATCAAATGCTTCCTTTGAATGCCCTAAACATAATCATAAGAAGTTGGCAAAATAAACCGGAAAAAGGTCAAAATGGTTCAGACCCTCCAAAGAGGTACACAGAGTACAGATGCAAAATACCACCCAGAAATTACCCAAACTTCCTGCAAATGCTTCCATTGCAATGCCCTATACATAATCATAAGAAGTTGGCAAAATAAACTGCAACAAAAGGTCAAAAATGGTCTATACCCTCCAAAGAGGTACACAGAGTACAGATGCAAAATACCCACCCAAAACCATCCAAACTTCCTCCAAATGCTTCCATTATAATTCCCTAAACATAATCATAAGAGGTTGGCAAAAAAAACTAGAAAAACCTGTCAAAAATGTTCTGTACCCTCCAAAGAGGTACATAGAGTACAGATGTAAAATATCACCCAGAAACCACCTAAACTGCCATCAAATGCTTCCATTGCAATGCCCTATACATAATCATAAGAAGTTGGCAAAATAAATTGCAACAAAAGGTCAAAATTGATCTGTACCCTCCAAAGAGAAAATGTATACAAAAATACCACCCGTAAAACTACCCAAACCGCCATCAAATGCTTCCATTGTAATGCCCTATACATAATCATAAGAAAAAATAAACTGCAAAAAAGGTCAAAATGATCATCTCCAAAGAGGTACAATGAGAAAATGATGCAAAATACCACCCAAATCACCTAAACCGCCATCAAATGCCAATGCCTATACATAATCATAAGAAGTTGGCAAAATAAACTATAAAAAAGGTCAAAATTGATCACGTACCCTCAAAGAGGTACAGTCTGAATACAAAATACCAGAATCCATCAAAGCGCCATCAAATGCTTCCATTGAGATGCCTAAATATAATCTCAATAAGCAGCAAAAAAATTGGAAAAATTGTCAAAATGATCTACCCTCTAAAGAGGTACATGAGATGTAAAATACCACGAAACCACCCAAACTTCCTCCAAATGCTTCCATTATAATGATGCCTCATCATAAGAAATTGGCAAAAAAAGCGGAAAAAAGGTCAAAATGATTTGTACCCTCAAAGAGGTACCGAGTCTGAATACCACGAAATCACCCAAAACTTCAAATGATTCCTTTGGAATGCCTAAATATAATCATAAAGAATTGGCAAAAAAGCAAAAAAAAAAGACAAAATGATCGTACTCTCCAAAGAGGTCTGATACAAAATACCACCCAGAAACCACCCAAATTGCCATCAAATGCTTCCATTGCAATGCCCTATACATAATCATAAGAAGTTGGCAAAATAAACTTGAAAAATTATCAAAAATGATCTGTACCCTCCAAAGAGGTACACAGAGTACAGATGCAAAATATCAACCCTAAACCATCCAAACTACCATCAAATGCTTCCATTGAGATGCCCTAAACATAATCTCAATATACAGGCAAAATAAATTGGAAAAAACTGTCAAAAATGATATGTACCCTCAAAAGTACGTCTGAATCTGAAATACACCCAAAATGCCTAAGCGCCATCAAATGCTTACTTTGGAATGCCCTAAATATAATCATAAGAACTTGACAAAATAAACTGGAAAAAAAGGTCAAAATGGTGCATACTCCAAAGAGGTACCCAGTACACAAACAAAATACCAAATCACCCAAACTTCTGCAAATGCTTCCATTGTAATGCCATACATAATCAAGAAGTAGGCAAAATAAAGCGGAAAAAGGTCAAAATGGTCACCCTCAAGAGGTACACAGTCTGAATCTAAAATCACCCAAAATCACCCATCAAATGCTTCCATTGAGATGCCATAAACATAATCTCAATCTGAGCAAAATAAAGGAAAAACTATCAAAATGATCTGTACCCTCAAAGAGGTACAGTCTGGTCACAAAATACCCACCCAAAATCACCCAAACTGCCATCAAATGCTTCCTTTGGAATACCCTAAACATAATCATAAGAAGTTGGCAAAATAAACTAAAAAAAAGGTCAAAAATGGTCTGTACCTTCCAAAGAGGTACATAGAGTACAGATACAAAATACCACCCAGAAACCACCCAAACTTCCTGCAAATGTTTCCATTGTAATGCCCTATACATAATTAGAAGAAGTAGGCAAAATAAACTAGAAAAAAGGTCAAAAATGGTATGTACTCTCTAAAGAGGTACACAGAGTACAGATGCAAAATACCCACCCAAAACCACCCAAACTGCCATCAAATTCTTCCTTTGGAATGCTCTAAACATAATCATAAGAAATTGGCAAAAAAAACTGGAAAAAACTATCAAAATGATATGTACCCTCCAAAGAGGTACACAGAGTACAGATGCAAAATACCACCCAAACTTTCTCCAAATGCTTCCATTGCAATGCCCTATACATAATCATAAGAAGTTGGCAAAAAAAATTGCAAAAAAAGGACAAAAATGATCTGTACCCTCCAAAGAGGTACACAGAGTACAGATGCAAAATATCACCCAGAAACCACCCAAACTTTCTCCAAATGCTTCCATTATAATGCCCTCAACATAATCATAAGAAATTTGCAAAAAAAAATTGAAAAAAAGGTCAAAAATGATCTGTACCCTCCAAAGAGGTACACAGAGTAGAGATGCAAAATACCACCCAGAATTTATCCAAATAATCTCCAAATGCTTCCATTGCAATGCCCTATACATAATCATAAGACGTTGACAAAATAAACTGGAAAAAAAGGGTCAAAATGGTTACCCTCAAAGAGGTATCTGATCTGATGCAAAATTCACCCAAAATCATAGCATCAAATTGTTCCTTTGGAATGCCCTAAACATAATCATAAGAAATTAGCAAAAAAAAACTGGAAAAAATTGTCAAAAATGATCTATAGCCTCCAAAGAGGTACACGAACCTGAGATACAAAATACCACCGAAACCACCCAAACTTCCTCCAAATGCTTCCATTCTGATCATACATAATCATAAGAAGTTGGCAAAAAAAGCAAAAAAGGACAAAATGATCGTACCCTCAAGAGGTAGAGTCTGAGATGAAAAATAACCGAAACCACCCAAACTTCCTCCAAATGCTTCCATTATAATGCCTCAACATAATGAAATCGCAAAAAAAAAGCGGAAAAAAAGGTCAAAATGATCGTACCCTCAAAGAGGTACAGTACATATGCAAAATACCACCGAATTTATCAAACAATCTCCAAATGCTTCCATTGCAATTCCAATACATAATCATAAGGCGTTGACAAAATAAAGCGGAAAAAGGGTCAAAATGATCTACCCTCCAAAGAGGTACCTGATCTGAATGCAAAATACCACCCAAAAACCATCCAAACTACCATTAAATTGTTTACATTTGAATATAATGAACATAATCTCAAGAAATAGGCTAAGGAAACTGGTAAAAGAGCCCTAAAAGGTATGTACCCTCTAGAGAGGTATAGAGAATCTGAATACAAAATAACATATAAAAATAGCCAATCTTTTGAAGGGTGAGAGTAAACCTAAATTCATTCAAGTTCGGGAATGCATGTGTAAATACATCATGTAGTCACCTACAATACCTCAATTTATGATTTGCTATATCAGCGGCGTCACGGCGTCGTGTCGAGGGGAGCTAAGGAGAAAAAATCCCGTCGAAGAAAGCCCTAAAGCGTTACGTACGTGAGGAATGTCGAGCGTCGGTAATGTTTCTCGTTCTTCTTCTCCGCTTTTGAGCGAGGCGGTGGTCGGGGAAATGTATTTATTCTGGCCGTCAGTTAATCGCCATCGGCGTTCTGGGCGAAATGTCTTCTGATCCGTCGTTATCTTCTTTTGGTTAATTCTAAAGCGGGAAAAAAATGGGGACACATGTCCGTGGATTAGATGCCGCGTAAAATACGTCGCGGACTCGGGCGTAATATTTTCTCAAACACGCCAGAGTGGGTTGCGAAGCTTACAGCCGATAAAGGAGCCGCCTTTGCATGGAAAGTAATGGAGAAGCAAATCTATGCTTAGCTAGCGAGAACCGCTTCTTGATAAGGAAGCAGATCACCGAGGATCGGATAATGCTGGCGATGACCGCTGAGGATTGCAGCCGCCGAGTCGAGTGCTGCTAACTTTACGACGTCAAAAAGGCGGCGACTTTATGACGGAGATGGAGAAGCAGGAGAAAGGAAACATGGCAGAGAACATACAGGACTTGAGGTGATGGTTTATAATGGATGGGGTTGTTCTCTTTATCTTACGAGATGGGATGCGAGTAAAGCTTCTGTGCTTAAGGGCAGAAACTACAGAAAATTTCATCGCCGGAGTTACCGCCCAGCCAGGTTGAGATGTGGGCTTTCAGGGATGGAGGTGGCAAGTTGTGCTTCGTCATTGGCAACAATATTAATCTCAAGATTTCTCTTTAGATATATTTTAAAATAATATATAAAAATGTAAAATATAAAATAAAATTGATCCCAAGCAAGTGCTTACCTCACTGTACTTCTGAGTTTTGTTTTTAATATTAAAAAATGATGTTTTTTTTTTCTTATTTTCGGACATTGTTTATAGATTAAAAATTGATTTCAAATTTGTTGCATGAGCTGAAAGAAAGTTTTTATTTTTTCACTCTTTCTTAAAAATATTTGTATGCATTCTCATTTTAATAACAATTTTAACCCTAACGTCAAAAAGTGCACGTATTATTAATTGCTATAAAATTTTGAGAATAAACTGAGTTAGGAGAGCATTTACTTATCAGATTGGATTAACAAAAAAAGTCAACTTTTTTCTTCTATTTTTCTAAAATCGTTTCAACTTGGTCGCCTAAGTTTTGCCTGTAAAATGGGCTATTAATTGGGAATTTTTCATAATTTGTATTTTTTTCTTAAGTTTATAAGTGAATGAATTACTAGTCATTATCTCTTCAAATATATCTCATTTGAATCTAAAATATTACCCTTTTGCATCTTATTTAGAATCCTTTTTACTTAAATCTATCTATATAATATACCTCATCATTTTATTTTAGTACTGTTCAAAAATTATTATTATTATTTTACCATGACACCGATCTAATAAGCTTTCAAAGTAAAATTTATATCGTCTACTATGCCTAAATTAAGATGGTATCATAGTTGTAATGAATACCTCTTCATTTTATCAAAGTCTCTGAATTTATATCGTCTACTATGCTACTTTATATATCTCATGTCTTCCTACTTTAATGTCCAAATTATTATATAGATCTTTAGAAATTATAATTCTCCTTTTTTATTATACACACACATCTAAGTTCCATGAAATCATTTTATGTACTAAAAATATTTAACTCTTTTCACTATATATATATATATATATATATATATATATATATATATATATATATATATATATATATATATATATATATATATATATATATATGTACATTGCCATATCACAAAACTTCTACATTGATCTTCATAATGGAGCATATGGCACATCAAATTTGTCTCAATCAAAAAAAATTCTAATCTATCTCCTTAAGTCATCTTTCTTCAAAAGTTAATAATTTCACTTACTTCAAATCCCTTCACATTATCAAAAAAAGGTAATATTTTCTTTTGATTGTTTTTTATACTCCTAAAATATAAATTATAAATACTATTATATATCTTATAGTCAAAATTTCTATTGAAATGATTAAACAACCTTCACCTAAAGATTTTTTATTTCTTCATTATGAGAATAAACTCGGTTACGAGAAAATAAAAATGGTTGCCTATATTAACATTTAATTAAGCGTTTGCTTGTCAAATTGAATTAATAAAAAAAGCCCACTTTTTTCTTCCATTTTCCTAAAATTGTTTCAACATGGTCGCCTCAGTTTTTCCTATAATATGGGCAATTAGTTGGTCATTTTTCATAATTTGTATTTCCTTTTTTCATAAGTTTATAACTTAATAAATTTCAAGTCGATATGTATTTTTTAACTTTTAATTTAAGAAAAATTTAAAATAGTGCTATATAGGGTATATCTCTTCAAATTTACCTCGTTTGAATCAAATATATTACCCTTTTGCATTTTTTGTAGAATCAATTTTACTTGATGTTTTTCTATCTATCTATATAAGGTATCTCATCATTTTATTTTTAGTATTATTCCAAAATTATTATTATTTTTTACCATGACATTGACCTAATAAGCTTTCAAAGTAAAGTTTATATCTTCTATTATGCCTAAATTAAGATCGTATCATAGTTGATAAGATAAGTCATTCAATCAGTTTGTTATGATAAGTAGAATACTTTACCTCCACTTGCATGTGCTGCTTTGCTCAACCGTTGATCCTCCATCATTAGTTTAATCTCCAAGGTTGGTACAAACTCGGCATACGCTATATATACATTCACTATTGTAGTTAGGGCATATACATTTTTCTGAAATGAATTTACTTTTGTCTTCTCTATTGGTTCTTTGTAATCCTTCAATGTTCATCTTTGCATTTTAGCATATTACAATTAGATTGTTTTCATGGTATCAGATCTTTGAGCTTTGCCGCTATAGGTATGAATAATTCTCAAAACTTTGAAACAATTCAATCTTCCTCTCAGTTTAAGACAAAAAATCTTATTATTCCCCCTGCTTTGAAGTTTTTAATTTCAGATCTCAAGAATATTGTCAGTGTTCAGCTGACAACAAAAAATTATCCTATATGGAGATTGCAAATTATTGACCTCACTTTTGGTGTAAGTTCTCAATCTTTCCATCTTAGACTTAGGAGTCTTCTAGACACTAAGACTTCCTAAGTGATAAGACACTTCTAATAATTAGGTGAACACTTAACCTAAGTCTAGAGACTTAGAAGGATTAATCATAGGATTAGGTTATGCTTTAGGGATTAGGATACTCCACCTATCCTACAACCCAAATCCAATCCATGTTCAACTTCCCAAACTAAACCTCAAATTCAATTTAAATACCAAATCTAAATCCAAATTCCAAGCCAAATGATTGAAGCTCATGATCAAATCCATACTCATAATCAATCTAAGCCCTATGATCTTATATCATGGACTTAGCCTTAGCCAAATTCAAATCAATCCAAACACAATTAATTTTCTCAAATATCAATTCAACCCTTCAATCAACCATCAAACTTACAATCAAACAATTCCAAATCCAAATCAAGATCCAAATCAAATCAAATCTAAATCTAAGTCCTTCGAGCCAATTTAATGAACTTAGCCAAATTTGCCATTAAATCACTCTAAACTCAATTGATTTCATCACGAATCAATCATATTTTCAATTATCTTCCTAAATATAAATCAAATATACATTCAAATGATCAAAATAAAATCAAATTAAATCAAAATCCTTTCTAAGCCCTATGACATATCCCATGGGCTTAGCCAAATTTTAATTCAAATCAATCCAAACTCAATTGATTTTTCTCATAAATCAATCATATCTTCAATCATATTCATAAATATAAATGAATTATACATTTAAATCATCAAAGCTAAATCAAACTAAATCAAAATCTAAACCTAAGTCACATAACCCAACTCCATGGACTTAGCCAAATTATTTCATTCCAAAACCCAAATTTAATTAATTTTCTCATAAGTCAATTATTCCTTCAATCATCTCTCTAAATACAAATGAAATCTACAATCATCTAGCCAAACTAAATCAACCCATGTTAAACCCAACTTAACCCATTTTACTTGAAATGTTCAAATGAGCCAAAACTCATCCAAATCCAAATCAATTGCAATTGAATTTATATATCAATCCCAAATCCATATATAAATTCAACTAAATAAAACTCAACCCAAAATCAAGCCAACTAAACCCAATTGGTTCATTTGACCCAAAGAGGCCAATTTGACCTATTTGAGCCAAGTTCTAATCCCATCCAAATTAGATTGAACCAAGCCAACCTAAACCTCCTATCACGATATTTGATCACCCTAGATTGATCAATTATCATAACTTAGGTCAAACAAAGTCAACTCTCATAACCTATATGAACCCAAACTAGTTAGATTGCAACCTAAGCTAAATCCCTTGAAAATAATGATTCATACCAACTCAAAATCAATATTTGAACATGACTTGACCTTCAATTGAGCCAAACTAAACTCAGTTGGCCCTCTTGACCTAAGTTGACCCAAATTGACCTAAAAGACCAAATTGGGTCAAATCAAAATATAAACCAAATTGATTGCAATCAATAGCTCAAGTTCATTTAAAATTGATTGTTGAACTTGACCGAAGCCATGATTGGACCCAATTGACCCAATTGACCCACTTGCCCAAATTGAGCTAAAGGGTCAAATTGGCCTAAATCCAGATCAAATCCAAATTAATTGAAACCAAAGCCTACAATCATCTTCAATTAGTCAACCAAACCCAAACCAACACCCAACCGAAGCCAATTGGCCAATTTGATCAAATTGGTCAACTTAACCCATTTTTTCCAATTGAACTCAAATGAGTCAAAATCATATCTAAGCCAAATCAAACCAAATCAATGACACCAACACATCCCAAATAATAATATAAACTTGACCCAACCCTTGGTTTGACCCAATTTTACCAATTGGTCAACTTGACCCAACTTAACCTAATTTTACCTTTTTTAGTCAAATTGAGCTAAATCAAACCAAATGAACTCCAAATCACTTGAAATTTGGGCTAGCTCACTTTTGACTCATTTCAAATCTGTCCAAATCAAATATAATGCTAAATGATCATTCTACCCTTGGGTCAAGGGTATCACATGAGGCAAATCACCCATATAAGTGGTCATTTTCACTCATTGGCCACTTAACACTCTACCATTGGTTCACATAGGCACCTAGGACATTACCCAAATTGACCCAAGGGGTGGTTAGGTTGGCCATGACCCATGGGAGGTGAAATCACCTCACCCTTCTCATTAGTGCACTTGAAACCCATAGGACACCTACTATCCCTCCTTGGTAGCCACCCACACACCTTCACCCACTCAAACTGAGCCACCTCATCCACTCCCTGCCACCCATGACCCTCTGAGGTGGTCGGACGACCACTAGGAGCCAAATCTAGTTAGACCATTCGATCAAAGGAAGGAGGGGGTATACCCCCCTCCATGCCAATTCATTCCAAACAGAGCACTTGAGCATAGAGAGACCCTAACACCCCAAGAAGACCATCCAGTTTCCAAGCATCTAGAGCTCCCCATTGCCGATTTTACTTAAACCAAAATAGGGCATCCCTCCTTCAATCCCAACTTGCTCAAACCTCCATAAAAATCAAATAAACTTTGCACACACCATCCCCACACTCCGTCAAGCAAGAACAAATTGCCTCCCAAGCCTCTGACCATCGGACGTGGGACTTCGATCAACGTCGACCTCCCAAGCTTCGGGTGTTGGTATTTCGAAAACTATATTAATTCAAGGCTCGTGTTTATTAGAGCTTCATCTCCACTAGAAAAAGCTTCCTCAATCAGATTTTCCATTAGTCTTGAGCTTTGGTGAGGTAAGCCATTAAAACTGAGCTTTGGATGAAAATGAGTTAAAGCTTTTGAAGAAAATGTTCATCCCATGTGATCTTAACCATTGGATCCGTTTAATCGATGTCGTGAAGGTGTGGGATCCTTTGAGTTGATCGGCTGTAAGCTCATCATGCGAGCAATGGCACGGACTCGTTCTCCCTCGCCATGATGATGATCACTATCCGTCAAATGGATCAAAATGGATGGTGATTAGATCCGATAGATCGATCTAATTTAATCCTATCAAGCCGCGAGATTACTCGTAGCCATTTGATTTTAGATCAGATGACAGATAAGAAATTGCATCTACTACTACCACGTAGGCGCTGAGTCGGATAAGTTTTAAGTAGCTAATCCTCTAAGACCATATGGAAAGTTAATGGGATGAAGCTTTAATTAGGCTTAATTAATTATTTTTAATGGCTGAAGCTTCCAAAATTCATAATAAATCATAGAAAAATTATAAAAATGTAAATAATTATTCATTTTAAAGATATTTCAAAGGAAAATTAATTTAAAATAATTCTAATTAATTTTGAGCAGTAATTAAAGTTAAATTAAAAAATTAATTAGCTTAATTACTTCTTAATTACTTGAGCAATTAATTCCAAAATTTATGAGTAATAGGATGATCTCTACCTCCTATAATTTTCTTGGGATTTATTGTTTACTTAATTAGAGGAATTGACTAATTAATCCTTAATTAGTCTCTTAATCTAATTAATGGTTAATTAATCCTATGAATAATAATAAATTGATTAAGTTCATTAATCACTATCCAAAGTGAATGGACCAATGGAATGAGATTAAGAACTCTTCCTTAGCCTCTTTCCCTAAGTTCATTACATTAATTAAAATCAAATTAATTAAGGCTTAACTAAATAATTAAATCACTTAATTAATTAAATTGAAATCATGATCATATTAAACCTCAATTAATCATTTCTTAGGTAGACCTTTAGGTGTTTAATAACCTAATGCTATTTAAGAAAAATTATGGTTAACCCACATGTGTGGGAAACCATGAAAGTACCTAATGAAGTTCTTTAGCTTAATTAACCATTAATTATGAGCCAATTGCATCAGGCCCCTATTATTTCTTAGGATCATTACTGATTTAATTTCCTATTCATGTGCATATCATATTGACTCATAATTATTTGGATAATTATGTTAAGGTAACATAGGAAAGGGTTAATTAATATATTTAATGCAAACTAAAACTTAATTAACTCATAAAATCAACTTAATTATATTTCATTAAAACAAATTAATTAATAAATATGAGAATGAGTTAGGATCAACAAACCTTTTCTCATATCTTTAAATAAAATTAAAATATGAAATTAAAGATAATGTTAAGAATGCTTTGGTTTATTTTAAATGACCTTATTTAATATGATCATCCTTAGAAATTAATTTGATTGAATGAAATCATGTGTTTATGTTTATTTATTCTTTCCCAATCAGGCTATATGTTGCATGTCATTCAAAATCATACATTCATCTTTTCCAAATTAATCAAATAAAGTGATTTTCTTTTATGTAAGCTTGCATGTGTTGGACCAATTATTATATGTGTCTATTATTACTAAAAAAATTAAATTATTTTTTCAAAGTTTATTAGAGTGATAATAGTTATGATATGCTTATATCTTGGGTATGAGAAGTAAAGCTTTTTTTTCCTTAATTCATATGCAATTTTACGTGTATTTGAATGTTAATGAGTATATAGTTTGGACATCCTGAGAATATGAGGCTTTAGCTAGCCCCAAGGAGGTCATTTGATTACCTAACTTCCCTAGTTAACAATGACACATACTTATTTGATTTTATTTACATGTATTTCTACATTAGAATTTGAATGAAACTTTGTTTTACATACATAAATGTTATAATCAAATAAAAATATAATTTTTGCATAATTTTCTTCCTCTTATTCACATATACATTCATGTGTAGTGAGATAACAAAGTATATAATCTATACATCTCAGAAATACGAGATTTTAGCTAGCCCTAAGGAGGTCATTTGATTACCTCACTTTCTCAGTTAATAAAGGCATGTACTTGCTCATTTCTCTTTACATGTGTATGTATGTCTGGCTAAAGAATGAAAATCCATCTTTTCTACTAAAATGCATGCATTCATAATTGATTAAGTGTTTGGATTAATTAGTCGTATGATTCAAAGCTTTCTTTCCTATATTCATGTATACAAATTTATATATGTTTGAATGCAAATGGGTATATAGTTTGGACATTCCAGGAATATGAGGCTTTAGCTAGCCCCAAGGAGGTCATTTGTTTACCTCACTTCCCTAGTTAACAATGACACACACCTATTTAATTTCATCCATATGCATTTTTGTATAAGAATTTGGATAGAGCTTTAAATTAATATGATTAAATAATTCAATTGAATGAACAAACATGCATATACATTCATCATATAAGTGTATTAAAATATATTGCATGTATAGAAATGCTTAAGATTGAACATATGTGTGTTATATGTGATGGAAAGGAATGATTTGATATATGTAGTGTGATGTAATTTAATTAAATTAATCTTAAGATGCCTTATATATTGAATGAAGTTATTTAAATCAAACCTAAACTTGGGATTAATTTAAAATGTATAATAATAAATTCACTAAAGAGAACTAAATCAAATTAATATACTTTAGAAAGTGGCTTAAGGTAGGGATGATATGGAATGATCCTCTTTCTTCTCTTTATAACACTTAGTTGTCATATGAAATAAAATAAAAATACAAAGTAAAATTCTTAAATCAATTAAATAACTTCAAATGACACCCACCATCATGTTAACTTGAATAATTTTACAAACATAAAAAAATATAACTCTAATGCTTAGTTAAAGACCTACCACACAAGACCTTAACACATACATTAGAATTAAGTCACCACTGCTAGCTTTATGTTAGGGTAATGTATGATGTGATGTATATTTTATTCTATGATGTATTTTTTTGGACTGGATGTTATGGTGTATGCTTCGTAGACTGGATGTTAGGCTGTTCCTAGACTAACCATATTTTTGCAGGGGGTTATGCTTAAGTGATGCTTAAAAATAAATATAAATACTATCTTTGCAGGTTGCTTAAATCTCTAAGCATAATCTAAGTTAGGATAGGCGGGCTTGATTATTCATGTGCGGTGCTAAGTCCAACTCATATATATATATATATATATATATATATATATATATATATATATATATGTTTTAGATTACATGTGTGTTTAGCTAACTTCTATTTTGCAGGTGTAGTTAGATTTACTTTTTCTATTTTCAATATAATTTTGCAATAAGAATTAGGATTAGTGCTATAAGGGATTAAGATGAGTAGTGGCCAGAAGGCTTTATCCTGGGGTGCCCTATGATGCCTGTGAAGCAGACACATCCAAATCAAAGAAAGAAGAGTCAAATCAAAGAAATAGAAGAATGAAGAATGAAGACTCTCATAAAATTTAATAAAATGGTAATTATTCTTTCATATACTAGGTTGTATAAGGGTAGAGCTTGGCTACCCATCTTTTCTTTCTTTTTCGGGTTGTATGGAAGTACCCGACCGCATTGGCCTTTTATTCTTTTATGCTATTTTATAAAATTGATTGCTGCTATGTTTAAATTATACATTAGAAATGATATGCTTTTCATATTTTCTTATGTTTGATGCCTTAATGTGGGGTCTGGATACGATTAGGCTCTTAGGATAAAATAAATTTTATACCCAACTAATCACTCATAACTAAATTTTCTATAACTCATAACCTTAACATAAAGCCTAGGTCTTAAATCAAGATAATTAAAAGATTTAGCAACTTCTTAGTTGTATGGTTGTATGCCTCACATCATACATCATGTTGAATCACTCTTGCAAAATTAGGGCCTGCATCCTTACATGTATAGAGATCGCACTGTGAGAGAGCAACCCTACTAACAAAGCTTCACCTTCTTCTCTTTTAATTTGGCTAATAATCTACTTCATCATGCATTTTGACATATAAAATCCTGAAGCCTTTGTCTAAATGATGTGTCAAAGTAAAAGAAATAAAATTTAAAAAGATTTTATATTTGTAGATTAAGTCATACTCTAGTCTCTTAGAGAGTGAGTTTAAGGATTTTAGTCTCTTTACTAAATAAATAACAGCCCAACTATCTTATAATTTTATGTAATCGGACCACATGGATTAAATCATATGAGGAGTTAGCTGGTGGCCACTCTAGATGGTTGTAAGCCTAGCAGTCGACTAATTTATTCTCTCTTATGGAGTTAAACTCTTATGTCCACATGTCACTTAGATTTAGATCTCGCTTTAGCTCATACTAAAGCTCTCTAGATTTAAGATTCATTGTAGTTGTTTTCTTCGAGCTACAAGCATAAATCCTCACCTTTTATGCATTTTCATAATTTTATATTGTTAGATTATAAGCCCTAGTAATCTAATAAAGTTTAACTCAAACATATAATTCTCTTCAATTTTAAAATATATAATGCCCAATCATATGATATATTGGAATGTTCACTAAGCTTCCTAGTACCATGAGCATTCCTTACTCATCTCCTTTAGCTTCCAAAATATGTCTCTCCATTTGATCTTTCCAAATTGATTTTCTAAACATAACCAATCCTTTGATAATCTAACTTTGAAATATTTGGAGATGATAACTGTCTACTTTAATCGAGAGTACTTTGAGATAATTCCATTCCCTAAAATGTAATTAACTATGAAGGCTTACCTCCATAGAGAACTTTAGAACCCGGTTTAATATAAACCCTACTTTATTTATCCATGTAAACTAGGAAAAAATTCTCTATTATATTTGAAGACCCATCATACCTTAGGAGCCCTTACTAGGTGATTAGGTCCATTGAAGGGTGATGCATGTATTTTTTGAGATAGTATATCATACCTCAATGTCATACCCGATCACTTCAATAAGTACCCCTACAATCTGCTTGGTGTCCCCTCCACATGTGAAAATAAACACCACATAAATTTTGAGGATGTTTATAGCAAATGGTATTGAAGGTTACCTTGATGGAACCATCTCTTGTTCATCCAAACAAATGATGCTTCAAATTGGAGAGTTCTCTCATAATCAGGATTACAACTCATGGAAATTAATTGATCAAAATCTACCTGTTGCTCTGTATCCTACAATTTCTTCATCCAATTTACCTTATATTCTCAATTTACATTCATGTTGTGATATTTGGATTACTCTTGAAAGGCATCTTCAACCTACACATAGATCACAAGTCATTCAATTGAAGAATGAACTGCATAATATCTCTATGAAAAATCAATCAATGACATAATATTTGTCTTCTATTAAGGCCATAGTAGATATTATTATAGCTACTAGATCACACATTGACACTGATGATATTGTATTATACATTCTTAATGGTTTATCTTCACAATATCATGCATTCAAAACTATAATTCATAGCACACTTCAGCTTATTTGTCTAGAAGATTTGTATTCCCTTTTAAGTAGTGAAGAAATTAATATAAGTAATGAACAAATCAAGGACAGTTTAGCTAATAGTCTGTCTCTTGCTCTTATCTCCAACAGAGGTATACAC
The DNA here is from genome assembly GCA_021442155.1 of Cymbidium sinense. Taxonomy (NCBI): domain Eukaryota; kingdom Viridiplantae; phylum Streptophyta; class Magnoliopsida; order Asparagales; family Orchidaceae; genus Cymbidium; species Cymbidium sinense. The sequence goes on along the minus strand of CM038222.1, from coordinate 126,189,761 downwards.
AGTTATAAAGGAGGTAATCTATATACTTAGAGAGGAGGTACAACAATAATTACCATGAACAACAAACTCCAAATCGTTCTACTGCCTTTCTTATAAAATTTCAATCATCTAACACTAATGATTAGTATTTAGACAGTGGGGCTACCTCACATATGACAACTAAACTTGATCAACTTCATCATTCTGAGCCATATAAAAGAACTAATGATGTTATAGTAGGCAATGGTGCCTCTCTTCTTATAACCAATACAGGTCAAGGGATTCTACCTACCCCAAATGCAAACTGTAAGCTTATACTCAAACGTCTTTTACATGTTCCCTTTATGGCTCACAACCTTTTATCCATACATAAACTTATTCTTGATAATAGTTGTGTTATTTCTTTTGACAAACATGGCTATATCATCAAGGATCCTTCGACCAATCAAGTTCTTTTAAAGGGCACTAGTTGCAATGGTCTCTATTTCAATTTCATCACCTGAAATAGTTTTGTCTTCTAGCATCTCCAATGCTTTTCTTTAGCATAACTGGCTTGGTCATCCACAAGCAACCATCCTTTCAGCTACTACTCAACAAAATAGTTCTATATGTATTTAATCCCATAGTATTTTTTATTCAACTTATAAAATGACAAAAAACCATAAATTACTCTTTTCAAAACATATTGAATATAGTTGTAATCCTTTTGAATTAGTTCATACTGATGTTTGGGGTCCTTCCTTAGTTTTATCCATAGATGGTTTTCGATATTATGTTTTGTTTATTGATGATTTCTCTCATTATTCTTTGGGTTTTCCCATGAAATCTAAATCTGAAACATCTCAACATCTTATAAATTTTATTCATATGATTGAGACACACTTTAATGCCATGCTTAAAATTCTTTGATCAGATGGCGGTGTATATAAAATTGCACATCTTCATAATTTTCTTACAAAACATGATATTCTCTATCAATATAGTTCTCCATATACTCCTAAACAAAATGGCATTCTTGAACACAAACATCACCATCTCATCGAAACCACCCGCTCTCTTTTATAACAAGCACAACTCTCCACCACATTCTGGCTTACTGCCTTATATGTCCACATATGTTATCAACCACTTACCTTCTCCCACTACCTTAATGAAATCTCCATTTGAACTTTTGTTCAACAAACCACCTCTCTATAGTCATCTTAAAGTTTTTATCTATCTTTGTTTTCAATGGCTTAAACCTCATTCATTTAATAAATTTTCTATAAGGTCTCTTCCATGTATCTTCATTGGATATTCTACTCATTACAAAGCCTATCTTTGTTTTAACCTGGACACATAAAAAATATTTGTCTCTCAGCATGTTATTTTTGGTGAAATAACTTTTCTAGTTGGCAATTTCTTCTCTCTCTCTCCTCTCCTCCATCACTTCCTCCAGTACTACTACTTTCAAAATTCCTCTTCTACTAGTCCTTCTCCCACTACTTCCAAAATCACTATAGCTTCCCCAGTAGCTCCCCTAAGATTTCTCCTTCTTTTACAATACATTCTTCTAATTCAACTGTTGTTCCTATTATTACCTTTCCTATTCCTATTCATCTTCCTCCAATCTCTGATCATCTCATGATCACTCATTTTAAGATAGGCAAATCGAAACCAAAATATATATTAATCTGCACACACGATAATCTTTTCAGTCCACCCCTACCATATATCTTCATGCTAGTAAATCTCCAAAATGGCGGCAAGCGATGTCTCAAGAATTCTTTGCTTTATAACAACAAGGAACTTGGTCCTTAATAGCTCCACCTACAAACACTTCTATTCTCGGTTGCTGATGGGTTTATAATACCAAATTTAATATAGATGGAACTATCAATAAGTACAAGGCACGACTAATTGTTCAAGGATTTAATCAACAATTTGGCTTGAATTATTCAAAAACTTTCAGTCTAGTGGCTAAAATGCTTACAATTCGTGTTTTATTAACTATTGCAGCTAATCATGATTGGCTAGTTCTTCAATTAGATGTTGCCAAAGCTTTTCTACATGGATCATTAAATACCATTGTCTTTATGCAACAACCATAAGGTTTTCATGATAGCCAACATCTGCATTATGTTTGCAAACTACATAAAGCTATTTATGAACTCAAATAAGCTCCTTGGAGATGGTACCTTACTTTTACTGCAAACTTACTTCATCAAACACACACACACACACACACACAGATATATATATTAGAGTCATATATGTTGATGATATTGTTGTCACAAGGAAGGATTCTTCTACTCTCAAAAATCTCACTGATGATCTTCATTGATATTTCAATATGAAGAATCTGGGACCTATCTCATATTTCATAAAATGGAGGATGGATACTTTCTTAGTCAAGCCAAATATGCAGTTGATTTACTTCATAAATTAGGCATGACTTCCTGCAAGCCCGTTAACTCTCCAATGCCATCCAAATATTCTTTAGCTTCTGTTACATCTATATCTTTTCATGATCCAACTTATTATCATCAACTCATTGGAAGTTTGTGATACTTGACAATTACTATATCGGACATTGCTTTTATAGTCAACTATCTTTGTCAATATATGCACCATCCTCTTGAACATCATTTTAAACTATTAAAATTGCTATTATATTACATTCAAAGCTCTCTTACCTTTGGGCTTCCTATAAATAAATGAGACTTCTCACTGTACTCTTATTCAGACTCAGATTAGGATGCTAATCCACGCACTCGAAGATCTATAATAGGCCACTATACTTTTCTTTGTTCAACATTAATATCTTTGACTGTTAAAAAGTAGTCTACAGTGGCAAAGTCTTCTACTAAGGTAGAAAACCATGCTTTAATTGCTACAACCACTAACATTCTCTGGCTTCATCATTTGTTAACTGACTTCACTATTTTCATTTATTCTCCAACTCCGCTTCACTGTGACAACACTTCAGCAATGGCAATTGCTAACAATCCAATCTTCCATGCTCGCACTAAGCATATTGAAATCAATTATCACTTCATATGAGAACAAATTCAATGAAAAGAAATACAAGTCCTTCATATTAGCTCCTCTAATCAACCAGACAATATTCTTACCAAACCACTCACCATTACTCGTTTCCAAGAACTAAGGAGCAAATTGACCGTCCAACCACTAGATGCTCAATTTGAAGGGCTCTGATAAGATAAGTCATTATATAAGTTTATTTTGATAAGCATAATACCTTACCTCCACTTGCATGCACTGCTTTGCTCAACCGTTGACCCTCCATCATTGGTTAAATTCCACAGTTCAGTTGTAACAAACTCTGGCATATGCTGCTATATATACATTCACTGTTGTAGTTTGGACATATACATTTTTTCTAAAATGAATTTACTTTTGTCTTCTCTGTTGGTTCTTTGGGACCCTTCAATGTTTATCTTTGCATTTTAGTAGATTTCAATTTAACTGTTGTGGTGTTTATTTCTCAAACATGGGAATTTAAAAAATAAAACATGTGTATATTATTAGGATAGCACGTAGATCTATAAATGTACTCATTAGGATGATTGGGTGCGGCATTAAGGAATGATGTACTATCTTGAGAGATAGAAGCCACCATCCTGCAATGGACCTGATCACCTAATAAAGACTCCAAAGAATAATGGGTCTTCAAATGTACCAGAGATCTTTCCCCTACTTCATATGAAAAAGTAAAGTAGGGTTTATTTTAAACTGGGTTTGTTAAGTTCCCTATAGAGGTAAGCCCCCATAGTTAATTAAATCCTAAGGAATGATAATCCTCAGGAATACTCTCGAATAAGGTAAATGATCGTTATCTCCAAAGATTTCAAAGATAGGACTATCAATAGATTGGTTATTTTTGAAAAATCAAGTGGGATTGATCAAAAGGAAAGAGTTATTATTGAAATCAAAAGGAGATAAGTAGGGAATGCTCATGATAGTAGGAAACCCAGTAAGCATCCCAAACTATCCTATGGTTGGGCTTTATATTTTTAAAATTTGAGGAGAATTTAATGTTTAAGTAGAATTTTTATTAGAAATCTAGGGCTTATAATTCTATAACACGAGATCAGGGAAATGCCTAAGAGGCGAGGATTTATGCTTGTAGCCCGTAAAGGAAAACAACAACCTAAGATCCTAAATCTAGGGAGCTTTGGCGAGGGCCAAAGCATGACCTAAATCTAAGGAGAAAATGGGTATAAAGTTTATCTCCATATGAGAGGATAAACCACCCGACTGCCAGACTTATAACCTCATGGGGATGGTTACCAACTAACTCCTCCTATGATTTTAAATAATATAGGCAAGTCTTATGCTTTGCAAGATACCCAAACTGACTTATGACTTGGATCGAAAGCTTGCGGCTGTTGTTTATTTAGAAAGAAGACTAAATCCTTAAACTCACTCCTTAAGAGACTAGATCATGAAGGGCATGAACTCATGACTTAGTCTAATGCAAATTTTGTGAAGTTTTATTTTAATTTTTGGATATTTTTATTTGACACAGGCTATGGGATTCATATGCTTAATGCATGAGAAATTGGTTATGGGCTAAAATAAAAAGATGGATGTGTATTTCCTCCATGGCTCTTAAAGGTCAAGCCATTTTCTCTGGCAAAGGTGGAAGCCCTCCATAAGAAAGAGTGAGACAACATATTTTTATGCGTGATGTGAGATATACAATATCTATCTAAAGGGTTGTTAAATCTTTTATTATCTTAATTTATGTCCTAGGCTTTAGGTGAGGTTATGAGTTGTCAAATTTTAATTTTGAGTTGATTAGTTGGATAAAAATTATATTTTTTTCCTAAGAACCTAATTGCATCCAAGCCATTCATCAAATAATGAAGAAACTAGAAAGATCATGCCATCCTAATTGCGCAATCATAAATAAAACATCAATTAATTTATAAAATTAACGCAAAAGAATAAGAGGCTGATGTGGTCAGGCTCCACCATAGAATCTCGAAAAGAAATGGGGGGGGGTCTTCATTCTTTATTCTTCATTTCTTCATTTCTTTCTTTCTTTATTTCTTTCTTCCTTCACTCCTTTCTTCCTTTTGATTTGTCTTGAGATGTAGTTTTCTCTAAGGCTTTACATGGTACATAAAACATGGCCTTATGACCAATGTTCACTATAATTCCCCTATAACATTCATTCTAAATTTCAGTTGCAAAATTTACATCAAAATGAGAAAGATAAATCTAACTAGACCTGCAAAATAGATATTATCTAAACATATCGCACAACCCAAGCAATTATATGAATAATTTGGACTTAGCATCCCACACATGGGTAACCAAGTCCAGTTGTCCTAGGTTGGGTCATCCTTAGGGGTATAAGCATCTCGCATAGTAAAAGTATTTATATTTTTATTACAGCACCTTTTAAGCACAATCCCCTACAGAAGACATGATTAAACTATGATCATCCTATCATTCGGTATACACACATGCACCATAACATCTAGTCTAAAAATATTACATCATAAAATAAAATCAAGCATCAAACCATGCACTGCCCTAACATCAAGCTAGAAATAGTGACTTAGCCTAATGTGTGTGTGCCATTTAAGGCTTGTATGTCATGTCTTAGATAGGCTTTAAGGTTGGAATTTTCTAGGTATGAAGGATTCAACTTAGAGGGTAGTTTTATTTTATGTGAGTTGGTTGATTTGTTAATTTTATTTGATGATTTGATTTGGTTTAAATAAACCTACATTTAGTTACTAAATATTGTAAAGAGAAGAAAAGAGAAGAGAACTTCTCTTTAAACCCTACCTTAAGTAATTTCTAAGGTAGATTCATTAATGATTTTTCTGTAGTGAATATTTTATTGTGTTTTGATTAACCCTAAGTTTAGATTTGCTCTAAATAATCCTATTCAATAAGAAAGACATCTTAGGATTAATTAAGGTGAATTACTATCACATAACACACAACTATTTATTTCTTTCCATCATGTATTTTTTCATATGAATGATCCTAAGCATACCTATACATGCAATGCAATTTTTAGCACACTTTGATGATGAATTCTAAGCGATATGATTTGAAAATTTGAATATCTCATGAATGCATGATTTTATTATGTAGAAATAGGGATTCTTTTTTCCATTAACATAATGCACATTCACATGTATAAAAGACATAAGTGAGCATGACACCATTGTTTTCTACACTAGGGGCGTAAGGTACAAGACCAACTTCAAGCTACTTAAAGCCTCGCAACCCCGAGATGTCTAAACTAATATACCACTTTTCTTAAATACATGTGAATGTACAAAAAGAAATAAATGGATGAAGAATCCTACAAAAGAGTTTATGTTTAATTTAGTTGTAGAATTTACATGTGTAATGTGAGGATCTTTCTTAAGTCATAACATAGGATTTGCATAGGAGTAGATGTAAGCAACTGTTATTTTCTTTTCAAATGAACTATACACTTTATAAATCCTATTCAAATCTATGTTAAGAGAAGAGAAGAAAATAACATAAAAGACATGTTATGCTATAATCACATACAAGCTTAGAAGTACCTATAAGTAGCATTACCTCATTCATAGTCTTTAATTTATAGATTTTGAAAATAATTTTTGATTTAATAATGATAATAACCACTCATATTTCTAACTTTAGCCAACACATACAATTTGACATAAAGGGAAACATTTTATTTAATTATTTTTTAAAAGAGATGAATGCATGACTTCACATGAAAAATAACATTTAGCATGCTTGGAAAGAAACAAAGTGATGTAAGCATATGACTTCATTCACCCTAATTAATTAGTAAAGATAATCCTATAAAATAAGATTATGTAAAGTGAATCAAAATTCTTTAAGGAGATTTTTATTTTTGAATTTGATTTGACTTAGGGAATGTGAAAAGAGTTTGCTGGTCATAACCCATTTCTCCCATGTGTGAATTAGTTTTAGTTTAATTTTAGAACAATTAGATTGATTTTATATTTTATTTAGGTTAAGGTGTGAATTAAATCCATTAATTACCCCTTAGCTACATCACTTTAACATAATTAAACAAATAATTATGAGCCAATATATAATATGCAATCACATGGAATTTAAATCAGCAATGCACCTAAGAAATAAAGGGACCTTATGCAATTGGTTCATAATTATTAATTAATTAAGCTAAAGGGTTTTAATTAAGTACTTTCATAATCATCTTACACATGTGGTTTGATTATAATTTTCTTTGAAGCTTCTTAGGTTATTAAACACCTAGAAATCTATCCAAGATTAAGATGATTAACTCTTGATTAAATTTTGAAAATTTTATTAGACTAATTAAGTAGATCATTAGTGAATTAATCCTTAATTATATTTGGATTAAGGAAGAAATAAGGTTTAGGGAATAACTTAGCAAAAATATCCCAAACCCATTCCATAAACCTTCTCTTTACTTAAACAATGTTTAATTATCTCAATTAAGAGATTAAATCACTGTCCATATATTTAATTACTCTTAATTATATTAAGGGGGTGATTAGGAGTTCATTAATTTATTTCTTCGATTAACTCATTAATAAATTCCAAAAAAAATTTAGGGAGACAGAACTCATCCCAATAAACATGTCTAAGAAATTTAGAATTGATTAATTAAATAATTACGGTGTAATTAAAGTTCTCAAGTTTTAAATTAAATCTTAATTAAGGAAAATTCATCTTTTAAAATCAATTAGAAATAATTTTATTGGATTCCCCTCTGAAATACCTCTAAAATGAGCCTGCATTTATATTTTTTTGGATTTTTCTACATTTAAGTATGATTTTATGAAGTTTTTGTGATTAATGGATAATTAAAATAGCCTAATTAATTAACGAATCTCGTTGGTGCCACATGGACCGCCGCGCTTTCCACGTGGTAGGATGGGATTGGTTATTTAAGTTGTCACATCACGTGCCACATTAGTTGGCGACGCAACGTGCTTTCCCCTGGGCCGTCTGATCAAGGATCGAATAACCAGGATTAATCTTGTGGTTCTAAAGGATTTAAATAGAGATCTAAGCATGATTTAATCAGGTACATCCCTCTAAAACACGTGGGATGGATGACCTATGATTTGTCTCCTCCCGAGCATCGAGAGACTGATGTCGTCCGTCGATCATCACTCGATCTAAACTCACCCGAGCTCAAATGGAGTTCAAACTCACCCCACACATTTGGAGGAGCACAAGAAAGAGATCCAACGGCTAAGATCTAATGGGATTACAATTTCCTTCACAAAGGACTAGTCGAAAGATTCTATGCCTATGGTTTTGAACAATACCTCGCGCGGAGGCTATCACCGATGCTTCGAATGGAGAAGGTAGCTTTGTCTAGTAGAGACGAAGCCCTATTGAAGGTATTAAGCTTTGATTTGAAGTGGAAGTCTTGGTTGACCAAGCTCCCATTTAATGGCTTTCGGCTTTAATCGAAGTCCCCCATCCTGTGGCTTAGTGACTTGGAAACACCATGAGTGAGCTCGACTAGGTGCCTTGATGGTGCTTGTAAGAGTAATTTGGATTTGATGGAGAATTGAATGAATGAAAATTGCTTAGGCCTCCCCTGTTTTAGCTTTGAAGAAAATTAAGAAGGAGAAAATGAGGGGATCTTGGGAATGCTTGTCAAGGCTTGGAGAAGCTTGCCTTTGATTCCTAGGGCTCAATCAAATTCAGTGTGTGTTGTTTGAGTTGGAATAAGGGAGAGTATATCTCCCACTCCTTGGATCAGATGGACAAGACTAGCTTTATCATTTTAGCATAATTGCTCTAATTTATTGATATGTTTAGGTGGTTGGGCACTCCATGTGATTTGCTTTAGGTAGTGGAGGGAAGGAGAGGGAATGCCATGTCCTAGGTGAGTGTATGAGGTGATCCAAGTGGACAATTCCCATTGGAGGGCTCAGTTTGGCTTTGGGTTGGGTCATGGCTGGCCCAAACCGATTGGGTCATGTTCGCCACCCTCCTTGGTGTCCAAATGGACCACTAGGAAGATGCCAAGTGGCCTTGAAAAAGAATATGACCAAATTCCAAGTAAATTTGGTCATAGGATACCCTTTGACCTAGGGGTAAATGGTCATTTTGATTTGATTTTGATTTGGGCAGATGTGAGATGATTCAAAAATGAGTTGGGCCAAATTTCAAGCGATTTGACGTTCATTTGTTTTGAATTGGTTCAATTTAACCCATTTAGGCCAAGTTGGGTCAATTTAAGTTAGGTTGACCAATTGGTCAAATTGAGTCAAAACATGGGTTAGGTCAAGTTTAAATGATCATTTGGAGCCTATGGATATCATTGGTTTTGTTCAATTTGATTTATATTTGGTTTTTGGTTCATTTAGGTTCATTTAGGTCAAATGGGTCAAGTTGACCATTTTGACCCATTTAACCCAATTGGATTAGGTCATGGGTTGGTTTAGGCATGGCTGATCATTTGAAATGTATTTCAAGCTTTGATTTCAATCAATTTTAGTTTGGTTTGGTTTCAAATTGATTTGACCTTTTAGATAAAGTTGGGTTCATGGTCAATTCGGCTAGGTTGGGTCTAGTTGGCCAATTGAAGCTTTGGTCAAGTTCAATAAGTGATTTAGAAAGAATTTGACCCATTAGTTGCAATCAATTTGGCTTAGATCAAGATTTGACCCATTTTGACCTTTTAGGTTAATTTGGGTTAACTTGGGTCAAGTGGCCAATTAGGCTTGGTTTAGCTCAATTGATGGCTTGGTCAAGTTTAATCAATGATTATGGATTGGTTTAGATCAATGCTTTTAATCAATTTGGCCTATGATGAATTTTGGCTAGTTTAGGTTTTATTGGGCTAAGTGTTGACTTAGTAAAAGGCTAGGTTTGACTTGGTCTGACCCAATTTGAGTGATTGATCATCCTAGGATGATTGTTGATCACAATGTGAGGATTAGATGGGCTTAGTTCAATCCAATTTGGGTTGGATTAGAATTTAGCTCAAAAAAGTCCTTTAGATCAGTTTGGGTCAAGTGAGATTAAGTTGGTCAATTAGCTTGATCAAGGCTTGATTCAAGTTTGGTTGAACTTACATATGCACTTATGTTTGAAATATAAATCCAATTGTAAGTAATTTGGAGTCAAATGGGTCTTGATTCATTTGACAATTTCAAGTCAAAAGGGTGAACATGAGTTTGACTTAGGTAAGTTTGATTTTGGTTTGATGATTGTAGTTTATATTAATTTTTTTGTACGTGATTGATGGAATGATTGTTTGAAGAGAAAATCCAAAGGTTTGGATTGATTTGAGGATGATTTGGCTAAGTTCAAGAATTTGACTTGAAAGAGCATAAGTTGGATTTTGGTTAGATTTGGACTTGAGTTTTGAGTTTATTTTTGGTTATTTGAATTTATATTTCATTTATATTTGTGAATATAAATGAGAATATAAATGGGTTATGAAAAAAATCTTTTGAGTTTGGAGTGATTTGGATTTGATTTGAGCTAAGTCCATAAGATGAAATCAAAATGGCCTAAAAAAGTTTTGGATTTGATTTTAGATTTGAGAGAATCAATTAAGTTAAAATTGATTTGAATTTAAAGTTGATCTGAATTTGAAGTTTGATTTGAAAGAAGGAAGTAAGGATTTGGTTCAAGCTATAAAGGCAAGTTTTCCTAATACCCTGTGACCTCATTTTTAGTATGATCTCTCAACCTCTCCATCTTAGACATAGGGTTCCTATTAGACACTAAGAGTTTTCTTAGTCTTAAGAAACTTTTAGTGATTAGGAGAATTCTTACCCTAACTCTGGAGACTTAGATGGTTTAGCCATAGAAATAGGTTGTGCCCTAGGGGTGTTAAGAAAATCTGCCTACCCTATAGCTTGTGCCAAATCCTCACTCTCTTCTTTCAAGTCAAGCTCCAAATTCAAATCAACCTTGAACTTAAATCAACTTCAATTCCAAAACAAACCTCAAATCAATTCCAATGAATTTTCTCAAATCATGAATAAATTTCAAATGATTGAAACCCATGAATGAATTCCAAGTTCAAAAATCGTTTCTTAGTCCCTTTGATTCCATCTTATGGACTTTGCTCAAATCAAATTCAAATCACCTCAAACTTAAGAAATTATCTCATAACCCATTTATATTCTCATTTATGTTCACAAATATAAATGAAATATAAATTCAAATAACCAAAACTAAATCCAAAACTCAATTCCAAGTTCAAAAATGTTTCCTAAGTCCCTTTGATTCCATCTTATAGACTTAGCTCAAATCAAATCTAAATCAACTCAAATTCAAGAAATTTTCTCATAACCCATTTATATTCTCATTTATATTCACAAATATAAATAAAATATAAAATCAAATAATCAAAACTAAATTTAACCAAAATTCAACCTAAGCCTTTCGAGTCAAATTTTTGAACCTAGCCAAATCAAACTCAAATCAAGCCAAACCTTTGATTTTTCTTCATGATTCAATCAATCCTTCAATCATGAATCCAAATATTAACATAAAATTCAATCATAAAACCAAAACTAAATTTAAAAATCAAACTTAAGTCAAACTCATGATTACCCTTTGAACTTGAAATTGTCAAATGAATCAAAACCCATTTAATTTCAAATTACTTGCAAATGGATTTATATTTCAATTATAAGTCCATATGAGAGTTCAATCAAACTTGATTCAAGTCTTGATCAAGCCAATTGACCCACTTAGGCTCACTTGCCCCAAAGTGACCTGACCTAAGTACCCCTTATGAGCCAAATTCTAATCCTACCCAAATTGGATTGAACTAAGCCCACCTATGCCTCACATTATGAGCAACAATCATTATGAGATGATCAATCACTCAATTTGGGCCAAACCAAGTCAAATCTAAGGGTTGACCAAGTCAACACTTAGCCAAAATAAAACCTAAATTAGAGAAAATCTACCATAGGCCAAATTGATCGAACCATTGATCAAAACTAATTCATGATCAATGTTTGAACTTGACCAAGTCATCATTTGAGCCTAACCTAGGCCAATTGACCACTTGACCCAAGTTGACCCAAGTTGACCTAAAAAGTCAAAATATGTCAAATCTTGATCTAAGCCAAATTGATTGCAACCAATGGGTCAAATTCTTTCTAAACCACTTATTGAACTTGACATAAGCCTCAATTGGCCAACTAGACCCAACCTATAGCCCAATTGACCATGAACCCAACTTGGCCTAAAAGGTCAAATTGAGCCAAAATCAAACCAAACCAAAATTTATTGAAACCAAAGCTTGCAATAAATGACCAACCAAACCTAAACCAACCCATGACCTAACCCATTTAGGTTAAATGGGTCAAATTGGTCAACTTGGCCCATTTGACCTAAATGAAATCAAATGAACCAAAACCAAATATAAACCAAATTGAACTAAACCAATGATGCCAATACATTTCAAATAGTCATATGAACTTGACCCAATCTTTGGTTTGACCCAATTTAACCAATTGGTCAACTTGACCCAAGTTGACTCATTTTGACCTAAATGGGTCAACATGAGCCAAATGACATCAAATCAACTAAATTCTTTGAAATTTGGACCAACCCAATTTCAAACTATTCTAAATCTGCCTAAAGTGAATTCAAAGCCAAATGACCATTTTACCTTTAGGTTAAGGGGTAACTAGCTAATTCCACTTGAAATTTGGTCATATCCTTTCTATGGCCACTTGGCACCCTCTTAGTGAGCCAAGTGGACACTACTAAGCATGGTGCACATGACCTAATGAGTTTGGGTTAGCCAAACCCAACCCAATGGCCAAATTGACCACCCACTTGGAAATGAGCACATGGATCTCCTCCATACTCTCATTCTCCACATGTGCAACTTCTCCGCTACCTCCCTCTACCAAAGCCGAACCATGTGCCACCTCAAACATCAAAATAACCACTTTAGGAGGTCAATTTGATCAAAATGGCATCTACACTCTCGGTTGTCCAATCCTTCTAGGGGGAGATATACTCCCCCTAATTTTATTTGATTTTCACTCACTCACACTTGATTGAAGCTAAGAAACTCAGAGCAAGCATCCTTAAGCTTCTCTAGGATTCCCAAGGCTCATTTTATTTTCCATTTTTGTTTTCCTTAAGCCAAAAATAGGGGAGCTCAAGGCAAATTCTATCTCACTCAATACTTAATTTTAGCTCAATTCCTCCTTCAAGCACATTGAGGGAACCAAATTGAGCTCACCCAAGTCTTCATCCAAGTTCTCAAGGCCAGGGAGAGGGGTGTTTGATCAAGGCCGCAAGCCATTGAAGCCCACTTTGGTCCATAGGAAGACCCACTCAACCTCAAGCCCTCAAATCTTGAACAGAGCTTCATCTCCACTAGATGAAGCTACCTTGATGGTTGGGAGTGCTCGTGATAGCCTCTAGTGAGGTATGCCTTCAAACTGAGCCTAGAATAGGAAGTGTTTGGTCCTTTGTGAATGAAACTTTGACCCCATTGCAAATTGACTGTTGGATGTCTTGCTTCTTGATGATGATGGTGTGGGTTAAGTTTAAGCTCAATCCGAGCTCAATCGAGCTCATATCTAGCCCTAGGTAGTGGACGAATGCCCTCTCCCGTAGGCGAGTTTAGTGACGGATCATGGACTGTCCATCCGCTAATTTTGGATGGATGGTCATGATTAGTCCACATAGGATCCATAGATTTATCCCTTAAGAATCGCAAGCTTAATCCTGATCGTCTGATCTTTCATTGGACGGTCGAGGAGAAAGCGTGTAGCATCACCAGTTGATACAACATTGGATGTGATAACTTAAATAACCAATCCTATCACACCATGTGAAAAGTGCATGTTGTGTCAGCGGCCACGTGGCACGATGAGATTAGTTATATAATTAGCATTTTAATTAATTCTTGATGACAAAAACTTCAAAATTATATAACTAAATGTAAAAAAAATCAAAAAAAATACAAAATAAAATGCATTATGAAGATAATTCAAAGGGGAATAATCTAAAATTAAGTCTAATGGATTTTGAATAGTAATTTTTTTTGCAATTTGGGTTTTATTGGAAATGTAATTATGTTAATTACTCCCTAATTATTCCATTGATTTATTCCAAACTTCTTAGGTAAGTTTAGTGGGATGACTTCTACCTCCCTTAATTTTCTTGGAATTTATTATAGTTTAATTAGGGGAATTGCTCAATTCATCTCTAATCACTCCCTTAATCAATTAAGTGATTAATTAATCTATTAAATGATGATAAATTCATTAATTAAATTTGTTAATCACCATAGAATAGTGGATAGACTTAGGGAATGAGATTAGGTTGTCTTATCTAAATCTCTTACACTAAGGCTATTTTACTTGAATGAAAACTTAATTAATTTATAAATTATTTAATGATTTGATCATTTTATTTAATAGCTTAATTAACTAAACTCAAAATTAAAAATTAATCCAGAAACTTAATCACTTAATCAATTCCTTCTTGGGTAGATGCTTAGGAGTTCAATAACCTAAGTAAACCTAAGGAAATCATACCTAATCCATATGTGTGAGAAAGGAAATGAAAGTACTTAAATTAAACCCTTTAGCTTAATTTATTATTAATTGTGAGCCAAATGCATTAGGCTCCTTTCTTTCTTAAGTGGATTACTGATTTAAATTTCTTGTGATTTTATGTCATACATTAGCTCATAATTATTTGGTTAAATATGTTAAAGTGGTATAGGTAAGGGGTAATTAATGAACTTAATGAATACCTTAACCTAAGTAAAATATAAAGTCCACTTAAGGGTTCTAAAAATTAAACTTAAATAACATACACATGTGGGAGATGGGCTAGGACCAACAAACCTTCTCATATTTCCTAATATTCAAATCAAACTCAATACCACCTCAAACTTTCCTTAAACCAATTTTGATTCACTTTAAATAATCTTATTCCATAAGATTATCTTTAAGAAATAATTTGAGTGAATGAAATTACATGCTTGCATTACTTTATTTCTTTTCTAGTATGCTAAATGTATATCTCATATGAAAATCATGCAGTCATGCCTTTAAAAAAATTAAATTAAAATGAAATATTTCCTTTATGTCAAATTGCTTGCTTTGGCTAAAGTAAGAACATGAATAGCTATTATCACTACTAAATCCAAAACTTTTTTTTAAAACTTATAAGTCAAACATTACAAATGAAGGGTATGCTATTTACAATTTCTTATAAGCTTGAATGTGAATAGTATAAAATGTGTTACGAGATTCTCCTTTTCTTTCTTAACATAGAATTGTATAGGATTTACCTGTATAGTCCATTTGAAAAGGACATAACACTTGCTTAAATGCATTGATATACAATCCTATGTCATGACTTAGAAGAATACCATATCACATGTAAACTAAACAACGATCAAACAAACAAACATAAACCTTTGCATGATTCTATTTCCATACATTTCTTTTTTATACATGCACATGTATTTAAGAAAAGTGGTATATTAGTCTGGATATCCTGGGGTTGCGAGGTTTTAATTAGCCCTAAGTATGCCTTGTACTTTACACCCCTAGTGTTAATAATGGTGTCATACTCACTTATATTTTTTATGCTTGTAAATGTGCATATGAAAATGGATAAAAGAATCACTCTCTTTTACTTAACTAAATCATGCATACATGAAACATTCCAAACTTCCTTAAGCAACCTATCTTAGAATTCATCATTAAGGTGTGCTAAATACTTGCATTGCATGTATAGATTCAATGTATAGATATATTTATGATTCATCCATATGCATGTTACACATGTTGGAAAGAAATAAAGTGTTGTGTGTTTTGTGATAGTTACTCACTTTACTTAATCTTAAAATACCTTTCTCTTTAAATAGGTTTATTTAGAGTTTCTCTAAACTTAGGATTATTTAAAGCACATAATAAAACATTCATTAAATAAAAAGTCATTAATGAATCTACCTTAGAAGTTACTTAAGGTAGGGAGGAAAGAGAAGTTATCTTCTCTTTTTCCTCTCTTTACAACACTTAGTAATTAAGTGTAGGTTCATTCAAACCAAATCAAATCAAGAAATAAAATTTAACCAAATCAACTAAACCACTTAAATGAAACCACCCTCTAAGTTGAACCTTTCATATTTAGAAAAGTTTAATCTTAAAGTTTAGTTAAGACATACCACCCCAACCTTAAATGGCACACACAATAGGCTAAGTCACCACTTCTAATCCTATGTTAGGGTAGTGCATGGTTTGATATTTACTTTTATTTCGTAATGTGATATTTTAGTCTAGATGCTAGGGTGTAGGTGCGTAGACTAAATGGTAGGACGATCTTAGTCTAATCATTATCTTCAGCAGGGGATTGTGCTTAAGGGATGTTATAATAAAAATATAACTACTTTTATTATGTAAGTTGCTTATACCCTTAAGCATTATCCAAAATAAGCCAGGTGGACTTGGTTACCCATATGTGGGGTGCTAAGTCCAATACATGCTTGGGATGTATGGTTTGTTTAGCTAATCTTTATTTTATAGGTTTTAGTTAGATTTCCTTTCCCCTTTCCATGTAATTTTGTGAATTAGGATTTGGAATGATTGTTATGAGGGGATTAGAATGAACATTGGTCATAAGACTATATCTTATGTACCATGTGAAGCCCTTCGAGCAAGCCATATTTGAATCGAAAGGAAGAAAGAACCAAATGAAGAAATGAGGAATGAAGAATGAAGACCCCTATAATATGAATTCATTTTTGTAATTAATTCATTTGTAATCTAGGTTGTATAAGGGTAGAGCCCGGCTATCCAATTTGTTTTCAGGTTTGTACGGTAGAGCCCGACCACACATGGCCACTTATTCTTTTGTGCTAGCTTTATAAATGATTTGATGTTTGTTTAGCTTGTGCGTTAAGATGGCATGTTTTCTTAGTTTCTTCCTTACTTTGATGTATGACATGAATGATGATTAGACTCTTAAAAAAATAAAAATAAATTTTCTATCTAATTAATCAACTCAAAACTAAAAATTAATAACTCATAACCTCACCTAAAGCTTAGGCTATAAATCAAGGCAAAAGAATTAGTAATCTCTCAGCTGGATGTTGTATTTTCTTTCTCACATAATGCATAAAAAATATATTGTTTCACTCTTGATTTGGAGGGCTGCCACACATGCCAAAGAATTTGGCTTGACCTTTGAAAGCCATGGTGGAAACACACCTCCTTTCTTGTTGATTTTGGCCCATAATCTAATTTCTCATGCATTAGACATATGAATCCTATAAGCGTGTGTCAAGTTAATAGTCCAAAAATAAAAATAAAATGTAATAAAGTTTGCATTAGATTTAGGTCATTAAATCATGTCTTATATGATCTAGTCTTTTAGGGAGTGTGTTTGAGAACTTAGTTTCTTTCTAAATAAATGACAGCTTAGCTATCTTGCAAAAACATATGACTTGCCTACATGTATTTAAAATCATAGGAGGAGTTAGTTGGCAGCCACCCCTTGGCGATTGTAAGTCCAAAAAGTTGGGTGGTTTATACTCTCTTGTGGAGGTAAGCTAAATACCCATTTTTTACTTTAGATTTAGGTCATGATTTAGGCCCTCGTCAAAGCTCCCTAGATTTAGGTTCAGAGATTGCTACTTTGTTTTGTGGGCTATGAGCATAAATCTTAGGCATTTCCATGATCTTATGTCATGGAATTATAAACCCTAGATTTCTAATAAAAATTTAACTCAAAATTAATAATTCTCTTAAAACTTTAAAAATATAAAGCTCAACCATAAGATAGTTTGGGATGCTTACTAAGCTTCCTAGTGTCATAAGCATCCGCCACTTATCTTCCTTCGGCTTTGATAATAATTCTCTCCTCTTGATCAATCCCACTTGATCTTCTAAAAATAAACCAATTGATTGATAGTCATATCTTTGAAATCTTTGGAGATAATGATCATTTACCTTAATCAAGAGTATTCTTAAAAAATCATGTTCCTTAGTATGTAATTAACTATGGGGGATTGCCTCCATAGAGAATTTAATGAACCCAATTTAAAATAAACCCTATTTTACTTTTTCATTTAAAGTAGGGGAAGAATTTCTGGTGCATACGAAAACCCATAGTCCTTATTCAATTGATTAAGTTCATTTTAGGATGGTAACTTCTATCTGTCGAGATAGTATACCTTTCATTAATGTCATACTCGATCACCATAATAAGAACATCTGCAGATCTATGTGGTG
This sequence comes from Cymbidium sinense, assembly GCA_021442155.1. NCBI lineage: Eukaryota > Viridiplantae > Streptophyta > Magnoliopsida > Asparagales > Orchidaceae > Cymbidium > Cymbidium sinense. Next base: position 126,171,531 of record CM038222.1, on the reverse strand, counting down.
TGCCAACCAAGGTGTAATATTTCTGTTTTCATTTATCCTCTTATAAAGGATAGATGAAGGTAGGAATATTTTCACCATAGATTTTTCTGGCGACTCCGCTGGTGAGAGTTCCTCTCTCCATCTTTGGTAAATGTCATTGTCTCCAAGTATCGATAGTAGATTTGTACTTTGTATAAGTTTGAGACTATCTTTCCTTCTGTTGGCACTTAGTTTATTTCATCCTTAAGCTAACCTAGCCAACATCCTTTAGGTTTTAGGACTTCACTCTATGTAGGTCTTAAAATTTAAATGAAAAAGAAATAACTAAATACGTACCATTTCAATGGTAAGGAAAGGTTCAATTCAAAAATAAAGAGAAATAAATCCTTTATAAAAATATCAATCTCCAAAAATCACTTTTTCAAAAGACATAATAAATTGTTTGCACAAAAATTTTGCTAAATCACCCTCATCTAATAGTCCTCATGATTGTTATATGTTGGATCCTTTCAAAAATAAAAACCAACAATTTTCCAAAAATACAAGTGAACATCTTCACTCAATTCACTTTGATGAATATTTCATTTTCAAAAATAAAATCCATAACCATCCTTTTCAAAAAGCGCAAGTGAACTTGGATTTTACCTTTCAAAAATAAAAACCAACAATCATATTTTTCAAAAATATAAGTGAACATCTTCACTCAATTCACTTTGATGAAAATTTCATTTTCAAAAATAAAATTCATAATCATCCTTTTCAAAAAGCACAAGTTAACCTTCTCATTCAATTTATTAAATAAGGACTTCACTTTTCAAAAATAAAATCCAACAATCATATTTTCCAAAAGCACAAAAGAACATCTTCACTTAATCTATTTTGATGAAGATTTTATTTTCAAAATAGAATTCAAAGTCATGTTTTCACAAATGAACATCCTCATTCAATTTATTGAATGAAGATTTCATTTTCAAAACAAAACCAATAACCATCTTTTCAAAAATTCAAAATAATATTTGGATCTTTCATTTAGCATACCCAAATTTGCTAAGTGAAGATCCACCTCTTAAAATCAAAATCACAAACATGAAACACATTCGAATCTTTCATTTAGCATACTCAAATTTGCTAAGTGAAGATCCACTTTTCAAAATCAAAACACATTTGGATTCCCTTAGAATAACTAAATTTGGTAAGAATCCTCTTTTCAAACAAAAATCAAAACATGAATCACATTTGGATTTTCTATTTAGCATACCTAAATTTGCTAAGTAGAAATCCTCTTTTCAAAAACAAAAGAACAAAATCAATCACATTTGGATTTTCTTAATATACTTAAATTTGCTAAGAATCCTCTTTGAAATCACAAAACATGAAACACATTTGGACTCTTAGCATACTTAAATTTGCTATGAATCCTCTTTTCAAATTCATCAAAACATAAAACACATGGATCCTTTATTTTGCATACCTAAATTTGCTAAGTAGAGACCCTCTTTTCAAAAATAACAAAACACTTGGATTCTTTATTTAGCATACTAAAATTTATTAATTGAAGATTCCATTTTTTTTCAAATTCACACATGATTCAAAAATAAGCAAACAAAAGAATAAATTGTTTTCAAACACCTCACCTAGCATACTTAAATTTTCTAAGTGAGTAAATTCCAAAAAAAATCATAAATCAATCAAATCAATTGACCCTTTACTTCAACATACTCAAATTTGTTAAATGAAGGGTCATCAAAACTCAAAAAATCAAATTTAAAAAATGAACCTATGGAAGCATCAAACTTTAAGAATCTTTGAACCCATTTTTCAACACATACAAATTTATAGGAAATGGATTCTACATTCAGAAATCCCCTTTTCAATCAATCCAAAAACCTCTCTTCCAAATTTGTTTGAGCCCCACTTAACACTTTCAAGTTGTTGAGTGTAGGTTTAAATTCTAAACTCAAATTAAAAAATCAACAAATATAAATCTGATTCAAGTTAGTTTTTCAACATTGTAGACTTTCATTTAGTTCAGTTAGCTCAATTTCCAATGGCAGTACAAAATATGTCTTCACTTTTCTTCATGGGATGGATTTGGCCTTGGATTAGTCCAAGCTCCCATGTTCTAACTATGCCCACCTCTCCATTTTGGCTGAGGCTTTGAGGGGGTTCATATTACATGTGAGGGGACAACCCTCATGATTGTCAATAAAAGTGTAGTGACCGAGCAAAAGCCGGTCATCTAGATTGACATGCCATCGATTGAATATTCCTCCGAAGAGAAAGGTTCGGCAGCCTCCCATAGTAGCGGATAGCACCCGGCACTCCATAGTTTCCCTTACTGTCGTGGTTAGGGCTAGCACCCACTCCTTGGCACCTTCCAAGGGGAAGGCTCCCATGATTCCTGGGATTGTCTCCTCTGCCTTTAAAATTTGGTCTAGTTCCTATATTGCTCAATCTACCAGGAATCAACATTGAAATAAGAGCCGAATGATCAAGCGGTATCACGCTCGCATAGCAAGAGAGTTAGAGGCAATGTCGCAGGCTACCGTAGAGGAGTCACCTAAGGTAGTGACTCCTTTTATTTCGGAGAATAGGTTTCACCCCCTCATTAGTTCTAATAGAGAGGATGTTAAGAGGACTTTAGCCTCATCTTTGCCAGCAGTTCATTTTTAAGCTCCTATTAGTGAGAGGAGGAGGTCGTATGCTGGCCTAAGGAAAGTTCTTCGTCGAGTTGGTGGAGCCTACGGATGATCAGAGTTCGGAGCCCAATTTGACTTGAGATCAGTTATCCCCCATAGTGTGGATAAGCAACTTAGACAGTAGAGGGCTAGAGAGGCCTATACATCAGTTCATGTTACTAACCGAGAGCTTCAGAGGTACAACCGATTGTTAGTGGCCTCCATACTTGTGGACTTTCTTGATTGGCATGCTACCTGCATCAATCATACTGAAAGCATCCTATTGATAGGGACTACTCATCATAGGTGAGGAGCTCCTCTTGAGAGAGTGGTGGTGCCTCCACCACATAGCTCTACCCTGTACACCATCTCAGATCCATGTCCCAGCATCTACTATTCCACCAAAGGCCATGAAGGTCATATCTAGGGAGAAGAGGACCCCATTGGTGATCCAGCTATGTCCAAGAGATACCTTTCCATCTACATCACTAATTGTGGTGAGGCCGAGCACTCCTGCTCAACCTTCTATCCCAATTGTGTTGAGGAAGGAATGACAACCTCTGAGTATCGTAGTCATCCCATCACCATCACCATCACCGTCACCAAAATAGGCCATGGAGATTACAACAATAGTTGAGGGAGCAGGAGATAGTTCAGTTACCCCTATGACCATCAATCCTCCTAGGAGTACTACTCCATCTACTTCTAGTTTCAGCCGGAGCATCTTTCTTCCAATGAGCATAGCCGTTATAGGGTTAGCTTCCCAGCAACAGCAAAGGTCAGAAGCATTTCTGTTCATGATAGTGATCCTACTACTGGCTAACCCCGATCTTTTGTACCTGTTCAGTTAGATCGATCCCTAGATGACATTGTGGCTCAGTATTTAGTGGAGAAGCAGGAGGTGTTAAGATATGCCTAGTCTGATTTAGAGAATAAGAAGATCAGCTTTAATCCTAACAAGGATGATCTATTAGAGGATTCAACAAGAGTTCACATGGTAGACACTAGGGTTTCACTTCTACGTGATCAGTAAACTTTGAAAGGTGATGTGGCCAAGCAGGAAGACACAGCTTACTCGACCCAAAACCTCCATCAGCAATTAAAGCAAAAGGATGAACAAATAGATAGGATGAAAAAGTAGCTTGAGGATTTACTATCAATTATTTTAGCACCCGGAACCAAGCACCAACAGTTCATCCTACCATAGCAGAGACTATTCAGCTAGAGTTGGTGCATGTCTTGGATCCAGCCAAGACTTTAGCTCCAGTAGAGTAGGGTAGCATCAGTTTGTATAAGAAGGTAGTGGATAGTACCTCCATACAGAAAAAGGACATCAAAACCATGGTTAAGCAGTAGATGAGAGAAGCATTGGCTCAAGTCGAGGAGGATCATTGGTTCCAAAGGGTAGACCCCACCTAGACGAATTCGATGCCATCCAATATCCTAAGGGTTTCGTGCCACCTTTTTTGAAGAGCTTTGATGGCAGTGCGAACTTGAGGTAGCACATAGTGCATTTCAGGGCCAGTTATTGCAACGCCGATGGCAGTGATGCTTTACTCTTCTAAATTTTTATCAGTAGCTTAGCAGGCATAGCCTTCGATTAGTATGCTAAACTCCCCAATAGTTCAATGAAAATTTTTGCTGAATTAGAGCAACTCTTCATTAATAGATTTGCTGGAGCTCAACAAAAGGTGATTGTGGGTAATCTTGTTGTGGCTTAACAACACCATGGTGAGTCGCTCATTGACTATATTCTCAAATGGAATAATTTGAGTATGAAATGTGAATCGTAGCTGTCTGAATAACTTACTATTGAGATTTTGCTTAAGAATATCCATAGCCTAATCACCTTCATGCTCAAAGGTTACCATCAAAATATTTGAGAAGCTAATCAACAAAGCAGCTAGCTTACAAGGAGAAGCCAAATAGTTGCCTTTTTTGGATCAATCTACAAATTTGAAGCCACATAAAGCTTATAAGAAGAAACCAGGAGCAGTGACAATAGTAGATAAAAGGAAACAACCATCCATAGAGCAGTACGAGAGACCTCATGCTCCGTAACTCACTTCCACCTCCTCTACCACCACCGAGGCAGTCCTACTGGCCCAAAAATAGCTTCCATGACTTGCATCACCTTTTCCTCAGCCATATCTATTGCAGTAGCGATACACATACCCGCCACCAGGTAGCTATGGTCCACCTACTCTTATGGATAAATTAAACAAACCATATTCATTTAAGAGGTAGGTAATCAGAAAGATCTTTAAAAATCTCTTAAAGGAACCTAGTTTCCAACTACCCGAACCTAGAAGGTTGGAGGAAGTGGGCAAGAGCAATGATCCTAACTTTTTCCCCTACCACCGCATGCTAGGTCATGTTTTGGAGGATTGCTTTACATTCAAGGACTGGCTTGAACATAGCTTCAAGATCTGTATAGTTATCCCAAGGAATACCTTATGGAACAACCATCCAGTTTCATTAGGGTAATCCTTGAGGATACTTGCAATCCTTTCAAAACTAAAGAAGATTGAGATATCTCCTTATCTCGAACCTCTAAGAAAATTATTTCCAAAATCAAGAAACTTTCCCTGTAGGTGCCCGGGCAAGCTCAAACTTTGAATATCAAGGAAGGTTTGCAAGTTGTCCAGGACAACTTAGGAAGGGACTCACAGCAAAGACTCGGATAGCCAAGTAGTGCAACCACCACCCGAGGCCAACCTCCAGTCCACAGTTGCAGCTACTATTGCTCCAGCGACCTGTACTTCAGCTAGATCTTCCTTTAGTAGACATCTTATATCGATGGATGAGGGCATCAGTTTCCTCACCCCACTTACTTTACTTGACTTCTACTATATACCTCCATCAAAATCCAAGAAATCAAGGAATAAAGCTAGTTTGAATTATATATGTGTCACTTCTGCTGGGTTGCCTAACTCTATTCTTATTGAAAACTCTTCAAGTCTAAATAATAACAACTCGATCATTCTCTAATTTGAGTTGGACTTTCCTTATCTAAATCCTATGGGTTCACCTCTTGAAATAGACTTGGAATCATCCAATTCCCAGGAGTCCCATAGAAGTTGTAGGTGAGCTTGACGGGTAAAACTCTAACTTGCCACAAGAAATCACCGTTAACCTCCATAGTGGCAAGGTTCTACCTCCTGGAAACACCTCAAGATAGAGGAAAATAAGTTATTGGTTGGGCATGAAGCCACTCCACGAATGCTCCACCCTTGGATATGTTTGTGGAGGATCGCCCAGTGAATTACAACATCCTCACACCTAAGAAAGCTGCCATCTAAGTTAAGCATCTATGATGCCCTTATCTTATCCAGAGAGATGAGGGAGTCATTAATCAAGTCTCTTCTTGATCCTAAAATATGCTTAGCTCAACTAACCACAGTTGGAGAGGAAGCACATTATTCCAGAGATGCCCAAGGAGTCACTTTCATAGATGAAGACCTTCTTCTTAGGTACATGGAGCACAACTATCCCCTCTACATTACAATGGACATGGGCAGATTCAGACTCTCCATGGTTCTTGTTGATCTAGGTGTATCAATGAACAATATAAGTCTAAAGACCCTTGCCTATTTGAGGATCGACATATTCACACTCTAAGAAGATCGAATGATGTTGAGAGGATTCAATGAACAAGGAGAGAGGGCTGTAGGTTCCATAGTGTTACCTTTGGAGATAGGTGAATGTAAGACTAAAGCCAAGTTTTAAATAATTGATTTGAATACTTTATTCACTGCTTCACTCAATAGGTCTTGGATACATCAGAAGAAGATGATTCCATTCTCCATTCATCAGTGCATCAAGATCAGAAAGGATGGAATTGAATATTATGTCAAAGGTGATGAAAAGCCATTTTCAGTCAAAGAGGTTAAGATATATGAAAATGCGACCTACTATCTTCCTCAAAATACCTTTCCTCATGAACTTGGTCAAAATTCAAGTGCAAAAGAAAATGAAAAAGAACAAATATAAATAAAAAAAGAAAGAGAATAAAAATGAAAGTTCAAGTGAATGAGAAAGGACATTGAGGAAGAAGTAGAACTGCATATCACATTTCACCCATAATTCATTCCATCAAATGGACATGTGGGTAGAATGACTCAACCACCACCAAGCATGAGCGGAGGCGAACGTAGCCCGGAGGTGGAAGACCCCCTAGTTGATAGAAAGTCAACAGGGGTTATGTGCCAGCTTATAAGAGTACCATTACTATTCACATAGACTTGGAATCTAGGTTAGAGGATGAGTCTCATGTGATTAGTATACTAGTCAACACCTTTTAGTGATTTCATTGGAGGTGACACTCGAGCTAGATAGTGATGAAGACTAGGCCTCTAGAGAAAGTAAAGTATTTGAATCAAGTGAATGTGAAACCATCAGGTAACAATTAGGAACTTTAGCTCTAACCTCACTTTCATCTCAAAAAGTTGAAGGTTTAGTAGTTAAGGAAGCCCCTAAGTCTTCCATTAATGCAAATCCGAAGAGATTTCTATTAGGATCATCATCCTCAAGTCCAGAAGTTAATGTAGAACTTGAGGATGATTTATATAAAGAATTAGTGGAATTACCTTTTGATTAATACTCACCTTATTTTCTAAATCTTACAAAGAAGGGTTTGATTTCTTAAACATGGTCTAAGCACATGTTAGAGTACTTCAAAAAGTTATGGATCAACACAAGCAGGGATGCGCAATTAAGATCAGGAGTAGGATTCAATATAGTGGGTTTAGTTGATGACGATTACTACTTAGTTATTACCAATCATCTCGAGTTTGATAGGTTCTTCTTAAACCACACTAACTCTTATGAGGATGTGTGTTTAGAAACTTCAGATGATCTAAATGAACTCTAAATCAAAGATGCATCGCTAGAATTTGAAGAGAAGATCCATTCAATAATTGACAAACTTAAAGAAATCAATCTCGGGATAGAAGAAAATCCTCGCCTGACATACATCAGCTCATTGCTGAATGAAGAAGAAACCAATGACTTAGTTAGGCTATTGATTGAGTTTAAAGATTACTTTGCATGAAGTTATAAAGAAATTCCTAGATTATCTTTTGATGTAGAAGTCCACAAACTAGTAATAGATCTTAATGTCAACCATATCAAGCAAGCTCCTAAACGCATGCGATTAGAAATCAAACAACAGGTCATTTATGAAGTCAAAAAATTGATCGATGTTGGTTTCATCAGGAAAGAAAAATACCATAACTGGTTAGGCAGTGTTGTACCAGTTAAAAAGAAGAATAGTCAAATTCACATATGCGTCAATTTCAAGGACTTAAATAAGACATGTCTTAAGGATGAGTTTTCTCTTTGTATACCAGAATTAATGGTAGATATCACCTCATCTCATGCAGTTTTCTCCTTCATGGATAGATCATATGGCTACAACCAAATCAAGATGGCCCCTGAGGATGAAAAAAATACTACTTTTTGAACCCTCGATCAGGATCTATTGTTATAAGGTCATGCCTTTCGGCCTTAAAAATTTTGGTGCTACATACCAACGGGCCATGACTCAGATCTTCAATGAACTAATCCATCTTCATCGATACAAGGTGCCATCCACAGGCCAGTTCTAGCAGCCCCTATGCCGGGCAGGCCATTCATCCTCTACATAGTTGCATTGGACAAATCCCTTAGCACTTTGTTGACCAAAGCCAATGATAAAGGGAAGGAGAACTCTCTCTACTACCTTATCTATCGTCTGATCCCTGCTGAAGAAAACTACCCACCTATTGAGAAACATTACCTAACTTTAATCTTTGCATCCTAAAAGCTATGACACTATATGCTTTCTCATAAGGTGAACTAGATTTCTAGAATCAATCCACTGCAGTATCTCATGACACAACCTACATTATCTGGACGTTTGGCACGTTGGTCCATTGGAAGATGTATTTTGATGGTGCAAATTTCTTTCATAAAGGAGAAGCATCATGATATACTCTTTCTAAAAAGGCAAGGGTAGGAATAGTTCTATTAACTCCAGACCACAATGTGATGAGATTCTCATACTATCTTTCCAATCCATGCACCAACAATGAAGTCAAGTATGAGACTTGATTGCCAGTTTGGAGTTAGCCATCACAGTGTGTGTCAAAAGTATCAACATCTACGGGGATTCTCAGCTGGTCATCAACCAAATTACTGGATCTTACAAGGTTCTCAAACCCAAGCTTTGTCATTACCACGAGTATACCATGAAGCTGTTGGCCTATATCCCTGATGTCACCATCTGTAAGGTCCCTTGAACAGAGAATGCAATAGCATATGCTTTGGCCAAACTTGCCAAAGAATTGGCATGTCCAGAAGATGAGTCCATTCCAATAAGGGTCTAAAATAGACAAGTCCTATCTCTTATTGATGCTAAACACATCGAGAGACTTTCTCTTGAAGGGGAGGTTGTCATTGCCAAAAAGGATGAGGAGTTAGATTGGATTCAATCGTTTATAGATTATTTGAACACCAGCAAACTACCTCAAGAGAAATCATAAGCCCATCAGGTAAAACAGAGAGCTTTCTTCTATGCTCTAGTGGATGGAAACTTATATCGATGATCTTTTGATCAAATGTGGTTACATTATTTAAACAAACATGAAGCCTGTAGGATTATGACTAAGATACATTCAGGTATATGTGGAGTGCATCAATTCAGTCTAAAGATGAAAGTAAAGATCAAGAGATTAGGATACTACTGGCCTTCCATGATTACAGACTACATGAACGTGGCTAGGAGGTGCCATCAGTGTCAGGTACATAGTGTGGTCCTACATCAACCACCAAACATTCTACACCTTACATTGGCTTCATGGCCATTTGAGTGTTAGGATACCGACATTGTGGGTCCTATCAATCCTTTTTCTTCCAAAGGTCACCGATTCATCTTAACTGTCACCGACTACTTTTTCAAGTGGACAAAAGCAATCCCACTCAATGAGGTCATAACTAAACATGTGTTTCAATTTTTCAGGAACCATATCATATATAGGTTTGGAGTGCCTTGATGAATTATATATGATAATGGTACTACATTCAAATGCACCAAGATCAATAGGTTTTCTAGAAGACACTGTATAGATTGGAGATACTCTACAATCTACTACCCCCGAGAAAATAGCCTATCAAAAGCATTCAATAAAACTCTCATCCAGATACTAAAGTAGGCACTCAATGATAATAAGCGATAGAAGCATGAGCAGTTGGTTGAAGCCTTATGGGCCTACCACACCACATACAGAACTCTAACTTAATATATCCCATTTTCCTTAGTGTATGGGTCCGAAGCTGTTCTACTTTTAGAAGTTCAACTCCCATCACTAAAAATAGAATTGGGTAGCTAAATCACTACAGAAGAGAATACAAAGTTTCAGTTAGAAGAGCTCGAAGGTTTGGAGAAGACACACCTATGGGTGTGCTAGAACCTTGAGTTGTACAAGGCCAAAATGATTCAAGTACACAATAAGCTGGTCTGCCCTAGTTTTTTTCAAGTAGGAGAACTTGATTAGTCCTAAGGAGACCAATTGTTGCCCGTTAAAAGATCAGAGATAAGTTTTAACCCACTTGGGAAGGCCCCTATCTCATAGAGAAAGCCTGCCAAGGAGGATCTTATCAGCTTATTGATTGTAAAGGGGAACACCTGATGCTTGCAATTAATGGGCTCTATTTGAAGAAATATTAACCACAAAAACATGTTTGAAATAATTATTATCAAACGAAAAAATTTCATTCTGATTCTTCAAAATCATCTCTTAATTCGAAGTGTTATTTGCTTGTCTTTCGAATCCACCATGATGTATTTTAGAATAGGTGTAAGAAAACCCAAGAGGCATCCTATCCCTCTTTCAAAACACAAACACAATTCCGGTGCTACTAGAATAGGTGTGAGAGAACCCAAGAGGCATCTTATTTAGACTAACACTTCTAAATTTGGTGTGAAAGAAACCCAAGCAGCATCCTTTCATAGTGGGAATCCCAGTAGCCATCCGTTTCCCCAAGCGTGTTGAGGGCAGGTGTGAGAGAACCCAAGCGGCGTCCTATTCCCTTTAACAAAAGCACAGAAATAAACACATATCTTTTGTCTCAAGCTATTTTTGATGTAGGAGCAAGCCCCTTGTGACGCTCACTCATTAGCTTCTCTAGGTCAGGTATACATGCTACCTCGTTAGCTTATCACCCCAGTGGTCACCTGTATGAAAGATGTGAGTCTCTGCGTCTTCTTCTTAAGTTAACCATTACAAACCAATGAACACCTTATCAGTCAAGTAGACTTCACTGTGCAGCTAGTAAGCTATCTCATGTTGACTTTGTTTAAGAAGATATGAGCCCCCGCGCTTTCTTCTTGAACCAGCCATCATGCACTAACTAGGTTGAGTATTTTTGAAGTTTAGGATAAGTCCCCTAGAGGCTCCTTTCCTCTTGACTACTCTTGAGTTAATATAAGTACCCAGAGGCATTCACTCAGTAGTCAACCTTGGTCTGATAGCACTTATCGAGCTGAAGATATACTATCCCGAGAATCAATTCTACAGTAGGAGGATGTGAGTCCGTGAGCTTTCTTCCTAGGTTGATTATCGCAAATCGACGGGAAGCTTAGGTTGGTTGATGTTTTCTATGCTGACAAAAACTCACCCGATGGATCCAACACTCTTGGCAGATGTGAGTCCCTGAGCATTCTCCTTGAGTTGGCCACCGAATACCTATGTAAATTATCTTCTCTAGGGTGTTGGATGAAGCCTTTAGGGGCCCCTTCCCCTGTGAGCACTATATTTGGGATCACATCCTTAGTGACCCCATGTAGACACTACCCAGGTTACTCTTGGATTAGACAATCCCCCTTTCATAGTAGCCACCCCTATGGTTGGAGAATATATTCAATAGATGCACATATTCTCCCTTCAATAAATCAGATAGGTCTATAGATAGCTCCTTCTCAATGATCCCGCAAACTACTAATAGGGTCCATGATAAACAAAAAAACAAACAAAAAAATTAATTCACTTGTGGACTAGGAATTTAAGCCCCCGAAGGGCCCCTTTTCCCAAGTAGGCATCCTATCTTTAGGGTAGTGTCAACAAAACTCCCTATAGGAATTGGCTGATTAGTTGAGTTGAGATAAGTCCTTGGGTTAGCACGCTATCCATAGTCACCCTTAAGTTGGGTTCAATCTACCTGCCACAAGCAGGTTACCCCGGTGGTCATTTCTCTTTGGAAGATGTAAGTCTACTATGCATTCTTTCTAGCATGACTGTCGCAAACAGATGGGCAGCCTTAGGTTGAGCTGACATGTTACCTTATTAATTTGTCACTCCAGTAGTCCTTTTGTAGTGGAAGATGTGAGTCCTCAAGCTTTCTTCCCTAAATTAGCTACTGCAAATCCAAATGTACCTCTTTAGTTAGATAGTTCTCCCCTCTGCTGGGAAGCTACTCCATTTAGATTGCTAAATCTGAGCTAGATCAAGGCCTATATGTCCCCTACTTAGTGCAGTCCATTGCAAACCAATGGGATTCATCAAAAATAATTAAAAAATGAAATCAATCTTGACTATCTTTAAGCTGATCTAAGTCCCCTAACAGCATTCATTCAGTAGTCAGCCTTAGGTTAAGTTCAATCATTGCTTGCCAATCACCTAGCAACGATCTCTATTTTGGAGGATGTAAGTCTACCACACTTTCTTCCTAGTACAGCTACTACAAACCGAAAGACAATCCCTTTGGTTGGTTAGTCCTACTATGTGGTTGGTAGACTACCCCTTTGGATTAGTAAATCTAAGCTAGATCAAAGCTGAAATGGGCCCTACTCAGTGCAATCCATTGCAAACCAACAGGGTTCAACTTAAAATCCAAAATTTAAAATAACTCAAAACAAACCCAATCAATCTCCCCCCATCCAAATCAAACAACTAAAAACAAACTAAACAACCAATCAAATCAATCTGCTTCTCCACAGTGTGATGCAAATCTTTCTAGTTCCCCCAGCAGATCTAGAATTCTAATCCCTCGATGGATTTAACAACCTCTCATCCCCCAGTGGATGACTTGAACCTCTTTCCCTAGTGGAAGGTTCACATACTCAGTCCCTAGTGGATTCCACCTTCACTCTCTTATGTTGTTGAGAAGAGTGGAGTCACATTGCACTAAGCTCTTGATTCCTTCTACACCTTGAGTTAGGAGTAGATCATTTATGATAGTGCTTGTGATCATTCAGTGTTGTTGATTTTCTCCGTCAATAATAATACGTGCGGTATGCCTTGTCAGTTACACCACACTTATTGGGCATCCTTTGTTGACCTCATTTTTAGAATGAGCTCTCAATCTCTCTATCCTAGACATAGGGTTCCTCTTAGACACTAAGAGTTTCCTTAGTCTTAAGACACTTATAGTGATTAGGAGAACACTTAACCTAACTCTAGATATTTAGAAGGTTTAGCAATAGGAATATGTTATGCCTTAGGGTGTTAGGAAAATCTGCCTACCCTATAGCTTGAACCAAATCCTCATTCTCTTATTTCAAGTCAAACTCCAAATTCAAATCAACCTTGAACTTAAATCAACTTCAATTCCAAAACAAACCTCAAATCAATTTCAATGAATCTTCTCGAATCATGAATCAATTCCAAATGATTGAAACCCATGATTGAATTCCAAGTTCAAAAATCTTTCCTGAGTCCCTTGGATTCCATCTTATGGACTTAGCTCAAATCAAATTCAAATCACTTCAAACTCAAAAATTTTTATCATAACCCATTTATATTCTCTTTTACATTCAAAAATATAAATGAAATATAAATTCAATAACCAAAACTAAATCCAAAACTCAATTCCAAGTTTAAAAATCTTTCATGAGTCCCTTTGATTCCATCTTAAAGACTTAGCTCAAATCAAATCTAAATCAACTCAAATTCAAGAAATTTTCATAACCCATTTATATTCTCATTTATATTCAAAAATATAAATGAAATATAAATTCAAATGACTAAAACTAAATTCAAAACTCAAATCCAAATCCAACTAAAATTCAACCTAAGCCTTCCAAGTCAAATTCTTGAACTTAGCCAAATCAAACTCAAGTCAAGCCAAACTCTTGATTTGCCTTCATGATTCAATCAATCCTTCAATCATGAATCCGAATATAAACATAAACTTCAATCATCAAACCAAAACTAAATCCAAAACCAAACCTAAGTCAAACTCATGTTTATCTTTTGAATTTGAAATTGTCAAATGAATCAAAACCCATTTGACTCCAAATCACTTGCAAAGGGATGCATATTTTAGTCGTAAGTCCATATGTAACTTCAACCAAATTAGAATCAAGTTTGATCAAGCCAATTGACCCACTTAAGCTCACTTGACCCAAAGTGACCTAAAGTATCCCTTATGAGCCAAATTCTAATCCTACCCAAATTGGATTGAGCGAAGCCCACTTAAGCCTCACATTGTGAGCAATAATCATCATGAGATGATCAATCACTCAAATTGGGTCAAACTAAGTGAAATCTTAGGGTTGACCAAGTCAACACTTAGCCAAAATAAAATCTAAACTAGCCAAAATCCACCATGAGCTAAATTGATTGAAACAATTGATCAAACCAATTCATGATTAATATTTGAACTTGACCAAGTCATCATTTGAGCCTAACCTAGCCCAATTGGCCACTTGACCCAAGTTGACCCAACTTGACATAAAAAAGTCAAAATATGTCAAATCTTGATCTAAGCTAAATTGATTGCAACCAATGAGTAAAATTCATTCTAAACTACTTATTGAACTTGACCAAAGCCTCAATTGGCCAACTAGACCCAACCTAGCCTAATTGACCATGAACCCAACTTGACCTAAAAGGTCAAATTGAGATAAAATCAAACAAAACAAAAATTGATTGAAACCAAAGCTTGCAACATATTTCAAATGACCAACAAAACCTAAACAAACCCATGACCTAACCCAATTAGGTCAAACGGGTCAAATTGGTCAACTTGACCCATTTGACCTAAATAAAATCAAATGAAACAAAACCAAATATACACCAAATTGAACCAAACCAGTGATTCTAACACATTTCAAATAATCATATAAACTTGACCCAACCCTTGGTTTGTCCCAATTTGACCAATTGGTCAACCTGACTCAAGTAGATCCATTTTGACCTAAATGGATCAACATAAGCCAAATGACATCAAATCAACTCCAAATTCATTGAAATTTGGACTAACCCAATTTCAAACTATTCTAAATCTCCCTAAAGTGAAATCAAAGCCAAATGACCATTTTATGCTTAGGTCAAGGGGTAACCTGTGGACAATTCCACTTAGAATTTGGTCATATCCTTTCCATGGCAACTTGGCACCCTCTTAGTGGACCAAGTGAACACTAGTGAGCATGGTGCACATGACCCAATGGGTTTGGGTTAGCCAAACCTAACCCAATGGCAAAATTGACCACCCACTTAGAAATGAGCACATGGATCACCTCCATTCTCTCATTCTCCACATGTGCAACTTCTCCACTACCTCCCTCTGCCAAAACTGAACCATGTGCCACCTTAAACGACCAAAAAAACCCACTCAATATTATCAATTTGATCAAAATGGTATATACACTCTCGGCCTTTCGATCCTTCTAGGGGAGATATAATCCCCCTAATTTCATTTGATTTACGCTCAATCACACTCGATTGAAGCTACGGAACTCAGAGGAAGCATCCTCAAGCTTCTCCAAAGTTCCCAAGGCTCATTTGACTTATCCATTTTTGGTTTTCCTTAAGCCAAAAATAAGGGAGCTTAAGGAAAATTCCATCTCACTCAATACTCAATTTTAGCTCAATTCCTTCTTCAAGTACCTTGAGGGAACCCAATCGAGCTCACCCAAGTCTTCATCCAAGTTCTCAAGGCAAGGGAGAGGGGAGTTTGATCAATGTCACAAGCAATTGTAGCCCACTTTAGTCTATAGGGAGATCCACTCAACCTCAAGCCCTCAAATCTTTAACAGAGCTTCGTCATCACTAGACGAAGCTACCTCGATGGTTGGGAGTGCTGGTGATAGCCTCTGGTGAGGTATGCCTTCAAACCGAGCCTAGAATAGAAAGTGTTTGGTCCTTTTTGAAAGAAAGTTTCACCCCATTACAAATTGATTGCTCCTTGCATGATGATAGTGTGGGTTAAGTTTGAGCTCAATCCGAGCTTAATCTAGCTAGGATCAAGCTCTAAGGAGTAGACAGATGCCCTCTCTCACACGTAAGCTCAGTGACGGATCATGGACCATCCATTCGCACATTTTGGATGGACGATCCTAATTAATCTACGTAGGATGGATTTATCTCTTAAGAACTGTAGGCTTAATCCTGACTGTCAGATCTCTGAACTGACGGTTGAGGAGAAAGCATATAGTGCCGCCAGTTGACGTGACATTGGATGTGACAACTTAAATAGCCAATCCCATCATGCCATATGGAAAGCGCATGCCGCATCAGCAATCCATGTGGTGCTGACGAGATTAGTTATATAATTAGCATTTAACTTAATCCTTAATGACAAAAACTTTAAAATTACATAACTAAATGTAGAAAAATCAAAATAATATAAAATAAAATGCATTGTGAAGATGATTCAGAAGGGAATAATCTAAAATTAAGTCTAATCAATTTTAAATAGTAAATCTTTTGCAATTTGGATTTTATTGGAAATGTAATTATGTTAATTACTCCATAATTATTCTATTAATTGATTCCAAACTTCTAAGTATGTTTAGAGGGATGACTTCTTCCTACCCTAATTTTTTTGGATTTTATTGATGCTTTAATTAGGAGAATTACTCAATTCATCTCTAATCACCCCCTTAATCAGTTAAGTGATCAATTAACCTATTAAATGATGATAAATTCATTAATTAAATTTGTTAATCACCTTGGAACAGTGGATAAACTTAGGGAATGAGATTAGGATGTCTTATGTAAATCTCTTCCCCTAAGTCTATTTTACTTGAATGAAAATTTAATTAATTTACAAATTAATTAATGATTTGATCATTTCAATTAATAGCTTAATTAAGCAAACTCAAAATTGAGAATTAATCTAGAAACTTAATCACTTAATCAATTCCTTCCTGGGTAGATGCTTAGGTGTTCAATAACCTAAGTAAACTTAAGGAAATCATACTTAACCCATATGTGAGGAAAAGGTTATGAAAGTACTTAAATCAAACCCTTTAGCTTAATTAATCATTAATTGTGAGCCAAATGCATTAGGCCCCTTTTTTCTTAGGTGCATTGCTGATTTAAATTTCTTATGGTTTTATGTAATACATTGGCTCATAATTATTTGGTTAAATATGTTAAAGTGGTGTTGGTAAGGGGTAATTAATGAACTTAATGAATACCTTAACCTAAGTAAAACATAAAATTCACTTAAGGGTTCTAAAAGTTAAACTAAAATAACATACACATATGGGAGATGGATTAGGACCACTAAACCTTCACATATTTCCTAAAATTCAAATCAAACTCAAAACCACATCAAACTTTCCTTAAACCAATTTTGGTTAACTTTAAATAATCTTATTCCATAAGATTGTCTTTAGAAATTAATTAGAGTGAATGAAATTACATGCATGCATCACTTTATTTCTTTCTCAGCATGCTAAATGTGTGTGTCATATAAAAATCATGCATTCATGTCTTTTAAAAAAATCAAATTAAAATGAAATATTTCCTTTATGTCAAATTGCATGCTTTGGCTAAAGTAAGAATATGAATGGCTTTTTTCACTACTAAATCCAAAACTATTTTTTAAAACTTATAAATCAAACATTATAAATGAAGGGTTAGCTATTTAGAATTGCTTATGAGCTTCCATGTGAATAGTATAAAATGTGTTATGTGATTCTTCCTCTCTTTCTTAACATAGAATTGTATAGGATTTGCAAAGTGTATAGTCCATTTGAAAAGGACATAACACTTGCTTAAATTCATTCCTATACACTCTTATGTCATGACTTAAGAAGGGATACCACATCACATATGTAAACTAAACAACCAAGATCAAACAATCAAACATAAACCTTTGTATGATTCTATGTTCATGCATTTCTTTTTATACATGCACATGTATTTAAGAAAAGTGGTATATTAGTCTGGACATCCTGAGGTTACGAGGCTTTAAATAGACCCAAGTAGGTCTTGTACCTTACACTCCTGGTGTTAACAATGGCATCATACTCGCTTATGTCTTTTATACTTGTAAATGTGCATATGAAAAATGGATAAAAGAATCACTCTCTTCTACTTAACAAAATCATGCGTACATGAAACATTCCAATTTTTTGTAAGAAAACTCTCTTAGTATTCATCATTAAGGTGTGCTAAATACTTGCATTTCATATATAGATATGCTCAGGATTCATCCATATGTAGGTTACATATATTGAAAAGAAATAGTGTTGTACATTTTGTGATAGTAACTCACTTAATCTTAAAATGCCAAGATACAATTCTTAATGACAAGATACTTAAGTGAAGAGAGCGAGATTAAAAATTTTAAAAGTTAAATCTTAAATTTTAAGTTTCAGTAGAAAATTAATTTTTGATTTTATAATGACAAGATACATTTCTTAATGCCGCAAAAATAAAAGTATAGTAAAGTGAAGAGAGATAATAGACACACAATTTTTATGTGATTCGGCCAAACCCCAAAATTGGTCTACGTCCATGCCTAGCCACCCCTAGCTAAGAATCCACTAAATGCAAAAATAGCTTATAAATAGAACTCTCCTATAATGGGGCGAGTACAACCCCTATAATAATATGTACTCTCCTACAAAGGGGAGCGTACAACCCCAATATAAATTTTACAGCACAAAAAAAAATTATAAAATAATAAATTTTGATAAAATAAATTTCTCACAAATATACCAAGCTATCTAATTCAAAAAAAAAATCTCACAACTTATAAATGATCACTTCACAACTTAAAATTTTAGAATGATAAAATGCTTAGTTAATATTGATAAGAAATAATAAAATAAATATCTTAAAGTTACTAAAATGTTTGTGTTATTACAATTTGTAGACTAATATAAAAATAATTTCAAAATAAATTCATAATATTCTTTTGCACAATAAAATAAATTTCAGCAATGAATAATTTATTTTATTTTAACCAAAAAGATTTTTTCAATTAACGCTAATGATCCCAAAATACTTAAATAAAATGAGTATATGATAGATATAAGTATGCTAGTAAGCTTTTAATTAAAAAGGGAGATCTAGCAAATATGAAAATAATTTCAGCATAATAATTTAATTTAAAATGCTTAAAATATACTTCTAAAATAGATCTAATAATAAATGATCTTTCAAAATAATACTAATGAAGAAATATTTCAAGAAAGTAAAAGAAATTGTAGGAAGATAAAAATTTCAACAAGTTGAAATTGATCCTACTATCATAAGAGTTTTTCACAAAAAAATGATTGATAAACTTTGATGTGAAAAATAATGTCCAAAGACTAATCCACCAAAAAGTATAAATTAGAAAGAATAAGAAGATGGTGAAAATAGCATGAACAATTAAAAGGATTAATATCAAGAAAACAAACTCAAGTAATTTGAGAATGCTTGCTTAGTTGAAGATGTTGAAGCTTCCAAACCAAGGATTTGATCTTGCAATATTTGGAGAACACTTGGAAAGAAAATCTAAGGAATTTTCTCTTAGATTTGCTAGAGGGATTTTGAATTTTGAATGAGGAATACTTTTATGTAGAGAATGAGGGCTATTTATAGGCAAGAAGGTCATTTTGAATTATTTCAAAAAAAATATATTATTCTAACATCATGTTATCATCTAATAATTTAATATTAAATAAAAATATAATTTATATTAAATAAACATTAAATTTAAGCAGCCAAAATTTGGCTATTCACATGGGCAAGCCAAAAATAATTAAATATGACTCTTAATATATTCAAAGCATGTAGCATGCATTCATTATCAAAATCATCTAATGTTTAAAAAGTTATAATAAATTCAATTTTAATCAAACATGGGCCATGTAACATATAAATTAAAGGAAATAAATCCAAGGAATCTGTTGGCGATGAAATTAGATATAAATTCCTTGATTATAAAATGACTTTGGCTAAAATAGAAAATTTCACATTTTTTTGTTAATTTTGAGATATGACATTTAAATATTATGATATAATTTATATATAATCATACATATGTTAGTTATCATATAACCTTCAAATTATATTAAAATATTTAATTATATTAAGTAAATAAAATAATTACACTTAATAGTCATAATTTTTTTCATTTATTATTTTGACAATTCAAATGTTATGTAAAATATAATTGAATGTTAATTAGATAGAGATTTATATAAATTAACCTTATTAAAATAATATGTTAAGTTGAGCAAATTGATTCATGCCAATGAACATATGAATTTCTAAGATAGTTATAAATGCATATAACCTAAAATATTGAATCTTGAGCTTCACATTATCCATTTTGATCTATATTTTATTCTTGTACTCTTGCAATTTTCTCAAACACATTGTGAGATGTATTTAATATGTAATTAGCAATTTATATATCTAAAACACATAAAACATACATTAGAACATCCAAACATTCGTTTGTTATCATCAAAATTGTTCAGATTGAACATGAGGCTCATTAAGCCAATAAATAAAACATTCACTAAATAAAAAGTCATTAATGGATCTACCTTAGAAATTACTTAAGGTAGGGAGGAAAGAGAAGTTCTCTTCTCTTTTTACAACACATAGTAATTAAATGTAGGTTCATTCAAACCAAATCAAATCATGAAATAAAACTTAACCAAATCAACTAAACCACTTAAATGAAACTACCCTCTAAGTTGAACCTTTCATACTTAGAAAACTTTAACATAAAGCTTAGTTAAGACATACCACACCAACCTTAAATGACATATACATTAGGCTAATTCATCACTTCTAGTCCTATATTAAGGCGGTACATGGTTTGATATTTACTTTTATTTTATGATGTGATATTTTTATCTGGATGTTAGGGTATACGTGTGTAGACTGAATGGTAGGATGATCTTAGTCTAATCATTATCTTCTACAGGGGATTGTGCTTAAGGGGCTCTGTAATAAAAATATAACTGCTTTTGATGTAGGTTACTTATACCCCTAAGCATGATCCAAAATAGGCTAGGTAGACTTGGTTACCCATGTGTTAAGTCCAATACATGCTTGGGATGTATGGTTTTTTTAGCTAATCTCTATTTTACAGGTTTTAATTAGATTTCCTTTCCTGTTTTCATGTAATTTTATGAATTAGGATTTGGAATGATTATTATGGGAGATTAAGAGTAACATTTGGTCATAATACTATGACTTATGTACCATGTGAAACCCTTGAAGCAAGCCATATTCCAACTAAGTCAAAAGGAAGAAAGAACCAAATAAAGAAAATAAGAATGAAGAATGATGACCCCCATAACCTGAATTCATTTTTGTAATTAATTCATTTGTAATGTTGTATAAGAGTA
The DNA here is from genome assembly GCA_021442155.1 of Cymbidium sinense. Taxonomy (NCBI): domain Eukaryota; kingdom Viridiplantae; phylum Streptophyta; class Magnoliopsida; order Asparagales; family Orchidaceae; genus Cymbidium; species Cymbidium sinense. Next base: position 126,150,303 of record CM038222.1, on the reverse strand, counting down.
GAGCCTAACTACCCAATTTATTTTTTGACGATGGAGCCCGACCACACTTGGCCAATTATTCTTTTTGCGCTAGCTTTATAATTGGTTTGATGTTTGTTTAGCTTGTGCATTAAGATGATAGGTTTTTCTAGTTTCTTCCTTGCTTTGATGCATGGCTTGGATGATGATTAGGTTCTTTAGAAAAAAAATTTCTATCTAATTAATCAACTCAAAACTAAAAATTAACAATTCATAACCTCACCTAAAGCGTAGGCTATAAATCAAGATAAAAGAATTTGCAACCGTATAGCAGGATGTTGTATTTTATTTCTCACATCATGCATAAAAAGCATATTGCTTCACTCTTGATTTGGAGGGCTTCCACTCATGCAAGGGAATTTGGTTTGACTTTTTAGAGCCATGGTGGAAACACACCTCCTTTCTTGCTAATTTTGGCCCATAATCCAATTTCTCATGCATTAGACATATGAGTCCTATAAGCCTATGTCAAATAAATCATCTATAAATAAAAATAAAATGTAATAAAGTTTGCATTAGATTTAGATCATTAAATCATGCCCTACATGATCTAATTTTTTAGGGAGTGTGTCTAACGACTTAATTTCTTTATAAATAAATAATAGCTTAGCTATCTTGCAAAAGCATATGAGTTGTCTCCATGTATTTAAAATCATAGGAGGAGTTAACTGGCAGCCACCCTAGGCAGTTGTAAGTCCAAACAGTCGGGTGATTTATTCTCTCTTATGGAGGTAAACCAAATGCCCATTTTTTGTCTTAGATTTAGGTTGTGCTTTGGCCCTCACCAAAGTTCCCTAGATTTAGGTTCAAAGGTTGCTACTTTTCTTTGTGTGTTATGAGCATAAATCCTCACCTCTTAGGCATTTTCACGATCTAGTGCCATGAAATTATAAGCCCTAGATTTCTAATAAAAATTTAACTCAAAATAAATAATTACCTTCAAACTTCAAAAATATAAAGCGCAACCATAAGATAGTTTGGGATGCTTACTAGGATTTTTAGTATCATAAGCATCCCCTACTTATCTTCCTTCACTTGATAATAACTCACTCCTCTTGATCAATCCCAGTTGATCTTCTAAAAATAAACCAATTAATTGATAGTCGTATCTTTAAAATCTTTGTAGATAATGATCATTTACCTTCATCAAGAGTATTCTTAAAGAATATTATTTCTTAGGATGTAATTAACTATGGAAGCTTGCCTCCAAAAAGAACTTAACAAACATAATTTAAAATAAACCCTATTTTATTTTCTTATGTAAAGTAAGGGAAGAATTTTGGGTACATACGAAGGCCCATAGTTCATAAGAGTCCTTATTTAGGTGATTAGATCCATTGCAGGATGGTTACTTCTATCTTTCGAGATAGTACACCTTTCCTCAATGTCATACCCAATCACCCTAATAAGAACATTTGCGGATCTACTTGGTGTCCCAACCAAGGAGTAATATTTCTATTTCCATTTATCCTTTTACAAAGGATAGAAGAAGGTGAGAATATTTTCACCACATACCCCTAAGGCATAACCTATTCATATGGCTAACTTTTCTAAGTCTCTAGGGTTAGGTTAAGTATTCACCTAATCAAAAGTGTCTTAAAATTAAAAAACTCTTAGTATTTAGAGGACTCCTTATGCCTAGGATGAAGAAGTTGAAAGCTCACTCCACAAGTGAGGTCAACAATGGGCGCCCAATAGGTGTGGTGTGACTGACAAGGCATACCGCACGTATTGGTGCTGACTGATGATCAATAATACCGAGCAATCACAAGCACTAACAGAAATGATCTACTCTTAAGCCAGAGGTGTAGAAAGAATCAATAGTTTAGTATAATGTGACTCTACATATATTTAAAACATAAGAGAGTGAAAGAGGAATCAACTAGGGATTGAGTATGTAAGCCCTCCACTAGAGGAAAAGTTATCCATTGGGGATAAGAAGTTTGATTTAATTCGCATCTCACTGATGAGAAATTTGATTTGATTTATTAATTTATGATTTGGTGCCCCACTGTGGATAAGAGTGTGAACCCTCCGTTAGGGGAGCAAGTTCAACTTGGATCGAATTGGTTTTACTAGGGGAACTAGAAAGATTTGCATCTCACTCAGGAGAAGTTGATTGATTTATTTATTTAATTTGACTCCACTAGGGAGGTTAGTTAGATTTGTTTTGTCTGTTTAATTTGAATCCACTGGGGAGTAGGTTTAATTTATTTCAGATTCTAAATTTTGAATTTTGAGATGGACCCTATCAGTTTGCAGTGGACCATACTGAGTAGGGGCTATGTTGGTCTTAGTCTAGCTCAAATTTATCAATCTAAAGGGTAGTCTACCAACCACATAGTAGGACTATCCAAGGGGTTGTCTTTCAATGTGCAACAACTGTACTAGGAAGAGAGCATAGTAAACTTACATCTTCCAAAGTAGGGATTAGTCACTGGGAAAATCAGTTGGCGAGGTAATGAATCGAACCCAACCTTAGGCTAACTACTGAGTGAATGCCACTTGGGGACATAATCAGCTCACAGATAGTAAAAATTTAGTTTTATTCTTTAATTATATTTGATGGATCCCATCGGTTTGTGTTGGACATCATTGAGTAGGGGTTGTTGGGGGGCTTGAATTCCTACAGGGAGTTTTGCTAACACCGCCTAAAAGATAGGATTCTGCAAAGGGGTCATTGGGGGCTTGAATTTCTAATCCACAAGCAAATAGATTTATTTATTTTGTTTGTTCATTTTTTTTATCGTGGACCCTATTAGTTTGTGAGGGATCATTCTGAAAAGGAGCTTATATCAGCCTATATCTATCTCAGATTTACTAAACCAAGGGAGAATCTATGCATCTGCTGAACAAATTTTCCAACCACAAGGGTGGCTACTAGAAAAGGGGATTGAATAATCCAAAATTAACTAAGGTAGTGTCTAAATAGGGTCATTAAGGACATGGTCCAAATAGAGTGCCCATAGGGAAAGGGGCCACTAAAGACTTTATCCAAAATCCTAGAGAAGATAATTTCTATAGGTATTCGGTGGCCAACTCATGGAGAAAGTGTGGGGACTCACATCTGCCAAGAGTGGTGTATCCAATAGGTGAGTTGTTGTCAGCATAGCGAGCATCAACCAATTTAAAGTGTCCATTGGTTTGCAATAATCAACCTAAGAAGAAAGCATTGGGGACTCACATCCTCCTATAGCAAACCGATTGTAAGGATAGTCTATCTTCACCTTAACAAGTGCTATTCGACCTAGGGCGACTACTGAAAGTGAATGCCATTAGGGAGGACTTATATCAATTCAAAAGTAGTTAAGAAAATAAAAGCCACTAGGGGACTTATCTTAAACCTCAGATATATTTGACCTATAATGCTTTTGGAGTTCAAGAAGAATGCTTGTAGACTTACATCTTCTTGAATAGTGTCAATATGAGGTAACTTACTGGCTCCACAGTGAAGTCTTCCAAACTAACAAGGTGCTCGTCAGTTTGTAATGGTCAAGTTAGGAGGAAAGCATGAGGACTCACATTTTTTAGACAAATGACCACTAGGGTGATGTACTAACAAGGTAGTATATCAGCCCGACCTAGAGCAGCTAATGCATGAGTGCTATAGGAGGCTTGCTCTCACATCAAAATAGCCTTAAAAGATATGTGTATATTTTTATGCTTGTGCTAAATGGAATAAAATTTCTCTTGGGTTATATCACACCCTCCCTAATCACGCTTTAAGAGTTGATGAAATGGTGCCACAAATAGTAGTTGTGATTCCACCAAGAAAGGATGCCGCTTGGATTCTCTTACACCTAACTTAATTGTGCTAGTCAAAATAGGATGCCTCTTGGGTTCTCTCACACCAATTCTATTAGCATTGGGAATCTATTTAATTTGTGTTTGTGAAGGAAGGATAGGATGCCTCTTAGGTTCTCTTACATCTACCTTAAACACATCATGGCATTCACAAACAAGCAAACAATGCTTCAAAAGAAAAGAATATTTTGATGAATTGGAATAAAATTTTGTTAATAGTTGTTTTCAAACATGATTTCATGGGTAATATTTTTTCAAATAGAGCCCATTAATTGGAAGCATCGTGTTCCCCTTTACAATCTATACGTTGATAAGATCCTCTTTGGTAGGCCTTCTCTATGACAAAGGGCTTTCCCAAGTGGGTTCAAACTTGCCTCCCACCTTTCGATGGGCAACAATCAGTCTCCTTAGAACTAGAACAAGCTCTCCTACTTGAAAAGCTCTAGGGCGAACCAGCTTATTGTGAGCTTGAATCATCTTAGTATTATACAACTCGAGGTTTTGGCATGCCAATGAGTGTCTCTCTTCCAAACTTTCGAGCTCTTCTAACCGCAACTTCGCATGCTGTTCTGTACCCATTACTAACCTTTATGACTCGAGTTGAACTTATAATGGTAGAACAGCTTCAGACCCAAACACTAAAGAGAACAGGGTAGATCGGGTTAGAGTTCTGTATGTTGTGCAGTATGCCCACAAGGCTTCAACCAGCTGCTCATGCCACTATCGCTTGTTGTCATCGAGTGTCTTTTTCAGTATCTAGATGAGTGTTTTGTTGAATGCTCAATTAGGACATTTTTCTTAGGATAGTAGATGGTGGAATATCTCCAATATATACTATGTCTCTTGGCGAAGCTGTTGATCTTGATTCTTTTGAATGTAGTACCATTATCAAATATAATCGTACCTCAACCTATATATGATATCATTCTTGAAAAATTAAAGCACATACTGAGCTATGACCTCCCTTAGTGGGAGTGCCTCCACCCACTTCGAAAAGTAGTTGGTGGCCATGAGGCTAATGTAGGATGAATCGATGACCCTTGGAAGAAGGAGGCTTGATAGGATGCACAATGTTGGTACCCCAACACTCAAATGTCCATGAGGCTAATGTAGGATGTAGAATGTTAGGTGGTTAATATAGGACCACATCATGTACCTAACACTGATGGCATCTCCTAATTACATCCATGCAATCTATGATCATCAAGGCCAGTAGCATCCAAGTTTCTTGATCTTTACATTCATCTTCGGACCGGATTGATGTACTCTACATATACCTGAATGTACCTCAGTCATGATCTTATGAGCTTTATGTTTGTCTAAACAACATAACCATATTTGATTAAAAGACCATCGATACAAGGTGCCATCTATGAGAACATAGGAGAGTGCTCGTACTCTCGATGAGCTTGTGATTTCTTTTGAGGTAGTTTTCTCTAGTCTAGTAATCTATGAATGGTTGCCTCCAATCTAGCTCCTTGTCCTTTTAGGACACAAAGAACCTCCCCTTCAAGAGAAAGTCTCTCAAGTTCAAAATCAAGGGATGGGACTTATCTATTTTGAACCCTTATTGGGATTGACTCATCTTTCTCGACAAGTCAATTCCTTGCAAGTTTGGCTAAAGCATCTACTACTCGCCGAGGGACCTTATTGATGGTGACCTCATGGATTTGGGTCAACAGCTTTCATGGTATACTCATGGAAATGATGAAGTTTATGCTTAAAACTTTGTTGAACCCGACAATTTGATTGATGACCAGCTAAAAATCTCTATAGATGTTGATGCTTTTGACACACACTATAATGGTGAACTCTAGAATGGTAATCAAAGCTACATACCCGGCTTTATTGTTAGTGCATGGATTAGAGAGATAGTATCAAAATCTTATTACATCACAGTCTAGAGTTAAGAGAACTATTCTTACCCCTGCTTTTTCTAGAATAGTAAATCATGGTTATTCTCCTTTGTGAAAGGAAGCTGCACCATCAAAATACATCTCCCAATGGCAATTATCAACCTCCCCTAAGTTCATGATTTATTCATTGGATAGATTGTCACTAAGTGGGGAATCAGTAAGAAGTGGGTGTGTTAAGAAATGTTAGTGCTTGTCCTTTTATCGCATGGAGGTATGAATATGATATCAAATCGAGAAAATCATGGACCATCATGCCTATCATCCGATAACGCCGACGTGTCATGAGATACTACAGTGGATTGATTCTTGAAATCAAGTGCACATGAGAAAGCATGTAGTGCCATATGGGATGCAAAGATTAAAGCTAGGCAATATTTCTCAATAGGTGGGTAGTTTGTTTTAACAGAGATCAAATGATGGCTGAGGTAGTACAGAGTATTCTCCTTCCCTTTATCATTAGTTTAAGCTAATAGAATGCCAAAGGAGTCATCTAATGCAACAGTGTAGAGGATAAGTGGCTTGCCCGGGATAGGGGCTGCTAGAATTGGCGACACCAAATACAGCTTGATATCTTCAAAGGCATGCTGACACTTGTCATCCTACTTGAACTTAGCATCCTTCTTGACAAGTATTGAAAATGGCTTTCATCTTTCTGATAGATTGGAGATAAAGTGCCTTAGATATGCCAACCACCATTGGAAAGTTCTCAATTGAGTTAGACTTTAGGGGTGTCATTTCTATGATAGCTTTGATCTTTCGGTCTATTTCCATTCCCTGTCAAAAAAACAAACCCAAGGAACTTCTCTGAAGCTACTCGGAATGCACACTTCAGGGGGTTCATTTTGAGGTTAAATTGTCTTAATCATTCTAAAACTACTCTCAAGTCAAAGAGATGGTCTTCCTTTTCTTTGCTTTTGACTAATAGATCATCAACATAGTAATCAACTAGATGATGAATGAGTTCATTGAAAATCTAAGTCATGGCCTACTAGTATGTAGCACCGATATTTTTAAGACCGAAAGACATGACCTTATAATATTAGATTTTGATGAGGTTCGAAAAGCACTATTTCATTCATCCTTAGGGGTCATCTTGATTTGATTGTAGCCAGATGACTCATCCATGAAAGAGAATACTGTATGAGATTAGGCGATGTACACCATTAATTCTAGTATAGGAAGTGAAAATTCATCCTAAAGACATGCCTTATTTAAGTCCCTAAAATCTATGCATATGCAAATTTGGCCATTGTTCTTCTTAATCGGCATGACACTGGCTAACTAGATAAGATATTTTTCTTCCCTGATGAAATCAACATTGATCAGTTTCTTGACTTCAAAAATGTCCTATTGTTCAATTTCTAATTGTATGCATCTAGGAGCTTGCTTGATAGGGTTAGCTTTAGGGTATATTGCTAGTTTGTGGACTGCTACGCCAGGAGATAATCCGTGCATCTATTCATAGCTCCATGCAAAATAGTCCTTAAACTTAGTCAATAGCCTAACTAAGTCATTGGTTTCTTCTTTGTTCAGCAAAGAACTGATGTATGTAGGGCGTGGATGTTTTTCTGTCCCGAGGTTGATTGCTTTGAGCTTATCAATTTTTGAATAGATTTTCTCTTCAAATTTTGGAGGTGCACTTTGATTTGAAGATCATCAAGATCATGTGAAGTTTTTAAAATACATTCTCATAAGAGTTAGTGTGGTTTGAGAAGAACCAATCATACTCAAGATGATTGGTGATAACTAAGCAGTAATCATCATCATTTATTGGACCCACTATACCAAATTCTAGTCCCGGTCGCATCTCGCTTTGTTGTTCCACGCCTTCAAAATACTCGACGCTTGGACCATGTATAAGAAATCAAACATTTTGTTACAAGATTAAGAACACAAGGCTAGTACTAATCAGAAAGTAATTCTATTAAATCTTAATATGAATTATTCTCAAGTTCTACATTAGCTTCTAGACTTGAAGATGATGATCTCAATAGGAATCTCTTTTACTTGACATCAATGGAAGATCTAGGGGCTTCCTTAACTGCTAACCTTTAACTTTTTAAGAAGAAAGTGAGGTTAGAGCTAAAGTTCCCAAGTGCTGCCTAATAGTTTTGCATAAACTTGATTCAAATGCATTCATGCTTTTCTTGGAGGCTTAGTCTTCGTCACCATCTGGCTTGAGCATCACATCAAATGAAATTTGCTGAGAGAGGTTGGCTGGTATGCTAATCACATGAGACTTGTCCTCCGAGCTGGATTCTAAGTCTATGTGAATAGTAAGAGTACTCTTGTGAACTGGAACATAACCTCTATTGGTTGGCTGCCAACCAGGTAGTCTTCCACCTCTGGAATTGCCTTTGTGTCTACGTCTGCCTCTACCTGGTGGAGGTCAAGTCATCCTACCCATATGTCTGTATGATGGAATGAATTGTGAGTGGAATGTGACATGCGACTCTACTTCTTCCTTAAAGTCCTTTTCTCGCTCACTTATATTTTCTTTCTTCTTTCCTTTTTCTTTTTCTTTTTTTCTTTTTCTTTTTCTTTTGTATTTGAGTTTTGACCAAGTTCATGAGAAAAGATGTTTTGAAGAAGATAGTAGGTGGCATCCTCATTTATCTCAACCTCTCAAACTAAAAATGGCTTTTCATCTCCTTTAATATAGTATTCGATTCTATCTTTTTGAAACTGGATGCACTGATGGAGGGAGGATGGAATCATCTTATTTTGGTGTATCCAAGGCCTACCGAGCAAAGCAATGAACGAAGTATTTGAATCAATTATATAGAACTTGGCTTCAGTCTTCCAGTTGCCTATTTTCAAGGGTAACAATATGGAGCCTAAAGCCATCTTGCCCTACTCATTGAATCCTCTCAATATCATCCGATCTCCTCAGATTGTAGAGATATCAATCTTTAAATAGGCAAGAGTCTTTAGACTCATAATGTTCACTGATGCACCTGGATCAACTAAAACCCTAGAAAGTCTAAATTTTCCCATATCCAAAGTGATGTAGAGGGGATGGTTGTGCTCCATGTCCCCTAGAAGAAGGTCTTCATCATTGAGTGTGACTCTATAGGCTTCTCTTGAATAACGTGCCTCCACTCCAACAATGGTCGATCGAGCTATGCATATCTCTGGATTAAGAAGGGCCTCGATTAATGATTTTCTTATATCTTTAGATAAGACAATGGCATAATATATGCTTAACTTAATTGGCAACTTTCTTAGATGAGTGAGGACATTATCCACATGCATATCCATGGGTGGAGCATCATGTGGAGGAGCTTCTTGCTCATTAGTACCAATAACTTATTTTCCTTTATTTTGAGGTGCTGCCTTAAGAGGTAGAACATTGCCACTGTAGAGGTTAACTTTGATTATCTATTGTGATAGTTTAGTGGAAGATTCTACCCGCTCATCACGCTCACTTATAGCTTTTCCTATAGGACCCTCAAAATCAGATGATTCCAAGTCTATCTCAAGAGATGAAGCTATATTATTCAGAAAAGAAAATTCCAAGAGGATGATTAGAGTTGTTATAATTATTATTAAGACTTGAAGAGTTTTCTAAAAGAGTAGAGTTAGACAACCCATCAAAAGTGACATAGATGTAATTCAAACTACCTTTATTCTTTTATTTCTTAGATTTAGAAGGAGGTACATAGTAGAAATCTAGTAAAGTAAGTGGGGTGAGGGATTTGATGCCCTCATCCCCTGATACAAGATGTCTACTAAAAGAAGAACTAGCTAAAGTAGAAGTGATGGCTGAAGTAGTAACTACAACGATGGAAAGGAGGCTGGGCTCGATCGATGGTTGTGCTACTTGGCTATCCCAGAATGGTATGGGTTGATGCTATCACTGAGCTCCCACTTTCCCGTGTTGTCTTTAGCAACTTGTGAACATTCCTTGATGTTGAAGGTTCGAGCTACCTCACGCAAAGGGAAGTTTCTTGATTTTTGAAATAATCTTTTTAGCGGTTCGGGATAAAGAGATATCCCAACCTTCTTTAATTTTGAAAGGATCACATGTATCCCTAAAGATTATCCAAACAGAACTAGATGGATTTTTCACTAGGTATTCCTTAGGGATAACTATAGCGCTATACTTGTAGCTATTATCAAGCCAGCCATTAAATGTAAAGAAAACCTCTAAAACATGGCCTAGCATGTGGCAGTGAGGGAAAAAGTTAAGATCATTGCTCTTGCCCACTTCCTTCGGCTTTCTAGGCTCGGGTAGACAAAAATCAGGTTTCTTTAAGAGGTTCTTAAAGATTTTTCTGACTACCTCCCTCTTAAATGAATAAAGTTTATTTAGTTTATCCAAAAGAGTGTGTGGGTGATAGCTACCCTAGGGCAGGTATGTGTACCGCTGCTGTGAGTATGGATAAGGAGGAGGCAGTGAAGGCCATGGAGGCTGCTATGGTAGCCGATAAGATGGTTGAGGCGGTGGTAAAGGAGGTGGAAGTGATGGTTGTGGAGCTCAAGGTCTCGCATACTGCTCTCTAGCCGGGTGCTTCCCCTTGTCCAATGTTGCTACTACCCCTGCTTCTTTTCATAGGCTTTCTGCTACTTTTTCTTTGATGACTGATCCTAAAAAGGCAACTATTTGGCCTCTCCTTGTTATTGATTAGCTTCTCAAATGTCTTAATGGTGAAACCTTTGAGCATGAAGAACTAGGTGATGAATATTCTTTAGTAGAATTTTAATAGCATCTGATAACAGGTTGTATTTCATACTTAAATTGAGCTATCTGAGAATATAATCAATGAAGGACTCATTGGGATATTGTTGAGCCATAATGAGATCGCCCATAATTACCCATTATTGAGCTTCAATAAATCTCTTAATAAAGAGTTGTCCCAATTCAACAAAAGCTATCACTGAACTATTGGGGAGTTCAACATACCAATTAAAGGCTATGCCTACTAAACTGCTGACAAAAAAGGTAGAACAATATTGAATCACTACCACCAGCATTATAATAGCTGACCCTGAAGTGCACTATATGCTGGCGTGGGTTCCCGCTGCCATCAAAACTCTTGAAGAATAAGGCACAAAACCCTTAGGATATTGGATAACATCGAATTCCTCTGGGTAGGGTCTACCCTTTGGAACCGACAAACCACCTCGGCCTTATGCCAGCACTTCTCTCACTTGTTGTTTAACCATGAACTTAATATCTTTTGCTTGTATGGAGGTACTGTCCACTACCTTTCTATACAAGCTAGTGCTGCCCTACTCTACCGGAGGTGAACTCTTAGGTTGATCCAAGACATGCAACAACTCAGCCATGATTTTCATAATAGTAGGATGTGGTGCGTGGTTTGATTTTGAAGTGCCAAGATTGACGCTACCAAATCTTCATGCCTCTTTCTTATTTTTTCAATCTTTTCATCCTTCTATTTGAGTTGTTGAAGGAGGTATTAGGTCGAATAGGCCGTATCATCCTATTCGGTCGCAACACCTTCCAAACTTTGGTTATCCTGGAGGAGGGAACCTCTGGTATCAACCATATGCACTTCTACTGAGTCCTCCAACAAATCATCTTCATTGGGATCAAAACTAACCTTCTATTCCTCTAGTCCGCACTCCATACCTTAGGATTTCCTTCTTCTCAATGAGATACTCTGCTATGATATCATCTAGGGAGTAGTCTAACTACGCAAGCACAAATGATCATGATTGACTAGTGGTGGGATCATGCTCATGAATAGAGATACATCTGACCTCCCCTGCTAATGGAGAGCTAAACCAATGAGGGCTATGCTCATTGGAGGATACATGCTCATGGCTATCATCTGATGTGGGTAGAGTGCTACTCCGGGAGGATCTATCATTCTGGGGACAATAGTACTATCTCCTTCTCCCTCTGCTGCTGCTATGTCCATGATCTACTGAGGTGGTGGTGGTGATGGCACAATAATGATGCTACGAGGTTGCCACTCTCTCTTTATCGAAACTAAAGTAGAAGGTCAAGCAGGAGAGCTTGGCCTCACCTCAATCAGCGATGTAGATGAAATGGGATCTCTTGGCCATAGCTGGATCACCAGTGGGGCTTTCTTTTCCTGAATGCTGCCTTCATGGCTTTAGATGGAACTATGGAAGATAAAACTTGCACTAGAGATGGCAGATGTGTAGTAGAGCAGTGTGATGGAGGCAACACTGACTCTCTTTGTGCAGAAGCTCTCCTCCTATGGTGGGTACTACTAGTCAATAGAATACTATCAGTATGACTAGCACAGTAAGGCCGATCAGTGGAAGTCCACGGTGATCGCGACTTCCTGGCATACCTCTGCCTCTCTGTGCTAGTAGCATGAAATGATACACGGGCCTCTCTAACCCTATCTTGCTGAATATGTTCACCCACACAGGAGGAATAACCCATCGTAAGTCAAATTGGGCCCTAGACTTTGACCATCTATAAGCCCCGCCAACTCAGTAGAACTGCCTTCGACATCTTTCCTCCTATCTCTGGTAAGTGCCTCATACTAAACGGTAGGTGGAGGTGACATTGTAATCCTCATAACATCTTCCTCTCCATCAGATCTGAAAGAGGATGAAACTTGTTTGGTGTAATCAGAGGAGAAACTACCCTAGGTGACTCGTCTACTACAACCTGAGAGAATGCCTCCATCTCCTTAGCTATGCCCACATGATGTCACTTGATTTTGTGGCATCTATTGCAACACTGAGTTTTGTTGGGAGGAGCAGCACAGGAACTAGACCCTATCTCAAAAGTATGGGAGACTATCCCTAAAGCTAGGGCAGCCTTTTCCTTGGAAGAAGCCAGTGAGTGGGTACTAGCCCGTACTAGAGTAATAATGGGAACAACTGAACACACAGGTACTAGAACTACAACTGCTATGGGAACTGCTACACCCTTTCTCTTCAGTGAGGGAAACTCATAATCTGAAGGCATCTCAATGTGGATGTCGCTTCAGCCACCACAGACTTTATCGACAGCAGAGGGTTTCCCCCACAAGTGATCCTATCCCCCTCGAATCCTTGACCAAAGTGTATCAGATAAGAAAAATCATTCTGTGGGAGGCTAGCTCAATCCAAGGCCAAATCTATCCCAAAGGGGAAAGTGAACACATACTTCTGAGCATCCATTTGCATTGCATGAACTTGAGAAAATTGACTGAAACTGAGTCGAAGTTTTGCAATTTTGGAAAACAAATCTGAATCAGATTTTTTGCTTTTGTATTTGGCAAACTTTTTGAAATTTAATTTAGAGTTTGAACCCACACTCAACAAATTGAATATATTAAGTGGGGCTCATTGAATTTATGAGAGAGATTTTTGAATGAATTGGAGAAGAGATTTTTGAGTTTAGAATCCATTTCAAACAAATTTGTGTATGTTGAAAATGGGTTCAAAATATTTTGAAGATATTTTTTATTCTTCCAATGGTTCATATTTGAGTTTGATTTTTATGTTTGGGGATCTTTTAACAACTTTGAGTATATTAAATAGAGAATTAATTGATTTTGTTTGGGATTACTCTTTTAGCAAATTTTGTGTATGCTAAATGATGTATTTAAAAATAATTTTCTTCTTTTCCTTGTTTGCTCATGATGTGAATCATGTGTGAATTTAGAAATGGAATCTTTACTTAGCAAATTTGTGTATGCTAAGTAAAGCCCATTTCTATTCTTTTGTCTTGATTTTTGAAAAATGGGATCTTTACTTAGCAAATTTGCTATGCTAAATAAATCCCAAATGTGTTTTGCATTTTATTTTGATTTTGAAAAGAGGATCTTTACCTAGCAAATTTGTGAATGATAAATGAAAAAAAATCCAAATGCGTTTTATTTTTGGTTTTGATTTTTGAAAAGAGGATCTTCGGTTAACAAATTTTGGGTATGCAAAATAAAGAATCCAAATGTGTTTGATTTTTGTGATTTTGGAAACAGGATCTTCACTTAGCAAATTTGTGTATGCTAATTTAAAATCCAAATGTGTTTGATTTTTTATTTTGAAATTTGGATTTTTACTTAGCTAATTTGTGTATGCTAAATGAAAATCCAAATATGTTTGATTTTTTATTTTGATTTTGTGTTATTTTTGAAAGGAGGGATTTCTAGTTAACAAACATAGTGTGTTAATTGGAATCCAATTTATTTTTTCAATTTTAATTTTTGAAAATTGAAACTCTCATTTGACAAATTTGGGTATGTCAAATAGAATTCCAATGTGTTTTGATTTTCATGATATTTGCAATGTAGATTTCCATTTAACAAATTTGGGTATGTAAAATGGAAGTCAATTATATTTTATTTTTCAAAGATAAAATTTTTGTGTGTGATTATTGCTTTTTGTAAAGAAGGGAATTCCAACTTGATATATGTGGAATGTGTTGAGTGGAATTTCAAATGGTGTGATTTTGTTTAAAAACAAAGCATTCATTCAACAAGTTTAGATATATTGAATGAAGGGACCTATCTTCAAATTTGTAATTTTTGAAAAGGAAGGAACTCCAACTTCAACATAGGTAAGATATATTAAAATGGAGTTTCAATTTTATGATATGATTTTATTTGGAAATGAAATCTTCATTCAATAAATTTGGGTCTATTGAGGGGGGGTGTTCATTTGTGCTTTTTGTAAAGATGACTTTGATTTTATTTGGAAATGAAATCTTCATTCAATAAATTTGGGTATGAAGATGTTCATATGTGCTTTTTGAAAATATGATTTTTTTTTTATTTTGTTTTTGAAAAGATCCTACATGTAATAATCTTGAAGATTATTAGATGAGGTTGAGGTATATATATTTTGTGCAAATATTTTATTATGTGAACTTTTTTGAAAGTGCATTCAAAAGCAATATTTTTATAAAGGATTTTTTCTTCTTTATTTTTGGAAGGATATTTTACCTTACCATAAAGATAGTAAGAAAAAGGCCTTTAGTTATCTCTTTATTAAATTTTGTTTTCACCTATTGGGGGACCCAACAAGAGTTTTAAGACCTACATGGACTGAGGCCTAAAAGCTAAAGGATGTTGGCTAGCTTAACTTAAGAATGAAATGAGCTAAGTGCCAATGAAAAAGAAGGATAGTCTAACTCACAAAATATAAATCCACTATCGATACTTAGAGACAATGATCATTCATCAAAGATAGAGAGAGGAACCGTCCCCAACGGAGTCACCAAAAAAATCTGTGGTGTTTATTTCTCAAACATGGAAATTTGAAAAATAAAACATGTGTATATTATTGGGACTCCATGTAGATCTACAAATGTCATTATGATCGTGACATTGAGGAATGATGTACTATCTCGAGAGATAGAAGTCAACATCCTACAACGACCACCTTATAGACTCCTAAGGATAATGGGTCTAATGAATGTTCCAAAGATCTTTCCCTACTTCACATGGAAAAGTAAAGTAGGATTTATTTTAAACCGGATTGTTCCTATGGAGGCAAGCCCCCATAGTTAATTACATCCTAAGGAATGAGATTCCTTAGGAATACTCTTAATTAAGGTAAATGATCATTGTCTCTAAAGATTTCAAAGATAAGACTATCAACAGATTAGTTATTTTTGGAAAATTAAGTGGGATTGATTAAAAGGAAAGAGTATTATTAAAACTAAAAGGAGATGAGTAGGGGATGCTCATGATACTAGGAAACCCAATAAGGATCCCAAACTATCATATGGTTGGGCTTTATATTTTTGAAATTTGAGGAGAATTAAATATTTAAGTAGAATTTTTATTAGAAATCTAGGGCTTACAATTCCACAACATGAGATCATGAAAATGCCTAAGAGATGATGATTTATGCTTATAGCCTGCGAAGAGAAATAACAAACACGGATCCTAAATCTAGAGAGCTTTAGCGAGGGCCAAAGCATGACCTAAATCAAAGGTGAAAATGGGTGTATGGTTTATCTCCCCAAGAGAGGATAAACCACTCGACTGTTGAACTTACAACCACTTGAGGGTGGCTGCCAACTAACTCCTCCTATGATTTTAAATACATGTAAAAAAGTTTTATGCTTTGTAAGATAGCTAGGTTGCTATTTATTTAGAAAGACGATTAAATCATTAAACTCACTCCCTAAGAGACTAGATTATGAAGGGTATGAACTCATGACTTGATCTAATGCAAATTTTATAAAATTTTATTTTGATTTTTGGATATTTTTATTTGACACAAGCTATGGGATTCATATGCCTAATGCATGAGAAATTGGTTATGGGCTAAAATCAAAAAGAATGAGGTGTGTTTCCACCATGGCTCAAAGCCATTTTCTAGTAAAAGTGGAAGCCCTCCATAAGCAAGAGTGAGATAATATATTTTTATGCATGATGTAAGACATACAACATCCAGCTAAGGGGTTGATAAATCTTTTATTATCTTAATTTATGTCCTACACTTTAGTGAGGTCATGAGTTATTAAATTTTAATTTTGAGTTGATTAGTTGGATAAAAAATTTATTTTTCCCTAAGAGCCTAATCACATCTAGGTCATTCATCAAATAATGAAGAAACTAGAAAGATCATGGCATCCTAATTATGCAATCATAAACAAAACATTAATGAATTTATAAAATTAGCACAAAAGAAGAAGAGGTCGATGTGGTCGGGCACCACTGCATAAACTCAAAAAGAAATATGGGTAGTTGAGCTCTACCATTATACAACCCGGATTATAAATAAATAATTACAATTAAAAAAGGAATTCATTTTATTGTGGGGGTCTTCATTCTTCATTCTTCATTTATTCATTTCTTTCTTAATTCATTTCCCCACTTAGTGGGATTAAGGCTTGTTGTTGTTGTTGTTGTTGTTTCTTAATTCATTTATTTTATTCTTCACTCCTTTCTTCCTTTTGATTTGCCTTGAGATGTGGTTTGCTCCAAGGCTTCACATGGTACATAAGATATGGTCTTATCTAATGTTCACCTTAATTCCCCATAGCATTCATTCCAAATTTCAATTACAAAATTTACATCAAAATGGGAAAGATAAATCTAACCAAACTTACAAAATAGAGATTATCTAAACATACCACACAACCCAAGCAGTTATATGAATAATTTGGATTTAGCACCCTATACATGGGTAACCAAGTCTATCTATCCTAGTTTGGATCATGCATAGAGGTATAAGCAACCTCCACAACAAAAGTATTTATATTTTTATTACATCGCCCCTTAAGCACAATCCTCTGTAGAAGATATGATTAGACTAAGATCATCCTATCATCCAGTTTACGCACATGCCCTAACATCCAGTCTAAAAACATTACATCACAAAATAAAATTAGGCATCAAATCATGTACCACCCTAACATAGAGCTAGAAATGGTGACTTAGCCTAATGTGTGTGTCATTTAAGGCTTGTGTAGCATGTATTAGCTAGGCTTTATGGTTGGGATTTTCTAAGTATGAAGGATTCAACTTAAAGGGTGATTTCATTTTAAGTGAGTTAGTTGATTTGTCAATTTTATTTGATGATTTGATTTGGCTTAAATGAACCAATGTTTAGTTACTAAATGTTATAAAGAGAATAAAGAGAAGAGAACTTTTCTTTCATCTCTACCTTAAGTAATTTCTAAGGTAGATTCATTAATGATTTTTTTAGTGAATATTTTATTATGTATTTTGATTAACCCTAAGTTTATATTTGCTCTAAATAACCTTATTCAATAAGAAAGATATCTTAGATTAATTAAGGTGAATTACTATCACATAATACACAACCTTTTATTTCATTCCACCATGTATTTCATGCATATGAATGATCTTAAGCATATCTATACATGCAATATAAATTTTAGCACACTTTGATGATGAATGCTAAGAGATATGATTTGAAAATTTAGATATCTCATGAATGCATGATTTTATTATGTAGAAAGAGAGATTCTTTATCAATTAACTTGTAGCCTCGAGATGTCCAGACTAATATACTACTTTTTTAAATACTTGTGAATGTACAAAAAGAAACAAATGGATGAAGAATCTTGCAAAAAAATTTTTACTTAATTTAGTTGTATAATTTAC
Source organism: Cymbidium sinense (assembly GCA_021442155.1). Lineage (NCBI taxonomy): Eukaryota > Viridiplantae > Streptophyta > Magnoliopsida > Asparagales > Orchidaceae > Cymbidium > Cymbidium sinense. The sequence goes on along the minus strand of CM038222.1, from coordinate 126,132,545 downwards.
ATGTGTAATGCTAGAATCCTTCTTAAGTCATAACATAAGAGTTGCATAGAATAGATGTAAGCAAGTGTTATGTTCTTTTCAAATGAACTATACACTTTGCAAATCCTATTCAAATCCATGTTAAGAGAAGAGAAGAAAATAATATAAAATACATCTTATGCTATAATCACATGCAAGCTTATAAGTACTTATAAGTAGCATTACTTCATTCATAATCTTTAATTTATAGGTTTTGGAGATAATCTTTAGTTTAATAATGATAATAGCCACTGATATTTCTAACTTTAGCCAACACATGCAATTTAACATAAAGGAAAATATTTTATTTGATTATTTTTTTTAAAAGAGATGAATGCATGACTTCACATGCAAACAACATTTAGTATGCTTGGAAAGAAATAAAGTGATGTAAGCATATGACTTCATTCACCCTAATTAATTCTTAAAGTCATTCCTATAAATTAAGATTATTTATAGTGAATCAAAAATCTTGAAGGAGATTTTTATTTTTGAATTTGATTTGACTTGGAGAATGTGAAAAGAGTTTGCTGGTCCTAACCCATTTCCCCAGTGTGTAAATTGGTTTAGTTTAATTTTAAAATAATTATGTTGATTTTATGTTTTATATTTAAATTAAATCCATTTTAACATTTAACATAATTAAACAAGTAATATGATACATAATTAAATGAATTTAATTAAGAAATATACTAAATGCAATTACATAATTATTGATTAATTAATCTAAATGGTTTAATTAAGTACTTTCAAAACCATCCTACACATGTAGTTTGATTATTTTCCTTGGAAGCCTCTTGGTTATCACCTATTTACCCAAGATTAAGTTGGAAGATTGTTGAGTTTAGAGTTAATTAACCAATTTAATGAAGTGATTAAATCATTAATTAAAAATTATCTTTCCAAAAATAAACTTAGAGAATATTTGGAAATGAAATCCTAATATCATTCCCAAGTCTATTCATTATGATGATTAATAAACTTAATAAATTTATCACTATTTAATAAGTTAATTAATCATTTATTTAGTTAAGCTAGGGATTAAGGATGAAATGAGCAATTCCCCTAATTAATCCAATAATAAATTCCAAAAAAATCATGGGAGGCAGAGGTCATCCCAATAATCAACCCTAGGAAGTTTGAAATTAATTGCTAAAGTAATTAGCCTAATTACATTACCAATAAAACCCAAATTGAGTGAAGGTTACTATTCAAAATCAATTAAACTTAATTGTATATTATTCTTCTTTGAATTATCTTTAAAATGAACTTAAGTTCATATTTATTTTGGATTTTTCTATAATTAGTTATGAATTTTGGAAGTTTCAGCATTAAAAATGAATAAATTAAGGCTAATTAACCCCCTAATCCCATCGGGCCACATGGAGGCTGATGCGGCACACTTTCCACGTGATGTGATGGGATTGGGTATTTTGTTGTCACCGCTATCACTCGGCGTGACACTCTTTTCTCCACAAGTCATTCAATTCCAAGCTTCCAGATTATGGTCTTTTCAATCAAAGTTACGTTGATTTAATCATGTTTTTCAAATCGTCAGTATCTGAATCCATCCCATCAAAGCATGAAAGCAATACGTAACATCCGTTGATCGCCACTGATCCGAGCTCACCTGAGCTCAGATGGAGTTCAAATGCACCCCACAACTTTGGAGGAGCACAAGCAAGGGATCCAACAATTAAGATCTAATGGGATTACAATTCCTTTCATAAAGGACCAAACAATTTTTAACTTAGGATCAGTTTTGACCAACAATTGTGGAGGCTATCACCGCCCTTCCAATGGGAGGTAGCTTTGTCTAGTAGATAAGCCTCTGAAGGTCTGCTTTGATTTGAAGTGGATGGCGCTTGACCAAGCTCCCTTCAATGGCAATCGGCTTTGATCAAGGTCCTCCTTCATGTGGCTTGGTGACTTGGGAAAGAACTTGATTGAGCTCGACTAGGTCCCTTCATGGTGTTTGCAAGTTTAATTTGAGTTTAGTGAGAATTGGATGGATTGGATCTTCACTTCACCTCCCTTATTTCAGCCTTGAGCAAAATCAAGAATGAGAATTTAAGGAGCTTGAAATGGCTGGAAGCTTGAGAAGCTTGGTCGATTCTAGAGCTATCAATGAATGCTTATTTGAGTGGAATGAGGGAGTATATCTCCTCCTTGGATTGATGAGAGTGAGTTGCCATTTTTTATCAATGGCTGAGAATAGGTGGTTAGTTTGGGATATTAAACACTCCATGTGGTTCATTTTAGGTAGTGGAGAGGAGGAGAGGGAGTGCCCATGTGCTAGGTGAGTGTACGAGGTGATCCAAGTGTCTAATTCCCATTGGAGGGGTCAATTTTGCCTTGCTTGGGTCATGGCACCCAAACCCATTTGGTCATGTTCACCACCTCCCTTGGTGTCTAAGTGGACCACTAGGAAGATGCCAAGTGGCCATGAGAAAGAATTGGCAAATTTTATGTGAATTTGTCCAAAGGATACCCTTTGAACTAAGGGTAAAATGGTTATTTGGCCTTAATTTTGATTTGGGTAGATTTGAGATGATAAAAAAATGGGCTGGGCCAAATTTCAAATGATTTGGAGTTCGTTTGGTTTGAATTGGCTCAATTTGACCCATTTAGGACAAGTTAGGTCAATTTGGGTTAGGTTGGCCAATTGGTCAAATCGGATCAAATCATGGGTTAGGTCAAGTTCAAATGATCATTTGGAGCCTATGGGTTTCATTGGTTTGATTCAATCTGATTTATATTTGATTTTGATTCATTTAGGTTCATTTAGGTCAAAAGGGTCAAGTTGACCAATTTGACCCATTTGACCCAATTGGGTTAGGTCATGGGCTGGTTTAGGCTTGGTTGATCATTTGAAATGTATTTCAAGCTTTAGTTTTAATCAATTTTGGTTTGGTTTGATTTCAAGTTGATTTGACCTTTTAGGTCAAGTTGGGTTCATGGTCAATTGGGCTAGGTTGGGTCTAGCTGGCCAATTCAAGGTTTGGTCAAGTTCAATAAGTGATTTAGAATGAATTTGACCCATTAGTTGTAATCAATTTGGCTTAGATCAAGATTTGACCCATTTTGGCTTTTTAGGTCAACTTGGGTCAACTTAGGTCAAGTGGCCTATTAGGCTTGGTTTAGCTCAATTGATGGCTTGATCATGTTCAATCATTGATTATGGATTAGTTTAGATCAATGGTTTCAATCAATTTGGCCTATGGTGGATTTTGGCTAGTTTAAGTTTCATTTGGGCTAAGTGTTGACTTAGTCAAAGGATAAGTTTGACTTAGTTTGACCCAATTTGAGTGATTGATCATCCTAGGATGATTGTTGCTCACAATATGAGGCTTAGATGGGCTTAGTTCAATCTAATTTGGGTTGGATTAGAATTTGGCTCAAATAGATCCTTTAGGTCACTTTAGGTCAAATGAGCCTAAGTGGGTCAATTGGCTTGATTAAGGCTTGATTCAAGTTTGGTTGAACTCATATATGGACTTTTGATTGAAATATAATTCCAATTGCAAGTGATTTGGAGGCAAATGGGTTTTGATTCATTTAACAATTTCAAGTCAAAAGGGTGAACATGGGTTTGACTTGGGTTAGTTTGATTTTGGTTTGGTGATTGTAGTTCATGTTTATATTTATATATGTGATTGAAGGAGTGATTGTTTGAAGAGAAAATCCAAAGGTTTGGATTGATTTGAGAATGATTTGGCTAAGTTCAAGAATTTGACTTGAAAGAGCATAAGTTGGATTTTGGTTGGATTTGGATTTGAGTTTTGAATTGGTTTAAGTTATTTATATCTCATTTATATTTATGAGTATAAATGAAGATATAAATAGGTTATGAGAAAATCTTTTGAATTTGGAGTGATTTGAATTTGGTTTGGTTAAGTTCAAGGGTTTGACTTGAAAGAGTATAATTTGGATTTTGGTTAGATTTGGACTTGATTTTGAGTTTAGTTTTGGTTATTTGAATTTATACTTCATTTATATTTGAGAATATAAATGAGAATATAAATGGGTTATGAGAAAATCTTTGAATTTGGAGTGATTTGAATTTGATTTGAGCTAAGTCCATAAGTGAAATCAAAGGGCTTAAGAAAGATTTTGATTTGGAATTGATCATGGGTTTCAATTATTTGGAATTGATTCATTTGAGAAAATCAATTGAGTTGGAAATGATATAAGATTTGAATTTGAAGTTTGGTTTGAAAGAAGGAAGTAAGGATTGAGTTCAAGCTATAGGGTAGGCAAGTCTTCCTAATATCCTTAAGGCATAACGGCTAACTCTTCTAAGTCTCTAGGGTTAGGTTAAGTGTTCACCTAATTACTAGAAGTATCTTAGGACTAAGGAACTCTTAGTGTCTAGAGTAGTCCTTGTGTCTAAGAGAAGTTGAAAGCTCACTCAAAAGTGAGGTCAACAATTGTTTTCAATAGTTATTGTAATATATTTTGGTTTTATCAAAGTCTCTAAATCACTTATAATTTTATATATTAACTAGCTACTTTACATCTCATTTCATCCTACTTTAACGTCCAAACTAGTATATAGATCTTTAGAAATTATAACTCTCATTTTCTTATTATACACACAAATCTAAGTTCCATGCAATCATTTTATGTCATAAAAGTGTTTATATATATATATATATATAATATGGTAACTTTATATGTAAGCAAAACTTTGTCAATGGACATTTTACTTGAAGTTGCTTTTGACTCATCTACCACCTCTCATGAAATAACCTCCCATCTCTAAAGGTTCATGACAATATACCGATTATAGTGAAATATACTCTTGTTTTTATTATTTGATTGAGATCCATACTGATTGTAACTATGAACAAGGTAATGAGGTATATTTGATTGATCAAAATGTACCTTCTCTACTTCAAATTTTAAAGCATGAATTGGACCCTTCTTCATAAGCATCAAATGAATTTTCCTCTAATTTGGGGATAGGCAAAAGTTCTATCATAAAAATATATACGTTAAAAAAAATTTAATAAAGATGAGTATTTATCATATGAGATCTCTAAAGGAAATTTCTTTAAGAAGAGATAGTTAAGATGTGAAAGTTATATCAACACATTTCAGTTCACTTGGTCATCATTTTATAGTTTCTAAAATGATAATAATTTGGAGTGGGATGAAAATTTCTATTATCATTAAACCATGATCATCATTGGTGATGTTTGTGTTGATTTTTTATCTCTATTTGCATTTAGATAGCATAGTGTTTACAATCATATTTGAAGTCCTTTAAAAATTCTTGCAATTGAGATAATAAATTTTCTACCACTAAGAAGTTTTCTCACATTTAATTATAAAAGGGATTTTAGATTATGTTCATATTTTATATGTAGAGCCATCATTATTGCCTTCATTCTCTCAACTAAATAAGTGTGACTTCTGCATGAAATTGATAACAATTTCATATTTATAAAATGGGTTTGCTTTAAAAAATGTCACTTTATTGCAATATAAATAAATCTAGCCATTAAGATAACTAATTTGTTCATCAATCTATATATTTTGAAAAAAAAAACTTAAGCATACTAAAACTATTTTTTAAGAATTGATCAAAATTCAAATCCTTTCAAGTTACTATGTTAACTTTGGATGGTTAGAATTGTGATTAGAAGAGGAAATTGTTTATATGAAAACTTTATATATAAGTCAACACAATGCAGCATTAGTTTATGTGCTGGTTTAAACTGTCACGGATCTATATTATATGTGATGACTTAAGTCACTACTAATATAGAGCATTTTCTGTGATTTAAATCTCCACAAGGCTTCAAATTTTTTGTTGCTATAATACCATAAATCTATAATATTTGAGGCATTTTAAACCACTATAAATATTGGACATTTAAAAATAAAATAAAATAATCAATTGAATTCACAAAGATTTAAAAAGTAAAATTTTAACTTATATGCTTCTAATTAACCTTACTATGTGTTGGAGCTAAAAAATTAAGTTCACATGAAAACAAATAAACTAAATCAAGATACCAATAAATATAACCAACACATTAAATTAATCTAATGAAATTGATTTAATGAATATTCAATCAAATTTAAAGAATAATTTTTTTACAATATGATTCATTCCTTTTTTTTAATCGGATTCAATAATATAATCACATCATGGACTTGGTTAATGTTCACATATTTATAACTCTTACGCCTTTACCTCCATTCTTATATCATCTCCAAGGCTTCATTATTAGTGTAATCTATCAGCAATATTGTAAGAAATATATGCATGATTTTTATCACTTCTAATTTAATTTGATGATTTATTGATTATTTTGACATGATTATTAAAAGTGATAATAATCCAAATTTATAAGCTTTAATGAGCACACAAGTATGTCATAAAAGAAATGTGCAGAGAACTGTATGATTATAGATCAACTTACTTAAATATGATCAAGAAGAGTCCAAATGAACTATAGGGAACTAAAATAATGTGTTTATGGGATTTAAGTTTCTAAAACTAAGCTTTTAATATAATAACAATAATAATAATTGTTTATGTTTCCTAAACAAGTACATTTTCATTTTTTAAACAAATCTTATTTCAAGCAAGTAAATTATCATTTTAAAAAAGTAAACTATCAATTTGAACAAGTTTCTAAATTGAAGCTTTCAAGAAATTAACATCACTCAAAAAATAATCATTATTGATTTCAACTTAAATAGGGAACTTCAGTTATACCAAAATTAGTGAAAATACTCCCAAATATCATTGATTTGTAACTATAGAAATATCAATATTTTGTAATGTCAATTTCAAAATTAAGTTTAACAATATTTTAAATCGAGTATGATTTTAAATTAATTTCAAATTATTTTTAATTTTAATTAGAAATTTTTATAAACCAATCATCTAATATCCATGTATTTACAATTTAATTATCCTTGCATTTTTTTTGAATTGTTGGACCTATAAATTTGAGTGTGTCTCGATCAAATTATTAAGAATTTTATAAAAATTAAAATATGAGTTAGGCTTTTTGTTATGAATTTTAATATTTAAATGTTAGTTTAAAAAATTAAAATTAAAGATGATTAATTAAATATAAAAGAGCAAGATAATATAGTATATAAAAGTAGAGTTGTAAAAAAAAACTCGTTGTTCGCAAACAGCTCGTGTTTAGCTTGTTCATTAATTAAGTGATTTGAACACAAACAAATATTTTAAGCTCTATTTATAAACGAGTTGAACATGAACAATCTTTCTGATCGCTGAAACTGAAATAAATAATTAATATATAAATTTTATTTAAAATATAATTTATATATTAAATATTTTAAAATTTATATTTTTTTTAATAATTATATTAGTTAATATAATTTTAAATCAAATAAGTTAAAATATATTATAATAAATTTTAGGGATTTTTTTATTATGATAATATCATAGCCATCAAATTTTTGATCTATGGCTAAGATTTAAACACTTTTAAACCCTACACATATATAAGCCTTTCCTCACGACGCACGAACCCTAACATGCCGTTTTAGACTCTCGATCGTTTTAGCTTCATTTTCCCTAATCCTCTAAGTCCGTCACTTTCTACTCTTCTAGCGTTCTAGGACTAGAGTTATGAGTCTTCCGAGTTGCAACGCTGCTATCTATAGCAAGAGTCGAACTTTCGAACACAATTTCTGATTTTCTACGGTTTGGTATCGGCCATTACTTTCTTCTTTTTATTAGACTTCCACTTCGAACTCACTCGACTTTGCATGTAGCATCATTCTCTTCACCCTTCTCCATCATAAAGTTATAATCTATAGATTTATGTTTAATTTGTAGTTTTTCTTTTTGATCTATGAAGTAATTAATATGTGATTTATTGATACTTTGGTTTCCTATAAATTTCTAAAAATATATAGATTTCTAATAATAATGTGCAGTTTTTCTCATAATCTATATATTTCAATAGATTCTCTTCACCCTTCTCTCTACAACTGGTGATTACATCAGTTTCCTAATAAAAGCAAAAATGCTCTTAAAGCTTCTAGGGTTTAGGGCTTTGCTGTTTGATTTATAGTTGGCAGTGTGTATCCAAATGTTGATTTGTTTATTGTGTCTAGCCTTTTCAAAATCTCTAATTTAAGGTTCTGATTTCTGAATCATCAAGACATCAAGGAAGCTTTTCAAAAATTCAATACTTCTACGGTTTATGAGTTTTGCTATTTGATTTGTAAATTTAAAATGTAAAAAACACAGCTTGAGGCCTTTATTATATATTGCTATCTTATGGCATTGAAATGCTTAATGTGCTTATTAACTGTAGGCTTCTCGAAATTTTATTACTTCTACGGTTTGAGGGTTTTTGTTGTTTGATTTGTAGATTGAAAATGTGAGAAATATAGCTTGATGACTTTATTATATATTGCTATCTCATGGTATTGAAATGCTTGATGTGCTTATTCCCTATAGGACACTCAAAGGCTCGGTTTATGTGAATGCTTGTGAATCTCCATAGAAGGATTTTGAAATTTCTATGCTTCTAGAGCTTGTGGATTTTGGTGTTTAATATGTAGATGAAGATGTTAAAAAAGAGCATGATATCTTTAGTATCTTTCTCCACCTTATGCTATTGACATACTTGATGCTTTATTTTCTACAGTCTTTTTGAAATTGTTGTGAAAGGAAGTTCTGATTTAGGGCAACATATAGTGTTGTAAATTCTTAATTTGTGTTGAATTTTTTTTTTATTCAATGGCATGATGCCCTTGTATTATCTAACTATGTTATGATGGTATCATGGTGACTTGGTGACTGATTGATTGTGTTATACTGAAAATCAAGCATGGAATGCTTGCCAGTATTAATTTGAACAAAGTAGTATGGTTTGTTAATTGTTTGGAGGGTCTTTTTGTGCAATTTCATCATCAAAATTTGGTGTTTAGTGTTTGCTATCTATAAATATATCTTTTATGTTGAAGCTTTTAAGGCTTGCAGGTTTCATTGATTGGTCTTTTTGTATCAAACATCCTTTTTCCTGTTGCTTTCTTCTTAGCTAGATATGTCTTATTAAATTATCACTTATTTCAAATCAATCATACCATCACCATCTTACATTATCTCTCTTCTCTAAGTTGTGCACTTGTATTAATTTGTGTTCAGTTTTTTTTTATTCAATGACATGATGCCCTTGAATTATCTAACTATGTTATGATGGTATCATGGTGACTTGGTGGCTGATTGACTGTGTTATATTGATAATCAAGCATGGAATGCTTGCCGGTATTAATTTGAACAAAGTAGTATGGTTTGTTAATTATTTGGAGGGTCTTTTTGTGCAATTTCATCATCAAAATTTGGTGTTTAGTGTTTACTATCTATAAATATATCTGTTATGTTGAAGCTTTTAAGGCTTGCAGGTTTCATTGATTGGTCTTTTTGTATCAAACATCTTTTTTCCTATTGCTTTCTTCTTAGCTAGATATGTCTTATTAAATTATCACTTATTTCAAATCAATCATACCATCACCATCTTACATTATCTCTCTTCTCTAAGTTATGCACTTGTACATACATATCCATCATAAAACTAAGTATAGTATTGATAAATTAAATAGCAAATAAAATGAAAACTATTGTAAAAAAGTAATTGAAACAGACTCACCTAAACAAGATATATAAACAACCATCTTATCAAGCTAAGTTGCATCTCATATTATAAAAGGTTTAATATCATAGCCTTTTAAAAATCATAACTTTTAATATAATCATAATGGTGTAGCCTGATTGCTATATAAATAGTGTTAAATGGTCCTCATTAATGAAGAAGTTGGAGAGAACAGCAAGTAATCATATCTCAAAATAACTTCAAGTAATTATTAGGCTGTATCATGGAGAATTTGATTTCTTTCCAATGAAGCAACAACCTGCCAATTTATAAAGTGACTGAAATTTGAAGGCATGATGTGTATATATTCCATGTGGGATTCTCCCTGACGGCTAAAAAAAGAGGAGAAAACAACAAGTAGATCGATCTCAAATAACAGCAAAGGCAGCCAAAAAAATTAAGCTGTAAAACAAACTCACTAACACTGATGGCTACTTTTAAATCTTAAATAGGCTGAGTTTGAAATTTTATATCAGCTAATCAATAATGTTGTCATAGCTTGATAGCTACTTAAATTCTTAAAAAACCCATAAATCTAACTTATTCAACATAAAACCAAGTATAGTATTGATAAAGTATAGATCAAAATATAATAAAATAAAAAATAAAATAAAAACTGCAGTAAAAAACCAACATCCCATTACTATTTTTTTAAGAATTGATCAAAATTCAAATCCTTTCAAGTTACTATGTTAACTTTGGATGGATAGAATTGTGATTAGAAGAGGAAATTGTTTATATGAAAACTTTATATATATATAAGTCAAAATAATGCAACATTAGTTTATGTACTGGTTTAAATTGTAGCAGATCTGTATTATCTGTGATGATTTAAGTTACTATTAATATAGAGCATTTCTATGATTTAAATCTTTATAAGGCTTCAAATTTATAGCCATTTTAAACTATCATAAATCTATAACATTTGAGGCATTTTAAACCACTCTAGATTTTGCACATTTAAAAAAAATAATAATAATCTATTGAATTCACAAAGATTTAAAAAGTAAAATCTTAACTCATATGCTTCTAATTAACCTTACTATGTGTTAGAGCTCAAAAAATTAAGTTCAAGATAATATAGTATATAAAGTAGGGCTATCAAAAAAGTCATTGTTCACCAATAAATAACCAACATTAATTAATTAAGCAAAAACACAAATATTTCAAGCTCGATTTATAAATGAGTCAAACATGAACAATCCTTTGTTCGATCATGTTTGGCTCAATTTAGCTCGGAAAAAATAAATTATAATTAATTATATAAATTTTATTTAAGATATAATGTATATATTAAATATTTTTAAAATTTATATTTATTTTAATAATTAAATTAATTAATAAAATTTTAAATCAAATAAGTTAAAATATATTATAATAAATTTTTTAGGGAATTTTTTTATTATGATAATATCATAGCCATTAGATTTTTGATCTATGGTTAAGATTTAAACACTTCTAAACTCTACACATATATAAGCTTTCCTCACGTCACACGAACCCTAACACGTTGTCTCAGACTCTCAATTGCCCTAATCCTCTAAGTCCGTCACTTTCTACTCTTCTAGAGTTCTAGGACTAAGAGTTTTGAGTCTTGTGAGTTGCAACGCTATTATCTATAGCAAGAGTTGAACCTTTGAACATGATTTCTGATTTTCTATGATTTGGTATCAACCATTACCTTCTTCTTTTAATTAGACTTCCACTTCTGACTCAATCGACTTTGCATGTAGCATCATTTTCTTCACCCTTCTCCATCATAAAGTTATAATCTTTGGATTTCTGTTTAATTTGTAGTTTTTCTTTTTGATCTGTGAAGTAATTATGTGGTTCTTGATACTTGGTTTCTATAGATTTCATAATCTATAGATTTATAATAATCATGTGTACTTTTTTCTCATGATTCATAGATTTCTATAGATTCTCTTCACCCTTCTCTCTGCAATTGGTGATTACGTCAGTTTCTTGATAAAAGCATAAATGCTCTTAAAGCTCTAGGGTTTATGACTTTGGTGTTTGATTTATAGTTGGCAATGTACATCTAGATGTTGATTTGTTTATTGTGTTCGTCATTTTTGAAATCTCTAATTTATGGTTCTGATTTCTGAATCATCAAGACATCAAGGAAGCTTTTCGAAAATTCAACACGTCTACAATTTATGGGTTTTGTTGTTTGATTTGTAAATTTAAAATGTGAGAAATATAGCTTGATGCTTTTATTATATAATGTTAGCTTATTGCATTGAAATGCTTTATGTGCTTATTCACTGTAGGCTTCTCGAAATTTCATTACTTCTACAGTTTGAGGGTTTTGTTTTTTGATTTGTAGATTGAAACTGTGAGAAGCATAGCTTGATTATAATTAATCTCAGTCATTCATTCAAAATAATCTCTATCCTATGTAACAAACTCAACATATTATTTGTATGGAAAGAGACTACTATCTCTAATTTTTGGTATGAAACTATAATTGAATAGCTCCACTTTTCCCTTATCCTTCACTATAACTTTTTTTTTTTACCATGCGCTCCAAAACAAAGTAAACATTGTATTAGAACTTGCAACTTGATGGCATAACAAATCTATGACTACTCTTCTCATTCAGCCCACACTCCATTGAGCTCTCAACAAACTCAACCCCTCATAGCGGGAAACATCCTTTTTGTCTCTCAAAAGAAATTGCTAAGGTCCAACTTCAAAAATATCATCGACACTCACCTTACGACATAGAATCATCTTACAAGGTAATCATAAGTTCTCAAAATTTTTTGGCCAATGGCTTGAAGAATATATCTAAGGACCCATTTCATGCCTGGCAAAACAAATCCTCTATGATGACGGCACCATAATTCCTAACTTACAGTACAACACTTGGTTGCTTGTAAATCAAAACCTTGCAATTGCCTTGCACTCTACAATAATGACATCCCATTTAATTTATGTTCTAAATGTCAACCCCTACACTAAAATATGGACCATTATTGATAGATGAGTACAATTTAGCAATAGATCACATATCATCCAACTTGAAAATGAGCTCTATCACGTTTCTTTGCGGATGAATCCATGACCAAGTACTTTTATGAAATTAAAGCCAAGGTCAATGCAGGGACTTTATTATATATTGCTATCTCATGGTAATGAAATGCTTGATGTGTTTATTCTCCGCAGGATACTCAAAGGCTCTATTTTATGTAAATGCTTTTGAATCTCCATAGAAGGTTTTTGAAATTTCTTTACTTCAAGAGCTTGTGGATTTTGGTGTTTAATATGTAGATGAAGATATTAAAAAAAGGGCATGATGTCTTTAGTATCTTTCTCCACCTTATGCTATTGAGATACTTGATGCTTTATTTTCTGCAAGCTTTTTGAAATTATTATGAAAGCAAGTTCTGATTTAGGGCATCATATAGTGTTGTAAATTCTTAATTTGTGTTTAGTTTTATTTATTTATTATTTAATGAGATGATGCCCTTGTATTATCTTACTGTGTTATGATGGTATCATGGTGACTGATTGATTGTGTTATACTGAAGATCAAGCATGGAATGCTTGCTGGTATTAATTTGAAGAAAGTAGTATGGTTTGTTAATTATTTGGAGGGTCTTTTTATGCAGTTTCATCATCAAAATTTTGTTTTAGGGTTTTACATATATATATATATATATATATATATATATATATATATATATATATATATATATATATATATATATATATATATATATATATATATATATATGTGTGTGTGTGTATTGTGTGTGTGTGTGTGTGTGTGTGTGTGTGTGTGTGTGTGTTATGTTTGAGCCTTTAAGGGTTGTCGGTTTAATTGATTAGTCTTTTTGTATCAAACATCTTTTTTCTTGTTGCTTCCTTCTTAGCTGGATATGTCTTACTAAATTCTCACTTATTTCAAATCAGTCATACCATCACCATCTTACATTATCTATCTTCTCTAAGTTGTACACTTGTACATGCATATCCAGCATAAAACTAAGTGTAGTATTGATAAATTAGATAGCAAATAAAATAAAAATTAGAGTAAAAAAATAATTGAAACAGACCCACATAAACAAGATATATAAATAACCATCTTATCAAGCTAAGTTGCATCTCATATTATAAAAGGTTTAACATCATAGCCTTTTAAAAATCATAACACTTAATGTAATCATAAAGGTGTAGCCTGATTGCTATATAAATAGTGTCAAATGGTCCTTATGAATGAAGAATCTAAAGAGAACAACAAGTACTCATATCTCAAAATAGTTGTAAGTAATTATTAGGCTATATCATGGAGAATTTGATTTCTTTTCAATGAAGCAAAAACCTGCTAATTTATAAAGTGACTGAAATTTGAAGGCATGGTGTGTATATATTCCATGTGAAGATTCTCCCTCACGGCTAAAAAAATAGGAGAAAATAGTAAGTAGATTGATCTCAAAATAATAGTAAAGGCAGCCACAGAATATTAAGCAGTAAAACAAACTCACTAACATTGATGGCTACTTTAATTCTTAAATGTGCTGAGTTTGAAATTTTATATCACCTAATCAATGATGTTGTTAGTGCTTGATAGATGGTTAAATTCTTAAGAAAATCCATAAATCCAACTTATTCAGCACAAAACTAAGTGTAGTATTGATAAAATAAAGACCAAAATATAATAAAATAACAAATAAAATGAAAACTGTAGTAAAAAACCAACTTATTCAACAATATTTTGAACATCTTTGAGAAAGTTCTTGGCCTTCAATTCAATTTCTCATACCTTCTCAATTTTATATTAATAAGGTGTCAACTATTAATACCATTGTTGGTAGTTAGGGAGGTTGTTTCCTAAATCTCTCCACATTTCATTCTATTTTTCTTTGTTGGAATCAAGAAAGACAAGCTTCATGTTTTATGTTTAAGTTGACTTTTTATGCTTAAAATATCAAATTTATTAATGATATATTGTGAATACTTCTTATTTTATCATAAATATCATAGATACCATGTTCATATAGTTTAATTTGGATCTCTTATTTTCTTATCAAAAATGTTTTATCATTATATTATACAAGATTGTATTAGTGGTTAACTTCTATATATTCAAATTAATTACACAATTATAATTTAATGCTCTATTTTTATATCGATTGTGTCAATAAAATATACTAATATTTTTATTTTAAGCATATGGATTGTATTTTTAGTTTTTGACATATTTTCTTTTTCAATATAGTCTACTACCATGTCAAATTTTGATCTATCTCAAAATACATAATTTGGTAACAAGATTATTATATAGAATAGAAATAGTAATGAGAATTCTATTTTTTTCACAACCTAGTTGTGCAGAAGCACATACATTTGATACTAATATTAGAGGAATCCCTCTTAAGAAGACTAGGAAAAAGAAGTCCACAATTTGGGAGTACTTTATTGAAATTGTTTCAACTTTGAAAGACGTCAATGCATCTTATTTACAATGCATATGTTGTGGTACATAATTTCTTAAATTCAAGACTAGCACAACTTCATAACTTCTCAGACATGTTAGGGAGTGTGATAAGGTCAAAGCTAAAAATAAACAAGTTGTGGAGTTGTTGGATAAAAAGTAAAAATTGTTAAATTTTATGCCTTCTGATGCTAGTTCAGAAATTGAGATTTTTATTTTACTGCTCCAAAGAATTATGATCATCATCATGTTAGAGAAATAATAACAAAAATGATGATTGTATATGAGTACCCATTTATAATGGTTGAGCATATATGATTCAATATTTTGTTGAAGGTCTTAAATCATAGCTATGATAGACTTTATTGAAATACTATAAAACATGATTGCATGAAAGTTTATGAACTAGAAAAAAAAAAGTTGAAGGCATATCTTAAAAGCATACATATTATCTCTTTAACATCTGATTATTGGACTTCCAATCAAATAGTGGGGTACATGTGCTTAATAATTCATTATATTGATGAGTCTTAAAAATTACACAAGTGAATTATCAATTTCTTTGAGCTTGAATCACCTTACATGTGTACTTTTATTTGTGAAGCTATATGTGAATGCTTGTTGGAGTGGAATCTGCAGGATAAAGTTTCTACAATTACATTGGATAATATTAGTAATAATGATGTTACCGCTAATGCTCTCAAATCAAATTTTTAGTCAAGAGGTAAGTTTCATTTTATGTGTTATTTCTTTTATGTTAGATGTTGTGCTTACATCTTGAATATAATGGTTCAAGATGGTTTAAAGGAGATTCAGGACATCATTTATCAAATCAGGGAGTCAATAAAATATCTTAAAAAGTCTCCAGCTAGATTATATAAGTTTGTTGAAATGGTGAAGCAATTAGGGATTTTCACTTCAAAGGGTTTATCTATTGATGTTTCGACATGATAAAATTCTACATACATTATGCTTGAATCTGACTTTATTTTTTGCAATGTATTCTACCATTATGCAGCCCAAGATAGTAATTACAAGTGATTGACATCTGATTTTGATTAGCAAAGGTATGAGGTAATTAAGAAGTTTTTATTATTTTTATAATGTTATAAAAATGATTTTTGGTTCAACTTATCCTACTGCAAATATTTTTCTACCTACAGTTATGCATGTTAAAAAGTTGTATATGGAGGAATGCAATTCAATAATTGAATATATTAAAGAAATGGCAATTGTAATGAAAATTAAATTTGATAAATATTTGGGAGAATGTAATTTTCTTATGTCTATGACAGCTGTGTTAGATCCACGCTTAAATATGAAGTTCATAAATTTTACATTTTCAAAGATAAACTCATCTTCTGAGATAGAATTCAAAATTAATGAAATTGAAGTAATTATTTTGGCGATTTATAATCAATACATTTTTTATATTGCTAGTTGTAGTTCAGCTTCAATAACTGCTAGTGAGTCCTCACAGTTACAAATGGAGCCATCATTTTCATCTCCTTTTGATTGTATGTTATTTTTTTGCTGATTTTGTTGTAGCAACTTGTTCTGTTCAGCCTCCAAAATCATTTATGCAAATATATTTGGAAGAGAGTTTATATATGTGCAGTACATAACAATTTGATGTTCTTGATTGATGGATGATGAATACTCTGAAGTATCTATATTGATCCAAAGTGGATGAGGATGTCTTGACAATTCTCATAATAATGGTTGCATCTGAATCTACTTTTAATACTGGCAGTAAAGTTTTGGATGATTATAGAAGCTCTTTATCCACAAAAACTGTTAATTCACTTGTTTGTATAGCTAATTGGATTAAAGGTTCTCAAAGTAATATTAAAAATCCTTTGTTAATAATTATAATTATAATCATTATCTTCACTTTTTCATATGTTAGTCTAATGAATGACCATTTGTTACAGCAAGATATCATAGATGGAGAAAATTTACAAGTGAATCTTTCTGAAAGCTACGGAGAGAATGGAGGAGCTATATATATATATATATATATGCAATTGAGTCTATTTGGTTTATTAACGCTTTGTTTTATTGGCTGCTACTATGTAATTCCTTTCATTTTATACTTTTATAGCTTTGGTGGTTGGGTTCTCCTTGCTACTTAAAATTGAAATTCATACTTATTTTATTGCATTCTAATATCATACATGATTGATGCAGTTTTCATTTTATTTGGTATTTTATTATATTTTGATTCTTAGTTTATCAATATTACACTTGGTTTTATGCTAGATTGCTTAGATTTATGATTTTTAAAGGGCTGTGATGTTAAACCTTTTTTTAATATAAGTTATAACTTAGTTTTATAAAAAAAGCTGCTTAGTTTATCAATACTACACTTGGTCTTTACTTCAACAATATTAAACTTGTTTTGTGCTGAATAAGTTAGATTTATGAGTTTTTTAAGAATTTAACTAGCTATCAAGCTATGACGGTATTATTAATTAGCTGATATAAAATTCCAAACTAAGCTCATGTACATGATTAATGAAGTTCTGGTTGTATATATATTTCATTTCTGATTGATGCAGCTTTCATTTTATTTATTGTTTTATTATATTTTTGTCTTTAGTATATCAATACTATACTTGATTTTATGCTAGATTATTTATGATTTTTAAAGGGCTGTAATGTTAGACTTTTTTAATATGAGTTGTAACTTAGCTTGATAAAATGATTGCTTAGTTTATTAATATTACATTTAGTCTTTACTTAAACAATACTACACTTGATTTTGTGCTAAATAAGTTGGATTTATGGATTTTTAAGAATTAATCAGTCATCAAGCTATGATGACATCATTGATTAGCTGATATAAAATTTCAAACTAAGCCCATTTACATGATAATGAAGTTCTAGTTGTATATATTTTATTTTTGATTGATGGAGCTTTCATTTTATTTACTGCTTTATTATATTTTGGTTCTTAATTTATCAATATTACACTTGATTTTATGCTGGATTGCTTAGATTTATTATTTTTAAAGGGTCGTGATGTTAAACTTTTTTTTAATATGAGATGCAACTTAGCTTGATAAAATGGTTGTTTATATATCTTATTTAGATAGGTCTATTTCAACAATGCCACACTTGATTTTGTGCTGAATAAGTTGGATTTATGAGTTTTTAAAAATTTAAGCAGCCATCAAGCTATGATGGCATTATTGATTAGCTGATATAAAATTCCAAACTTAACCCATTTAAGAATTAAAGCAGCCATCAATATTAGTTAGCTTGTTTTACTACTTAATATTTTTTGTCTGCCTTTGCTGTTATTTTGCGGTCAATCTACTTGCTATTTTCTCTTATTTTTTTAGTCGTGGGGAAGAATCTCCACATGAGAAATATACACACCATACCTTCAAATTTTAGTCACTTTATAAATTGGCAGGTTATTACTTTATTGGAAAGAAATCAACTTCTCCATGATACACCCTAATAACTACTTGCAATTATTTTGAGATATGACTACTTGTTGTTTTCTCCAGAATCTTAAATCATGAGGACCATTCGATACTATTTATATTATTATATAGCAACCAGGCTATACTATTATGATAACATTAAGGTATATATTTCTATATAAATTTATTTTTGAGTTTGTCATACATGATTATTGAAGTTCTCGGTGTATATATTTCATTTTTGATTGATGCATCATTCATTTTATTTGCTATTTTATTATATTTTGGCCATTTGTTTATCAATACTACACTTCATTTTATGCTTAATTGCTTAAATTTATAATTTTTAAAGGGTCGTGATGTTAAACCTTTTTTAATATGAGATTGAACTTAGCTTGATAAAATGACTGCTTATATATCTTGTTTAGTTGGATCTTTTTCAATTATTTTTTGACTCCAACATTCATTTTATTTATTATTTTATTATATTTTGGTCTTTAGTTTATCAATACTACACTTAGTTTTATGCTAGATTGCATAGATTTATGATTTTTAAAGGGTTGTGATATTAAACTTTTTTTAATATGAGATGCAACTTAGTTTGATAAAATTGCTGCTTATATACCGTGTTTAGTTTGTTCTATTTCAGTTTTTTACACCATTTTTATTTTATTTGATATTTTTATTATATTTTGGTATTAAATTTATCAATACTACACTTGGTTTTGTGCTAAATATGTTGGATTTAAAGGTTTTTCAATGGGTTGTGATGTTATATTTTTTTTTCAAGATACAATATGGTTGTTTATCTTTCTTGTTTTGTCTAATCTTTTTCATTTCTTTCCCGCTTCATACAATTCTGATTTTATTTATTGTTTTGCGGTATTTTGTTTTCTAGAGTCTAATTTGTTTGTGGTAGATAGTTTGAAATTATGATTTCTTTAATTTTAAAATTTATATCGATATCATGATATAAAATTTCAAAATATGTCCATTTAATAATTATATAACATAATTTTTTTTAGTTTTGTTTATGTGATGCAGCAAGAAGTATAAACAACAGATCTTATGTGGCAAATTGATAGTTTTTGAAGAGTGAATAATCAAGCCAATTCTACCAAGATTATGTTGAGGGTTTAAAGATGTTAAAGTTTCATTTTGTTTGGTATAAATGTATAATTGGATTGTACTCAATTATTAATTTATTTGTATATTGTAATTAATTTTAAAATTGCACTTAAATAAATAAATTATGTTACTACATCATATTCAAATATAATTTTGCATTATGTAGTTTTTGTTTGCAATAAAAAATATTTTTTAAAAGATCATTTTTATTATTAGTCCACAATTTATAAATAATTGCAAAGCTGTATATTTGCAATAAAATTTTTATTAAATTTAATATTTTTTAAATATTAATAAAAAATTAAAATTTTCTTAATGAGCCTATTCGAGCTGAGCAGGAGCTGTTAATGAACACGAATAAATTTTCGAGCCGAACAGGAACATATTATTAACAAGTTATTAACGAGCATGAGCTGATTTCAAACAAAAAAAAAGTTTAATGAGTCCAATTCGAATAAGTACCAAATTCGCTCAAGCTAAATTCCTTTACACCCCTATATCAAAGTTTGAAGGACTTCTTCATCCGTAAGAGAATTTTTTAAGATATTGTGAAGTGATTATAACGTAAAAAACCTTTCGCATATTCAATGAATATTTTACTTGGCATAACTCTGCAATGATATTAACAAAATTACACGACTAGTGAAAAACACTAAAATAACAGTTAAATGCCAGAAAATAAATTATGCCATGTTGCTTCAAAAATATTTCGATTTGATTTTATTTCCCATTTTCTCTGATCATGAATTGCCTCAGAATAAATAAAACGTCAGGAAAAATAACATTTTCCATTTTTTAATCTGTAAAATGACGCCTTGATATATGTAAAATTATACATGCCTCAACTTATATTTAAAAAAAAAAAATCAAAGAAGTAATATTTTGTTTCCAAAAATACATTATGCAGCAGTCCATAAATCCGAAACTCAGATTCACTCAGATCTTTAAAATAGAAATAAAAAGCTAAAACTTATTATAGGAAAGCAAAACCCACCTGAATATGTCATAAAATCAAGTCCAAACCCAATTAATTCACCAACTTGATTAAACTATGGCTCCTCATTCTCTCCGTTCCTTCTCTTTCTCTCTGCTATTGTCTGCTACTTCTTCTAAAACTGAGTATCTAGAAACACTTGATCTCATTTCGAAGCTGTCCTCTGCCCTTCCTCTACCTAAACTAGCAACTGAAACAAAGGACATAGAAGACATGCCAGAGTAGGTTGCGAAGCTCGCTGCCGATAAAGGAGCCGCCTTTGCATGAAAAGTAATGGAGAAGTAAATCGATGCTTCTGAGCAGAACCGCTTCATGATAAGGAAGTAGATCGCCGAAGACAGGATAATGCTGGCGATGACATCAGAGGAAATGGCAGCGGCGAATCTGACGTGTAGACGGCGACTTTTTGGCGGAGAAGGCGAAGCAGGAGAGAGGAAACAGGCTAAAGAGCATGGAGGCCTTGAGGTGATGGTGTGTAATAGAAATGGATGAGGTTGTTCGCTTTATCTTACGAGGTGGGATGCGAGTAAAGCTTTTGTGCTTAAGCGCGGAAACTACAGAGAATTTTATCGCCGGAGTTACTTCACCGCCGACGATCAGGTTGAGATGTGGGCTTTCAGGGATGCAGATGGCAAGCTGTGCTTAGTCATAGGGAACAAGCTTGATCTCGAGATTTCTCTTTAGATATATACATATGAATTGATGGGATATATATGGAAATGATTGTGATTAATGGAATGTATTGGATGTTTTGGCTTAGTCATGCATGGTTTTGATGAATTACAAGATCCTATTTTGTTGGATACTCAAAAGATCGAAGGGTTTTAAGTTTTATAACTCTTGAAATAAATCCTTTTTCGAGACGGGCACTGCTAAATGTATTGAGGAAGTTGAATATGATGGAAGTAATATAAACGTAAAAAGTTTATATTTGAAGAGCAATTTATTACTCTTCCTATAGTTATAATAGAAAATGATCAGAAAATCTTACTTAATCATATCCAAGTTGTAAATACGGATAATCAAAATATTCTTGAGTTAACTCCCACTCATACTTAGGAATCACAATAACCTCAAATTGAAGTGTCATTAAGAAAATCTACTAGGGAGAGGACATTAGCAATTTCAGATGATTATGTTGTGTATCTCTAAGAACATGAGTTTGATATTGGATTAGAGAGTGATTCAATCTCTTTTAGTCAAGTTAAACAAAGTGTTAACTCTCATAAATAGATAGAAGCCATTGAGGATGGGATAAAATTGATGAAAGACAATAATGTTTGGGATCTTGTCGAATTGCCTAAATCAGTAAAACACATTAGTTGTAAATGAATTTTTAAAACCTAATGGGATTCATAAGGCAATGTCAAAAGATATAAATCACATCTAGTCGCCAAAAGTTTCACTTAAAAGGAAAGCATTGATTATAAAGAGACTTTCTCTCCAGTTTCTTCGAAAGACTCTTTTAGAATTATTATGACACTAGTAGCTCATTATGATTTAGAGTTACATAAGATGGATATAAAGACTGCATTTCTCAATGGCGATATTGAAGAAACTATATATATGGTGTAACTAGAAAATTTTCAATCTTCTAATTCAAAACACCTAGAATGTAAATTAAAGAAATTCATTTATGGTTTAAAGCAAGTTTCCCGTAAATGGTATAACAAATTTGATCAAGTGATTACTTCTTTTATTTTTAAAGAAAATACTATTGATCAATGCATTTATCATAATATAAGTGAGAGTAAATTCATCATCCTTGTTGCGTGCTAGAAAACCAGTTGTGGTAGAGTAAAAGTTTTACCGTTGTGAAAAAGCACACATGTATTTAAAGAGTGCACAAGAAAACTCCAAAATTTTACGTGGAAAACCAAAAGAGGGAAAACTACCCAAAAGTAAAAGCTTCCACTATGTATCTGTTTTAGAGTACAAGATCTTCCCGATACCGAGATTACATAATTGTATATGAGAAAGGAACAACAACTATGTGACAACGATCGTTGTAACGTTAGAAGATGATGGTGAACTATGAGCAATCACGGAAATCGAATAATTAATCAGAAATGTAGGGAATAATCAGTGGCAGAAACGCAGGGAACAATCACTGGTAGAAATGCAGGGAACAATCACTGGTAGAAGTCATCATGATGGAGACCGACAGAGATTGACAACGGCAAGAATCAACAGCGGCGGCGGTGGTTGACGACCGTCGAGTGGCAGCACGATTATGCTTGGAGGATCTTCAAGCTTTAGAGCTCTCTCCTCTCTCTTTCTTGGCCTCTCCTCATATGAGAAATGAGGGGCTATTTATATATTGGAGGAGTGGCGTCTCTGTAAATACATGAAAAATCCGAACCACTCCTCTCCATCGGATGGCTCATGATGATTCGCTTGATCATATGATGTATTTTGTGTATTTGAATGCTCAAATGAAGTCGAAATGGTAAGATCTTTAGCTTGTTGGAACCGGCTCATCGAGACGCTCGATTTGACTATAAACACTCCATATTTGAGAGATTTTGAGAAATTTAACTGATGTCCCAAAGTTTCCAATGATATTTTAAGTGCTTGATCTCGACCAGCTTGCTTTCGGCATCAAGATTCGTGCTTTGACTAGTAGAGTTTTCAGGGTCATATCAATCCTAGTACTATATGTTGATGATATTCTACTAGCAAGTAATGATATAGGTCTTTTGCATGAAACCAAGAAATTTATTCCAAATAAATTTGAAATGAAAGATCTTGGGAATGCATCTTTCGTGTTAGGCATACAAATTCAATGAGATCGTTCTCGTGGCATACTTGATTATCACAAAATGCATATATTGATAAAGTGCTTAGTAGATTTGGCATGAAAGATTGTGCACCAGGAGATACACCCATTACTAAATGTGATAAATTCATTTTGCTTCAATGTCCAAGAAATAAATTTGAAAAAAGAGATGGAAAAGATCCCTTATGCATTTGTAGTAGGGAATCTTATATATGCTCAAGTTTGTACGCGTCCAGATATTGCGTACATTATTAAAATGCTTGGCAGATATTTAAGTAACCCATAAATGGATCATTGAGAAGCAGTAAAATAGGTTATACGGAATCTGAAGAAAACAAAAAACTTTTTGCTCACATATCGGAGATCAGATCATTTGGAGACCATAGGGTACTCCGATTCCGATTTTGCTGGTTGCCTCGATAGTAAAAGATCCACTTCAGGTTATATTTTCTTATTAGCTGGAGGAGCTATATCTTAGAAATATGCTAAACAATCACTTATAGCTTCTTTCACTATAAAAGCAGAATTTATAGCTTGTTATGAAGCATCAAATCAAGGAATATGGCTATGAAATTTTATCACTAGGCTAAATATTTTTGATGAAATAAAGAGACCATTAAAAATAAATTATGATAATAGAGCCACTGAGTTGTATTCAAAGAACAACAAGAGTTCGTTAAAATTAAAGCATATTGACATAAAGTTTCTTGTTGTAAAAGAAAGAGTTCAGAGTTCTCAAGTATCTATTAAACATATTAGTAGAAATTTTATGATTGCAGGGCCACTTACAAAAGGTTTACCACCTAAAATATTTCATGAGCATGTGGCTCGTATGGGAGTGGTTTACTTTGATGATATGCTAGCATAGTGAAAGTTTGCTTATGATGTTCAATGATTATAAATATATTTTTCTGATCAGAAAAAGTATTGTTATTATCTTATAGTTGAAAACTCTAAAATAAAGTTATATAGTTTTAATTGCAGTTTAGCATAAATAAATGAAACTATATTTATAACTCTTTTGAGTTATAATATAGGACCAGTTAAAAATAGACATAATATATGATCACATTATATGAAATTTCTATGCTACACATTCATACTTGATCTATATCATTAATCATATTGATTTAGTGATCACTGATGGGTCTTGTTATAGAAAAATTATAATAAAGATCACTTTAATTCTATGTCAATATTATTAATGGACCAGATTGTCTAAAGATATTCTTTTTTGAAGATAACAAATATTGAGCTCTTAAAGTATTTAATAATGTATAAATTGTCAAGAAATATATATCTGGCCTAAGTAGAAGATTATTAGATATTTTTAAATGTGGGCTCACATATGAATTTAATTATACATTATGCATTATTTTATTTTTAAGCCTATTAATTTTATGATCAAATAAAGATTAATTAATTTTTGGCTTTTGAGACATCTTATTAATTTTGTATAGAATTATCATGTGTAGAGACCCGACATTATATTTTATTTTAATAATGGGTTGAAATAAAGTAAAATGCACTCAAGTATAAAAAGGGTCATGGTCTCCATTCTAAAGGGTGAAGTTCTCATTTTACTCATATCTTATGTTGAGTGAAAAGAAGGCACTCTCTCTCTCTCTCTCTCTCTCTCTCTCTCTCTCAAGAACATCTCTTTAGAAGTGGAAGGCCAAAATCCCGCATTAGCTCTTCCATTGATTCAGGTATGCATCTGATTAAATCTTGGTGATGATTTGACATGAGATCCTGACTAAATAAATTTATTTTTTATCTTTATATGTTTTAATATATATATATATATATATATATATATATATATATATATATATATATATATATATATATATATATATATTTGTATTATATAAGCGGGGATACTTTAGTTGATAGTGTGCTTCATCATATTGTTTCAAATAGCTATTATTGTTGCTATTTTCACTTCTCATTAATTGTCAAATTTTTATACTATGATTTTTTATCATCTTATTTTCATCATGAGCTTTGGTATAAAAGTTAAACTCATTAATGAAAAATCATTGTAATTTTTTTTTGTAAATTTACTTAGACCTTTAACAAATACCTTAATTTTATCATTTATTAACAGATTATAACCACCCATAACCTATATAAAAAATATACTTGCTATATAATGAGAATATGATTAAATGATTAATTGGAAATGTTAAATATTTATCATAGTTTTGAGTCACTCATTAAACCTTTCATTTACAAGCTTATCATTATCAAGTGTGAAATATGTGTCACAGTCTTTTTCACGTATCATTGTTTAAAAAATTTGTATAAATGATCTAATATTATCACAATGATAGAGTGCATATGCGTGAGCTTGGAGTAATAATTTATTATTTAATACATAGGGTGTTTTCTTGTCCATAAAAGTTCCTTTGCTCAAGAACTTACAATATTCTTTGTCTTCATATGCTAGTCATTTCATATATGTGGACTTATACAACAAATCAAGTGCCTTTATATATTTAGGAAAAAAAATCTTTTTTAACAATACATCTCTCCATAAGTGGGCTCAAGATTATGCCTTTTTATTAATATAATCCTTTAATACTTATAAAAGCTTGTTCACTTGAAAGTTTGAATAGATACATATACATCTTATAATTATAAATGTTAAGCTAGTTTACATTATCTTACAAATAAGTGCATCCATCTGTAATATGCTGGAGTACTAAGTTTGATTTTCTCAACTTAGTGAATGAGTAAGTGAACTATGATTTCAAAAATGATAGGTAAAAGTATTTTTTTTTATTTGACATTAAATTATCGTACTATTATACTATAACTTGTCTAGCTCACTTGAAATAATGTGCTTCACATATCTTAATTTTAAATTTATGATATCTTTACTATAAGGTTTTTGACTTTCCCTCATGGTGCAAAAGACTTTAGTATAATTGAAAGAATATAATCATTAAGAACATGGTAGCTATTATCTTTCAAACCTATAATTTTACACTTAATAATATTAATGAATATATAAATATTTAATGCGTAGTTTGTAGGTGATTTTATTTTTTTTAAACACTTCGTATAATATTAATATTTGCTTTCTGATACTATGAAACTACCTAGCAGTAAAATAAAACAACTAGAATCAAGAATATGAAGATACAATTAACTCTTTACTCCAATGTCAATATAATATTATCATGTTTCTAAAATATTTTTAGATTAGACAATATCTAATAAAATATTAAGAAAATTATTATAAATATTTTTCTTTATATTTATGATATTCAAATTATATGATAACTCTCTAAGTCAAAAAAAATATTTTTTTTCCATATTATAGAATCAATCAATTTTTCAGTCATTAACATAGTGTTTTCCTTTTAAAACTTTACAACAACAACAACAACAACAAGCCTCAATCCCACTAGGTGGGGTCGGCTACATGAATCCTTGGTCTCCATTGTGTGCTATTTTGTGTCAAATTCTCATTTAATTCCAGTATACTAAGATCATTTTTTATACATCTTAACCAAGTCTTTTTAGGTCTACCTCTACCTTTCTTAACATAAGGCAAATCTAATGCATCTACTCTCCTAATCGCGTCATCGGATGGCCAACGCTTTATGTGGACAAACCATCTAAGGTGACTCTCCCTAATCTTATCTACCACTGGAGCTACTCCAACTTTTTCCCGAACATACTCATTTTGCATTCTATCTTTAAGAGTAAAGCCACTCATCCACCTAAGCATCCTCATCTCTGTAACACTTAGCTTAGTCTTATGCTTCTCTTTTGTTAACATTCCGCACCATAAGTCATTGCAGGTCTTACCACCATCTTATAAAATTTTCCCTTAAGTTTAAGTGGAACTTTTCTATCACAGAATAAGCCAGATGCATTCCTCCACTTCAACAATCCAACTTGAATTCTACAAATAACATCTCCATCTATTTCACCATTATTCTGAACAATAGAGCCTAAATATTTGAATCGCTCACTCTTATTAATGACTTGTTCACCTAATGTCACAACACTACCACTAGAACTTCTACCACTAAAATTACACTCCATATATTCAGTTTTAGATCTACTTAAATGAAAATCTTTAGACTCTAAAGTTGATCTCCATAATTCAAGTTTCTCTTGGACTCCCTCTCTAGTCTTATCAACAAGAAGAATGTCATCAGCAAATAGCATACACTAAGGTACATATTCTTGTAAATGCCTAGTAAGAACATCCAAAATTAAAGTAAAAAAAGATAAGGGCTTAAAGTTGATCCTTGATGTAATCCAATTGAAACAGAAAAATATTTTTTCAATCCTCCTTGTGTTTAGACACAAGAAACAGCTCTAGTATACATATCCTAAATGACTTGAATATAGCCAATATTAACTCCTTTCTATTCTAGAACTCTTCAAAGAACATCTCTTGAAACTTTATCATAAGCTTTCTCTAAATCAATAAATATCATATGTAGATCCTCCTTACTTTCTCTATGCTTCTCCATCAAACCTTTTAACAAATATAGCATCCATAGTAGATCTATCTGGCATGAAACCAAACTGATTGTGAGAAACTATCACTATCCTATGCTCAATTACTCTTTCCCATAATTTTAATGTATGGCACATTAACTTAATTCATCTATAATTTGCACACTCTTGTGCATCACCTTTATTCTTAAATATAGGAACCAACAAACTCTTTCTCCACTCATCTGGCATCATTTTAGTCTTTAAAATAACATTAAAAAGATTTGTAAGCCAAGAAATTCCTTGATCTCCTAAAAATTTCCACACTTTTATTGGAATATTATTCGGTCTTACTGCTTTTCCACATTTCATTTTCTTTAAAGCTTCACTAACTTCAGATTTACTAATACGATGATAAAAATGAAATTCTCTATTTTTGTTTAGGGTATTAAGGTTGTTAAAATCAATTGTACTTTCAGATCCTTCATTGAAAAGACTATCAAAATACCTCATCCACCTATTATCAATATCCTTTTCTAAGAAAAGCACTTTATTATTTTCATCCTTAATACACCTCACTTGAACTATGTCTTTACTTCTCCTATCTCTTTGGTTGGCTAATTTATACATACATCTTTCACCTTCTTTGGTATACAATCTATTGTATAAATTACTAAAAGCTAAATTTTTTGCATCATAATTATTTTCTTAGAATCTCTACAGGCCACTTTATACCTTTCCTAATTCTCTGAGTTTTTACATCTAAACCAAGTTTTATAACAATGCTTCTTATTTCTTATATTTTCTTGCACACTCTAACTCCACCACCAACTATTCTTATTAAAAGAAGCTTTTCCTTTTGATTCTCCAAGCACATCTTTAGCAACTTGCTTAATTTTACTTCTTATTTTTTCCCACATAACATTAGCTTCCTTATGAACATCCCAAATTCTAATCTCTTGTAGCTTGCTCTCAAAAATATTTATATTTGTATTCTTTAAGTGTTCCCATCTAATCCTAGGACAATAATTTGGTTTATTTTTTCTCTTACAACCTTTCATCTTAAAATCTAATACTAATAATCGATGTTGGGTACTTAAATTTTCACTTGGAATGACCTTATAATCTTTACAATCTAAACGATCTATTTTTCTTATCAGAAAATAATCAATCTGTGTTTTACTATGTCTATTTTTATAAGTAATAATATGTTCATCTCTTTTCTTAAATAAAGTGTAAGCAACTACAAAATTATAAGCTAAGGCAAAATCTAATATAATCCTACCTTCTTCATTAGTAATTCCAAATCCATAACCACCATGAATTTTTTTAAAATCTTCTACCACTCTACCAACATGTCCACTTAAATCTCCTCCAATAAATACCTTTTCTTCAAGAGGTATATTTTGTATTAATCCCTCTAATTCATTCCAAAATTTTTCTTTTGAGCTTACCTCCAAACCTACTTGAGGAGCATAGACACTTATAACATTGATAATCTTAGTATCAATAATAATCTTTAAAGCTATAATTCTATCTCCACATCTTTTAATATTTATAATGTTATCCTTCAAACTTTTATCTATAATCACACCTACACCATTTCTAGTTCGACTTTTACCTGAATACCAAAGTTTAAAACCTAAATTATCAATCTCCTTAGCCTTCTCCCCAACCCATTTAGTTTCTTGAACACATAAAATATGTATCTTTCTATAAACCATAATATCTATTAATTCCATTAATTTACGTAAGAGTACCTATATTTCTAACCTAATTCTAGTTTCATGGACTAACTTCTTTGCTCCTGTCCGAATGTGGGAACCCTTATTATTTAACACTACACAGTTGCTCTAGCACATTTTCAAGTAAACCATGCAACGCTTAAACTACGGGGACACCCTAGCATTAACACAATGATTTAAAGGATTCATGTCATGATTATTTCAACAAGTTTTACGCTGGCTGTCGACTACCTAACGCAACCCTCCACACTAACTTTACTACTTTACTAAAATAAATTGTAAATTCTAGTTCTAAGCTTGTGTTAAATTCTATTTGCTATTGATCATTTGTAGTGTAATTCTAACCTTCTGTGTGTTATCAAAATGATGACTTTGTCAACAAAATATGTGACTCATAAATACTTAGCTAACATTGATGACTCATAAAAAGATTTTTTAAAAAATTTTTATACAACCACAAAGATTATGTGTATTCGACACAACAAAGGTAAGTAAATTTTGTTAACCTAGATAATATAAGATATGCAAGAAAATAACTTATTACTTTATTAATACTACAAATATATCTAAGTTTTTCCCAATTGACACATCATAGCATCTAACTTTGTCATAAGTCACTTAACTATTAAATTAGTGGTTGAAGATATACATCAGCATTACTTTTTGAACTTCTTTGTTTGGTTATGATCATAGATGAAATAAAAGAGGTTTATTTCATCCAATTCAAAGGTGGTATATTATAAAGAATCAAACTCATTGGCTAATTACTATGTTTATTACTCATCAGCTTAAATAGATTATAGCCATTAGTAGCTAAAGGAAGTCAAATATTTCATGGATGGATAGCAAAATTGAGATATATATAATTAAACAAATTCCATGCTTCTCCATCAACAAGATGTCACGAGGCACCATTTCTATTTCTATGCTTAGCATGACAATGTATCTCTTCAACAATTTTTTTTTTAATTTTGAATAATCACTGAAGTTTGAGAATCAATGAAAGTAATAAAAACTTTAGCTACATTTCCCTTATTTTTTTTTAACTTTTATAATATTATCCTTCTAGTTAACAACACATCCTGGTAAACCACAAACATAGAATATCTTCTGATTAGATGTTGCTTTTTGAAATAATTTATAATCTTTATAATATACATCTAGTATATCTAAAATCAAATGTTTATGTTATCTTTTTCATCTCATATGTATTCTTAGATAGTGAAATACTTTTGAGAAAACCTCAATAAATAATCCTAACAACATATCAAAAGATCTTGTAGTTCAAGAGTGTAAACATTTCAAATAAAATGATAGTAATATAAAAGATAAGTTAAATAATGATTTGAATGTTGATATAACACTTATCCAGCATCATCTTATAATTTTGAATTTTTAATTACACATTTGAGTGATCTACATTATGCTCATCGTGTTCATCCGCTAAATTCAAAGAGACATTATTTAAACTAAAAGTGTCCTTCAATAATCCTATTATATTAAACATGTTAAGTTGTTTAACTTCAATTGGTAATTATACTTCATTTATTACATCTTCACTTGTAATTTCATGCACTTCTCTACACCAGTTTTAGGCAACATAGCTAGCAAAAATTTCTCCTAAGAATAAGTGATCACTAACATTATTGAATGAAAGCATTTATTAATGCATGATCTATATGAATACAATTTTTAATGAATTTTTGCTTTGATTGACAAACTCCAAAAAAAATGTATTCCTCTAATGTACTCACCACTTCATCTAGCTTAGGTCATTAAACTCTTGTCTATTTCAAGTAAAAATAAAATTCTAAAATCACAGTTGATAATGGATAATTAAATATTAGTAAGGTTAGTTCAGACAAAGTTGACAAGATCCTAGTAATTGTCAGATTGATCTTAATACCTTCTTTCTTATTCTCAAGAGTTTATGGTTAAGTTCATTTATATCCCATTGAAAGGAATCTTATAGGAGTAGCATTGGCGAACACTTAAGTGCCCTTACACATTATTCGATCATATACATTATAGGTCACTAATCTTCTTCTTAGCTATAGTTGATATTTTGACAAAATGCACACCAAATTATGACAAAAATACTCATATGCATGTAGGATTATTCATTAGAAAAATTAAGGAAAATGTGAAGTAGTGCACTTTCATTTAACACATTTAATTATTTGATTTGATGATTTTGAATCCCCACAAAATTTCCCAAAGAAAGTTTTTTTATTTTCAATAATTGAAATAATAAATATGTCAACTATGAAAAAAAAAAAACATAGCTCAAACAATTCCTAAAAGTTTTCATAAAATTATATACAACTATAAACCAATTATAATCAAATCATTGTCACATGAATACAACAAATGCTAGAATTAAATTGAAAAGTCAAATTTCTTACTAAAGAAAATTTATTTGATCCTAGTAGTGTAAATTAAATCAAACTAAATGGCACGATTAGAATTTAATTAATATAATTAACATGGACAATATACTTGAGAATTTTTTGGCTAGCCTAGTGCAATTAACTAATAAAAAAGAATTAATTTTTAAAAATAAAATATTAGATAAGAAAGCATGAACTTGTTATTTTTTAAATAGCTGGCCCTAAGATTTTTCTATAGTTTAAATTTTATTTAATTTGCATCTATGAATCTTTTTATGCAAATATTTTTTAAAAAATTAAAATAGCTAAAATGAGCTATGTATGTTTCAAAACTCGGTCTTGCTAGCTCTGTGATACTTACGTATGGTCAAATGACACTTATTCATCATCCACGCATAAGATATTATGTTACAATATTTCATACCTCAAAAACAATGGTCAACAATGGAGGAGAAAGGTGTGAGCAAATTTTGGCGACCACTGGTGATGTTTCACAATGAATTATGTTGAGAAGGGAGAAGAAGAGATGCAATTGCGGCTAGAGTATTGAGGATGAAGTAGATATGAAACTAGATTTGATTGCAGCATTATATTATAGCAGATAAAGTTACTTCTAATGTAGATTTATAGTAACGGTTTAAACCATCATAAATAACAAAAACTTATTAAATTAAATTTAAGTTTTAGTGATTTAAATCACTACTATGGGTTTATTTTTATAGTGATTTTTTAATCCACTATAATAATAGGTTATCTAAATTAATGAATTTTAATAGTGAGGTAATAGAAATAGATTCAAAATTAAGTTTTGATATGGCACAATAAAATTTATTAAATTAAGTATGTATATTGAGGTAATAAAAATATCTAATTTTATAAGATAAATTTAAAAATAATATAAATTTTTATTTATAAGCAAATTGAAGTCTCAACGAAAAGAGTCCGTCAACACCAAAATTTGATCAAAATGAGTCCAAATAAGCTTAAATCAAGCCTAAAAAGCATACAAGACTTCATGAAATTAATTGGATTATCAAATGATCTCCAAATTTGATATATAATGAGTCGTACGATGAGACAAATTCAATGAGCCCAAGATCACTTTAATCGAAGGTCATTTGGATGGTTAAATCATCAAAAAAAATATATGTGATCGAGCCGATTGAGTATTTTTGGTTTTAATTTTGGTTACAATTATCAAAATGCTTCTCTCAAGATTTTATAAATAAGACTCCAATATTGTCATAAAGGAGGAGGAAGCTAGGAGTGAACTTAGAAGAAAGCTAAGAGAATACTAGAAGTTCAAAGTCCATAATTACTACTGATGTCGTCGATCACCATTTATTATCACCGTCAACTGCAGCTGACAATCATTATAGCCTAACTATTACAGCATAACTGTTGTAATTTAATTTGAAAACTTCTACCCTCTTGATTTTCCAAATACAATCATGTAATATCGAGAAAATTGTAACTTTGTAAATCAAACACATATAGTGGAATATTTTGACTATGCTAGGCTTCATATTTCCCCTTTTCGTGGGTTTTACGTAAAATTTTTGAAGTTTCTTGCTCTTTTTCACTATCGTATACTGGACTTTTATATAAATATAAGACCCAAAATTTTACTTTATAATTACAAGTTTTCTGGCACGTAACAGTTTCGCGTCATATGTGGGAAGCATTATCTTTACATTTTCATAATGGTTGACAATCTAATTTCATGTTAAGAGCAGCACCATCTATATTGTGGAGAAAGTCCTACTTTGGAGAAACACATAAGAATAATGAAGATCCATCAAATTTTGATCTTTTAGTTTTTGTTGATAACTTGGAGACAACCTTTAATCTTAAAAGATCACGCACAACAATAATATGGATATTTACTTGATTACCAGTTTAAGAAGCAAGTCAAAGTTGGAGGCAATTTCAACATTAAAAAAAAGATAGCTTTGTAAATTATGGTCTTTCAATCATACTCATAGAAAAATAAGGCAAAGAATAAGGAGCAATTTTGGCTATATCCTCAAACGAATATTTTGATTTAACCTCTTTTATACATTTTAATTTTATCAAGTAACACTTTGATAAACAATCTTAGAAGAATCAAAATATTTAAGGTTTTACTTGCTCTATATTTCTATTACGGCACATTATATATCGATGGAAAGGAACCAACGTATCTTCAACAATATATCTCTTACTGCTAACACGATTACAAGCAAAATTTGTTCTGCCATTAAGCAGAAAAGTCTTAGTTGGAAGTGTAAAAGAGATGTGCCAGAGGCTATTCAACAATTATATTTCAACTAATCTCTTATTACCCCACATATTTGCACTTGCTGCTAGATTCATCTTGGTTGGTCTAACTTCTTTTATTGTTTTTTGTGAGATAACGATTCGGCTGTCTGGGCTCTTTATCAAATGGAAAATATCTCAACACCTTTCATTTCTTTTGGAGTAACGATGATAACCAGCTTCTTACGGGGCTCAACCGGTAGCCAATGCACCTGGAGCTTGGCACGATTATTATATCTTTTGCACGGACAGCCTCTCTTGCCGCTATATTCGTTGTTTCTCATGGGTTTTCTTTTATTATGCAGGTCGTTGGCTGCCCTGGATGGAGCCTACCATGATTAACTAGTTTCTCTACTGGAATTTCTGAGCTCTTTTTTGCAATATCTGCTTCTGCTTTTCTTTCCCTCTTTTTGCTTAGTTTTAGCTGATATACAGAATGTTTACTGCTGATATTTCTTTGTTGTTGTGGGGTTCTCTGTCCCTATTAGTATTTGTATGAAATTCTTGTTGGTTAATGAAAGCTGGGCGAGGCCCTCATTTTTTCCGAAAAGAGAGAGAGAGAGAGAGAGAGAGAGAGAGAGAGAGAGAGAGAGGGGGTGAGGAGAAAAGATGTAATAGTTTATTTTCCTTTTTTTATAAGTTGAGAGAGAGAGAGAGAGAGAGATAATTATATAAAAAAAATTTAGTTTAACAATTGTTCACACTAAGCACTTGTTCTTTCCGCCGGAAAACGGACTCTCAGTCCGGTACATAATATATGGATCCAAACTTTTACAGGCAGTTGAGCATATGTCCACGTGTTCAAATATGATTGAAGTACAGATAAAATTACATCGGATTATAGCTTCCAATAAAAAGTTAAAAACTCAACAAACCAATTTAACTCATCAACGTCAACAAACTACGGCTCCTTATTCTCTTCGTTCATTTTCTTTCTCTCTGCTATCATCTGCGACTTCTTCTAAAATTGAGTATTTGGAAACACTCGATCTCATTTCGAAGCTGTCTCCACCCTTCCTCTTTCTAAACTAGCAACATGGGCAGACAGAGGGAGGGGCACTGCTATGATTTCCAGTTTTTCTCACACTCAGCGCATTTTGTTTTAAACATAATTCGCTTCTTCCCTAAATCCCTCAAATTGTTTTACATAACATTAAATAAGGTAGCAATACTGCAACTGAACGAAGTGTCTTTCTTGATAGTATTTATCCCTTCTTGCACTTTCGCAAGTTAAGGGCTGTTTGGCTCCAGGATTTGAGCAGGATTTAAGCTGAATTTAACTTAAATCCAACCAAACGATATTTTTGGACAAGTTAAATCGGGTTTTTTGCAATCCCGTTAAACCCGCTTTGGCAAGTTAAATCTAGATTTGCTAAATCCTGTTGGTAGGCGGTTCACAGGATTTAGAGAAGCAGAAGCGTGAGATTGAGAGTGGGAGGGAAGAAGAGGATTACCTTCAGGACGCTCCCCTTCTCTTTTAAATTAAAATGAAAGATTTGACGTTGAAATCCCCTCAATCTCTTACTTTTATGGTTTATTAAATTTATTTTGATTTATTTTAATTTCATATTAATTTATTTAAATAATGATTAATTAATATATCATTTTAGATTAATTATAATTTAATGAAATTAGATGTAAATGATATAGACTTATTATTGTATGATTAATAAATAGATTTATGATGCATTATTTTATGATAATTATATTTAATTAATTTACTTATGATTATATTATTTTTATGTAAATAACAATAAAAACTATACCAACAACAAGCCTTATCCCACTATGTGAGGTATACTGAATCCTTATTGTATATTATATGTCAAATTTTTTTTATTTAATTATACTAAGGTCATTTTTATACATCTTAATCAAGTTGTTTAGGTCTACCTCTATATTTCTTAACATAAGGTAATTTTAATTAAATTTTATTCAAAAATAGATAATTTTTAATTATAAATCTCATTGATTATTTTAAAATAAATATCATTGATATTATTTGCTCACAATCAATGATATCTAATTTTATTGTTTAGTTAATTTGCATTACTTAATTATTTTTATCCTTATATATATATATATATATATATATATATATATATATATATATATATTAATTTATATTAGGTAATCTTAGAGAAGTAGAATATTCAGAAATATCTTTTAATGGAATAATATTTACAATTAATTAACGTATCTAAATATTTTTTTTATTTAAGAGTATTGACAAAGAAATATGAAGACTCGAAGGCAGAAGTTATAAATGATATATAATGTGAAAAAAATTTATGTTATTATGAGATTTTATTTCTTTATTTGTTATGTAAGTGAATTATTTTTTGTCTTATTGTATCCCCACTAAAATAAATTTCTGCCGCCCATGACAAGCAACCACCACCGGCGAAACAGAGAACGTAGAAGACATGCCAGCATGGGTTGCGAAGCTCGCCGATAAAGAACCACCTTTCTATGGAAAGTAATGATGAAGCAAATCTTCCGATGCTAGCAATCAGCAGAACCGCTTCATGATAAGGAAGCAGATCGCCGAAGACCGGGTAATGCCAAAGATGACAACAGAGGAGATGGCACTGGCGAATATGAAGAGTACTTTACGACTTCAAAAAGGCTGTGATTTTATGGCAGAGAAGGCAAAGCAGGAGAGAGGAAACAGGGTAGAGAACATGGAAGACTTGAGGTGATGGTGTATAATAGAAATGGATGGGGTTGTTTGCTATATCTTACGAGGTGGGATGCGAGTAAAGCTTCTGTGCTTAAGGGCGAAAGCTACAGAGAATTTCGTCGCCGGAGTTACTTTGCCGCTGGCGATCAGGTTGAGATGTGGGCTTTTAGAGACGGAGATGACAAGCTGTGCTTCGTCACAGGGATCAAGCTTGACCTCGAGATTTCTCTTTAGATATATACATATGCATGGATGGGATATAAATGGATATGACGGTGTTTTGGGTTAGTCATGCGTGATTATTCTTACATACATCTCCTTTCCTCGTACTTCTACATCCAAACGATGATATAAATTATACTAAATTATAGCTTTACTTTGCTTATTATATTATTTGCAAAATATCTTTTCTCGTCATTGTAAGTCATAATAGTGTTTTTTTATCACTCCTTAAAAACATTTTTCAAATTTATAATAACTAACTATTGTATCTTCTTAAGTCAACACTAAATTTAATTAGGGATTTTTACAAATAACCTTTTAATCACTCTTTATTTATTTATTTATATATATCATGATCAAATCATTAAAAATTATACAAAAATAAAAATAATAGATTAAGTTCTTGTTATGAATATCAATATTTGAATGTCAATTTGAAATATTAAGATTGAATTTATTTGATCGGATGTGATGAACAAAATAGATGGCATGATGGTTAAAATTAGACTTGCAAATTTTCATATATTTAAAATTCACACAAATTAGGTAAATTTTAAATTCCTCAAAAATAAATAATACTCCATTGTATTCTAAATTCCCCACCCAATTGATTTTATTTAATTTACTTCAAACCAAACATTTATACAAAAAAAAACTCAAATCTTTATATTTATTTTACTATTCACATCTTATACTTGCAACCAAACAACTTGCTCAATTATATATTACAATAATTCATTCACCTCTTCACAAAATTATCTTTTAAAAAACTATCTACAAATCCAACTTAAATAGCTTAAAAACAATTCAAATTTATGATATCTTCATCACCTCTTCACAAAATTATGTTAATACTGTGGAAATCCCTTCCTGGAGCTCCCTATGCAGACACATCCACTGAACTAGTTTCTCTTGCAATTTTCGGCAAAGAAGGTTCCTTTTTATCTAAAACAATCACATTATCTTTAGCCTCTGCATCCTTGGAAGGTTCAGAAAGTTCCTCAAGCTGTATCATAAAAGAACTAAATAATAATATAATCATTCCATAGTACTTAAAAAATAACCAGTCACATCTGACGATCAGAAGTTTGAAAGTTATCTCGAAATATTGGACCCCCAATTATAGAAGCTTGAATGTGAAATAGCATATAGCAACAAAATACTTGCAGAATTACAAAAAGTCAAAAAATATCTCTTGGGAGAGATTGATGATGAACAAATATCCTCTGTGGCACAATTACAAGCTGAATTAAAGGATTTCCACTCTATCAACTCAACCAAAATAATAAGTGAAAAAGAAAATACCTTTTCTACTATACTACAAAAAGAAGCCCCCAAACCAAAAAATATATTGGAAATAGCCGAGAACTGGTAATGATATTCCTTATACCAAGAAAAAATTAATGCTCAGATATATTTCCATTCATATGGAAAATATCATGTAGCTTATATATATGACACCACAGATGCCAAAATTATTCATGAATTATACGAGTCTGGATTAATTCAAATGATGTATATTGAAGATTTATCTAATCTTCAAAAATTACCAAAAGTCTTTTTATATGTTGTTGAAACATTCCAAGCGGTCGTTAAGCACTAGAATATATATATTAAATTATTTCAAACATATCCTAAAATCCCAGAATGACATATTTCACTAATACAAATAGGCATCAGCAGTGAACCATTCTATCCTAAATATACTGCTGACAAACCAGGTACCAGTGACAAAAAGATGAAGATTTATATCAGCTTTGGCTGGAGACAAAAAATAGATGCAGGCAACATCTGGGTATATCATTACTCAGACAATTTATTCATATACATTCATAGCAAATCAAGTACTAGAAGAATTCATGAAGTATTATATCACAAATGAGTAAATTTACTATGAAAAAATATGATAAAAGCTAGTAACAAAGTAAAAGAAAAGTTCTGCAAAAGGTTGCAGAAAGAAAAAACATACCAGTGCATATACTGCAAGAAAAAGCAAACGCTATAATCGTTTCGAGAAAGCTTGGAAAAATGATAGCATACATAATAATTAATGCACTACAAAAAGCTACAATTATTAAAGTTACTGCGCACTCAAAAAAAGAAAAAAAAAATGCAATTATTAAAGCTACTCAGAAAAAAGCAAGCACTCAGAAAAAGAAAAGACACGTATTCTCAATTATAGAAAGCACTTAGCAAAAAAGGATAGAGCACTCAAATCAGAAAAAGTAAAGACATGTATTCTCAATTATAGGAGAAAATATTACGTCCGAGTCGTATTAGCTTCGTCGGGACTCAATCTGGCCCGACGCGTGTCCAGTGGTTTTCCATTTACGCGCTAATGGACGGGACGACCGCCCGTTTATCTGGCCGACGCCTCATTCAAAAGCGGAGAAGAAAAAAATGAGATGGGCGTCGTTCGACATTCCTTCCGTATGACAGTTTAGGGCTTTCTCCTAGCTTCGACTCCTCTCGATCGTGACGTCCGTCGCCGATGGTTTAGCAAATCTTGCGAATAACTTCCATTGAGGTATTGTAGGTGACTACATGAGATATTTACACTTGTGTTCCCAAACTTTACTGAATTTAGGGTTTTCTCTATTCTTCTCACCGTCCAGTATGTGAACATTTTAGAACATTTGAGTTCTTTAAATGAACGGGATGTATTTTAGTAGTTTTTGGAGATGTTTTGCATGTGTACTCTCTGTACTATCAATATGGTACACGTCGTTATTTTTAAATTTTTGAACTGATTAGCCTTATGAAATATTTAGTATATCACATGGTAGGATGTTTGGTCAAATTTCAATATGAATTCTGTGGCCTGATTAGAAATGATAGTATGTTCAGTCGATAGAATTAAAATTCTGTCGTCTGATTTCTGCATCTGTACTCTCTATTCTCTCATGAGAGTACAGAGCATTTTAGTCATTTCTTTCATATTTCTTTGGCCTGTTTGGAGGAAATATGTTCATTACAATCCATTAGGAACAATTTGGAGGCTGTTTGGTTATTTTTTTAGTGTTATTTTGCATCTGTACTCTCTATACTCTCTTGAAGTACAGACGATTTTGTGGACATTTTTTCTAGTTTCTTTGGCCTGGTTGTTCAAATTATGTTCATTACATTCCAGTGGAAGTAATTTGGTGGCTATTTGGATGATGGATTTTTGCATCATCTCTCAGTACCGAGCATTTAATTTTTCTATTTCTTTGGCCTGTTTGGAGGAAATATGTTCATTGCAATCCATGTGGAACAATTTGGAGGTTGTTTGGTTTATTTTTTAATGTTATTTTGCATCTGTACTCTCTGTACTCTCTTGAGAGTACATATAATTTTGTGGATATTTTTTTTCAGTTTCTTTGGCCTAGTTGTTCACATTATATTCATTACATTCCTGTGGAAGCAATTTGGTGGCTGTATGGATGGTTTCTGGGGGATTTTTGCATCTGTAGTCTCTGTACTCTCATGCGAGTACAAATGATTTTGTGGACATTTTTTTCCAGTTTCTTTGGCATGCTTGTTCAGATTATATTCATTACATTCCAATGGAAGCAATTTGGTGGCTGTTTGGATGGTTTTTGGGAGATTTTTGTATTTGTACTCTCATGAGAGTACAGAGCATTTTGGTCATTTTTTCCTGTTTCTTTAGCTTGTTTGGAGGAAATATGTTCATTACAATCCATCAGGAACAATTTGGAGGCTGTTTGGTTAGTTTTTTAGTGTTATATTGCATCGTACTCTTTGTACTCTCTTGGAAATCTGAGATGATTCTATGGACATTTTTTCCAGTTTTTTGGCACGGTTGTTGATTATGTTCATTACATTCGGTGGAAAGCAATTTGGTGCATTGTGAATAGTTTCTAGGAGATTTTTGCATGTACTCTCTGTACTCTTATGAAGTCTGAGAAACATTTTAAGTCATTTTTCATTGGCCTGTTTGGAGAAAATATGTTCATTGCAATATCAGAACAATTTGGAGGTTGTTTGTTAGTTTTTTTTGTTATTCAGTACTCTCTGTACTCTCTTAAGAGTACATATGATTTTGGACATTTTTCCATTTTATCTAGCTGGTTGTTCGCTTATGTTCATTACATTACAGTAATTTGAGGATTTTTGGATGGTTTTTGGTGGATTTTTACATCTATACTCTCTGTACTCTCTTGAGAGTACAAATGATTTTTTTATTTCCGCTTTCTTTGGTTGTTGATTATGTTCATTACATTCCAAAGTAATTTGGATAGTTTTGGGGATTTTTCATTCATCAGACTCTCATGAGAGTACGATGATTTTACATTTTTCTAGTTTCTGGTTGTTTAGATTATGTTCATTACATTCGCAATGGTCGCAATGGTTGATTTTTTGAAGATTCTCTCATGAGAGTACAAATAATTTTGTGGACATTTTTTTCCAGTTTCTTTGGCATGGTTGTTCAGATTATGTTCATTACATTCCAATGGAAGTAATTTGGTGGCTGCTTGGATGGTTTCTGGG
Organism: Cymbidium sinense; assembly: GCA_021442155.1. Lineage (NCBI taxonomy): Eukaryota > Viridiplantae > Streptophyta > Magnoliopsida > Asparagales > Orchidaceae > Cymbidium > Cymbidium sinense. The sequence continues at coordinate 126,090,797 of CM038222.1, read as the reverse complement.
AGATTTTTGCATCTGTACTCTTATGAGAGTACAGAGCATTTTGGTCATTTTTTTCCTATTTCTTTGGCCTGTTTGGAGGAAATATGTTCATTGCAATCCATCAGGAATAATTTGGAGGCTATTTGGTTGGTTTTTTAGTGTTATTTTACATCAGATTCTCGTACTCTCTTGAGAGTATATAATTTTGTGGACATTTTTTTCCGCTTTTTGGCCCTTGTTGTTTATGTTCATTACATTCCAAAGTGCAATTTGGTGTTTGAATGATTTCTGGGATTTTGATCTGCATCACTCTTATGAGAGTACAAAGCATTTTGGTCATTTTTTCCTGTTTCTTTGGCCTGTTTGGAGAAAATATGTTCATTGCAATCTATCAGAAACAATTTGGAGGTTGTTTGGTTAGGTTTTCTAGTGTTATTTTGCATCTGTACTCTCTATACTCTCATGAGAGTACACATGATTTTGTGGACATTTTTTCCAGTTTCTCTGGCCTGGTTGTTCAGTTATGTTCAATACATTATATTGGATGTAATTTGGAGGGATGTTTGGATGGTTTTTGGTGGATTTTTACATCTGTACTCTCTGTACTCTCTTGAGAGTATAAATGATTTTGTGGACATTATTTTCCAATTTTTTTGGCCTGGTTTTTCAGATTATGTTCATTACATTCCAGTGGAAGTAATTTGGTGGCTGTTTGGATAGTTTCTGGGGAACTTTTGCATCTGTACTCTCTGTACTCTCATGAGAGTGCAGATGATTTCATGGACATTTTTTTTCTAGTTTCTTTGGCCTGGTTGTTTAGATTATGTTCATTTCATTCTAGTGGAAGCAATTTGGTGGCTGTTTGTATAATTTTTGGAGGATTTTTGCATCTGTACTCTCTGTACTCTCATGAGAGTATAGAGCATTTTGGTCATTTTTTCCTATTTCTTTAGCCTATTTGGAGGAAATATGTTTACTGCAATCCATCAGGAATAATTTGGAGGCTATTTGATTGGTTTTTTAGTATTATTTTGTATTCAGATCTCTATACTCTCGAGAGTAAATAATTGGATATTTTTTCCGCTTTTTGGCTTGTTCAGATTATGTTCATTATATTCTAATGAAAGCAATTTGGTGGCTGTTTGAATGGTTTCTGGGGGATTTTTGTATCTGTACTCTCTGTACTCTCATGAGAGTATAGATAATATTGTGGATATTTTTTCCGCTTTTTAGCAGATGATTATGTTCATTACATTCTAGTGGAAGCAATTTGGTATGTTTGGATGATTTCGGGTGGATTTTTAGATTGCATTTCTATACTCATGAGAGTACAGAGCATTTTGGTCATTTTTTCTTATTTCTTTGGCCTATTTGGAGGAAATATGTTCATTGCAATCCATCAAAAATATTTTGGAGGCTATTTGGTTCATTTTTTAGTGTTATTTTGATCAGACTCAGACTCTCTTGAGATGATTTGTGGATAATTTTTTTAGTTTTTTTGGTCTGGTTGTTCAGATTATGTTCATTATATTCTAGTGGAAGCAATTTGGTGGCTGTTTGAATGATTTCTAGGGAATTTTTACATCTGTACTCTCTGTACTCTCATGAGAGTACAGAGCATTTTAGTCATTTTTTTCCTGTTTCTTTAGCTTATTTGGAGGAAATATGTTCATTGCAATCCATCAGAAATAATTTGGAGGCTGTTTGGTTGGTTTTTTAGTGTTATTTTGTATTCAGATTCTACTACTCTCGAGAGATAATTTTATGGATATTTTTTTCATTTTCTTTGGCCTGGTTGTTCAGATTATGTTCATTACATTACATTAGAAGCAATTTGGAGGGATCTTTGGATGGTTTCTCAGGAATTTTTGCATCTATACTCTCTGTACTCACTTGAGAGTACAAATGATTTTGTGGATATTTTTTCCAGTTTCTTTGGCTTGGTTGTTCAGATTATGTTCATTACATTCTAGTGGAAGCAATTTGGTGGTTGTTTGGATAATTTCTGGGGGTTTTTTTGCATCTGTACTCCCTGTACTCTCATGAGAGTACATATGATTTTGTGGACATTTTTTCCAGTTTATTTGGCCTCGTTGTTTATATTATGTTCATTACATTCCAGTGGAAGTAATTTGGTGGCTGTTTGGATAGTTTCTCGGTGAATTTTGCATCTGTACTCTCTGTACTCTCATGAGAGTACAGAGCATTTTGGTCATTTTTTTCCTGTTTCTTTGGCCTGTTTGGCAGAAATATGTTCATTGCAATCCATGAGGAATAATTTAGAGGCTGTTTGGTTAGTTTTTTAGTGTTATTTTGCATCTCGACTCTCTGTACTCTCTTGAGAGTACAGATGATTTTGTGGACATTTTTTTTCCAATTTCTTTAGCCTGGTTGTTCAGATTATGTTCATTACATTCCAGTGGAAGCAATTTGGTGGTTGTTTGAATGGTTTCGAGAGGATTTTTGCATCTGTACTCTCTGTACTCTCATGAGAGTACAAAGCATTTTGGTCATTTTCTTCCTGTTTCTTTAGCCTATTTGGAGGAAATATGTTCATTGCAATCCATCAGGAACAATTTGGAGGCTGTTTGGTTAGTTTTTAGTGTTATTTTGCATATGTACTCTATGTACTCTCTTGAGAGTACAGATGATTTTGTGGATATTTTTTCCAATTTCTTTGGCCTGGTTGTTCAAAATATGTTCATTACATTACATTGGAAGCAATTTGGAGGGATGTTTGGATGATTTCTATGAGATTTTTATATCTGTACTCTCTATACTCTCTTGAGAGTACAGATGATTTTGTGGACATTTTTTCCAGCTTTGGCCCGTTGCTCGATTATGTTCATTACATTCCGGAAGCAATTTGGTCTGCTTTGGATGGTTTCTAGGAGATTTTCAGATCTCTCAGACTCTCATGAGAGAACAAAGCATTTTGGTCATTTTTTTCCTATTTCTTTGGCCTATTTGGAGGAAATATGTTCATTGCAATCCATCAGGAACAATTTGGAGGCTGTTTGGTTGGTTTTTTAGTGTTATTTTGCATCTATACTCTCTGTACTCTCTTGAGAGTATAGATGATTTTGTGGATATTTTTTTCCAGTTTCTTTGCCCTGGTTGTTCAGATTATGTTCATTACATTCCAATGGAGCAATTTGGTGGCTGTTTAGATGGTTTCTGGGAGATTTTTGCATCTGTATTCTCTATATCTCATGAGAGTACAGAGCATTTTGGTCATTTTTTTCCTGTTTCTTTGGCCTGTTTGGAGAAAATATGTTCATTACAAATCAATTGGGAATAATTTGAAGGCTGATTGATTATTTTTCATGGTTGATTTGCATCTGTACTTTCATTAACTAACTTTTCATTTTGAAGTTTACTATGTCTGGGAAAAAGATAACTTCGAGATGTAGGCCTACCACCATTAGAACGGTGTTCGATAATATTACAGCATGATTTACTGATGAAGTCATTGACATTTTAAAGATGCTTCATGTGCATCAATTCATTAGACTCACTTGAAGACTCAATAGCCATTACCTCAATCCTGTCTTGCTGGGAGATAGAGAAGCAAGCTTTCTTTCTAGGTGGGCAGTGCATTCCTTTCACCCCCGATGAAGTTGCAGTAATTGTTGGGATGCCAAACAGAGAGGAGAAGGTCTTATGGTAGAAATTCCCGCTGTCCCAGTTCAGTTCAGTGGACTATAAGACTATGCTTGAGCATGCGGATATCTCATTTCCTGTGGCACAGTTTGTACAGTTGTACATACATTTTCTGCTGTCAAATTTTTTTTTTGTATATCACAACTATAGGGTGGCATCGGAATTGATTGTCTACACCGATGACATAGATAAATTTGTTTTGAATACAAAAGAGGCCATCCGGGCTTTCCTTCCAATTTGATGGTATTACATCAAAGATTCATACCCGAGGACACGGTACATGAGTGGATTTGTCACTCTTCTTATGGTATGTTTTATATCTTCGATTATGTATTATTTGATGCATTGAAGTTAACTTACATAAATATTAGATTGTGTCACAGCATAAGCATCATGAGGCGCCATCTCCATTTGCAAAGCCACGTATGCCGCGATGGCAAAAAATAAAGTTTCTAGATGAAGCCTTCACCGGTTTAGAGGACACCGTGTGATATAATAATATCACTTAGTTCTTATAATTATGTATTTATTTATGTTGTAGTCATCACATTTTCTTATCGGTTTAACACAGGTCTGCCTTTCATTCGAGGACATATCAGAAGAGGAGACCTGGCTCCTTGAATCATTTTCCCCTGCCCAACATGCAATACATGTTGAGCCCGATAGCAGTCCCATTCTAAGTCCACTGAGTTCAGCCCCCATTGAATCTCCATATGTCTCTCCTCAATATTCTCTCCCATCTAGTGTATCTAGCCTACCCTCTGCTACTACCCCCACAGAAGGCTTTACGGTGGAGAGGATACTTGCAGGTTTTAGGGACTTGAAAGATATAGTATCTTCTTTTCAAGCAACAATGACAGAGAGAATGGATGGGATTGATTTATGTCGCTATCGAGGAGGTTCTTCAAGCAGGGTCCTACCATCCCTACTGGGGAAGCTCCCTGGAGGTCACCAGGGGAGAACTCTGAGGAGGCACCATGGGGAACTCTTGAGGAGGCACAGTGGGCAAAGACCTATGGAGGCTACAGGAGCTTCCCTGTGGAGGCCAAGCAGAGAGTCTCTGTGGAGGCAACCACCGCCGCCTGGATACTTCCACTTGGGAAGCCCCTGGTAGCCTCCACTGGAAGCCCATTGAGTCCACCATGGGAAGCTATGGAGGCCTCCAATGCACATGAAGATGCTCAAGCCTTTAATGCAGAGCATTGAGTGGTGTGAAGGTGATGATAAGGAAGAGAAAAGCAATGTCCCCTTCACACACACTTACGGAAGTCAGCAAGAATAAGTGATGTGGTGGCCTCCACTCAAGATGAGAAGCCGACAGCAGAGATATTAAGTTACTTTCTTTTAAATTTGAGATAATAGAAATAGATTTCACTAAATTTTTTTATAGGTTGGCAAAGATGAGCCAATAAAGGTCGATGACCCATAGACTACTATCATTGTGGTGGAGGAGCATCGGAATGAATCATCTCAGATCGATCCTTAATTCATAGTGAATCTTCTCATCACTAACTTTCATCGTTAGTAATTTCGCGCCAGAGGCACATCATTTTATTGAGTTCTCATCCGAGCTATTCTACCTATGCTCCATCTTATTGACACGCCATGCTCCCAAGGACAAGTAAGTCAATCTTCAATCAGCTCCTTCATACATAAAATAACCTATTCGTTTAATTAAGCTCACTTTAAAATATTTTATCACTTGCAGAGGTGATACAGTATTCGTGGCTAAAAATATCATTATTGCACGAGGGCAGATTGATGAGTTGCTGATAGATCAATATCTCTCAGATGCACACATTGATGCCTTCGCTTCTTATTGTCGAGAGTACTTTCTCGTCTGTATTATATGTCCCCTATTTATACATCTCATGCTTGCACTGGTAAGTTACCCCACAAATATGTAGGGTATTACAATTCAATCATTATTTGTATAGATGGAAACTACAATTTATAAACATTCTCTTCTTTTCTTACAGAGCTATGCAAAATATGGCCTACACAAGGAAAGCAAAATGTTCATCCAGCATGTCACTGCAGACAGTGTGTCAAGAGCTGAGCTACTCTTACTTCCAATTATAGATAATCAGTACTGAACACTCCTGGTTGGGTATATTAAGCTAGGGGCCTGGTATTTTTATGACTCATTACCAAAACCAACCCATAAGACCATTCTTCTAGAGATTATATGAGTTATTTTCAATTTGGTTTCCATAAACTGGTTTTTTTACCCCCCTTATTGACTATACTTCTTGCTATTCAAATCAAATTACTTGTTGAAGATGCTGACCAGTCTTTTGTGAGCGATCCCACAAAATGGCCAATCGAAATGGTGAGTGGGCTGCCAGTCCAAACTAACAATGTTGACTGCGGATGTTTGTCTGCAAGTACATGGACACAGCAATTAGGAAATTCCCACTTAACTGGGTTGACCACCAAGATTGGCCTAAGAAGATGAATTACTTTAGGGCCGAGTTCGCTTACACTATATTTGTTTGGGAATGAAAAAGCCAAGCTAAGAACTGTACATTTAAAGTTTGATAAGTAAGATATAATTGTATAGGGTATTTCATTTTTTTTGATATTATTGGGCAGTTTGGATCTTTTATTATTAGTAGAGAACACCTACAGCAATTTGGTTGAGTTGGAATGCTTTACTGGGATGTGTTTCATCTGTGCTCTATGTACTCTCCTGGGATTACATAGTATTTCATCTATTTTTCTTCAATTTTTCTTGGCAATTTTGGATAAATTATGATTAACAAAGAACATCTGCAGCAATCCATTCAAGTCTTTCTACTAAGATGTATTTTGTCATACTCTATGCTATTTATGCTATCTATTCTCTATACTCTCAGACTCTCAGACTATTTGGACTCTCTGTAATTTCTCTGCATTCTCTTTCTTGTCTCTATACTCTATTCCAAAGGTGTAGTTTGAAGGTGACTATAAGAATATTTGAGGTTTATGTAGCTTAACTCTTTATATTCTCCTCATAGTACAGATTATTTGCTTATTTTTTCCCATTTCCACTTTTGCTTTACAGGACGAAGAGGAATCATTCACTATAACCTTAAAGCAAGTTGGATGCTCCTGGGTTGCCTTTTTATGAGTTTTCTGAGCAGTTTTGCATGTGTATACTCTATATACTTACTCTCTATACTCTCTGTAATATTTGTACTCTCTATACTTTCTACTTTAATTCTCTCAGACTCTATACTCTAGTCTTTATACTCTCTATACTCTCAGACTCTATACTCATTCTCAATTTATATCATATTTTAAATTCATTAACCTAAAAGGTGAAGCTAAAATTTACATTATCTAAAATTTATGTTATACTCAGTCACATTCAGAATACCTCAATCTGAAAGTATGCAAGAGAAGCAATATAAACTACTTAGCATGTGAAGGTAATATAAGTGTGTATGATTACTTTCTACCAGTCGAAATCATACTTCTTAAAACCAACTTTCTACTGAAACATGTGCATAAAATAGACAAATATACTATCGATGATGCGACTTACCAACGTCTTATTTAGAAATATAAATTTTGAAGGCAGTGTGGAGCAAATTATATATTTTGAGATGATGAATTTTTTCAAATAATGTAATAAATTAAAGTATCATCTGAATCAAATTAATATCATTGATAAATTTATAAATAATTACTAAACTAATAGCATCAGTACTAATATAATCGTCATCACAGATTTTTTTTTCTTTTTCATAAAATGTAGAGTACTTTATAGAGTACATATATCAAGCTATGTAATGCCCGCAATGGAAATCGCTCATTCGTAAGCAAGGTAGACTCATCAATCAAATACCGCAATTTGGTAAAATATGAGATTTAGTTGCCTAAGGATTACAAAGTTATGTACCCTCTATCTCTATACTCTATACTCTCTCGTATTCTCCTACAGTACGAGCGGCATTTTATAATAATAGTACATTTCAGAATAAAGCTACTCAAAAGAAGAAAGTCATCCTGACAAAGAAATGATTGCACAGTCTGGAGCATGAGAAGGTCATCCTAATGTCGAACTCGAGGCGCCTTCCTAACCAATCATAGAGGCCTTGTTAAGTAAAAGAAAGTCATTGGAGACTCTAAAGCTTTGCAAAATGATCAGAGTCGAAGAACACATAACTAAATGATATCATGCATTGAAATATTTTCCTGTAATAATATCCATCATCAACTTAGTGTACCCTTCAGCCAACTGACTGATTGTTGAGCTCGAGTTGAATTCCTGAGGTAGAACATCGTATCAATTAATGATTTTTAATAGCATCGATGTGTGCTATTTTGTACGTACCTCTAAAAAACACTCTGGCATAACAGATAAAGGTGTTGCAGGTTGAAACACGCTCTACACTATCTTTGAACTTTTCGTAATAATAAAAATATGATGGTTTGAAGATTAGCAGCAATATTTTAAATACTACAAATTAAGAGGAAAATAGAGAATTACTCTTGGATTTCTTGGATCTCTCCCAATATCCCTTAAGCATTGCATTGGAAACACCCTTTGGATGTTGCTTAACTGGATCCTTCAAGATGTCTTTTCCCTTGTCTGCTATAGCTATCTTCTTCTTCTTAGCTACTCTGTCAGCTGGAAGAGAATTCCCACTTATTATAGAGTCAACATCATCATATAGTTTTTTTAAGGATTGAAGCATATAGTCCTCAGCTCTATTATTATCCTGTGCCATGACACTTATTTGATATGCATATCGACTAACGCGTGATTCAAAAATAATGTAGTCATTTCCATCTGCTTTCCACATCTCTTAATTTTCTATATGCACTATCGATGTAAATATCCCTCTTGCTCTTGACCATCGATGAGAAGATACTTATCTGAATGCGACTATATCTTCGACTAAGAACTCGATACAATGGGCACAAAAGTAATCCCATCATTTCAAATTTCTTACAAGTACAAGTTACATCTAGGTAGTCCCATCAAAATGGACACCCATGTTTTGGATGATTTTTTATTCTCTAAGTTTCTCACCAAATACTCCATGGGGTCATCATCCACATGCATAAGCCTCCAACTCCATGAAAAGTCTTCCTCAAATATAGTATACAACTTTCTTGTATAAAATATAGCAGCTTATTTTCGAATTGGACTGGTCTTAACAATAGGAACAATCGATGACTGGCTACACTTAAAGTCTTCATCATGTTCATTTTGGTGCCATGTATCCATAACCTTCTCTAACCCCAAGAAACAATTTGTGAGCGAACTTGTTGTTTAGAGATTCTATGACATTGTTCGATGACTCACTACGTTGCGTTGACAAGATGCCCATGAATGAGTCTTCAATGCGTGGACCACTTGGATCTAATTTTATAAAGCTCAAACAGCCAAGGATGATCATGCAAATTGCCTTCTTCTAGCATGACAGACCAAGCTTCTTCAAACTCTTCCTCTGAGTCACATTTGCTCATGCATGCATAAAATATCCCTTGTACCCTCTTATTACTATTAAAGCAGTGAACCTTGGAAGGAGCTTTCTTTGAAATATGCCATTGGCACAACCTATGATGAGTATGCGGTAATACAATTTTGATAGCTCGTGCCATAGCGATCTTGATCAATGAATATTATTAGGATGTCTCATTACCATCAATCAAGAAATGTAATAGCCATGAGAATGACTCAATCATTTCTTCGAAAAAAAGGCTACTAAATAACACATTTTTCCAGGATGATTCACTCCAACAAGAGGGGCACAAACAAGATTATATTTATTGAGATAACTTATATCAAAATTATCACATCACCAAATCATATTCTATCCTAGACATGCCATTACTCCAAAAAAACTTGCTAACTGCTCATCAACTTGTACATCCCATGCAAACATCTCTTTCCACTAGATTAATGCATTCTGTCACCATCCTCGATCTTTTCTCTTTAAATAAAATTAAAAGCATCTCTTTTGTGAATCCAATATTCTACACGCCAACCTCCTCACTTAGATAATGCATCGGTTTCTAATTCCGCCATTTTCTTCAACATAGCCTTTTCATCTAATGCATCTATGTGATCCGAGAAGATGTAGGTCGTGAGCTTTGCCAACAAATAATTTTGACTTTCTATATTTTTTAACCATCCAGTCCCCAAGTCAATAGAGATTTGACAAGCTCGTATCAGTTTTCTGGAATTTTACTAAGCCATTTAGACGCGATTTCTTCCGAGGTTTTGCACATAAAAATCTTTTGATTTCAATTTCTTGAGTTTGGCCAATAACTAGTATGGTCCTTCAACACGAAGCATGTGAGTCACAAGATGGTATACACTGCTTTCATTTCATAAGTGAGCATTAAGAGTTTCCCAAATTTGGTTCATTAGACATCACGACTTTATCATTGCACTGCTCATTTGCCGCATTCACCTGCCAAGATAGCTCCACATAAATGTGACATGTAAAATAGCTCCACAAATAAACATATTCCCTCCAAACAGGCCAAAGAAAAGGGAAAAATGAGCTAAATACAGAGAGTACAGATGCAAAAATCATCCAAACATCCCTCCAAATTGCTTTCAATGTAATGTAATGAACAAATTTCCTCTAAATAAGCCAAAGAAACTGGAAAAAATGGCCAAAGTCGTATGTACTCACAGGAGAGTACAGATGCAATATGACACTTAAAAACCAACCAAACAGCCTCCAAACAAGTAAAGAAATCATCATAGAAACATAAACAATATTATATCAAGTTACCCATGAGTTGAGAAGAGTACAGAGAGTACAGAGAGTACAGAGGGTGCAGTCTTCTTACTCAGTAAGGCTTCTTTTGCTTTGTATTTTTTACCTTCAAGATGCTCTTTAAGGGCTTCCTCACTGGAAGTGCTAACCTCATGATAACATTCCTCTATGTCATAAGACCTCCCTCTGTTGGCTTTTATCATTATCAACTTCATCGGGTGATGCTCTTAAGGCTTCTTTTGCTTTTGTATTTTACCTTCAAGATGCTCTTTAAGGCTTCCTCACCGGAAGTCGACCTCATGACATAGCACATTACCTCTATTCCATAAGACTTTCTCCCCTCTATTTGGCATCCTTACAATTACTGCAACTTCATCTGGGGTGAAAGGAATGCACTGCCCACCTAGAAAGAAAGCTTGCTTCTATGTCCCAACAAGACAGGATTGAGGTCATGGCTATTGAGTCGCTAAATTTCTGGAGTCTAATGAATTGATGTAGATGAAGCCTCAGAAATGTAATGACTTCATTACTAAAGAGTCGCAGAATGAGAGAGTACAGATGCAAAAATCCCCTAGAAATCATCCAAATAGCTGCAAAATTGCTTCCAACGGAATGTACTCTCAACAACCAGGCCAAAGAAACTGAACAATATGACCAAAAATTATATTTACTCTCATGATAGTATAGAGAGTACAGATGCAAGAAAATACTAACAAATCAACCAAACAACCTCCAAATTATGCTTAATGAACATATTTCCTCCAAACATGCCAAATAAATAGACAAAAAATGACCAAAATGCTCTGTACCCTCAGGAGAGTACAAAGAGTACAGAGAGTATAAAGAGTACAAAGAGTATAGAGAGTAATGAAAATAATCTCAACAACTAGTCTGAAGAAACTGGAGAAAATGGCCAAAAATCATCTGCACTCTATAGATGCAAAATAACACTAAAAAAATAACCAAACATCCTCCAAATTGTTCCTCTTAGATTGTAATGAACATATTTCCTCCAAACAGGCCACATAAAGTGAAAAAAATAATCCAAAATGCTCTATACTCTTAGGAGAGTTCAGAGAGTACAGATGCAGAAATTCTCCAGAAACCATCTAAACATCCCTCAAAATTACTTCCAGTGGTATGTAATAAACATAATCTGAACAACCAGACCAAAGAAATTAGAAAAAAATGGTAAAAATTGTATGTACTCTCAAGAGAGTACAGAGAGTACAGATGGAAAATAACACTAAAAAAACTACCAAACAGCCTCCAAATTGTTCATGATGGATTGTAATAAACATATTTTCTCCAAACATGCCACTCAAAGTGGAAAAAACTGCCCAAAATGCTCTATATTCTCAGGAGAGTACAGAGAGGAGTAAAGATGATAAATCTCCATAAAGATTAACCAAACAACCACAAAATTGTTCTAATGGAATATAATGACCATATTCTCTCCATCCAAAAAAATAAACCGTAAAAAAATATTCAAAATCATCTCAGTACTCTCATGAGAGTATAGAGAGTACAGATGCAAAAATCTCTCAAAATAAGCAAATTCTTCTTGCAAAGAACTCCAAACAGTGTAGGAAATATACGCTAAATAAAAGAATTTCAAGAAATAACACTAACAAACCGTAAAAAAAATATATGTATACAACGGTTGAGAAAAGTCACTGATGCATTTTTATTTAATGCATCCTCAACTATTTCCTCAAGTCCTTCGTTCTCCATCTTCATGGTTCTTTCGTAAAAAGAAAATGAGAAAACCTCTTTCTCTCGCTGAGCTCGATTTGCAAGAAAAAAATACACCCCTAAACCCTAAATCTAGATATATATTTCTTTTAAATTCCTCCTGCACATTCTAATGAAGCTTCTTCTCCCACTGTTTGAATGAGGTCGCCAGGATAAACGGGTCGCCGTCCATTCAGATGGCCAAGCTAAAATGGGAAAAACCACAGACACGCACGGGTTAGATTGAGTCCGCACACGCTTACGTATGCGGACATAATATTTTCTCCAATTATAGAGAGCACTCAGCATAAAAGGACAGAGCACTCAAATCAATTATTAGAAGCACTAAAGATTTATCAACCGGGCCACTCTATAAATAAGGAGGAACCATCTCTATTCAAAATAGAGCTGAAGGTGGAGTTCTCTTATTTTCCTTTGTGTGTTCTTCTATGAGTGTAATATATTAGTGTTGAAGAAAATTCCAATGTATTATTGCCTATTAGGCTAAATAATACTCCTCTCTGGTGATGTCTGTAAGTATAGCTTTATAATTTCTAGCAGTACTGTTGTAATGTCTTTTATTTTGTAATAATATGTTGGTATAATTGTGTGTTGCATTACTGGTTACGCCTAGTGTAGGAAACGAACAATGGCTGTGCTTTGATCATCTGAAGTAATCGTATAAGGTTGTGGTCTTAATTGTTGAGCCCGAATCTTCCTAGGAAATCCACTAGCACCTAGAGGTGATTGAAGAGTACGAAATAAACTGGAGGATACAAGGTCAAACCCCAATAAGGAAGAACATGATTATAAGAGTAGATTATTCACAAAATATAGGATATTATACACAGATGCGTGTTGGACCCATAAAGATATGCTTGGAGATAACATAAGAGAGAAGACTTTTTATATTAATGGAGTCTAGAGAAAGCCTAGAACGACAAATTAAAGAAAAAAAAAATAATATTTCAGATAATAACTATAGTATACTACTATACCATGTGTCATCATTGATCGTACTTGATTTCATCCTCATCAATGGTAGCAACCCTCACCCAAGTATTTGGGAGCAATTTTATAAAGATTCATTTTTCATTTTTTTCCTGTTGAGGGGTGATTCAAGAGGCACTAAACCTTCTCTATATCACTAGAAGACAACATCATGTTTGAACTCATCATGACTTGGACTCTTATCTCTAGCACACCTAAAGGCAATAATCACACAACTAAAAATGATTACTTTGTGCAAGAGTAGCATAAGAATTTGCCATAAAAATAAGCAAATTTTTCTATAAAAAACTACACAAGAAACTCTATTATATTCTACAACAATAACTAATGTGCAAACTCTATTGCCAACGTTCTGACAGAAAAAAGTTAATTGAACAAGTAACCAATGTGGTAAAAGAAGACAAGATCACACTAAAGTGTGATAAGAAGCCACAAGAGAAGACTAGATCATCAAACGATAATTTGGACAAAAGTTCAGTAACATCTTCTCATTTATACAAGTTTACTTTCTATATGGCCATCACAACTAGATTATATAGTTTAACTTCTACTTACATGCAAAAAACAAAAAGTGTATACATCCAACATTTCTCAAAGACAAATAGAGAGAGCTAGCTTTGATGTTGGTTTTGATTGGCTTCATTGAAGTAGATTCCCATAATTGAGTGTCCAAAACATCTTAAGGGATAATTTCCGTCGTTGCTGGACAGTTCAAGATAAAGTTTTAAATGAACCAATGCACTCGATGAACAACTCAAATTTGATTAGATTAATACTAGATCATGTTTGTTCAAATTAGTAAATAAACAAACTTAAATTTAAAAAAAAAACTAAAGTTAAATGAATCAAATTTGAACTTAGTTTAATTCGTTTATTTATGTTTATGAACAAACTCATTTGTTGTTCAATAAATAACTTTTTAAATAGTAGATATGAAGCTCAATGATAACTCATATATTATTTAAATAAAATGTAAAATTAGTTAATTATACAATTAATAGTAATAGATTATAATTTAATTTCAATAGTATTTATTGTACTAATATTTATTTATTAACCAATTTATTAATTAACATATCACGCAACCATTGTCCACCATATGCAAGAAGTGAACTAAATTTTGACATGTGTAGGGGATGAGAAAATGCAAGAAAAAATCATTACACATCAATTTCTTTTTAAAATCTTATTTTTAATTTATTTAAAAAAACTTTAAATCTCAACCACTTTGAAATCACGTCAATCAATTAAATTTAGCTCCAACAAAAAAATCCTAAGAAAAATTTGAATTCCTAATCGAATGAAAGTAATAACTATTTTATGGACTTGATATAAATTTATTTAACACAAAATGCTTCTTGTCAACATAAGTAATCATATTTTTTTTTTAGCTTTTTAATTTTTTTTCAAATTAATTTATTTGTTATTAGTGAAAATGTATATATATTTGATGAAATTCCTATTTATTTATTTCAATGATGTTATTCATTAGTACTTATTTATGTTAATTGATTGCAAGAAAATTTACTCACAACTTCTATCATATCTCAATTAATTACAATAAAGGAATTAAAAACTAAGTTTAAATTTATTCAATTGCTTGTTTGATTAAATTTATAAATCATTTGTTAAGTCAAATATTTATTCAAATTTTTAGCTTGTTTATTAACTCATTGAAGTACTCATTCAATCAATATAAGCAACCAAGTACAAATAAAGTATAATTACTAAAAATTTAAACAACCTAAGTATGGACATGCAAGTCAAAGCTCGACTCAAGCTCAACCCGAACATGAACAACTTATAATAAAATTAAACTTAGTTTAATCCGTGACATACTCAATTTGATTATAGCTTAAAAAATATAAAATCCCAGAATAGTAAAAGCCAAGCTGACTTTGTAGTTTGTACTAGAAATCTGACCCCTCATTCATTGCTTATATCCTTCTCTACCTCTAAAAAAATCACTATAAAGCAAACAAGGTTGTTGACCTCCACATATGATTCACAAGTCAAATGAATTATGAAAGTTAAAATAAATAATTAACGAGAAGAATATCGCAAGAATCGAGTTTAAAATGCCCGAATCGTGATCAGATTCGATCAAAATCATCTCGATTTGAAAATTTGGCTTTGTAAATGCATCTAAAATATCAAAATTAATTAAATGAAAAATATCGGAACAATCAATAAGTGATCAATTAATTAAAATCAATTTTTAATGAAATTATGCCAAATCAAATTTGGGAAGCCCTGACGACATCTAAACGAACTCTGTTCACAAAATTGACCGTGTCGTTGTCGCCAAAATATCAAAATCTATTAAACGACACCTTTCGCGA
This sequence comes from Cymbidium sinense, assembly GCA_021442155.1. Lineage (NCBI taxonomy): Eukaryota > Viridiplantae > Streptophyta > Magnoliopsida > Asparagales > Orchidaceae > Cymbidium > Cymbidium sinense. The sequence continues at coordinate 126,075,340 of CM038222.1, read as the reverse complement.
TCAATTCGGTAAAGTCTACGTGAACGTCGAGCGATTTGAATACAATGTCATACAATTTAAGCTTGATTTCGCTCCGATTATCGCCAAAGTCACTCAAATGACCTCCGATCGTGAAACGGACATCGTTGTTATGTCCGGCACAACAAAATCACCTAAAATTGATACTCATATTGTTAGTATTTATTGCACGAGATAATTTTCCTAATTTATGGTAAAATTACTAATAAAATACAAATCATAATGAGTAATGACCGCTTAAATCCCTTAATACCCTGCTTAATCTACCTAACCCTGCCACCTAGCCTACCAATTGAATCAGCTGCCTAATAAACCCCATTGGGTGAAATATTACCGGAGCCATAGCTTTACGCGACTCCAATCATCATCGAGCGTCCGCATTGTAATTTCCTGTTTTAGTGCTTAATGATGTTGTAATTGGATGGACGACATTGTAAATCGATGGAGCATTCACAACGGCATTTACGCTTACCCTGGCCTGACCCAGCCCTTCTTGTTCAAACAGCGAGAGAAGAAGCATCGTCGGAATGCTCGAGAGGAATTTAAAAGAAATATATATATAGATTTAGGGTTTATGATGTATTTTTTTAGGTAAACTGAGCTCAGAGAGAGAAATAGAAAATCTCATTTTCTTTCTACAATAGAACCATGAAGATGGAGAACGAATTTGGAAGTTATGATCTTGAGGAAATAGCGACCAATTTAGTTGAGGATGTATTAAATAAAAGCTCATTGGTAATTTTTCTCAGCTGTTGTATATGTACAATTTTTTAACGGTTTGTTAGTGATATTGCTTGGAATTCTTTTATTTAATGTATATTTCCTACACTGTTTGGAGTTCTTTGTAAGAGAACTTTGCTTATTTTAGGAACTGCTTTGTATGGATACTCTCTGTAATCTCATGAGAGTAGTGATCAATTTCATATTATTTTTCATTAGTTTCTGGCCTGTCTGGAGAGAATATGTTCATTACATTCCATTAGAGGCAATCTAGAAGCTATTTGGTTAGTTTTTAGGGGAGTTTTGTATCAGTACTCTCTGTACTCTTATGAGAGTACATAGTATTTTGCACATTCTTTCCCACTTTCTTTGGCTTGGTTGTTGAAATTATGTTCATTACATTCCACTGGAAGTAATTTGGAGGCTGTTTGGATAATTTTTGAGGGATTTTTATATCTGTACTTTCTGTACTCTCATGAGAGTGCATAATATTTTCTCATATTTTTCAAGTTTATTTTGCCTGTATGGAGAGAATATGGTCATTACATTTTATTAAAAGAAATTTTATGGCTGTTTGGTTAATTTTTATGAAAGATTTCTATCTGTACTCTCTATACTCTCATGAGAGTACAGAGCATTTTGCTAATTTTTTTTCATTTTCTTTGGATTGTTTGGAGAAAATATGTTCATTACAATCTAGTAGGAATAATGTGAAGGCTGATTTATTTATTTCTAGGAGAGTTTTGCATCTGTACTCTCTGTACTCTCATGAGAGTACAAATGATTTTGGCCATTTTTTTAGTTTCTTTAGCCTGGTTGTTAAGATTATGTTCATTACATTCCATTCAAAGCAATTTGGGTGGTTTTTGGGGGAGTACTGAATCTGTACTCTCTGTACTCTCTATGCTCTCTATACTCTCATGATAGCACAGAGCATTTTACAAATATTTTTTCACTTTCTTTGGCCTATTTGGATGAAATACGTTCATTATAATCCATCAAAAATAATTTGGAAGCTATTTGATTATTTTTTTAGGGTTGTTTTATATTTGTACTCTCTGTACTCTCTATAATTTCTATATTCTCATGAGAGTACATAGCATTTTGGTAATATTTTTCTACTTCCTTTGGCTTGTTTAGAGGAAATATGTTCATTACATTCTAGTAGGAATAATTTGGAGGCTAATTGCTTAGTTTTTAGGAGAGTTTTGCATTTATACTCTTTGAACTCTCTGTACTCTCATGAGAGCACATAGAATTTATCTCATTTTTCTCCACCTTTTTAGGCCTGTTTGGATGGAATATGTTCATTACAATCCAATAGAAGCAATTTGGAGGCTGATATGTTGGTTTTTATGGGTGAGAATTGCATTTGTACTATCTGTACTATCTATATTCTCATGATAGTACATATGATTTTGGTCATTTTTTATATTTTCTTTGACATGTTTGGAAGAAATATGTTCATTACATTCTATTAGGAATAAGTTGGGGGCATCATTGGTTTGTTTTTAAGAGAGTTTTGCATCTATACTCTCTGTACTCTCATGAGAGTACAAATATTTCCTCATATTTTTCTTCTTTGTTTGGCCTGTTTGGGGAGAAATATCTTTATTACATTTCATTTGAAGCCATTTGGAGGCTGTTTGGTTAATTTTTTAAGATTATTTTGCATCTGTAATCTCTATAATCTCATGAGAGTACATAGCATTTTTCTCATTTTCTTCCAGTTTCTTTGGCTTATATGGAGGGAATATGTTCATAAAATTCCATTTGAAGTAATTTGGAGGTCGATTGGTTTGTTTTTAGGTGAGTTTTACATCTGTAAGAGTACAGAGTATTTTGGCCATTTTTTCACTTTCTTTGGCCTGCTTGGAGGGAATATGTTTATTTGTGGAGCTGTTTTACATATCACATATTTGTGGAGCTATTTGGACAAATGAATGCTATCAATGAGCGGCGATGACAAAGTCATGATATTTAATGACCAAAATTTAGGAAACTCCATCATTGTTGAGAATGAAGTGGAGGCATATTCACTCGTGACTATGCACATCAAACTGGCTTTAGTGTTAGGAAGGACCATACTAGTTACTGGACAAACTCCAAGAAATTAAAATCAAAATATTTTTAATGTGCGAAAGTAGGTCGAAAGAAATCTGTCAGTCTAAATTGCATAAAAAATTCCAAAAAATTGATACAACGACTGGTTATCCGGCCATGATTAGATTCTTTGTTGATTTGGAGGGAAACTGGATGGTTAAAAAGTATATAGAAAGTTGTAATCATTCATTGGCAAAGCCTGCTGACCTACAACTTCTTAGATCACACATGTAGTAGGGATGAGAAGGCGTCTGTGTTGAAGACAATGATAGAGGTCAGAATTAGAGCAACTGATGCATTCAGCTATCTAACTGAGGAAGTTGACGTCGTAGATAATATTGGATTCACAAAAAGAGATGCTTTCAATTTCATTCAGAAAGAGAGAAGATCGAGGATTACGAATGGTGACAGTAATGCATTAATATAACTATTCAAGGAAAGGAAAGCAGCAGACAGGATGTTTGCATGGGATGTACAAGTTGATGAGTCAGATTGCTTGGTAAGTTTTTTTTTGGAGAAATGGAATGTCTAAAATAGAATATGATTATTTCGGGGATGTGATAATTTTTGATATAAGCTATCGACTCAATAAATATAATCTTATTTGTTCCCCTCTTATTGGAGTGAATCATCTCTGGCAAAATATCTTATTTGGAGTAGCCTTTCTATCAGAAGAGACAATTGAGTCATTCATATGGCTATTCCAGATATTTCTTCGGTTGATGAGTGACAGACATTCTATAACAATATTCACTGATCAATATCAAGCTATGGAGAGAGCTATCGAAATTATATTACCGCATACTCATCATAGTTTATGCCAATAACATATTTTTGAAGAAAGCTCCATTAAAGGTTCATTGCTTTAATAGTAATAAGAGAGTATAAGGGCTATTCTATACATGCATGAGCAAGTGTGACTTAGAGGAAGAGTTTGAGGAAGCTTGGTCTTCCATGCTAGAAGAAGGCAATTTGTATGATCATGCTTGGTTGTTTGAGCTTTATAAAATTAGATTCAAGTGATCCACTACATTTAGCAAAGATTCATTCTATATGGGCATCTTGTCAACTCAACATAGTGAGTCCACGAATAACATATGTCACAAAATCTTTAAACCAACAAGTTTGCTCACATATTATTTCTTGGGGTTGGAGAAGGTTATGGACACATAGCGCCAGAATGAACATGACGAAGACTTCAAGTGTAAGTCGACATTTGTTCTTGTTAAGACCAGTCAATTCTAAAACAAATCTATGTTTTATACAAGAAAGCTTTATACTATGTTTGAAGAAGAATTATTGCATGGAGTTGGAGGCCTATCAATAACTGTGTCAGATGATAGCCCTATGGAGTATTTGGTGAGAAACTTAGAGAATAAAAATGCATTCAAAAGATGGACTGTCCATTTTGATGGGACTACCCTAGATGTAACTTGTACTTGCAAAAAATTTGAAATGATGAGATTACTTTGTGTTCACTGTATCAGAGTTCTTAGTTAGGAAGATGTTGTGTGCATTCCGGATAAGTATCTTCTCATGCGATGGTTTACCAGAGCAAAGAGGGATATCTACATTGATAGTGCATAAAAAAAATTAAAAGATGTGGAAAGCACAGATGGAAACTAGCATTATTTTTAACTACATAAGTCGATGCAAATCAAATAAGCATCGAGCAGGTAATAAGAGAGCTGAGGACTATATTCTTGGATCCTTAAAAAACTATCTGATGATGTCGATTCTATAATAAGTGAGAATTCTCCTCCACCTAATAGAGCAGCTAAGAAGAAAAAGTCAACCATAGCAGACAAGGGAAAAGACATCTTAAAGGATCCAGTTAAGCAACGTCCAAAGGGTGTTTCCAACTCAAGGTTTAAGGGATATTGGGAGAGATCCAAGAAAGCCAAGAGTAATTTTCTATTTGCCTCTTAATTTTTAGTATTTTAAATATTGCTATTAATCTTCAAACCATCCTATTTTTGTTGTTATAGAAATCAAAGTACAGTCTGAGAGTGGTGTAGAATGTGTTGTGTCACCCATTGCAATACCTTTCTCTGTTATGTCAGAGTATTTTTAGAGGTACGCACAGAATATCACACATTGATGCTGTAAAAAATCATCAACTAATATGATGTTCTACTATAGGAATTCAACTTGAGCTTAATAATCAATTAGTCGGCTGAAGGATACACTAAGCTGATGATGAATATTAGTACAAGAAAACATTTTAATGCATGATATCATTTAGTTATGTGTTCTTCAATTGTACACGCTGCAATGTTGATTACAACCATAATTACGTCATTATAATCATTTCTGTATTACTTTAAAGTCTCCAAGCAGACTTTTTTTTTACTTAACAGGCACACCAACAGTCTCATCTAAGGGATTTGGTTAGGAAGAGGCGCATCGAGTTGCGACATTTTTAAATTTTTCAATGAAATTATCTCTAAAAGTCAACCCTGATACACTAAGTACTACCATAGTGCTAAATAATATACTGCCTTAGAGTTTTAGGTTAAATATAAGAATTTACTCTCCTTTTCCTTTTATAACTTTATTTTGTTACTTCTTGTGTTCATCTTTATTCTTAATCATACTATTATTATTGCCATCTACCAAAATATATAAATTTCATGAATTTATTATAAAATTTATCCATTTCTCTTGAAAATGAATTAATTTATTATGATATTTTATGACTAAGATTTCCTAATCAATGTAATATAGATACTCATATACTATTCAAGTCAATATTTCAAAGCATCTTCAACTTAATGGTTACTAATATAATAATCTCATATTTTAGTTTTTATTTAATAGACATTAATATTGGTCAATTATTTTGAAGATACTCAGTCTATGTCATAATCAATTACTTGTTAGACACTCGATATCTCATATTTGAGTTTATTATATTATTTAGTAATTTTTTCAATGATTCTCCTTATTGCCTATGGAGTTCATTTTTACATTAATTGTACTCTCCATCCCATGATTAGGAAAGTATATAGAGTACAAAGAGTACAGATGTAAAACTCCCCTAAAAAATCAAGCAATCAGCCTCTAAATTGTTCATAATGGATTGTAATGAACATATTTCCTCCAAATAAGCCAAAGAAAATGGAAAAACATTAGCAAAATGCTATCTACTCTCATGAGAGTATAAAAAGTACAAAGAGTACAGATATCAGAACTTGCTTGAAACCAAAAAGGCCCAAATGGACATTAATAATGGTTAATTATTTTAAAAACACTCAGTCTATGTCATAATCAAATACTTGCTCAAAGACACTCAATCTATCTCATATTTGAGTTTATTATATTATTTTGTAATTTTCTAATGATTCTTCCCTTACTTCCTATTATCAAGTTTAGTTTTTTGCTTGGTTTTTTTCCTGGCTACTAGCTGAATGGTTTTTCTCGAGTTTTGGTATTCAGCAGGCTACCTAATATGTATGGATTCTGCTTGGAACTTTGGTCTGTTGACTGCCATGTGGTCATCCTTAATAATTATGCCTTTCTTGTATGGAATTATCCACTATCTCAATAGATTCTTTTTTTTGACACTGCAAGTATATTGGGGTATAACGTTATTTAATTATTGATTGATACCATCTGCATTGATGATACTTTTATGATTTTCTCACTATGGGGTTGCTTCTGGGCCAGGTTGTTATGGACTATGCATTATGATATAATGTTGGTTCTATTTAGTCCATCCCTTTACCACTTTGATTTATGTTGTTATCCTTGCATATGTGAATGTGGCTATGCCTTGGTAAGCAGGTAATTGTGATTTGTGATGTTGTCTGGTTAGGGGTGTTATTGGTTATGATTTATGCTATTATGCTTGCATTGTCTGGTGTCTATTATCTTGATAGGGGAGTTGTCAACCCTTTACCATTTTCCTCCAGGGGTGTTGTTGGCTAAGATCACAAGATTTTCATCAAATTGGCTATCATTTTCCCCCAGGTTTGTAGGCTATGATGGTTGGGATGACTTCACCCATTCCTTGGCTGGTAGTAGCACGTGTGATGTAACCCTTCCTTTGATGTTCGGATGCTCATGTTAGCTAATTTGGTGTGGGAGCTTGAACCTCTCTCCACCTATTTCTCCATATCTCTCTCATTATATTATTTTACTTTCAACCTATCTTGTATCACTTTAACTAGGCTAACTCTTCCTTCTAGATTTTATAGATTCTTATTTTTTTGCTGTTTCTTCTCTCACAGGCATACACTTCTCTTATCCTCAAGAGTTTCATGGCTACCCAATTGCTCCTTGCTCTATTTATACCTTTTGCTTTCTTTTCCTCTTTCACATATTATGTCTGTATTTAGCTAGGGATTTACTCTCTAGGCTATTTGTAGCTATTTAAGTAGTAGTTATTTAGTTTATCCCCTATTAAGGACCTTGTAATCCTTTGACTGTGGCAATAAAATTCCCCATATGGAGTTCCCTAAAAGAAAAAAACTAATAGTCTTAACTAATTGTCCCATTTCCATTACTAAATTTATACTTGGTAGCTTAAATTTAGGTTACGTGATGTATGTTGAATGATGTCGATGTTTATCCCCTATTATATTTTACCAAATTTTTATCATTGATGACTCTACCTTGCTTAAGAGGATGACTGATTTTCATTGCATGCATTACATAGTTTGATATATACTCATAAAGTATTATATTTTATGAAATGATTTTTATTGTAGGCATTACAAAATTTGATAAGCCCGTATGCTCTTATCAATAAGATTAATAGAACTTAGGAAAAAACAAATTGATGTAGCAAATTCAATTTAGTTAATTATTTTTAATGAACTAATTAATTATTAATATATAATCGCTAAGTTTAAAGTTGGCCCACTTATATATTCTTTTATAATCTTGATATTAGTTTACTAAATATTTATAAATTTGTCAATAATATTAATTTAATTAAGTTGATAATTTTAGTTATTAGATTATTTTAAAAAATTCATCAACTTAAAATAAAGAATTTGCACCAGCACTGCCCTCAAAATTTATATTTCTGAATAAGACATTGCTAAGCTGCATATAGTTTATTGGTTATTTTATGCACCACATAATTCATTAGAAAGTAGATTTTAATAAGCATGATTTTGAGAGATAGAAACTAATTTCATACATTTAAAAAATTATAGCACATTTTTAAAGAATATAATTTTCTTTATTAAAGAGTTAAATTTAATAAGTTCACATGTAAATTTTAACTTCACTTTTTTAGTTGATCTTTTCCATGACATGCCAGGATAGGTTAGAAGGCCGATAAGAATCGGCCAATCAAATCTAGGTTGATCAGCTCAACATATGCCCAACAATCATAAGGTCTATGGGCATGTGTGACAACTGGTGATTGATCAAGCCTTTTATATGATAACATGATCGAGTAAAGATATTTACATATCTTTATGATGACGTAGAAGTATTTGTTAAGATAATTGAATTAAAATACAGTTTAAAATTAGTTATTATATTAGGTAATTCTGAATTTAAAATATGATATAATTTGAATGTCAAAATTAATTAATCCAATTAGGAAAATATTTAAGAAAGCCATGACATGTATCTTACATATGTGTTATAATTAGAGCATAATGAAAAAACTATTGAGTTAAAGACTATTAAAGTATTTTAATTTTTTTAGAATGATAATAAAAATGATCTTCAACTTTTAATTCTGGTTGAACATTTATTTTAAGGTGTTTTTAATTTGTTAAGCATATTTTCTCCAAACAAGTAAAGAAATCATCATAAAAATATAAATAATCTTATATGAATTGCCCATGCTTAGAAGAGTACAGAGAGTACATAGAGTATAGAGAGTACAAAGAGTACAGAGTATAGAGTACGGAGGGTACACCTGGAAAACTCAACAAATGTTACTATTAAGGATCCGCACAAGCTGTAATGGAATCTACTTAACATATTAATGACATACATGTCAGAATTGCTCCAAACAAAGCAACCCAAGAACCTTCAAAGGTTATAGTAAACATTTCCTCTCCGACCTGCAAAGAAAAAGTGAAAAAAATTAAGAAAATAATCTATACTCTTTGGAGAATACAAAGAGTTCAGCTACAAAACACCTCAAATATTCTAATAGTCAGCCTTCAAACTACCTGCAATGGAATAGAGAGTATAGAGAGTACAGAGAGTACATAGAATACAAAGAATATAAATAATATAGAGAGTACAGAGAGTATAGAGAGTATAAATGAAACACATCTCAATAAAGCAGTCCAGCATTAACAAAATTGCTGCAGATGGTTTCTTGATAAACATATTTTATCCAAAACTGCCCAAAAATTAGAAAAAATAGAAGAAATACTCTGTACTCTTAGGAGAGTACAGATGAAACATATCTCACTAAAGCAGTCCAGTATCAACGAAATTGTTGCAGATGATTTCTTGATAAACATATTTTATCCAAAATTGCCGAGGAAAATTGAAAAAAAAGAAATACTCATACTCGAGAGTCTGAGTATAGATGAAACACATCTCATTAAAGTAGCCTAGCATTAATAAAATTACTTCAGATGATCTCTGCTAAACATATTTTATTCAAAACTGCCCAGGAAAATTGAAAAAATAGAAGAAATACTTTTTATACTCGTGAGAGGTAGAGAGTGAATGAAACACTTATCACTAAAGCAGCCCAGCATCAACCAAATTACCAACCAAATTACTGTAGATGATCTCTGCTAAACATATTTTATCCAAAACTACCAATAAAATTGAAAAAAATAGAAGAAATACTTTGTACTCTCAGGAGAGTACAGAGAGTACAGATGCAAAATAGGTTAAGAAGGCTAACATTAAGGCTGTTGGTAATCCAGCTGATTGAAGAGAGCTTGGATAGGTAACCCAACAGCCAACAAATGGTTTCTAGAAAATATATTCTATTCAAATAGATTGTGCACATGCTATTTCTATAAAAAGTTTAAAATAAGAAATAATAGCTTGTAAAATAGGTTATTTTAAAATATCAAACTTCAACAATACAGTTCTCATTTTAGATTTTTCATTCCCAAGCAGAAGATAGTGTAAGCGAACTCAGATAAAGCAATTCATTATTTTGGGCCAATCATGGTGGTCAGCCCAGTTCACTGGGAGTTTTCTGATTGTTACCTCCATGTACTTGCGACATCCGTGAACGACATTATTTTTTGAATTTGACCCCTCACCATTTCGATTGGCCATTTTATGGGATCACTCACAAAAGAATGGCCATCATCTTCAACTAATAATTTGATCTGAATAATAAGTATAGTCAATAAGTTGGCCAAAAAAAATAATTTAGGAAAACCTAATTGAAAATAGTTCTTACAATCTCAAGAAGAATGGCCTTATGGGTTGGGTTTGGTAATGAATCATAAAAATAACATGCCTCTAGCTTAGTATGCCCAACTAAGAGTGTCAAGTGCTGATTATTTATAATAGAAAGTAAGAGTAGCTCGGCCTTTGATACACTGTCTGCAATGACAAGCTAAATGAATATTTTGCTTTCTTTCTGTAGGCCATATTGTGCATAACTCTGCAAGAAGGGAAGAGAATGTTTATAAATTCTAGCTTCTATCTATATAAATTAGGATTGAATCATAATACCCTGCATTTCTGTGAGGTAACTTACCCAGTGCAAGCATAAAATATAAAATAGGGGGCATACAACCCTGGGCATAGCGAGTACTTCTCGGCCAGTAAAAAGGTGAAGGCATCGACATGTGCATCTGACATATACTGATCTGTCAATAACTCATCAATCTGCCCTCGTGCAATAATAATATTCCCAGTCCTGAATACTGTATCACCCCTGCATGTCAGAAATATTTGAAAGTGAGCTTAATTAAACTAATAGGTTATTTTATGTATGAAGAATGTCTTACTTGTCCTTGAATCGAGAGCATGATGTGTCAATAAGCTGGAGCATCAGCTTAGGAAGGACATCTCTGGATGAAAATTCAACAACATGATGTGCCTCAACTAGCTGAAAGAAAATTACTGAGGATGAAAGCTAGTGATGAAGAGCTAGATTCATTATGAATTAAGGATCAATCTGCTAAGATGTTGCATACCTCCGACTAATGCTCCTCTATCATAATGATAGTAGTCTATAGTGCAGCTACTTTTATTGACTCATCTTCATAAACTTATAAAAAAACTTAGTGAAACCAGTTTCTGTTATCTCAAATTTAAAAGAAAGTAACATAATACCTTTTCTGATGGTTGTTCATCCTGTGTGGAGGCCACCACAGGAGTTATTCTACACCATGACTTCCTGTAAGTGTGTGAAGGGGGAAGATATAGCTTTTCTCTTCCTCATCTGTTGAGCCTTCACACCACGCTCACTACTACCAAGCAAAGGCTTTGTAGCATCTTCATGTGCAATGAAAGCCTCCACGGGAGCTTTTCCTATGGTGGACTCCACAGGGGCTTCCTTAGTGGAAGCCTCTACAAGGGCTTCCCAGTGGAAGTCTCCATAGGGGATGTCCCTCTGGTAGACACCACAAGAACCTCTCCTGTGGTGACCTCTACCACTAGGGCTTCCCTAGTGAAAGCCTCCACAAGTGCTTCCCCTATGGTGGACTCCACAGGGGCTTCCTTAGTGGAAGCTACCACAAGGGCTTCCCAAGTGGAAGTCTCCATGGGGTAGCCGTTGTAGTAGCCACCATAGGAGACTCCCCTATGGTAGCCTCCATAGGAGCTTCCCCCAAGCTAGGGATGCTAGGACCCTTCTTCCTAGCAAGAACCACCTCGATAGCAGTAACCCGCAAATCAATCCCATATATTCTCTCTATTATTGCTTGAAAAGATGATACTATATCTTTCAAGTCCCTAAAACTTGCAAGATCCTATCCACTGCAAAGCCTTCTATGGGGGTAATGGCAGAGGGTAGGATAGATACACTAGAAGGGGGAGAATATCGAGGAGAGACATATGGAAATTGATTAGGTCGTGGACTTAGGATGAGACTACTATCGGGCTCGACATGGGTTGTATGTTGGGCTTGGGACAATGATTCAAGGAGCCAGGTCTCCTTTTCTAATATGTCCTCGAATGAGAGGCAAACCTATGTTAAACCAATAAGAAAATGTGATGACTTACAGAATAAGTAAATACATTATTATATGAACTAAGTAATATTATTATGTGTCACCTGTCCTCCCCCAAAGAAAGCATCATCTACAAACTTTATTTTTGTCCATCATAAAATATGTGGCTTCTATGGAAATGGTGGCCTTATGATGCTTATGTGCTAGCCCATATCTAATGAATATTTATATAAATTAACTTCAATGCATCAAATAATATATAATTGAAGAAATAAAATAGACCATAAGAAGAGTGACAAAGCCACTCATGTACCCTTTTCGCTGAATCTTTAATGTAATACTATCAAATTGTGAACCTAAAAAGGCTCAAATGACCTCTGTCCTGTTATATTCAATAAATTTATCTATGTTATCAGCGTAGATAATCAATTTTGATGCCACCCTGTAGTTATGATATATAAAAAAAGATTTGAAAGTCGAAAACTTATATACAACTGCACAAATTGTGCCGCAGGAAATAAGCTATCCGAATGCTCAAGTTTATTCTTATAGTCTACTGAACTGAAGTACGACAGTGAGAATTTTTGCCATAAGACCTTCTCCCATCTATTTAGCATCCCTATAATTATTGCAACTTCTTCGGGGGTGAAAGGAATGCACTGCCTGCCAAGAAAAAAAGCTTGCTTCCCTATGTCCCAACAAGACAGGATTGAGGTAATAGAAACTGAGTCTTATTGAATTCTGTGCAATCTAATAAATTGATGCAAATGAAGCATCTTTAAAATGTCAATCACTTCATCAGTAAAGCATGTTGCAATATTATCGAACACCATTATAATAGTGTTAGGCCTACATCTCGAAGTTATCCTTTTCCTAGATATGATAAACTTCAAAATGAAAAGTCAGTTAATGAGAACATTATTAGCACAATAAAGCCCCAGAGAGTAGACATCAAGCTGCCTCTAAAACTAACCAATCAGCCTCCAATTTAATTAAAATTTAAGATAGTGAACATATTTCCTCCAAACAGTCTAAAAAAAGTGAAAAAAGAGCAAAATACTATGTACTCTCGTGAGAGTATAAAGAGTATAGAGAGTACAGAGAGTACAGATTCAGTACTTTCACAAAAACCATCTAAACAGTCTCCAAATTTTTTCTAATGGAATATAATGAACATAATCTCAACAACCAGGCCAAAGAATGTGGGAAAAAATGACCAAAATGCTTTGTACTCTCATGAGGTACAGAGAGTACAGATGCAAAGCTCCCCTAAAAATCATCAAATTAGCCTCCAAATTGTTCCTAATAGACTGCAATGAACATATTTCCTCCAAACAGTCCAGATAAAAGTGAAAAAAATTTGGCAAAATCATCTGTACTCTCAAAAGAATATAGAGAGTACAAAGAGTACAGATAGTATAGATAGAAATCACCCATAAAAACCAAAAAATTACCCTCCAAATTGCTCCTAATGGAATGTAATGAACATATTTTCTCCAAACAGTCCAAAAAAATTATAAACAAAGCTAAAATGTTTTGTACTCTCATGAGTGTATAGAGAGTACAAAGAGTACAAATTCAGTACTTCCATAAAAACTATCCAAACAGCCTCCAAATTGCTTCCAATAAAATGTAATGAACATACTCTCAATAACCAAGCCAAAGAAAGTGGAAAAAATGACCAAAATTCTCAGATATAAGTAAAGATGCAAAAGATCCCCAAAACCATTCAATCGCCTCCAAATTATTTCTAATGGACTGCAATGAACATATTTCCTCTAAGCAGTCCAAAAGGAAGTGCAAAAAATTGGGCAAATTCATCTGTATTCTCAAAAGAATACAAAGAGTATAGAGAGTACATATACAAAATAATCCTAAAAAAATAACCAAACAACCCCCAAATTATGCCTAATAGAATGTAATGAACATATTTCCTCCAAACAGTCCAAAAAAAACTAAAAAAGAAAGAGTAAAATACTCTGTACTCTCATGAGAGTATAGAGAGTATAGAGAGTAAAGATTTAGTACTTCCATAAAAACCATCCAAACAATCTCCAAATTGCTTTCAATGGAATGTAATGAACATAATCTCAACAACCAGACCAAAGAAATTGGAAGAAATGGTCAAAATGCTATGTACTCTCATGAGAGCGAGAGTATGATAAAAATGTCACAAAACCATCCAATCAACCTTTAAATTATTCCTACTAGATTGTAATGAACATATTTCTCTCAAATAAAGAAAGTGGAAAAATATTAGCAAATTGCTCATACTCTCATGAGTATAGAGAAGAGAATGTAAAACTCTACCTAAAACTTCCAAATTCAACCTTCATGAATGATGCACATATTTCCTCCAAACAGCCAAAAGAAAGTGGAAAAAATATATAAAAAATGCTATATACTCTCATGAGTATAAAGATTATAGATGTTAAACTCTATAAAACCAAGCAATATGCCTCCAAATTATTCCTAATTGATTGTAATGAACATATTTCCTTCAAATATGCCACAGAAAGTGGAAAAAATATTAGCAAAATGATCATACTCTCATGAGAGTATAGAGAGTACAATGCAAAACTCTACCTAAAAATCATCCAATCAGCCTCCAAATTGTTCCTAATGGATTGTAATGCACATATTTCCTCCAAACACCAAAAAAACTAGAAAAAATGGCCAAAATCATCTGTACTCTCATGAGTATGGAGTATAGATACAAAAAACCCCCAAAACTAAGCAATTATTGCAATGAACGTTGCTTGAGCATATTATATCCAAACAGGAGAGAAGTCTTTTAAAAAAATATCAAAATGGGATGTACTCTCCTCAGAGTATAAGAGTACACATCTAGCAAAAAACATCTATAAATCAACCTACAAACAAATTCAAATTCCATTATTTGAACATACTATCCAACAGTCAAAATTTATCATGAAACGATGCAAACATCATACCATGTGATATACTAAACATTTCACATGGCTAAATAGTTCAAAAATGTTCACCTATTGGACAGTGAGAACAACAACAACAACAAGCCTTAATCCCACTAAGTGGGGTCGGCTACATGAATCCTTCATCTCCATTGTGTATTATTATGTGTCAAATTCTCATTTAATTCAAGTATACTAAGATCATTTTTTATACATCTTAACCAAGTCTTTTTAGGTCTACCTCTACCTTTCTTAACATAAGGAAAATCTAATTCTACTCTCCTAATCGTCATGGATGACCCACGCTTATGTGGCCAAACCATCTAAGGTGACTCTCTTAATCTTATCTACCACCGAGCTACTCCAACTTTTCCCCGAACATACTCATTTTTCATTCTATCTCTAAGAGTAAAGCACTCATCCACCTAAGCATCCTCATCTCTAACACTTAACTTAGTCTTATGCTTCTCTTTTATTGGCCAACACTCGCACCATAAGTCATTGCGGGTCTTACCACCTCTTATAAAATTTTCCTTAAGTTTAAGTGAACTTTTCTATCACATAATAGGCCTGCATTCCTCCACTTCAACCATCTAACTTGAATTCTACTAATAACATCTCCATCTATTTCACAATCATTTTGAACAATAGAGCCTAAATATCTAAATCATTCACTCTTATTAATGACCTGTTCACCTAATGTCACAACACTACCACTAGAACTTCTACAACAAAAATTACACTCCATATATTCAGTTTTAGATCTACTTAAACGAAAACCTTTAGACTCTAAAGTTGACCTCCATAATTCAAGTTTCTTGTTGGACTCCTCTCTAGTCTTATCAACAAGAAGAATGAAATCAACAAAAAGTATACACCAGGTACATCTTCTTGTAAATGCCTAGTAAGAACATCCATAACTAAAGTAAAAAAGATAAGGGCTTAAAGTCGATCCTTGATGTAATCCAACCGAAATAGGAAAATATTTTTTCAATCCTCCTTGTGTTTGGACATAGGTAACTCTAGTATATATATCCTTAATGACTTGAATATAACCAATATTAACTACTTTCTAGAACTCTCCAAAGAACATCTCTTGAAACTTTATCATAAGCTTTCTCTAAATCAATAAATATCATATGTAGATCCTCCTTACTTTCTATATGCTTCTCCATCAAACCTCATAACAAATGTATAACATCCATAGTAGATCTACAGCAGAAACCAAACTAATTGTGAGAAACTTCTATATCACATCGTAACTTATGCTCAATTACTCTCTCCCATAGTTTTAATGTATGTCACATTAACTTAATTCCTCTATAATTTGCACACTCTTGTGCATCACCTTTATTCTTAAATATAGGAACTAACAAACTCTTTCTCCACTCATTTGGCATCTTTTTAGTCTTTAAAATAACATTAAAAAGATTTATAAGCTAAGAGATTCCTTGATATCCTAAACATTTCGACACTTCTATTGGAATATTATCCGTCCTCGCTTTTCCACATTTCATTTTCTTTAAAGCTTCACTAACTTATTTACTAATCTGACGATAAAATAAAATTCTCTATTTTTGTTTAGGGTATTGAGGTTGCTAAAATCAATCATACTTTCAGATCCTTCATTGAAAAGTTTATCAAAATACCTCATCCACCTATTTTCAATATCATTTTCTAAGAAAAGCACTTTATTATTTTCATCCTTAATACACCTCACTTGAACTATGTCTTTACTTCATCTATCTCTTTGGTTGGCAAACTTCACCTTCTTTGGTATCTAATCTATTGTATAAATCACTAAAATCTAAATTTTTTGCATCATATATTGCTTTCTTAGAATCTCTACAGGCCACTTTATATCTTTCCCAATTCTCTAGTTTTTACATCTAAACTAAGTTTTATAACAATGCTTCTTATTTCTTATCTTTTCTTGTCGACTCACCACCAACTATTCTTATTAAAAGAAGCTTTTCCTTTTGATTCTCCAAGCATCTTTAGCAACTTGCTTAATTTTACTTGCTATTTTTTTCCCACATAACGTTAGCTTCCTTATGAACATCCCAAATTCTAATCTCTTGTAGCTTGCTCTTAAAATATTTTATTTGTGTTCTTTAAGTGTCCCCATCTAATCCTAGACAATAATTTGATTTATTTTTCTCTTATAACCTTTCATCTTAAAATCTAAAACAATCGATGTTGGGTACTTAAATTTTCACTAGAATGACCTTACAATCTTTACAATCTAAACGATCTATTTTTCTTATCAAAAATAATCAATCATGTTACTAGATCCATTTTATAAGTAATAATATGTTCATTTTTTCTTAAATAAAGTGTTTGCAACTATAAAATCATAAGCTAAGGCAAAATCTAATATAGTCCTACCTTCTCATGTTAGTCACTCCAAATCCATAACCACCATGAATACTTTTAAAATCCTCTACCACTCTACCAACATGTCCATTTAAATCTCCTCCAATAAATACTTTTTTCTTTAAGAGGTATCTTTTGTATTAATCCATCTAATTCATTCCAAAAATTTTCTTTTGAGCTTACCTCCAAACCTACTTGAGGAGCATAGAAACTTTTAACTTTGATAATCTTAGTATCAATAATAATCTTTAAAGCTATAATTCTATCTCCATATCTATTAATATTTATAACATTATCCTTCAAACTTTTATCTATAATCACACCTACACCATTTCTAGTTCAACTTTTACCTGAATACCAAAGTTTAAAACCTAAACTATCAATATCCTTGGCCTTCTCCCCAACCCATTTAGTTTCTTGAACACATAAAATATTTATCTTTCTATGAACCATAATATCTATTAATTCCTTTAATTTTATAAGAGTACCTATATTCAAGATCCTAACCTAATTCTAGTTTCATGGACTAACTTCTTTGCCCGCATCCGTCCATAATGTGGGAACCCTTGCTTATTTAACACTGTACCCTGGCTCTAGCACATTTTTCACTGTATTCAAGCCATACAGCGCGTCACTTCCAGGGGACACCCTAGCATTAACACAATGATTTAAAGGATTCATGTCATGATTATTTTGACAAGTTTTACGCTGGCTGTCGACTACCTACTAGACAGTGAGAAGAACAGAGAAAATCCTAAATTCATTAAAGTTTGGGAATGCAGTGTAAATATCTCATATAGTCACACAATACCTCAATTTTAATTTCAAGATTTTCTAAATCAGTGAAGGTCGGACGTGGAGTCGAGGAAATGAAAAAATTTCTTAGTAAAAAAGCCCTAACTATTCTGATGAAGAATGTCGAATGACACATGTCTCATTTTTCTTCTCCTGTTGTTTGAACGAGATGGGCTGGGTCAAGCCAGGACAAAGAAAGTCCTAAACTATTCCTCTCCCTCTCATTTCATTCAACCCCTCCCGTCCATCTCAACCGATTAAGCTCCTCCCCTCTTGAGCAATTGAGCAAGCTATTCACACGATCTCAACCGAACGAAATGCCCTTCCCATCCCTCTTGTGCCTTTCATCTAGAGCAGTCGAACAGGACTCAATTTCCCTTGTTCTATCTATCCTAGCTGAAGAAATGAGTTGCTCCCTTCCAAATTCCCTCTTCCCGTCCATCTCCTACATAGCCAAATGAGCTACTCGATTTCTAATTTGGCCGGAAGAAGCAAAGGCTGGAGGAAGAACAAATCTTCTTTTCTCAATCCTCTTTTGAAAGGTTCTGAAATTTCTTTCTCGTGGTTCACACTGGGAGAAGTCCAGATTTATAAGTTTTTTTTTCTGGGATGAAATTATGGCTACACCTAGTGACATAGTTCTTGCTGCAACTATAAATATTTTGAGTGCCTTTGCTTTCCTACTAGCATTTGGTATACTATGCTTGCAGTTGTTTAATAATTGAGTATACCTCCCAAAATGGTACCTTAGAAGAGTGAGGAGCATCCCTACGAATTCTGACACATTTGTACAGAAGTTTGTCAATTTAGACTTTAGATCATACATAATGTTTCTTTAATGAATTCTTGATGCCCTCAGAATGCCTCAAACCTGTACTATAAAAGAATAAAAACAACCCTCCAACTGATCTCGCAAACCCTTTACTCGAGTTATGCTAAGAAAAAGAAGTGAGAAAAAATGAAGCTTTATAGATTTAGAGTTATTATTTTTTATTGTTAAACTCATGCTTTGACCTTTTACTTTGTATCATCTTTCTTTCTAGGCTAACACAACATCGAGGAAAACAGGGTCTCAATTTCTATGTGCAAGTTAAAGTTGTCATCTTTTCCATTGGGCAGCATGTAGATCAAATCCACTTTAGGTCTTATTCCTGTCTTGATACTAAACATCTCACTTAATGTTAAATTTTGATGAAAAAAAAGAGATATAAGATTTTTCAATATTTAAGATATAATTTGTGTAGCCTTCAATAGTCATATGAGTTGCTCACTTGCATAATTACCTCTTTCTATCACTTGACACCTTATTCTCATCCAAATGATTACTTTAGCTAAATCTAAAATTTTAGTCGGTGCATTTGTCAAACCTAATGTAATTGCTTACTTTATATGGCTTAAACTCCATTTGACTATCATGTTAAAGAAAGGGAGATAGAGGAAATGAATTTGTTTGCTAATATTGTTCTTCTTTTTCTCATTGTTATTTTCATTAAATCAATGAATTTTCAAAGCAAAATACAAAATTTAAGTCTCATTTACATGCACTTCATGGTTGAATTATATTTCCCTTATGAAGTTACATTAAAGAAAAAGAGATGATGTTTGATTTGTGGTGCGATCCAAGCAAGTCCTTAGAAACATTTACTTATGAGTTTTAAGCAAATAGTGAAATTTCAAATTTATATAAAGTTTATTTTTGTGGAGCATGTTGTTTGGTATAAGTTTAAATCAAGTTCAATTTAAATCCTTCTACCAAGTCAATACCCTTCAAAATAAAGAGAATGGGAGTTCATGTGTATAGTATGTTACATTGCTTCCTTCATGTTACCAAGGGTTGAAGTTTACTTGCATACAATCTAATTGCATTTTCTATTGTTGAATAGCATTGACTTTAGGTTTTATTTGAATGTTGTGTAATATGTCACTTCCAAATAGCTATCATGTTGTACGAAATGAGACTTCATATGAGTGAGATATGATATTGCTTCCTTCATGTTACTAAGAGCTAAAATTTACTTGCATCCAATCTAAAGTGATATTTTTTTAGTAGCCTAAGATGAATAATATAGCATGTCCTATTGAAATGAAAAGAATGAAGCTCAGTTATGCTTGTCAAATGAAATTGACTATTTTACTTTAAGTAAATCAAGCCCTACATACAAATAATTATCATGTTAAAAGAAATGATGAATGAGGCAAAACATAATTTAAATTATTCTTCTTTCTATCATATCTTTGATTAAATGTTGAAGCTTGCATTGACATGAAAGTGTTGAGAATTGGATATATAGGATATTTAAAGTTCTTTGTGATTATTTGTTAGCAAAAGATAAAATATATGCATACATCTTAACATTTAATTGCTATTTTATTAGTGGGCTTTAGAAAGGCATTTCCTCCTTTATATTCAAAGTGAGAAGGATGGAACAGTGCTCACATGTGATCAAAATCTTATGTTATAGCTTCCTATTTAAATATTTCAAAAGCAAAATTCAGTTGAAATAGTGATGAAAATCATGCTATAGCAAGGGGGTATAAGTTGTATTTTAATTTCATGCACATGTAAATAAAAATTTCTGAAAATATGCTTTGTGATAAATATTCGTTCACATTATTTAAATGCAGCGGAGAAACTTGTGATATAAGTACTTGTTCACGTTATTCCAATGTGGTAAAAAAACTTGTTCTGTGATAAGTAACCATTCACATTGTTCCAATGTGGCAGCAAAACTTGTGCTATAAGTATTTGCTCATGTTGTTCCAATTTGATAAAGAAATCTACTTTGTGATAAGTACATGTTCACATTGCTTTACTGTAGTGGGGAAACCTGTGATATAAGTACTTTCTCACGTTGTTCTAATGTGGAAAGGAAATATGCTTTGTGATAAGTACACGTTCATATTGTTACAATGTGGCAAAAAAATCTTGTGATATAAGAACTTGCATGCATTATTCCAATGCGGCAAGGAAATGTTATGCTATATAAACTATGCCGTCTTTTCTTGGCATGGTAGGTAAACTATACTTTAAGCCACAGTTTCTTATGACACCTACCATGCACGCCTTTCTTGACATGGTGGGAAGGCTTAGTCCCACATAGTAACCACCTAAGTGGGGATGACGTCGGGAGACTGCCTAAATTTCTAGTGAATTATATAAGGTTTAACATTTTTAGATAAATTTTTGAACCTTATGTATTAAGATGAAAGTAAATGAAAACTCAAAACTATTCATGAAAATATTGATCAATTGATTTGATCATAAAGGCCCAAGTTGAATGAAATATAAATCATAAGAGGTTTGATAATTTATTCACAAGCATAAGACATGATTTGATATCTCAATAATGAACATGATTTAACACTTTCAATTATTTAAAATACAACATGTGCTTCATTAAATGAATTAAAAGGGAAAGGCTTAAGAGAAGTTTGAACCAAAAGCTTGAATAAACTTAAGTTTGATGACAAATGTATTAAGCAATTTCACATCTAAACTTATTGCTTTATGATTTATAGAAATGTTCAAAAGAGTTAAACTCTTGTACCTAGTTTTGGGCTCCAAAAATTTGCCATAGACTTCTTAACATTTTTTGAATTTGAACATTGAATTAAAGAGAGTGTGATTTAAAATGTTGATGTAATTTTCAGAAGGCAAATGAGATAGTAGATAAGACACTACACAGAGATTTCACCCTCATTTTGTAAAGACTTTAGATCTGGTTCCAGGTTTTTTATAGGTGCAAGCCCCTATAGATAATTACTCCTCCCAATAAGTGAGAGAGAATTTTTGATTAAGGCTAGTTGTTAGATCTCTTAATGCGTAGCGTATAGTAGCAGCACATGGAGTTTCAAAATTTAGGTTATGAAATTTATCATTTTAGCTTAAATTGGATGGTTGGGGGAATGATGACATGCTCGATCTAGATCCCATGGTTCTATCATCTCGAGCAGTCATGATCCCTCCTATGTCACCACAATTTGCCTTAAATTGGGCCAAATGTTGCTTTGAATTACCAAGTCTGTTGAAAGTATTAAATTTCAGCATTGAGTAACCTTTTTAGTATGGCACTTGATCATATTTAGTTGGATAATGTTGACCCACTCGCTTTTTTATTTGCTTTATATGACTTTATTTCTTAATTGATTATATTTTCCAATTGAGTAGCTATTATCATTCCAGGTGTGCTAGCCAGATTTTGAATTGTCGGTTGGAGAGGTGGTGGGTTAACTTTGTTCCTCGCTTCAAGCGTAGAATGTACTATAGGAGTTTGAGGTACCACAGTGGCTGGTGATATAAAAGTTGCATTATTAGCTACCTGTTGATTAGTAGACAAGACATGTCTGCACTTGATGTGATATTCTTATGCAACATCTCCATCATGATGTTCATTTGTACCATCATATTATTCATTTGGTACCAAGCTGTGCAATCTCCTTATTTTTGATCTCCATTTGATGCTACATTTCTCTTTGCTCTTTAGGTAGCGCCATGGTATCAATCAGTATAGGCTCTTCCTTTTCTTCTATTTCTTATTGCTATTTTGTTCCTTACACATTTTCGAGGGAAGAACTTGATCGCCCTTCTCTTTGTGCATTTGTAGAGACAGATGTTGTTAGGGCTGTATGACAACGCTGATTATAAAATCGTGTACCAGGCTGATCATTTTCTGGTTCAGCCATATAGATAGCTTTGACACCCATGATCTCTTTCTCATTCTGGTCTTCTTCTTCTTCATCTTCAGCAGAGATCAAAGATCCATCCTATATTTGCTTCTATGAAGACTCTTCTTCATAAATGTTGAAATCAAGTTCAGGTTTCCCGAGTTCATATTATTGTTGATGGTGTTGAGCGAGGAGTTCATCTATATCTCTGATCATATAGACAACTTCCATTTCCATAGTGTCCTTTTCATTATTTTTTTCCTGCACATAAATTTCTGATCGATGTTTTCAGTGAATCTCTGGTTCAATGTGCGGAACAACCACTTCTTTTATTAAAGGACCATGATCAACGTTAACCTTTTCTTGTAGGGGTGAAACTGATCGATGATGGGATCCCCTAGAGGATTCTCCAGGGTGTCGTCCATCATATCTTTCATCAGTGAAATCCTTTCTATTAGGTATCCACTTATGATGAGTTAATTTTAAGGTAGATTTCTGAGTATATGTATCAGATGTCACACCTCTTCTATTACACAAGATTTTATTATGGGACCTTGGCCTCCATATTTGCTTATCCTTTCACTGGGACATTTTAACAGCGGATTCTTGGATATGCGGTCCAAGTGTCATACTCTGATGCTCACCATGTGAAGTGTACTGAGCTCTCTAGCCAGTTACCAAAAGAGATGACAACTTTCTTGGTGGAGCCTCGGTATTTCCATCACCATAGGCCTCTGAAATCTTCTTTTCATTAGGCCTTTGTCCTTGGCTACTTTGAGAACTTTATGCATCCTAGCACATAATGTTTCAGGTTGTCTCCTCTGTGGTGGTGGACCTTGATGTGGTTAGTTTCAAAATGACTGGTTTATTTCAATAGTAGAGCTATTCCTCTTTATCCACTTTAGATTGCCAAAGTTGTTGTGGGTAGGAATACTTTCTTTCGGTGGTAGCATTGCTTGTTTGCTAGGTCATTCAAAGGGGATCTACTGAGCTCTTAGCTCAGCATTTCTTCTTCTTCTCTATCTTTTGGTTAATTTGTTTTTTGATGAAGAAGCTTTATGATCATGCTTTCCAGGTACAAACGGTTCAGTCGGTGCAGCAGCTGTACCACGAGGAATTACACACATAATTTGTCCCTTGATGATTCTTTTCATCACGAGAGCTTCAGATTGAGCTAGCCTCTTAAAAATTGAAGTTCTCTGTTGGGAGAACTCCTTGATAGAGGTTGGCTTGGTTGGTTGGACGCTAGTAGCTTCATTAACTTGAGGCCTTTCAGCATGGCCTCGGATGAATGTACACCAGGTGGGTACTTCAGGAGTTGCAGCTATGATAGCCTAAATTTAAGCTACCAAATTGAATGGTAGCCCCGACATCTCCAGTGTTGATGATGGTGTTGGCTAGGTAGATGTTCACACCACGACCTAGTTGAACGGTGAAAGGAGTGCTTCGTAGATCCATGTCTTTGTGCAGGAGGAGTTTTTTTTGAATGTGGGAATGCAAAAGGGGAAGAGTGGAGGGAACAGTTGCTCCTTTGCAATTCCTCAACCGAATGAATGAGAGGGAATAGTTGAGAGCAAGAAGCTTCAAATTTGTGTGAGGAGCCATAGGCGGATCGGTTGAGCGAGGTAATAAAATAAAATTCCCCTTTCTTTTTTATTTTGTCGATTTAAATTTTATTTGATTATGTCACAAATGAACTTCATTTAAAAATGTATATCTTTGTTGAACTCAATTTTTCATAATATGAATATCATTTTTAAGCAAATTCAACATTATGGATGCAATAGTGCGATTCGTTTCACAATCGGAGGCCATTTGGTTCGAGTCGGCGTCAAATTGGATCCATTTCAGCTCAAAATGCACATCGCCACTTTCAATCACTTGACATTCATGCAGACTTGTTCAAATTGAGTGAGAATAGTCTTATTTGATAGATTTTGATGTTTTAAAGCCAATTGCAAGATCAATTTCATGAAAGGAGGTCATTTGATCCTCATCAGTGCCTCCTGACCTCGATATGCATGCATGCGCATTGATGACTTGAGCGATTGATCAGTTGATCATCAAGCTATGCAATATTTATATTCTGACTAGTTTCAATGTTTTGAATGTGATGGCAAAGTCTGTTCATCGATCGAAGGTCATTTCAACCATTTTCGGTGACATCCAATGCATTTTAAGCCGTGATTTGCACACTGCCTCTTCTGATTATTTGCCATTTGCACAGACTTATCTAAATTGAGTGTGGATAGTCTTACTTGATAGATTTTGACATTTTGAAGCTAATGGCACTATCAATTTTACAAATGGGGTCATTTGGTCATCATCATAGCTTTTTGACTTTGATATGCGTGTTTATATTTTGATAACATGAACGCTTAATCGATTGATCATTAGACTTTGCAATATTTATATTTTGATCAATTTTGACATTTTGAATGCAACGATGAAGTCCGTTCATCGACAGAGGTCATTTAGACCATTTTCAGTGATGTCGAGTGTATTTTGAGCCCCGATTTGTGTATTGTCGCTTCTGAAGTCCATCGAATTAGACTTGTGGGTTTGACTCAACTTATGGTACCTATGTGGAGGTCAACAAATGCCCCCAAACAAATGTGATTCGTGCATGGAGTGAGTCACATTTTGTTGAAAACTGGTTGACCTTTTGGGATGACCATAGAACTTGGAACATTTCAACTTCGATTGCTGTAGCTTATAGAGCTTTGACAGGATTTATCATTATTATGCTGCCTTATTCAGGACATGCTAAATGACGAGATTGACCAACTTGTCAGAATTGACTTGTCGGATAGATAAGAGTTCTTACATCATCTACTATCTACTTCCATGGCTTTGCTGAAGATCTCTTTCTTTTATGTCATTGCATTTGATCCTCCTCCAATCCAAGCTTCATGCTTGGTTGGGTTTGATGGAGGAATTGGCTTATCTTTGCTTGGTTGGATTTGAAATTTCTTCTATCCTAGCTTTAAGCTTAACGGACTTGATAAAAGACTGACCTGATTTGTCTCAATTGACTTGTCAGGAAGTGTATGCACTCCATGAATCTTGTGCTTATTGCTTTGATGGATTCGTTGAAGGATACATACAAATGACCCAATCTTCGCTTATATAGGGTCAATGTTGACTTATTTATCTAGTAACATGTGCTTTAACTGACTGAATAACCATAAAATTCTTTTAGTTTAGCCATCAGCTTTATATGAACTATGGAATTGCTTCCTCGATCCTGTGCTTTCTGCTTTGACAGACTTGATGAGGAGATAGGCTTTGATCTATGCTTTGAGTTTGATCAGATCATTTGAGAATATATTGAAATATCACCTTGCAGGTAATATGAAGATTGATTTGAGGCAGCCCTGAATTGAGCGTTTCCTCAAATTATCTTGATCTATCGATCAAGCAGAAAGATCTCTTGGATCCTAGTTGCTTGTAATTACTATGCTGGATCTGATTTGAGATTAAATAGCTATCATCATTAGACTAACGAGCAGGGGCTCTTTCACTACAGCTTTTCTTGAGGCTTGTTGAGTGAGGAGAGCGTCAGTAACTCGACCATATTTAAGCTTGTTGAGTTTGACCTTTAGAACCTACTTGAGACATCAACTTAAACTGTAGTGCTTTAATGGTTTTGTCATCAGACTGATGAATGGTGGCTCTTTCACTGCGGCTTGTTGAGTGAAGAGTGCGTCAACAACTCGACCGTTTGTGAGCTTGTTGAGTTCGACCTTTAGAACATATTCATTTCCTAGACTTTAGGATGTAGAGATTAATGTTTCTCCAACTTAATTGATTGAAGCATCCAAAATTGGGAGTTCTTTTGACTTGATCTTTAGAATTTGGCAAATCTGAGAGATAAATTTCTTGAGATTTAGGGTTCTACTTTCCTGTATAGAAATAGATTTGTTTTGTTCTACGACTTACAACATTTATGGACATACTCAGGGATTTCGGCGTAAAGCTCGATGTCAACCTGAATAAGAATATATTTAAGGATCTCGCCTTATGGCACGATGTCAACTCAAATAAACTAGATATAAATTAAAAAATATCTCCTGTCTTGAAGAGGGAATTCTAAAGTACATTTAGGAGAATTTTCAAGATGAAAATACATAAATACATCAATATTTGAAATGATGTACTCTAAAGGGGATTTTGACATACAATATTGATTTCATCTGTATATATAACTTAAAAAATACCCCCTGTATAATAGGAGAATTTTATAGAAAAGTTCTTCATCTAGAGTATGTTTATTTAGGGATCTCGGCATGAAGCGCGATGTCAACCTAAATAGATATACTAAAAAAATGCCACCTATCTTAAAGGAGGATTTCTATTGTACCTCGAGCATGTGATCGTTAAGTATAATACTTTTTCAAGTATACTTTTTCAATGATAAAAGGGCCTTCCCAATTAGGCTCAAATTTACCACCAAATTTTTGGTTAGGAATAATTGGTCTTCTCAGCACTAGAACTTATTCCCCCTTTTGGAATGTTTGAGACCGCACCATATGGTTGAATGCTATGGACATCCTTGCTCGATAAACTTCTGAATTTTGTTGAGCTTGGAGCTTGATCTCATTAAGCACATTAAGCTCTTCCATCAGTAGACTGTCATTCTCATCTTGAGTGAATTTGTGTTGAATGGCTATTCAGAGCGAAGGTAGTTCAACTTCAAGTGATAGAACTGCTTCAACCCTTAATACTAGCTCATAATGAGTGGATTTTTATGGGAGTACAATCTAGATATTATGATATTGTCTTTCTATAAGGGAATTTCACTTCAAGATTTTGGCCTCCAAATTTGCTCACCTATTTGTCGGGACCTTTTGATGGCAGATTCTTGGACCTATGGTCCAAGTGCCACGCCTTGATGCTCACTGTGTGGGACTTGAATTAGTAGACATCTTGTCTGGTTATAGGAGGATGTCTCTTTAGAAGAGCAACTATAGCCTCCTTGATAACAGACTTTGATATTTTTTTTTCACCAGTCATTTCTCCTTAGCAACTTTGAGGACCCGATGTACTCTTGCATATATAGTTTCTAAGTTTCCTCACCAGATAAGCTAGAACCTAATGTTATCAGGTCCAGAAGGATTGTTTGATTTGACCAATAGAGCTATTTCGCTTTACCCATCTTAGGCTATCAAACCTATTATGAGTTAGAACATTCAGGTTCTGGTTTCATAGCTAGTTGTACAAATTTTTACTTGAACAATGGCTATTGAGCACGCAGTTTAGCATTTTTCTTTCTCTGTTGTCTCTGGGTTAGCTTGCTTCTAGATGAAAAAGCTTTTGTGCTGCTACTTTTTCTCGAGGACTTTAACCTCCACATTTATTTATTTTCATTCTATGGGACCTTTCGGTAGCAGATTCCCAAATATGCGGTTCAGGTGTCACACCCCAATGCTCATCATGTAGGAATTGTTTAGAACGGTCTTGAGCATTACCCACTAAGAGTAGCCTTTTTATTGAAGCTTTCTCATTTTCTCTGATAATCAATCATTGATACTTTTTTCTTCATAAGACCCTTCTCCTCGACAACTTTCAGTACCATGTGCACTCTAGAGGACAGAGTCTCAGGATACTTCCTTTATGGGATTATAGTTGGGTGTCGTTGCTGTCAGAATGATTATTTGATATTGCTAGTAGAGCTGTTCATTTTCACCAACTTCAGAATTTCAAATGTGTTATGAGAGGGAACATTCACTTCTGGAATCAAGTCTAGTCACATGGTTAGTGATTCAGGAAGTAACTGTCGATCTCATAGTTCAACATTTCTTCTACTAAGTTTTCCTCCACCAAAAGAGACTTCAGCATCATGCCTTCCTAGTGTGAAAAGTTCAACTGCAAAGTTGTAATATTCTAGAGAACTAAAGTAATAGTTCACCAAGTAACTTTAAATTTTAATTTTATTATATTTTGCTTCTATTATAGTTTAGATTCGACTAGCCAAAGATGGAAAGATAAAACTATCCCTATCCGAGTCATCAGAAATCTGTGGGCTCCAAAAATTCGCCACCGACCTCTCGATAATTTTTGAATTTGAATATTGAATTGAAGAGAATGTGATTTGAAGTGTCGATGTAATTTTCAAAAGGCAAATGAGATAGTAGATAAGACACTACCCAAAGATTTTGCCCTCATTTTGTAAGGATTTTAGATCTTATTTCAGGTTTCCTATAGGAGTAAGCCCCTATAGTTAATTACCCCTCACAATAAATGAAAGGGAACTTTTGATTAAGGCTAGTCGTTAGATCACTTAATGCATAGCGTATAGTAGCAGCATATGGAGTTTCAAAATTTAGGTTATGAAATTTATCATTTTAGCTTAAACTGGATGGTTGGGGAATGATGATGTGCCTGATCTAGATCCCATGGTTCTGTCATCCCAAGTATGGGGTCCCTCCTATGTTACCATAAGTAGCCTTAAATTGGGCCAAATGTTGCTTTGGATTACCAAGCACGCTGAAAGTATTAAATTTTGACACTGAATAAACTTTCGGGTACGACACTTGATCATTTTTAGCTAGGTAAGGGCAACCTTTACTCACCAACTTTTCAGCCAGCTATAAGGTTATGACTGCCTTTATTTTTCATTGATTATCATTTCCAGTAGAGCAGCTATTACCGTTTCAGGTGTGCTAGCCAAATTTTGAATTGATGGCTTGAGAGGTGGTGGGTTAACTTCGTTCCTCACTTCATGCGTAGCATGTACTATAGGAGTTTGAGGTACCACAGTGGCTGGTGATATAGAAGTTGTATTATTAGCTGCCTGTTGATTAGCATACAAGATAGGTGCTGCACTTGATGTGATATTCTTCTGCAACATCTTCATCATGATGTTCATTTGTACTATCATATCATTCATTTAGGTACTGAGCTATGCAATCTCCTTGTCTTTAACCTCCATTTGACACCATATTTCTCTTTACTCTCTAGCTAGTGTCATGGCATCAATCAGTACAAGCTTTTCCTCTTCTTCTATTTCTTATTATTGTTCTATTCCTTGCTCAATTTCAGAGGAAGAACTTGACTGCCCTTCTCCTTGTGCATTTGTAGAGACAACTGTTGATTAAGTCACATCAAATCTGCATGTGAGGAGCTAGAGCGATCATTCCAAAATAAAATATCTCTTTTTTATTCTTTCTTTAAATTTTATTTGATTAAGTCACAAATGAACTTAATTTAAAAAATGTATATCTTTGTTGAACTTCTTTCATAATATGAATATCATTTCTAAGCAAATTTAACATTCATGCAATGTCTATTTTTTTTGCAATCAAATTTTGGTTTGAAGACATCGAGTTGGATCATTTTCTCAAAATCGATTCTACTTTCGACCACTATTCATGCAATTATCAATTGAGTGAAAATAGTCTTATTTGATAGATTTTAAGGTTTTGCCAATGATGAGATCAATTTATGAGATCATTTGATTCTTGTTGGTGCCTCTTGAAGATATGTGGGCGCGTGACAACTCAAGCTTTCATTGATCATCAAATTATGCAATATTTATATTTTTACTAGTTTTAACATTTTTTAATCGATGGCGAAGTGGATTCGATCAAAGGTCATTTCAACCATTTTCGGTGGCGTCAAGTATATTTTGAGCCCCAATTTGTGCATATCACACGATTATTTGACATTTGCAGCTCATCAATTGATGGGACTCTTGATAGATTTTGATGTTTTTGAAGCTATGAGCTATCAATTTTACCACGGGTCATTTGGTCACCATTGTAGCTTTTTTATTTCATATGTGTTGACACTTTGATAGCTCAAGCGCTTGTCGATTGATCATTAGACTTTGCAATATTTATATTTTGATCAACATTTGAATGCAACATCAAAGTTTGTTCATCTATTAGAGTCATTTGACCATTTTGATGGCGTCAATGCATTTGAGCCCCATTTGTGCCTTGTCACTTTCAAGTCCGTCAATTAGACTTGTGGGCTTGACTACTTAGTATGTGGAGGTCAACACTAGTATAGTTTCACATGAGTTCATAGTTTTGAGCTATGCCAAAGTTTAATAGTTTGGCCCATTGTGCATATTCAAAATGGTTATTGTATTATATTCAATTTGAATGTCTTTAATATGCAAGTGAAATGAGTCATGCTTACTTCATAGAGCAATATTTTGCTTAATCACTTGATTCATATAAACAATTGAAAGAGTTAAGCTCTATTAGAATATTTCTTATGATTCATGCAAATACTTGAAAGAATCAAATTGCTCTAGAACAAATGCATCAGATTTATTATAGAGCAGATATATGCTTGAATCATTATAAGCATTTGGGAAAAAATCAAACCCGTGTTTCACTAAACAGATTCTTACATTTGATTTATAACAAACATTTGAAAAAATCAAAGATGTATTGTCTTATAGAAAAAATCTATACTTAACTCATGACAAGCAGTTGAAAAAGAGTCCTCATATCTTATAGAACAAATCTCTACTTTGCTAAATAAACATTTGAAAAGAGTCAAATTCATATTTAGGATCTACACTTTATTTATAATTTTAGGTATCAAAATTGAACTTATGCTTGCAATTTGACACACATGTCGGGCAATATAATTACTCCAACTTAGACAATTGAATGTCATAACACTTTTAAAGAATAGATATTTATATGTATGTTGAAGATCCACTAGATCAATATCTTAAGAAATATGCAAGCTATGTGCAAAATGAATGAATAGATATCTGCTTGGATCTTAAGATATGATCGGGTTAATAAAAACTATCTAATGATGTTTTTATAATATTTTAACTTAATAAAATGCGATAAGTTAATTTTATCATAGAATTATAAAGATAAATATATCAACATAATTATTAATGTAATTTCGTTTAAACCCTCAATAGAAAAGTCTCAAACATGATCCTCATTCTCAGTTGAGTTGACAAAGTTTGAGGACTATAGAAGTAATGAATCACCATTGGTTCTTAAGATGGGTTTGGGTTAAAAAACCTAAAACTTTGATTATAATATAATAAAATTTCAATTTGATGAAAATTGAGAATTTTTTTCATATAATTGTAAGAGATATCAATTTTCTCTTCTCAAGTTCAAACTGAGGAAAAGTCTCAAACTGATTCTATACTCAAGCTGAGTTGACAAGATTTAGAAATATAAGTGTGTAAGAAATGAATTTAGACTCAATCCTTTGCAAAAAAACAAAGTTGATAAGTCATTAACTTTTATAGCCATATAAAAAAAGGGTTATCATTATTAAGGTTTAAACGATTAATCATTACATGCTTAAATGAAAATCAATTATAAAATAATCAATTATTCAAATAAATTATATATATATATATATATATATATATATATATATATATATATATATATATATATATATATATAATTAAATAAATTTATTTAAATTTAAAGTAAAATCATCCATATTGTTTATCGAGTGGCAAATTAGAAAAATTTTGCTCAAAGAGCAATGTCAAATCAAATGCATAGTTATTTTCACACCCAAATAATTTTAAGTCATTAAGGATCATGTCCTCTATTCATATGATTTTGCCTTAAATGGTACCAGATAATAGCTTTTTTTCAGAATATTTGGTTCACCATAATATATTTAAAAATCATGTAGCAAAAAGTCTTATGTTTCAACGGCTTTGTTCTTTTAGCTATGAATTATATGTATTTGATTGGGTAAACTCTCTGTTAGTTTTGATTTTGTCCCTTAAAACTCATCAATTTAATACTTTGGATCGTCTCGTGGTTATTGACAAGGATCCCGATTATTTGATGCCTCCTACGACTAAGTGGAGACTGTCATGATAGAACCATGAGATCTTAATGCGTCATGTTACAAACAAAAAGCTTTAAATTAAAATAATAAATCTCATAATTTTTAAACACCACTCCGCATTATATACTTGTTATTTAATGATTGACAAGCCTTAGTGAAAATGTCTTAGTCTTAAGGGTAATTAATTATAAGTGCTTACACTTATAGAAACACGGAACTATATTTAAAGTCATAAAATGAGAGCTAAATCTCATGTATCTATCTACTATTCCATCTACATTTTAAAATTTGACCAACATTTTGTATTCCTTCATCTAAAAGGTTTGGTGAATTTTACAAGATTATCCACTCAAGGTATCCATTGCTATTTTCTCAATCGCATTTATTTTATACTTTTCATCCTTCATCCCAATGATCTTATCTCTCACTCTCGATCAATATAAATACTCAACACAATGATATTGGTAACAATCATTATGATAATGTTTATGTCTAGTCAAAGGGAAGGTTGTGTATATCTTTTATTTTCATAGCATTAAAGTGATCTTCAAAATTGAACATCTCAACAAACACATGAATGTGATTTTTGATGTTTGTAAGACAAATGGGACTCCCAAAGCTAAAAGCTCTATTAGAGCAACCAATAGTAATCATTCATGATTGGAGGCCATATCTCACATCAACCTACACTTCAAGGTGGGGTGGAGCTCTTGTGTTAGGTGTTTTGCTTGAATGAACATGACAATTATGCCATCACCTAAATAACTTTAGATAGAATGTTGACTCTAACTAATCTTCTTTATCTCATTCACTCACAAATAGAGGAGATTGTCTCTTAAGGAAAATTCTTGTCTTATCTTATCATCCATATAAGTACTAGCTTGTGGTCCACATGCAAAAAAACTTTATTAACAAGTACAAACTTGCCCATTATTTGTGTGAGAAATCCCTTCAAGGGAACATTCTTTGCATCCACCTTCACTTTGATATTATTTGAGGGCTTGGTTAACAATGCCCACCCATCTTTAACCAAATGTAAAAAGTATTGCTCCACCAATTCTTCACAGACTCAAGTCCATTTCTATACCTTTTGTAAAGATGATTGTGAAGTTGTAAAAAATAGTAACTTTAAAAAATTATTATGGGTATCAAATAACAAATTTTTAATGCTACCACACAATAGTAGATGATTGTTAAAAAATAACTTTCCACCACATAACATCCAAAATTAGTAGTTGTCAAACATTAATGTGATAATCAAAAATATAATAAAAAGCTATCCCAAATAAATCCTCCTTCAAGTCATTCATCATAAGGACTTGTGAACAAAACACTAATTTGTCAACCCAATCGACACTTCTTACATAAAGCCATCATTCCTCACAACATAACAAAAGAGTTGGGCATGAGCAATGTAAATAAGCTAAAACCTATAGAACACTTACTTAACATCATAGCAACAATCCATCTAAGACATTTAAAAGTGATTGGCAAATATAATGTGTGATATTTTGGGGTAATTTGTTGTTTGTATGTATCATTGGATGATATTTTGTGGTATCTAAATTTCTTACACTAGCATATTAGAACAAAAAAATGACTCATATTATTGATACTAATTTATCTAAATATTATGTTCAAGTAAAAATGGGTTTGGAACTCAAATATTTTATTGACCATTATCATGCATATTGTCCCTTCTAGATTGATTTGATTGATGCATTGTTTTTTATTTGGGAAAGCTTTATCATTTTCCAATTAGAATCCTCAAGTGATTGGCAAGTCACATTATGAGGATGATAAGCTCAATCACTAATAAGCCTTGGTACTTTCATATCATGTGATTAATGCATTATTTTGTTAAGATATGATTTATCATTTGTTTTGACAATTGACTTTCTTATTCTAGAGTTGGTGAGCTCTCGCTAGGTGACATCACGTCTCTATCTTTATTCTATTTTGACCACTTGTGATGACCCCAAGATTAATGCATATCAAATATATTTTGTATGACACTTTTGATGAAGTGATTTGCACCCTCATTTGTATATCGATGAGATGGTTGAGTTTGATCATAAATGACCATGATCTTGTAAAAATAATCATAAGTAATCATTTTAAATGACCATGACATGAGTTTAATCATTTTTTAAGCATCATTTTAAATAAGTAAACAATCATTTTGAACAAGTTTCTAAAATGAAGCTTTCAAGAAATTAACATCACTCAAAAAACAATCATAAATGATTTCAACTTAAATAGGGAACTTTTATTATGCTAAAATCTAGCATGATTGCGAATATTAGGTTAAAATCTAGTGAAAATACTCCAAAACAACATTAAATTGTAACTATAGAAATATCATTATTTTGTAATGTCAATTTCAAAGTTAAGTTTAACAATATTTTAAGTTGAGTTTAATTTTAAATTAATTTCAAATTATTTTAAATTTTAATTAGAAATTTTTTATAAATCAATCATCAATATCATGTATTTACAATTTAATTATCCTCTGCATTTTTTTTTTGAACTGTTGGACCTATAAATTTGAGTGTGTCATGATCAAATCATTGAGAATTTTATAAAAATTAAAATATGAGTTAGGCTTTTGTTATGAATTTTAATATTTAAATGTCAGTTTTAAAAATTAAAATTAAAGATGATTAATTTATAAATATAAAAGAGTAAGATAATATAGTATATAAAAGTAGGGCTATCAAAAAAAGCTCATTGTTGTAACATTAGTGTTCTCATTTGTTAATTAATAGAAATAACACAAAAGAAATATTTTAGCTATTCTAAGCGAATTAAACATGAACAATCTTTTGTTTGATGGTGTTATAATTAGCTCTAAATAAATAAATATTATAATTAATCATATAAATTTCATTTAAAATATAAGTTATATATTAAATATTTCAAACATACATATTTATTTTAATAATTAGATTAGTTAAAAAAAAAATTTAAATCAAATGAGTTAAAATATATTATAATAAATTTTTAGGAATTTTTTTTATTATGATAATATCATAATTAGATTTTTTTATTATTTAAGATTTGAACACTTCTAAATTAACATATAGGGCTTTCTTCTTGCATGAATCTAACATGTCAACTCTTGATCGATTTAGCTTCATTTGCCCAATCCTTTAAGTTCACTTCTACTCTTACATTCTAAGGCAGTTGTGAGTTGCAATGCTTATCTATAACTAGTGAACCTTCAAACACGATTTATGGTTTTCTATGGTTTGTATCGCATTACTTTCTTTTTTATTAGACTTACTGTCGACTTTGCATGTAGCATCATTCTCTTCACCCTTCTCCATCATGTAATAATCTATAGATTTTGTTTAATTTTTAGTTTTTCTTTTTTGATCTAAGTAAATACTATGTGATTTTGATACTTATTTCTATATTTCTCTTAATCTATAGATTTCTAATGATCATGTGTAGTTTTCTCATGTCTATAGATTTTTATAGATTCTCTTCACCCTTCTCTTTTCTAGTGATTATGGTTTCTTGATAAAGCAAAATGCTCTTAAAACTTTTAGGGTTTATGGATTTGGTGTTTGATTTATAGTTGGTAGTGTGCATCAGATGTTGGTTTATTTATTATGTCCGACATTTTAAAATCTCTAATTTGTTCTAATTTTTGAATCATCAAGACATCAAAACTTTTTGAAAATTCAATACTTCTTTTTATGGGTTTTCTATTTGATTTGTAAATTTAAAATGTGAAAATGCTTGATGCCTTTATTATATATTGTTATCTTATGGCATTGAAATGCTTGAAGTGCTTATTCCTTTGTACTTCTAAATTTAATTACTTCTATGATTTGAGGGTTTTGTTGTTTGATTTGTAGATTGAAAATGTGAAACATAATGATGAATTTGTTATATTGCTATCTCATGGTACTAAAAATGCTTGATGTGCTTATTCCTTGTATTATTGTGGTGTTATTTTTTTCAAATTGGTGAATTTAAAAAAATATATGTTTGTTGGGACACCACATAAATCTACATGTATGTACTCATTAGTTATGCGACATTGAAGAATGATGTACTATCTCAGAGATAAAGTCACCATCTACAATGAATTTAATCACTTAATAAGAACTAGGACAATGGGTCTGAATTTCTGAGATCTTTAACTATACAAGAAAAGTAACTGAGATTAGTTAAATTGGGTTTGTTAAGTTCCAATGAAAGCTCCATAGTTAGTACATCTTAAAGAATAAAATTCCTTAAATACTCTTGATTAAGGTAAATGATTGTTGTCTCCAAAGATTTCAAAGATGACTATCAACAAATTGGTTATTTTTTAGAAAATCAAGTGGGATTGATCAAATGGAAAGTTATTATTGGAATCAATGGGAGATGAGTAGTGGATATTCATGATACAAGAAAACTAGTGAGAATCTAAACTATCTATGTTTGGGCTTTATATTATTAAAATTTGAAGAGGATTATATGTTTGAGTTAAATTTTTAATAGAGATATAGCTTATAGTTTCATAACGAGATCATGAAAATACCTAAGAGGTGAGGATTTATGCTTGTAGCTAGCAAAGAAAAAGAACAATCTCAGATTCTAAATCTAGGGAACTTTGACGAGGGCCAAAACATGACCTAAATCTATGAAAAAAATGGGTATATGATTTATCTCCTCAAGAGAGAATAAATCACCCGACAATTGACTTTCAAGCAGGGGTGGGCCAACTAACTCCTCCTATAATTTTAAATACATGTAGGAAAGTCTTATGCTTTGCATGATAACTAGGCTATTGTTTGTTTAGAAGGGAGACTAAGTCCTTAAATACACTCTCTAAGGAACTAGATCATGAAGGGCATGAATAATGACCTAAATTTAATGCAAATTTTGTTAAACTTTATTTTATATTTTGGACATTTTATTTGACAGTGGGATTTTATATGCCTAATGCATGAGAAATTGATTATGGGCCAAAATCAAAAGAAGGAGGTGTGTTTTCACCATGGCTCTCAAAGGTCAAAACCATTTTCTCTAGCAAAGGTGGAAGCCCTCCATTAGCAAGAGTGAAGCAATATATTTTTCGCATGATCTGAGACATATAATATCCAACTAAGGGGTTGCTAAATATTTTATTATCTTGATTTATGTCCTAGGCTTTAGGTGAGGTTATGAGTTATTTAATTTAATTTTGAATTGATTAATTAGATAGAAAATTTATTTTTCCTTAAGAGTCTAATCGCATCCAGGCCATTCATCAAACAATGAAGAAATTAGAAAGATCATGCCATCCTAATTGCATAATCATAAATAAAATATCAATCAATTTATGAAATTAACGTAAAAAAATAAGAGGCCGATGTGGTCAAGCTCCACTGCACAAACTCGAAAAAAAGAATGGGTAGCCGAGCTTTACCCTTATACAAACCATATTACACATGAATAATTACAATTAAAAGGAATTCATGTTATGGGGATCTTCACTCTTCATTTCTTCATTCCTTCATTTATTCCTTTCTCTTGGCTTGACTTAGGATGTAGTTTGTAAGGGTTCATATGGTATATAAGACATGGTCTTATAACCAATATTCATCTTAATTCTCCCATAACATTTATTCCAAGTTTTAATTGCAAAATTTACATCAAAAGGGAAAGATAAATATTGGAAAAGAGATTAGCTAAATATACCACACAGCCGAAGAAGTTATATGAATAATTTGGATTTAGCACCTCACACATGGGTAACCAAGTCCACCTATCCTAGTTTGGATTATGCTTAGGGGCATAAGCAACTTTCACAAAACTTTTTATATTTTATTACCTCCCCTTAAGCACAATCCCTTATAGAAGATATGATTGGCTAATATCGACTAACATCTAGTCTATGGACATGCAAATATATAACACTTTATATCACAAAATAAAATCAGCATAAACCCATGCACAGCCCTAACATAGAGCTAGAAATGCACTAACCTAATGTGTATGTCATTTAAAGCTTGTGCGGCATGTCTTAGCTAGGCTTTAGGGTTAAATTTTTAAGTGTGAAGGATTTGATTTAGAGGGTTTTCATTTTAAGTGATTTAGTTGATTCATTAATTTTATTTGATGATTTAATTTAAATGATGAACCATATTTAGTTACTAAATTTTGTAAAGAGAAAGAAAGAGAAAGAGAGTTCTCTTTCATCCCTATAAGTAATTTCTAAGGTAGAATCATTAATGATTTTTTTTTCTTTAATGAATGTTTTTTATGTGTTTTAATTAACCTTAAGTTTAGATTTTTTCTAAATAGACCTATTCAATAAGAAAGTCATCTTAGGATAACTTAAGGTGAATTACTATCACATAACATACAACCATTTATTTTTTCCACCATGTATAGCATATGAATAATAAGCATACCTATACATACAATGTAAATTTTAGCACACCTTGATGATGAATGCTAAGAGATATGATTTGAAAATTTGGATATTTTATGAAATACATGTCTTTATTATGTAGAAAAGAGGGATTTCTCATCCGTTAGCAAAATCCACATCGACATGTATAAAAGACATAAGTGAGTATGATGCCATTATTTCTTACACCAGGGGCGTAAGGTACAAGACCTACTGAGGGCTACCTAAATCTTCACAGCCCCGGGATGTCCAGACTAATATACAACTTTTCTTAAATACATGTAGATGTACAAAGAGAAACAAATGGATAAAGAATCATGCAAAAGATTTATGTTTGATTTGGTTGTATAATTTGCATGTGTAAATGCGAGGATTTGTCTTAAGTCATAACCTGAAAATGCATAGGAATAGATTTAAGCAAGTGTTGTGTTCTTTTCAAATGAACTATACACTTTGTAAATCCTATTCAAATCCATGTTAAGAGAAGAGGAGAAAATAACATAAAATACATCTTATTCTATAATCACATATAAGCTTATAAGTACTTATAAGTAGCATAATTTCACTCATAATCTTTAATTTATAATTTTGAAAATAATTTTTTTTAGTTTAATAGTGATAATAGCCACTCATATTCTTAACTTTAACCAACACATATAATTTGACATAAAATGAGACATTTTATTTAATTACTTTTTCAAAAGAGGTGAATGCCTAATTTTATATGGCAAATAATAATTAGCATGCTTGGAAAGATATAAAGTGATATAAGCATATGACTTCATTTACCCTAATTAATTCCTAAAGACAATCTTATAAAATAAGATTATTTAAAGTGAATCAAAATTCTTTAAGGAAATTTTTATTTTTGAATTTGACTTGACTTAGAAAATATAAGAAAGGTATGTTGATCCTAACCCATTTCTCAATTTATGAATTAGTTTAGTTTAATTTTAGAATAATTAGGTTGATTTTATAGTTTTGTTTATGTTAAGGTATGTGTTAAATCCATTAATTATGCCTTACACACCTCCTTAACATAATTATCTAAACAAATAAACATATGATATGCAACCACATAGAATTTAAATCAGCAATGCACCTAAGAAATAAAGGGGCCTAATATTGGCTCACAATTATTGATTAAATAAGTCAAAGGATTTAATTAAGTACTTTTATAACCATCACACATGTAGTTTGACTATAATTTTCTTTGAAGCCTCTTAGGTTATTGAACAAGAATCTACCCAAGATTAAGATGATTAAATTCTAGAATAATTTAGTTTTGAGTTTAGTTAACTAAGCCACTTAATGAAGTGATTAAATCATTAATCAATTTACAAATTAATTAAGTCTTTATCCAAATGAAATAAACAGGGAAAAGATTTGGAAAAGAAATCTAATCTCATTCCTAAGTCCATTCACTATTTTATGATGATTAACAAACTTAATTAATGAATTTATCACTTTTTAATAGGTCAATTAATCATTCATTTAGTTAAGAGAAGGATTAAGGATTAAATAAGAAACTACCATAATTAGTCAAACAATAAATTCTAAGAAAATTATGGGAGATAGAAGTCATCCCACTAATAAACCCTAAGAAGTTTGGAAATAATTGAGTAATTGTAATTAGCCTAATTATATTTTAAATAAAACCAAAATTTAGTGAAAGTCACTATTCAAAATCAATTGATTTTAATTTTATATTATTATCGAATCATCTTTAAAATGAACTTGAGTTTGTATTTTTTTGAATTTTTCTATAATTAATTATGAATTTTGGAAGTTTTAGCACTAAAAATAAATTCATTAGAGCTAATTAACCCCTTAATCCCGTCGAGCCATGTGGCGGCTTACGCGGTGTGACAGGATAGGATATTTAAATTATCACATCCACCGTTACGTCAACCAGCAACAGACGTGCTTTCTCCACGGGCCGTCCGATCTAAGATCAGATGGCTACGATTAATCTCGGGATTTATGCTTAAATTAAAGGAAGATCTATCTTGATTTAATCACAATCGTCTATTTTAGTCACACGGAATGGATGGTGTGTGATCTATCTCCTCCCGAGCAGTAAGAGATGGATGTCGTTTGTCGATCATCGCTTGATCCGAGCTAACCTGAGCTCAGATGGAGTTCAAACTCACCCCACACCTTTGGGGAGGTACAAGCAAAGTATCCAATGGTCAAGATCTAATGAGATTATAATTTCCTTCATAAATGACCAAGCAATTTTTATCCTAAGATTGATTTTTAGTAATACCTCATCGGAGGCTATCACTGGTGCTTCTAACGGAGGAGGTAGCTTCATCTAGTAGAGATGAAGCCATATTGAAGGTATCAACCCTTGATTTTAAGTGGATGGATCGGTTGATCAAGCTCTCCTTCAATGACTTAGGAAACAACTTGATTATTCGATGAGGTCCCTTGATGGTGCTTGCAAGATTAATTTAGGTTTGGTGGAGAATTGGATGAGTTGGATTTTCACTTCACATCCTCTATTTTGGCTTTGAGCAAAATCAAGAAAGAGAAATTAAGGGAGCTTAGAAATAGACTTGGGAAGCTTAGGAATGCTTTGTTTTGATGCCCAGAGCTCAGTCAAATTCAATGCTTGTGATTTGAGTTGGAATGAAGGGGAGTATATCTCCCCCCTCCTTAGATCGACGGAGAAGAGCATTCTTGCCAATTTTGATCAATGGAGGAGATTGGTTGATCGATTTGGGTTTTTTAGCATCCTATGTGATTCACTTTAGGTAGTGGGGGGAAGGAGAGTAAGTGCCCATGTGCTAGGTGAGTGTATGGGGTGATCCAAGTACTCGATTCTCATTAGAGGGGTCAGTTTAGCCTTGGGTGACCTAAGCCCATTGGGTCATGTTCACCACCTCCCTTAGTATCCATGTGGACCACTAAGAGGATGTCAAGTGGCTTTGAGAAAGAATTTGGCCAAATTCCAAGTGAATTTGGCCATTGGATATCCTTTGACCTATGGGTAAAATGGTTATTTTACCTTGATTTTAATTTAGACAGATTTGAAATTATTCAAAAAATGGGTTGGGCCAAATTTCAAGTGATTTGGAGTTTATTTGGTTTGAATTGTTTCAACTTGACCCATTTAGGTCAAGTTGGGTCAAATTGAGTTAGGTTAACCAATTGGTCAAATTGGGTCAAACCATAGGTTTGGTCAAGTTTAAATGATCTTTTCGAGTCTATGGGTATCATTGATTTGGTTCAATTTAGTTTACATTTGGTTTTAGTTCATTTAGGTTCATTTAGGTCAAATGGGTTAAGTTGACCAATTTGACCCATTTGACCCAATTGGGTTAGGTCATAGGTTGATTTAGGCTTGGTTGATCATTTGAAATGTATTACAAGCTTTGGTTTTAATCAATTTTGGTTTGGTTTGATTTCAAGTTGATTTGACCTTTTAGGTCAAGTTGAGTTCATGGTTAATTAGGATAGGTTGGGTCTAGTTGGCCAATTAAAGCTTTGGTCAAGTTCAACAAGTGATTTACAATAAATTTAACTCATTAGTTGCATTCAATTTAGCTTAGATCAAGATTTGACCTATTTTTACTTTTTAGGTCAACTTGGGCCAACTAGGTTAAGTGACCAATTAGGCTTGGTTTGGCTCAATTGATGACTTGGTCAAGTTCAATCATTGATTATGGATTGATTTAGATCAATGGTTTTAATTAATTTGTCTTATAGTGGATTTTGGCTAGTTTGGATTTCATTTGGGCTAATTGTTGACTTGGTTTGACCCAATTTGAGTGATTGACCACTCTAGGATGACTGTTGCTCACAATGTGAGGCTTCGATTGGATTAGTTCAATCCAATTTAGGTTAGATTAGAATTTGGCTCAAAAAGGTCCATTAGGTCACTTTGGGTCAAGTGAGCCTAAGTGGGTTAATTGGCTTGATCAAAGCTTGATTCTAGTTTGGTTGAACTCACATATGGGCTTATGATTGAAATATAAATCCAATTGTAAGTGATTTAGAGTCAAATGGGTTTTGATTCATTTGACAATTTTAAGCCAAAAGGATGAACATGGGTTTAACTTGGGTTAGTTTGATTTTGGTTTGGTGATTGTAGTTTATATTTATATTTGGGCATGTGATTGAAGGAATGATTGTTTGAAGAGAAAATCCAAAGATTTGGATTGATTTAAGAATGATTTGTATAAGTTCAAGGATTTGACTTGAAAAAGTATAAGTTGGATTTAAGTTAGATTTTGATTTGAGTTTTGAATTTAGTTTTGATTATTTGAGTTTATATTTCATTTATATTTGTGAATATAAATGAGAATATAAATGGGTTATAAGAAAATATTTTGAATTTGGAGTGATTTGGATTTGATTTGAGCTAAGACCAAGGATTTGACTTGAAAGAGTATAAGTTGGATTTTGGTTAGACTTGGATTTGAGTTTTGAATTTATTTTTGGGCATTTGAATTTATATTTCTTTTATATTCATGAATATAAATGAGAATATAAATGGCTTATGAGAAAATGCTTTGAATTTGGAGTGATTTGGATTTGATTTGAGCTAAGTTCATAAGATGAAATCAAAAGGGCTTAGGAAAGGTTTTGGATTTGGAATTGATCATAAGTTTTAATTATTTGCAATTGATTCATGATTTGAGAAAATCAACTTAGTTGGAATGGATTTTAAGATTTCAATTTGAGGTTTGGCTTGAAAGAAGGAAGCAAGGATTGGGTTTGAGCTATAAGGTAGGCAAGTCCTCCTAATACCCTTAAGGCATAACCTATTCCTATGGCTAACTCTTCAAAGTCTCTAAGGATAAGTTAAGTGTTCACTTAATCACTAGAAGTGTCTTAAGACTAAAGAGCTCTTAATGTTTAGAGGAGTCCCTATGTCTAAGATGGAGAAGTTGAGAGCTCACTCCAAAGTTAGGTCTAGATACTCAAAGCCTCTTTTATGTAAATGTTTGTGAATCTCCATAGAAGGTTTTTGAAATTTCTTTACTTCTAGAGCTTGTGGATTTTGGTATTTAATATGTAAATAAAGATGTTAAAAAAGATCATGATATCTTTAGTATCTTTCTCCACCTTATGCTATTGAGATACTTGATGCTTTATTTTCTGCAGGCTTTTTGAAATTATTGTGAAAGCAAGTTTTAATTTAGGGCAGCATATAGTGTTATAAATTCTTAATTTGTATTTAGTTTTATTTGTTTTATTCAATGACATGATGCCATTGTATAATCTAACTATGTTATAATGGTATGATGGTGACTTAGTGATTGATTGACTGTGTTATACTGGAAATCAAGCATGGAATGCTTACTGGTATTACTTTGAAGAAAGTAGTATGGTTTGTTAATTGTTTGGAGGGTCTTTTTATGCAATTTCATCATCAAAATTTGGTGTTTAGGGTTTACTATCTATATCTATTTGATCTGTTTGAGCCTCTAAGGCTTGCGGGTTTCATTGATTGGTCTTTTTGTATCATACATCTTTTTTCTTGTTGCTTTCTTCTTAGCTGGATATGTCATATTAAATTCTCACTTATCGCAAAATCAGTCATACCATCACCATCTTACATTATCTCTCTTCTCTAAGTTGCACACTTATAGATGCATATCCAACATAAAACTAAGTGTAGTATTGATAAATTAAATAGCAAATAAAATAAAAATTACAGTAAAAAATAATTGAAACAGACCCGCCAAAATAAGATATATAAACAACCATCTTATCAAGC
Source organism: Cymbidium sinense (assembly GCA_021442155.1). Lineage (NCBI taxonomy): Eukaryota > Viridiplantae > Streptophyta > Magnoliopsida > Asparagales > Orchidaceae > Cymbidium > Cymbidium sinense. The sequence continues at coordinate 126,030,724 of CM038222.1, read as the reverse complement.
TAAGTTGCATCTCATATTATAAAAGGTTTAACATCATAGCCTTTTAAAAATCATAACTCTTAATGTATTTATAATGGTGTAGCCCGATTGCTATATAAATATTATCAAATGGTCCTCATGAATGAAGAATCTGGAGAGAACAGTAAGTAGTCATATCTCAAAATAACTATAAGTAGTTATTAGGTTGTATCATGGAGAATTTGATTTCTTTCCAATGAAGCAAAAACTTATTAATTTATAAAGTGACTGAAATTTGAAGGCATGGTGTGTATATATTCCATGTGGAGATTCTTCCTCATGTCTAAAAAATAGGAGAAAATAATAAGTAGATTGATCTCAAAATAATAGTAAAGGTAGCCAAAAAATATTAACCAAGAAACAAACTCACTAATATGATGGTCTGCTTTAATTCTTAACTGGGTATAGTTTGGAATTTTATATCAGCTAATCACTTTATTTAATATTTTATTGTATTTTGGTATTTAATTTATCAATACTACACTTTGTTTTGTGCTGAATATGTTGGATTTATTGGTTTTTAAGTGGGTTGTGATGTTATATTTTTTCCAAGGTATAATATGGTTGTTTATCTTTCTTGTTTTGTATAATCTTTTTCATTTCTTTCTTGCTTCATGCAATTCTGATTTTATTTATTATTTTGCGGTATTTTGTTATCTAGAGTCTAATTTGTTTGTGGTGGATAGTTTGAAATTATGATTTCTTTAATTTTAAGCACTCATCAAGCTATGACAATATCATTGATTAGCTGATATAAAATTTCAAATTGAGCTCACTTAATAATTATATAACATAATTTTTTTATTTTTGTTTATATGGTGCAGCAAGAGGTATAAAGAGCATATTGTATGTAACAAATTGGTGATTTCTGAAGAGTGAATAATCAAGCCAAGTCTACCAAAATTATTTTGAGGATTGAAAGATGTTAAAGATTTATTTTGTTTGTTATAAATGTATAATTGGATTGTACTCATTTTTAATTTATTTGTACATTATAATTAATTTTAAATTTATACTTCAATAAATAAATTATGTTACTACATCATATTCAAATATAATTTTGCATTATGTAATTTTTATTTGCAATAAAATTATTTTTTAAGAGATTTTTTTATTGTTAGTCCACAATTTATGAATAACTACAAAGTCGTATATTGATAGTAAATTTTTTATTAAATTTAATATTTTTAAATATTAATACAACAACAACAAGCCTTAATACCACTAGGTGGGGTTGGCTACATGAATCCTTCGTCTCCATTATGTCTTTCAAATTCTCATTTAATTCAAGTATACTAAGATCATTTTTTATACATCCTAACCAAGTCCTTTTAGGTCTACCTCTACCTTTCTTAACATAAGACAAATCTAATGCATCTACTCTTCTAATCATCGGACGATTAGGCTTATGTGGTCAAACCATCTAAGGTGACTCTCCCTAATCTTATCTACCACTAGAGCTACTCCAATTTTTTCCCGAACATACTCATTTTGCATTCTTTCTCTAAGAGTAAAGCCACTCATCCACCTGAGCATCCTCATCTATAACACTTAACTTAGTCTTATGCTTCTCTTGTATTGGCCAACATTGCACAGTAAGTCCGCGGGTCTTACTACCATCTTATAAAATTTTCTCTTAAGTTTAAGTGGAACTTTTCTATCACATAATAAGCGAGATGCATTCCTCCACTTCAACTATCCAACTTGAATTCTACTAATAACATCTCCATCTATTTAACCATCATTTTGAACAAAAGAGCCTAAATATCAGATGCTCACTCTTATTAATGACTTGTTCACCTAATGTCACAATACTACCACTAGAACTTCTACAACTAAAATTACACTCTATATATTCAGTTTTAGATCTACTTAAATAAAAACCTTTAGACTCTAAAGTTGAGCTCCATAATTCAAATTTCTATTGGACTCCCTCTCTAGTCTTATCAACAAGAAGAATGTCATCAGAAAAAAGCATGCACCAAGGTACATCTTCTTATAAATGCCTAGTAAGAACATCCATAACTAAAGTAAAAAAAGATAAGGGCTTAAAGTTGATCCTTGATGTAATCCAACTAAAATAGGAAAATATTTTGTCAATCATCCTTGTGTTTGGACAAAAGTACTTGTATACATATCCTTAATGACTTGAATATAACCAATATTAACTCCTTTTACGTTTCTAGAACTCTCCAAAGAACATCTCTTGAACCTTTATCATAAGCTTTCTCTAAATCAATCATATGTAGATCCTCCTTACTTTCTCTATACTTCTCCATCAAACCTCTTAACAAATGTATAGCATCCATAGTAGATCTAGCATAAAACCAAAGCGATTGTGAAAACTTATCACATCGTAACCTATGCTCAATTACTCTCTCCCATAATTTTAATGTATGGCACATTAACTTAATTTCTCTATAATTTGCACACTCTTGTGCATCACCTTTATTCTTAAATATAAGAACCAACAAACTCTTTCTCCACTCATCTGACATCTTTTTAGTCTTTAAAATAACATTAAAAAGATTTGTAAGCTAAGAAATTCCTTGATCTCCTAAACATTTCCATGCTTCTATTGGAATATTATCAGGTCCTACTGTTTTTTCACACTTCATTTTCTTTAAAGCTTCTCTAACTTCAGATTTACTAATACGATGATAAAAATGAAATTCTCTATTTTTGTTAAGGGTATTAAAGTTGTTAAAGTCAATTGTACTTACAGATCTTTCATTGAAAAGTTTATCAAAATATCTCATCCACTTATTTTCAATATCCTTTTCTAAGAAAAGCACTTTATTATTTTCATCCTTAATACACCTCACTTGAACTATATCTTTACTTCTCCTATCTCTTTGGTTGGTTAACTTATACATACATCTTTCACCTTATTGGTATCTAATCAATTGTATAAATCATTAAAAGCTAATTTTTTGCATCATATATTGCTTTCTTAGAATCTCTACAAGCCACTTTATATCTTTCCCAATTTTAGTTTTACATCTAAACAGTTTTATAACAATGCTTCTTATTTCTTATCTTTTCTTGCATACTTTGACTCCACCACCAACTATTCTTATTAAAAGAAGCTTTTTCTTTTGATTCTCCAAGCACATCTTTAGCAGCTTGCTTAATTTCACTTGTTATTTTTTCTCACATAACATTAGCATCCTTATGAATATCCCAAATTCTAATATCTTATAGCTTGATCTTAAAAATATTTTTATTTGTGTTCTTTAAGTATCCCCATCTAATCTTAGGATAATAATTTGGTTTATTTTTCTCTTACAACCTTTCTTCTTAAAATCTAAAACTAATAATCTATGTAATAAAATAAAATTTTCTTAATGAGCCAATTTGAGAACACAGAACATGAACATGAATAAATTCTCGAGATGAACATGAACATAATGTTGATGAGTTGTTAATGAACATGAGCGATTTCAAACAAAAAAATTTTAAGGAGCTGAATATGAACAAATATCAAGCTCTCTCAAGCTAGGTTCGTTTACACCCATATATCAAAGTTTGAAGGGCTTCTTCGTCGATAAGAGAATTTTTGGAAGTAGATATGTAAAATGATTGTAACATAAACAACCTTCCTCATATTCAATGAATATTTTACTTGGCATAACTCTACAATGATATTAACAAAATTATACGACTAGTGAATAACACTAAAATAACAGTTAAATGCCAGAAAATAAATTATGCCATTTTGCTTTAAAAGTATTTCGATTTGATTTTATTTCCTATTTTCTCTGATCATGAATTGCCTCTGATATGGCACTTAAAATACAACTAGTCGAAGCACGAATCTTGATGCTAAAAGCAAGCTGATCCGAAGTTAAAAATGGTCGAGATCAAGCACTTAAAATATCCTTGGAAACTCTGGGATGTCAGTTAAATCTCTAAATAACTATCAAACATGGAGTGTTTATAGTAAAATCGAGCATCTCGATGAGCCGGATCTAACGAGCCCAAGATATTATAATTCTGACTTCATTTGAGCATTCAAATACACAAAATACATCATATGATCAAGGGAATCATCATGAGCCGTCCGATGGAGAGGAGTGGTTTGGATTTTGAATGTATTTACAGAGATGCCACTCCTCCAATCTATAAGTAACCCCTTATTCCTCATATGAGGGGAGCCTAAGCAAGAGAGAGGATGAAGCCCTAAAGCTTGAAGATCCTCCAAGCACAATCGTGCCACTCACGGTCGTCAACCTGGCCGTCGCCGTTAATCGCCACCGCTGATCCTCTCCATCGTCAACCTCTGCCGGTCTCTATCATGATGACCTTCATCGTCAGTCGTTGTTCCTCGTTGTTTCCCATCATCTGCTACCACTAGCAATTGTTACCGCCTGAATGTGACTACATAGTCGTTGTTCCTTTCTCATATGCAATTTTGTAATCCCGTTATCAGGATGATTTTGTACTCAAGCATACATAGTGGAAGCTTTTATTGGGCTAGGCCAGTGGTTTTCCCTCTTTCAAGATTTTCCATGTAAAATTTAGTTTTCTTATTCACTCTTTAAATACCTGTGTGTGTTTGGATTTCACGAGGCTAAAGGCATAAACCTTTACTCTTGTGGTTTTCTAGCATAATAGCTTGGCGTGGAATGTGATTCTCATTATTTCATCTTGTATGGTGACCAAGTTTTCCAACAAGATCAAAACCACCATGGAGGTGGAGCATTTCAAGCTTTTAAGGAGCGCAAGCAAAGAATGAAGATTCATCAAACTTCGTTCCTTCAGATTTTGTCGAAAACTTGGGGGGGACTCTTAATCTCAGAAGATCGCCCATGTTAAACATCTAATCGATTACCATCCCAAGAAACAAGTCAAAGTTGAAGGATATTTCAACATTGAGAAGAGATATAGCTTTGTAAATTATGATTTTCCAATCATACTCATGGAAAAACAAGACCAAGGTTAAGGAGCAACTTTGGCTACAACCACAAACGGATGTTTTGATTCGACCTCTTCCATACAGGTTAACATCATCGAGCAAAGACTCTGACAAACAACCTAGGATAGGCCAAAAGGTCCTTGGTGGACTTCCCACGGCCTCTTCCACATAGGCTAATGTCATCGGGTAACACCCTAACAAAAAACCTTGGATAGGTCAAAAATTCTCAGCGGATTCAATTCGACCTCTTCCATATAAGTTAACGTCATCGGGTAACACTCTGACAAACAACCTCGGATAGGTTAAAATCCTTGGCAGTTCAATTCAACCTCTTCCACGTGGTTAGCGTGGGTAACACTCGACAAACAACCTCGGATAGATTAAAATCGCCTTCAATTCCAACCGTAGGTTAACGTCAATGGGTAACACTCGACAAAACACCGGATGGGTCAAAATCCTCGGGATTCAATTCAACCTCTTCCATACTGCGACATGGGTAACACCACGATAAACAACCGGATAGGTCAAAATTCTCGGATTGATTCAACCTCTTCCACGCAGTTAGCGTCAGCGGGTAACACTCGACAAACAACCTCGGATGGGTCAAAATCCTCTGATTCAATTGACCTCTTCCATGAGTTAACGTCGCCGGGTAACACCACGACAAACAACCTCGGATAGGTCAAAATCCGGATTCAATTCAACCTCTTCCAAGGTTGCGTCATCGAGCAAAGACTCGACAAATAACCTAGGATAGGTCAAAAGGTCCTTGGTGGACTTCCCACGGCCTCTTCCATACAGGTTAACGTCATCGGGTAACACTCTGATAAATAAACTCGGATGGGTCAAAATCCTCAGCGGATTCAATTTAACCTCTTCCATACAGGTTAACGTCATCAGGGAACACTCTGACAAACAACCTTGGATGGGTCAAAATCTCGGATTGATTCAACCTCTTCCATACGAGTTAGCGTCAGCTAACACTCGACAAATAACCTCGGATGGGTCAAAAAAAATCGGCGGATTCCATTCAACCTCTTCCATGCGAGTTAGCGTCGCCGGGTAACACTCGACAAACAACCTCGGATGGGTCAAAATCCTCGGCGATTCAATTCAACCTCTTCCATAGGTTAGCGTCATGGGTAACACTCACGAAAAATAACCTCCGATAGGTCAAAATTTTTCAATTTTCGACCTCTTCCATACGAGGTTAGCGAATTTTCTTCCATACAGTTAACGTCATTGAGTCACACTCTCGCCTTGATAGGTCAAAGAAAAATCGTCGACCGTCATGCGGCAATCTCCGTAGTCACCACCATGCGGTCATCCCTCCGACTACGTGCATATCCGATTCACGGCCGCTTCTGCGACCACCCCGCCAACCACCGTCGCCGGTCCCCGCCGCTAACCATCGCTGACAATCTCCGTGGTCATACCATGTCGCCGTCATCACATCACCGGGCCGTAATACGGTCGATTACCATAGCCGATTGCGTTGCCGACCACCCGTGGTGCCAACCGTCTGTCCGCCAGCCGACCATCGCATCCATCTCGCCGGTCACCTCCATCCCCGCCGACTACTAACGCCGACCGCCACCGCCCGTCATCACCGTCGCCGGTTATCGTCACCGATCATCGCCTCCGAACCCGGTCAGTCCGACGAGGTCAGTTGACACCTCTTTCGAGGGAAAATTGGAGCTTTGCCGTATGAACTACGGGCCTTGATCGCCTCCAAACCCGATCGGTCCGACGAGGTTAGTTGACACCTCTTTCGAGGGAAAACTGGAGCCTTGTCATATGAACTACGGGTATTGATCGCCTCTGAACTTGATCGGTCCGACGAGGTCAGTTAACACCTCTTTCAAGAGAAAACTGGAGCCTTGCAGTATGAACTACGGGTCTTGATCGCCTCCAAACCCGGTCGGTCCGACGAGGTTAGTTAACACCTCTTTCGAGGGAAAACTGGAGCCTTGCCGTATGAACTACGGGTCTTGATCGCCTCCGAACGACCTTCTCTCAAGAAGAAGAGAAGGTGCCTTCTCCCTTGGCCCTAGGAGGGTTTTTATAGACCCCCTATAGGGGCAAAAATATAAAAAATCATCAAAACCAAAGCCAAAATTGCCAAAACTACCAAAACCGCCCCTCCAGCGTGGCGTGACCGTGACCAGCGTGTTCAGCCCACCATGCGAACCGGCGCTCCGTAGCGTCCATTCCGTGACGCTAGGCCTTGCCGACCGCTAACCCCTGTGACCAGCGTCAGTTCAGCGACCATGACCCGACCCGGTGCACTCCGTCGTCGTCCAGTAGCCCGCGACTGAACAGCGGTCGCACCTTGACGCATGGCGAGCGCCGCCCTTGCCGCCGCTATGTCGGCGCGTGGCGCCCGCGCTACCATGAGTGCCGTCGTGCGGGATGGGTCCAGTAACGTCAAAATCTCATACATACTTACACACATCCATGACCCAGATGCGCTTCCATAGTCATAATCTTGTGCTCCATGAAGATCTGTTCTCTCAAAATGTGTAGTTAATGGACCCTCAAATTTCATTGAAGAATTTGCTATGTTCAGGTATTTGACATATATATTTTTGGATGATTTAGATAATGTCATCCAAAAATAAGGGGGCAACTGATATGACACTTAAAATAGTACTAGTAGAAGCACGAATCTTCATGCTAAAAGCAAGCTGATCTGAAGTTGAAACTGGTCGAGATCAAGCACTTAAAATATCCTTGGAAACTCTGGGATGTCAGTTAAATCTCTTAATAACTCTCAAACATGGAGTGTTTATAGTAGTCAAATCGGCGTCGACGAGCGGATCTAACGAGCCCAAGATCTCATAATTACGACATTTAAGCATTCAAATACACAAAATACATCATATGATCAAGGGAATCATCATGAGCCGTCCGATGGAGAGGAGTGATTCGGATTTTGTATCTATTTACAGAGACGTCACTCCTCCAATCTATAAATAGCCCCTCATTACTCATATGAGGGAAGACCAAACAAGAGAGAGGAGAGAGCTCTAAAGCTTGAAAAATCCTCCAAGCACAATCGTGCCACCACTCGATGGTTTTCAACTACCTCCGCCGGCCGCCGCCGTCAGCTGCCACCGCTGATCTTCGCCGTCGTCAATCTCCGTCGGTCTCCATCATAACGACCTTCATCGTGGTTCCCGTTCACCATCATCATCTCTAATACTAGAATCATACAACTTGAACGTGACTATATGGCTGTTGTTGTCTGATTTTGGGATTCCCATTGTTAGCCCTTTTCGTATACAATTTTGTAATCCTGTTATCGGGAAAACTTGTACTCTAAAATAAATATATAGTGGAAGCTTTTCAATGGGCTAGGCCCCGTGGTTTTTTCTCTCTTTTCTAGATTTTCCACATTAAAATTTCTGGAGTTTTCTTGTTCACTCTTTAAATATCTGTGTGTGTGCTGGATTTTACAATAAGGCTAAGACGTAAATTTTTATTCTACCGTAACTAATTTTCTAGCACACAACAGCCTCATAATAAATAAAACGTCAGCAAAAATACCATTTTCCATTTTTTAATCTGTAAAATGACGCCTTGATATATGTAAAATTATATATGCCTCAACTTCATTTAAAAAAAAAAATCAAAGAAGTAATATTTTATTTCCAAAAATACAGTATGCAGCAGTCCATAAATCCGAAACTCAGATTCACTCAGATCTTTAAAATAGAAATAGAAAGCTATACTTATTATAGGAAAGTAAAGCCCACTTGAATGTCTATAAAATCAACTCCAAACCCATTTAATTCACCAACTTGATCAAACAATGGCTCCTCATTCTCTCTGTTCCTTCTCTTTCTCTCTGCTATCGTCTGATACTTCTATAACTGAGTATTTGGAAACACTCGATCTGATTTTGAAGCTGTCCTCCGCCCTTCCTTTTCCTAAACTAGTAACCACCGCAGGCGAAACAAAAGACGTAGAAGACATGCCAGAGTGGATTGCGAAGCCCGCCACCGATAAGGGAGCCGCCTTTGCATGGAAAGTAATGGAGAAGCAAATCTATGCTTCTGACGCTAGCGACCAGCAGAACCACCTCACGATAAGGAAACAGATCTCCGGAGACTACATAATGCCGGTGATGACAACAGAGGAAATGGCAGCGGCGAATCTGACGTGTAGGCGACGACTTTTTAGCGGAGAAGGCGAAGCAGGCGAGAGGAAACAGGGTAGAGAACATGGAGGTCTTGAGGTGATGGTGTATAACAGAAATGGATGGGGTTATTCGCTTTATCTTACGAGGTGGGATGCGAGTAAAGCTTCTGTGCTTAGGGGCAGAAACTACAGAGAATTTCATCGCCAGTTACTTCGCCGCCGGCGATCAGGTTGAGATTTGGGCTTTCAGGGATGGAGATGGCAAGTTGTGCTTCGTCATAGGGAACAAGCTTGATCTCGAGATTTCTCTTTAGAGATATACATATGCATTGATGGGATATATATAGAGTTTAATGGTATGTATCGAATGTTTTGGGTTACTCATGCATGGTTATGATGATCATGAATCTATGGAGAGTTTCATGTGATGTCACTTAGAGGCTGTTCTCAGTTAGTGCAACTTTTCTTTCTTATCTTTCCATCCGTTTGTGTTTTGATGCTTCAGAGATTTCATTTATCCCACAAATCTGCTTTGTTTTATTTTTTTTCTAATATTAAAAATTTATGTATATTTTCACATAATTTTTTATGTATTAGTAAATTTAACATTTAAAATTTTATATTTTTATATATAATTTATTATTAAAATTACACAAAAAATTTATATATAAAAAATTGCTTATTTTAAAAAAGTTAGTAATAGTAATTAGTAAATACTGTTCTTTTTATTTCCTAAAATAGTTTCGGCTTCGCCGCCTGAGTTTTGCTTGTAATACAGGCAGTAATTAAGTTAATTTATTAAGGTCTCAATGTAGAATCTTGAATTGAGGATATAAGTGGTCAATTATTAATCAATCATGGTTGTTAATCCATATCATTTGAAGTATTTTTTTTATTTTATTGACAAAATTATTAATTAAGAAACTACAGTAAGCCCTTGGACTCATTCAATCATTTTCTATTTATTTAAATATCTAATTTCATTTTATATATTTTGAATATCTATAACAATATCTCGTTATTTTATTTATTCTGCTACTCAAAAAAAAAAAAAATTTCTACTATGATTTTGTCTTAAATTCTTCACTAAAAGTAAAACTCGTATGTTTCATAATGTCTTTGTCTTAAATTACGACATATAATTTTCATTTCTAATATATCCATTTTCATTCCAACATTATCATTGTCATTAAAAATAAATTAATAATAAAATAAATGAAATTTTACTTTCTAGTTTAAATTAATGAAGATGTTCATCTATACTGAGTCAGAACATTGCTGACATACGAATCATATATATATATATATATATATATATATATATATATATATATATATATATATATATATATATATATATATATATATATATATTAGAAATTTTTAAATGTGTGCTCACATATGAATTTAATTATATATTATATGTTATTTTATTTTAAAGATTATTAATTTTATGATCAAATAAAGATTAATTAATGTTAGGCTTTTGAGATATCTTATTAATTTTGTATGAAATTATCATGTGCAGAGATTAGACATTTTATTTTATTTTGTTGATATGTTAAAATAAAATAAGCACTCAAGTATAAATAGGGTTATGGTCCTCATTCTAAAGGGTGAAGTTCTCATTTTGCTCAGATCTCATCTTGAGTGAAAAGAAGGCTCTCTCTCTCTCTCTCTCAAGAACACTCTTGAAGTAGGCCAAAATCTATTAGCTCTTCCATAGATTTACTCTTCGATTAAATCTTCTTGATGATTTGACGAGATTAGATAAATTTATTTTTATCTTTATATGTCCAACAAGAGAGCAAGTTATTATGTTGAATCGTTGAGAAATGATTTTTCATCTTCATCTTTTGTATTGGTTATTTGAAAATTTTAGATCAAAGTACATGATTCAAAATTTTTGAGCAAATAATTTAGTCATTTGCTTGAAGTATCGATATCCTTTAAATGGTTTATAGCTAAATCTTTTTTATATTTTGATCATAATTTTAATTTTTATGTGATCAATATATTTATTCTTGTCATTGTGATCTTAATATAAAAAAAAAAGTATATAAAGCATTTATAATATAAAACGATATTTCAGATTTAAAAAAATGAATATGAAACATTTTTCTGCTACAACAGTATATATATAAATATATATAAGTTAATATAAATATTATAACTATTCCATTTAATTGGTTTCATATAGACCTTTGGCCTTACTGCTTTGCCGTTTAATTATTACATTTAAATTTTCAGTTTTATAAACCTTTATATTTAAAGTCTTGAGCGGTTACACAACACTGATAATTAACACTTGAATAATGAATGTTTCAATTTATTTTATTTATAGTAATCATAATATGAACTGTTTCACCTACTTAATATTTATTTCTGATTGGTCACATATTTACACAAAAATAAATGCCTTCGGTTAATATCAATTTCTAGGTTGCATACATTTATTTTAAATATAATTAATTCCGACAGCTCGTTAAATTTTATTTTTATTAAAGTGACAGCAATCATGTAGCAGAACTTTTATTCTTTTTTTTTTTGCTATGGGTATCCACCCAACACTTTCTATCTTGGTTATGCTATCGTACTAATCTCTAGCATTCATCATCACACACGGGGCCCCCACTTACTTTCCCCACCTTGTGATAGGCCTCCTACTCAAGAGGATTCAAACTTTTATTCTTTCATTTAATCCTCTGAATTCAAGAAATGATTTTATTTTGGCTTATACAATTAACTCACATTTATTGTAAATAAATTAAATAATATTCATATAAAATAAATTAAATCTAATTGATGGGCTTATAATATGAATGAAATAAAGCTCATATTCAAGTATTGTAATCCAAGTTATATATTATATATGAATAGTTTATATATTTCTAATTAATTATTTGAATATACACTTATGTGTTGTTAGATTCAATATCTTTGTTTATCAATTTCATGATATAATTTATATTCATTATTTTAAAACAATTTTAAATTGAAATAATATGTCACAAAAGCAACCTCTGTTATTTCAATTTATTTAATTTTGAAATATATGAATATTATATAAGGATTAAATTTAAATCTATGTAAAAAATAATCGGCCCAAAGAAAACTTTTTTTTTGGCCAGATTTTGTACAATTACAAACATGTGATAAATTTATATTAATCATGCACACAATATGTCGTTTCAAAGATAGACATATCATTGGTTGAATTTATTATCAATATTTATTTACTGTAATTTTAAGAGTACCATTTACAAATTATTATTTATGTCCATAGACTAAATTGCAATGTTGTGTTAGGTATCGTATATGTGCCCATTTTATTAAATATTTTATTCAAGCATATATTTTGTATATATATATATATATATATATGAAAATGACAATATTATTAATTATGAATATTATTTTTATTATTTTCAGTTAATATTTCTTCTATATACATCAATTTGAATAACATTTCAGTGCTCAACAACACTAAATTTAAGAAATGGAAAGAGCATATCACCATTATTAGGGAAAGAGTTTGAATTAAACATAAAAGTCTGAATCAGATCAAATTAGAATTGGTTTTTTTAATGGATTAGGGTTGAATTTAGTAAAACATTCTTGATTTGAGAGTTTGGTTCAACGTTATTTAAGTAATAAATAATAATATTATCTAAACAATAATATCATTTATCAAATATTATTTATTTGAATTTATATATAAAGTATCATAACAATGCAATCAAGATGATTTAAATATTTCATTTCACAAACATTTATTTTAACTAATAAAAGCCAAGCAAATAGTCATCGATAAATTTTATTAATATTAAATAGAACATAAATTTTATTCATGAAATAGTTATATTTTTAAATATGTCATCAAATTAAACAATTAATATTTACTAAAAACATCATATTATGTAGCAGATTTGATTAAATCAAACAGCCTGAACATATATATAATATTTCCACAAGTAATATGCGTACCAAAAATAAATAAATAAAATTATAAAAAAATAGGACAATTATTGTCAAATTTTACTTAATGATTGTCAAACATAGCCTTAAAATTTAATATTTACATAAATAATACTTAACTCTTTAATATCACGATAAATTTTTAAGGTCTCAATATAGAAGCTTGAATTGAGGATATAAGTCGTCAATTATTAATGCATATCATTTGAAGTATTTTTTAAATTTTATTGACAAAATTATTAATTAAGAAATAGCAGTAAGCCCGAGGGGGGAGAAAATATTACGTCCGGAGTCCTGCATGGACTAATCCAAATCCATCGACGCTGTCCCGTTTTTTTTCCCATTTTAGCATTAACGCAAGAAGATAAGATAACTGGACATTTCCCACGTAGTTTCCGCTTGGAATGGAGGAATTTAAAAGAAATATATAGACAAATTTAGGGTTAGTGTTTTTAGGCAAAACTAGCTCGTAAGAGAAATAGAAATCATTACATTACGTAAGAACCATGAACGAAGGAAATAACAACCGATAAATTTATGAGGATGTATTAAATAGAAATTCAGTGCACATTTTTCCAAGATATTTTGACTTTCTTGAGATAATGTTCATTAAATTACAATAGAATTGGGAGTCGCTTGATGGTGGGGTATTTTGTATTCAGACTGTACCTCTTTGAGGGTACAGATCATTTTGACCTTTTTTTCCATTTTTTTGCCCGCTTGTTGAGATTATGTATGGGCATTATAATGGAGAAACATTTGGATGGTTTCTTTTGTATATATATCTGTACCTCTTTGGAGTGATCATTTTGACCTTTTCCAAGATTTTTGGCTTTTATGATTATGTTTGTAATCAATGGAAGCATTTGAGGCGTTTGATGGTTTCTGGTTGTTTTTTGCATCAGGTACCTCTTTGAGGGTACATCATTTTGACCTTTATTTCTAATTTTTTTGGCCCGCTTCTATGATTATGTTAGGAATTCCAATGGAAGCATTTGGAGGCTGATGCTTGGTATTTTGCATCTCAGACTCTTACCTCTTGGAGGGTACATCATTTTGACCTTTTTTTTTTTTTTTGCCCGCTTTATGATTATGTTTAGACATTCCAATGGAAGCATTTGAGGCGCTTGATGGTTTTGGGTTATATTTTGTGACCAGATCAGGTACCTCTTTGAGGGTACAAAAATCATTTTGATCTTTTTTTTTTTAATTTATTTTACTTCTTGTGATTATGTTTAGGGCATTCAATGGAAGCATTTGGAGATAGTTTGGATGGTTTCTGGGTTGTATTTTGCATCTGTACTCTATGTACCTCTTTGGAGGGTACAGATCATTTTTGACCTTTTTTTCCAGTTTTTTTTGGCCTGCTTCTGATGATTATGTTAGGGAATTCCAATGGAAGCATTTGGAGGCAGTTTGAATGATTTCTGGGTGGTATTTTGCATCTGTACTCTCTATACCTCTTTGGAGGGTACAGATCATTTTTGACCTTTTTGCCAATTTTTTTTGCCTGCTTCTTATGATTATATTTAGGACATTCTAATGGAAGCATTTGGAGGCAGTTTGGATGGTTTTTGGGTTGTATTTTGCATCTGTACTCTGTGTACCTCTTTGGAGGGTACAGATCATTTTTGACCTTTTTTTTTTAATTTAGGGTTGCCTGCTTCTTATGATTATGTTTAGGGCATGCCAATGGAAGCATTTGAGCAGTTTGGATGGTTTCTGGGTTGTATTTTGCATATGTACTCTCTGTACTCTTTGGAGGTCGATCATTTTGACCTTTTTTTTTTATTTTTTCTTATGATTATGTTTAGGGCATGCCAATGGAAGCATTTGGAGATAGTTTGGATGATTTCTGGGTTGTATTTTGCATCTGTACTCTGTGTACCTCTTTGGAGGGTACAGATCATTTTTGACCTTTTTTTTCCAATTTAGGGTTGCCTGCTTCATATGATTATGTTTAGGGCATGCCAATGGAAGCATTTGGAGGCAGTTTTCCTAGTTCTTATTTTTGTATCTGTTTGGCGTAAATCACGAGCAATGAGTCGATGGCAGTAGTGATGTAATGACCCAAATTTGGAGAAACTCCTTGACCACTTGTTTAGAATGAAAGCAGCGTATGCACATCTGACTATGCACATCAAATTGGCTTCAGTGTTCGGAAGGACCATACTAGTTATTGGCCAAACTCAAATAAATTGAAATCAAAAGATTTTCTATGTGCAAAAGCAGGTCGGAAGAAATCTACCAGTCTAAATGGCTTAGCAAAATTCCAGAAAATTGATAAAAGAACTGGTTGTCCGGCCATGATTAGATTATCTGTTGATTTAGAGGGGAATTGGACGATTAAAAAAAAAATATCTGAAGTCATAATCATTCTTTGGCGAGCTGGACCATCTTCTCGGATCACTGATCGTTAGCGATGAGAAGGCGTCGTGTTGAAGACAATGACGAGGTGGAATTAGAGCAAGTGATTCAACTATCTAATTGAGGAAGTTGGCGTAGAAATCGGGTTCACAAAAGAGATGCTTTCAATTTTATTGAGAAAGAGAAAAGATCGAGGATTGCGAATGGTGACAGTAATGCATTAATACAGTTGTTTAAGGAAAGACAAGCAGCGGATGGGATGTTTGCATGGGATGTGCAAGTTGATGAGTCGGATTGCTTAGTAAGTTTTTTTTAGCAATGGCATGTCTAGGATAGAATATGATTGTTTTGGGGATGTGATAATTTTTGATACAAGCTATCGACTCAATAAATATAATCTTGTTTGTGCCCCTCTTGTTGGAGTGAATCATCACTGGCAAAATGTATTATTTGGAGTAGCCTTTTTATCAGAAGAGACAATTGAGTCATTCTCATGGCTATTCCAAACATTTCTTCAGTTGATGAATGATAGATATCCTATAACAATATTCACGATCAAGATCGGCTATGGCGAAACTATCAAATTGTATTGCGCTCATCATAGGTTGTGCCAATGGCATATTTCAAAGAAAGCTCCTTCAAGGTTCATTGCTTTAATAGTAATAAGATAGTACAAGGCTATTTTATAAATGCATGAGTAAGTGACTCAGGAGGAGTTTAAAGAGGCACAGTGCGCCGCTAGAAGAAGGCAATTTGCATGATCATGCTTGGCATGCGAGCTTTATAAGATTAGATCCAAGTGGTCCCTGCATTCACAAGGACTCATTCTGCATGGGCATCTTGTCAAGCATAGCGTAGTGAGTCCATGAACAATGTATGTCATGGAATATCTAAACCAACAAGTTATCCGATTATTTCTTGGGGTTGGAAAAGGTTATGGAGACATGGCATCGGAATGAACATGATGAAGACTTCAAGTGTATCATCGATTGTTCATTGTTAAGACCAGTCAATTCTAAAACAAAAGCTATATTTTATACAAGAAAGGTTTACACTATGTTTGAAGAGGAATTTTTGCATGGAGTTGGAGGCCTATCATAACTAAGTCGGATAATGACACCATGGAGTATTTGGTGAAACTTAGAGAATAAAATGCATCCAAAATATGGTGTGCATTTGATAGGACTACCTGAAGTAACTTGTACTTGCAAAAAATTTGAAATGATGGGATTACTTTGTGCCCATATCGAGTTCTTAGTCGGGGAAGATGTTGTGCGCATTGGACAAGTATCTTCTCATCGATGGTCTATCGAGCAAGAGGGATATTTACATTGATAGTGCATACAAAAAATTAAGAGATGTGGCCAACACAGATGGAAATGCTTCTGGCATTATTTTCCGGAATCACATAAGTCGATATGCATATCAAATAAGCGTCGAGACAGGGCAATAAGAGGCGAGGGTATATGCTTGGATCCTAAAAAACTATATGATGATGTCGACTCTAATAAGTGAGAATTCTCCTCCGGCTGACAAAGCAGTTAAGAAGAAGAAGTCAACCACAACAGATAAGTGAAAAGACATCTTAAAATATCCAGTTAAGCAACGTCCAAAGGGTGTTTCCAACTCAAGGCTTAAGGGATATTGGGAGAGATCCAATAAAAGAGTAATTTTTTATTTGCGTATTAGTTTTTAGTATTTTAAATATTTCTTTAATCTTCAAACCCTTCTACTTTTTTATTGCGAAAGTCTGGTTTGATAGTGTTCTTTGAGCGTGTTTGTCACAATTTGCATCACCTTTCTCTATTATGCCGGTATTTTTTTGAGTACATGAATATCACACATCGATCTTTGTAAGAAATCATCAACTAATACGATGTTCTACATGCGGAATTTAACTTCGAGCTCCATCAATCAGTTGAAGGGTACACTAAGGCGATGATGGATATTATTTGAAAACATTTTGATGCATGACATTATCAGTTTTGTGTTCTTATTTGTACAATCTTTTTCCAATGCTTTAGAGTCCCAAAGATGACTCTCTTTAACAGACACACCAAGATGTTTGCTATTTAGCTAGATTTTGTCCTACGTTTGTAGCTCATTAAGCACTAGTGTTTGAGTTAATCCCCTAGGACCTTAATCATTATGCAGCAATATGTATGCAATAAATAGATCATTTATTGCCTTTTTCCATTTCCAGTTCTTATTTGTTTATTGAGATAATGTGTTTGTATTTTCTGTGTACCTCTTTGGAGTACGGTCATTTTGACCTTTTTTCTAGTATTTTGGCCTATTTGTTGAGATTATGTTTAGGGCATTCCAATGGAAGCATTTGGTAGTTTGGATGGTTTACGTGGTATTTTGCATCGTACTATCTATACCTCTTTGGAGGTGATCAGTTTTTTCACTTCTTATGATTATGTTTAGGGCATTCAATGGAAGCATTTGAGACATTTTGGATGGTTTATGGGTTGTATTTTGCATCACGTACTGTACATCTTTGGAGGGTATATATTTTTATCTTTTTCCGGTTTATTTTGCCGCTTCTTATGATTATGTTTAGCATTCCAATGGAAGCATTTGGAGATAGTTTGGATGGTTTGGGTGTATTTTGCATCTCTCTGTACCTCTTTGGAGTGAGATCATTTTGACCTTTTTTCAATTTTGTTTGCCTTCTTATGATTATGTTTAGGACATTCCAATGGAAGCATTTGAAGCGTTTGGATGGTTTTGGGTTGTATTTTGCATCGTACTCACGTGTACCTCTTTGGAGGGTCTGAGATCATTTTGGTTTTCAGTTTTTTTTTACTTCTTATGATTATATTTAGGGCATTCCAATGGAAGCATTTGATGATTTGGATGGTTTAGGGTATTTTGCATCTCTCTGTACCTCTTTGGAGGATACAGATCATTTTGACCTTTTAGTTTTTTTTTTGCCTTGTTGAGATTATGTTTAGGGCATTCCAATGGAAGCATTTGGAGGCAGTTTGGATAGTTTCTGGGTGGTATTTTACATCTGTACTCTATCTCTTTGGAGGTGAATCATTTTTTTTTTTTTCAATTTTTTTGCTTCTTATGATTATGTTAGAATTTGGAAGATTTGAAGCGGTTGGATGGTTTGGTGATATTTTGCATCGTACTCTGTGTACCTCTTTGGAGTACTGATCATTTTGACCTTTTTCAGTTTATTTTGCACTTCTTATGATTATGTTTAGGCATTATAATGGAAGCAGTTGGATGGTTTATGGGTAGTATTTTGCATCGTACTCATTGTACCTCTTTGGAGTGAGATCATTTTGACCTTTTTTCCTATTTTTTTTTAACTTCTTATGATTATGTTTAGGGCATTCAATGGAAGCAATTGGTGGCGGTTGGGTGATTAGTTTGGTATTTTGCATACTGTGTACCTCTTTGGAGTCAGATCATTTTACCTTTATTTCAGTTTTTTTTTTTTCACTTCTTATGATTATGTTTAGGGCATTCATGGAATCATTTGGAAGCGGTTGGATGGTTTTTGGGTTGTATTTTGCATCACTACTATGTGTACCTCTTTGGAGAAATATCATTTTGATCTTTTTCCAATTTTTTACAATATTCAGTAATTGAAAATAATTATTATATAATTTAATGTTAAAGTTATTACTTTTTGGACAAGTTTCATTGATTATAAGAATTAAATTTTTTCATGTTCAATGCGACGAAATAATACATTTAATAATAAATTAACTTATTTTGTTTTGTTTCATCTAAATAAATAGACTCGGTCGATATGGTACAATTTAATAATTTTTTTTAACTACTTTATTTTCATAATAAAATAGCTAACAACATTCATAATCGTATTTTAATACAAATGAGTTAAAATTAAAGCTGTTATAATATCATGATTTCAATCAAAATTTACTTATCAACCACAATAATTTTGCAATAAAATAAATCTGATTTCTTTGAGTATAGTAAATATCGTGAAATTAAACTATATGAAATGAGAGAAAGAAGTTACAAAAGCGGTAAATTATCATCCCAGATCCATAAATAATCCATATGCAACAAAATAAGTCTTCAAGCCACCAACCGTGCATTATACAAAATCAAAATCAAATCTTCTTTGTTCTCACTTTGGATTTTAAGTCCCAAACAAAAATGTAGCGAACTCATAAATATATTTATCTTCTTTGGCACGGTGGTCTATCCCTTTGGAGGTTTCATTCTCCATGTATTTTGCGGAACAAACATTCAGCGATCGCTATTTTTGGTGGTATCCCACTCACCATTTTGTTCGGCCATTTGGATCACTTATGGGTTGGTTGGATGAGTGGTAAAATACCAGCCCAGACTTAATATGCTGATTGTGTCGTCATTATCTATGGCTTTTCGACCCTCGACGCGGCTGTCTGATGACATCATGAACATTTTGCTTTACTTTTTAGGCACACGGCATAACTGCAAAAGAGAAACAATTATACATTATAGCTTTTATCTAAACAAGAAATGAATCGTGTACCCAACATTCGGGGTAACAATACAAATGAAATGTATAAATAGGGGACATACAACCGGACAGCGATACTTCGGTAGAAGCGAAGGCATCAATGTGCATCGAGAGATATTCATATGTCGACAACTCATCGATCGCTCGTGCAATAATGATATTCGACCACAAATCTGTATCACCCCGCAAGTATTAAATATTTCAAAGTGATCAATTAAGCGAATAGGTTATTTTATGTATGAAGGCGATTGAGGATTGGCTTACTTATCCTCAAGAGCATGGCGTGTCAATAAGATCGACCATCGGCAGGCAAAATAGCTCGGATGAGAACTCAACAACATGAAGTGCCTCGATTATGCGAAAATGCTTGATGAAGTTAGTGATGAAAGCTAAATTCACTATGAATAAAGAATTGATCTTTGAGATGATTCATACCTCCGATGCTCCTCCACCACAGCGATAGCGATCAGGGTCATCGACCTTTATTGGCTCATCTTTGAACTATAAAAAATTTGGTGATATTTCATCTCAAATTTAAAGTAACTTAATATAAGCTCTCACAGTGAGTTAATAAATATATATGAGTGGAGGCCACCACATCACTTATTCTTGCTCGAGACTTCTGTGTGTGTGTGTGAAGGGGAAGTAATAGTTTTCCTCTTCTTATCTGCGAGCTTTAACACCACAATGCCGCCGACATTATGGTTTTGGAGCATCGTCATGTGTAGTGGTGGCCTCTACAAGAACTTCTCCTACGGTCAATTCCACATGGGCTTTCCCATTTAAAGTATCTAACTCCACAATGGAAGCTCCTGTGGTGTCCTCCATAAGAGCTTCCTCTCCTGCACTCCTCGGGCTTCACATGGTAGCCTCCCTGTGGGTACCTCCATGGGAAGCTTTTGTAGCTTCCCAAGAGTTTCCTGGTGACCCCCAGAAACCTCCCCCACATTTGGGGTGGTAGGACCTCCTGCAAGAACTTCCTCGAGCAAAGAACCCAAATCAAACCCATCCATCCTCTCCGTTATTGTTGCATGAAAAGACGATACTGTCTCTTTCAAGTCCTTGAAACCTGCAAGTATCCTCTCCACCGCAAAGTCTGCTGTGGGGGTAGTAGCAGAGGGCAGGCTAGAAATGCTGGATGGGGGAGAATATCGAGGAGAGACATAAGGAGAGTCAGTGGGGGCTGCACTAATTGGACTTAAAATGGACGCTATCTGCCCATGTAGATTGTTGGTGGGACACCGATCAAGGAGCGTTCTTCTCTTCTAATATGTCCTCGAATGAAAGGCATACCTGTGGTAAACCGATAAAAAAATGTGAAGACATACAACATAAATAAAGACATTCTTATATGAACTAAGTGATTTTATTTTATGCCACCTGGTGTCCTCCCAAACCGGAAAGTATTTTGAAACTCTATCTTGCCCATCGCAAAGATAATAATGCTTTCAACACATTAAATTACACGAGATATAAAACATACCTAAGAGTGACAAAGCCACTCATGTAACCTACGCCTTCCTGTTCAAATTTTGATGCAATAACATCAAATTGGGAAACAAAGTCCCAAATGGTCTCGCTTGTATTCAAGAAATCTATCTATGTCATCATAGCAATCAATTCGATGCCACCCTATAATTGTGATATACAAAAATAGATTTGACGAAAATGTATACAAGACAACCTACAACGTGCAACGAGCCATCTCAATTCTCAAGTTGATTCTAGTCATGAATCAAACATCGACGGGGATTTATATAAGACCTTCTCCTCTGCTTGGCATCCCTATCATCAATGCAACTTCGGGGTGAAAGGAATGTACGCCCACCCAACAAGAAAGCTTGCTTTTCTATGTCCCAAGAAGACAGATCATGTAATGGCAAGTCTTGCTTAATTCGTGAGTCTAATGAATTGATGGAGATGAAGCCTTTAAAATGTCAATTTCATCAAGAAAGCGTCAGAATATTATCGAACACGCTTCTTCACAGTAGGTTCGCATCTGTTATCCTTTTCCTGCATACATGATAAACTTCAAAAAGAAAAGTTAGTAGGTCAAAAATAATATGTACCCTCCAAAGAGGAATAGAGAGTACAGATGCAAAATACCCACCATAAACCATCGAAATTGCCTCCAAATGCTTCCATTATAATGCCCTAAACATAATCTCAACAAATAGGCAAAATAAAAAAATTAAAATGATCTGTACCCTCCAAAGAGGTACACAGAGTACATATGTAAAATACCACCAAGAAACCATCCAAACTGCCTCCAAATGATTCCATTGGAATGCCCTAAACATAATCTCATTAAACAAACAAACAAACTAAAAAGGTCAAAATGATCCAGAATTCTCCAAAGAGGTACAGAGTAGATGCAAAATACCACCAAACCATCCAAACCGCCACTTCCATTGGAATGCCCTAAACATAATCATAAGAAGCAGGCAAAAAAAAAACTGGAAATAAAGGTAAAAAAAATGATATGTACCCTCCAAAGAGGTACACAGAGTACATATGCAAAATACCACCCAGAAACCACCCAAACTGCCATCAAATGCTTCCTTTGGAATGCCCTAAACATAATCATAAGAAGTTGACAAAATAAACTGAAAAAAAAAGGTCAAAAATGATATGTATCCTCCAAAGAGGTACACAGAGTACAGATGTAAAATACCAACCAGAAACCACCCAAACTGCCACCAAATGCTTCCATTGGAATGCCCTAAACATAATCATAAGAAGTAGGCAAAAAAATAGGAAAAAAAAGGTCAAAAATGATCTGTACCCTCCAAAGAGGTACACAGAGTACAGATACAAAATACTACCCATAAACCATCCAAACTCTCTCCGAATGCTTCCATTATAATGCCCTAAACATAATCATAAGAAGCAGGCAAAAAAAAAACTGGGAAAAAAAGGTCAAAAATGATCTGTACCCTCCAAAGAGGTACACAGAGTACATATGCAAAATACCACCTAGAAACCATCCAAACTGCTTCCAAATGCTTCCATTGGAATTCCCTAACATAATCATAAGAAGAAGGCCAAAAAAAACTAGAAAAAAGGTCAAAAATAATCTGTACCCTCCAAAGAGGTACATAGAGTACAGATGCAGAATACCAACCAGAAACCACCCAAACTGCCACCAAATGCTTCCATTGGAATGCCCTAAACATAATCATAAGTAGGAAAAAAATAAGATAAAAAAGGTCAAAAATGATCTGTATCCTCCAAAGAGGTACAGAGAGTACAGATGCAAAATACCACCCAGAAATCACCCAAACTGCCTCCAAATGCTTCCATTATAATGCTCTAAACATAATCTCATTAAACAGCCAAAAAAAACTGGAAAAGGTCAAAAATGATCTGTAATTCTCCAAAGAGGTACAGAGTAGATGCAAAATACCAACCAAAACCACCCAAACCGCCACCAAATGCTTCCATTGAATGCCCTAAACATAATCATAAGTAAAAAAAAAACAGAAAAGGTCAAAATGATCTGTACCCTCCAAAGAGGTACACAGAGTACAGATGCAAAATACCACCCATAAACCATCCAAACTGCCTCCAAATGCTTCTATTATAATGCCCTAAACATAATCTTAAGAAGCAGGCAAAAAAGCGGGAAAAAGGTCAAAATGATGATACCCTCCAAAGAGGTACATAGAGTACAGATGCAAAATACCACCTAGAAACCATCCAAACTGCCTCCAAATGCTTCCATTGGAATTCCATAACATAATCATAAGAAGCAGGCCAAAAAAAACTGGAAAAAAAGGTCAAAATTATCTGTACTCTCCAAAGAGGTACACAGAGTACAGATGCAAAATACCAACCAGAAATCACCCAAACTGCCACCAAATGCTTCCATTGGAATGCCCTAAATATAATCATAAGAAGTAGAAAGAAAAACAGGAAAAAAAGGTCAAAAATGATCTGTACCCTCCAAAGAGGTACACAGAGTACAAATACAAAATACCACCCAGAAACTATCCAACCTCTCTCCAAATGCTTCCATTATAATGCCCTAAATATAATCATAAGAAGCATACAAAAAAAAAACTGGAAAAAAAGGTAAAAAAATGATCTGTACCCTCCAAAGAAGGAGAATCTGATGCAAAATACCAGAAATCATCAAGCGACTCCCATTGCTTATTGTAATGTAATGAACATTATCTCACTAAACTAAGGGAAGAAAAGTCTAAATTCTATGTACCCTCGAGAGATGCGAGAATCTGATACAAAATAACATATAAAAACAATCATTCCGGGGTGAAAGAACAGTAAACCTAAATTCATTCAAGTTGGAATGCATGTGTAAATACCTCATGTAGTCACCTATAATACCTCAATTTTTGATTTGCTATATTAGTGAAGGCGGACGATGCGGTCGAGGCGGGAGCTAGGCGAGAAAAAATCCTTCGTCGAAAAAAAAACTGCGAGGGCTGAGCGTCGATAATATTCTCGTTCTTCTTCTCCGCTTTTGAGCAAGCGGGCGGGTGGGAAATGTCTTTACGCCGTCGTTATCTTCTTTGCGCTAAAGCGGAAAAAAAAACCGGGACACGCAGCGTCATGGATTGGAGTCATACGTAAAGCTACGTCGGACTCGACGCATATTTTCTCCGGGGACTCATTCAATCATTTTCTATTTATTTAAATATCTAATTTCATTTTCTATATTTTGAATCAATCTATAAAATATCTCATTTTATTTATTTTGCTACTCAAAAAAAAAATCTCTATGGTTTTGTCTTAAATTCTTCACTAAAAGTAAAACCCTAAAAAAAAAATTAAAAAATAAAAATCTTTGTCTTAAATTAAGATCATATAATTTTCATTTCTAATATATCCATTTTCTTTCCAACATTATCATTAAAAAAAACTAATAATAAAATACATGAAATTTCACTTTCGAGTTCAAATTAATGAAGACGTTCATCTATATTGAGTCAGAACATTGCCAACATACAAACTATATATATATATATATATATATATATATATATATATATATATAAACATGGACACTTTAACTGACTATGCTTCATCATATTATTTCATATGCATCAATTAATTTTATAAGTTTTATTTTTTAAGGTCTATCACTATAATATTTAACTATAGTTTTCTTATTATTTTTCAAAATTTTCATGAACTATTAGGGTGGGACAGATATAAGAAAACTATGACAAATATTTCAAAAAAATAAACAAATAAATACTCACACTAGCTCAACAGAAAAACCACTTTTCACAATAATTATACGACTTAAAAAAGTTGAAACTGCCCTCAATAACTAAATAGTCTCTTAATTAACAAAATAAATATGAAGCTTTGAAGTTATTACTCATAACAATAAAATTCAGTCATACTAATCATTCTAACATCAAATTTGATAGCAAAAAGTTAAGTTTGCAAGCTTAAAACCATCCACCACTAACATCTATCATTCACCTCGACAATCATCGATCATCGAGGCGAGGGAGGTGGAGGATTGGGCATGTCCCCACCCCGCTATGATTTAAAACCTCGACTTTCCTCCCACACTCGGCTTCTTTCTAAATCTCATGAATCGTTGCCCTCAACCCCCTGTGCGTTTCCATCACCGGATGACTGACTCGAAGCTCCAGCACGAAGGTAATCATCGTCTTTCCTCATAGTATTTTAGCCCTTCTCGCACTTTTGCAAGTTAAGGGGCTGTTTGATTTCGATTTGGTTCGAACTTAACTTAAATCTAGCCAAACGATATTTTTGGACAAGTTAAATCGGGTGCTTTTGCAATCCCGTTAAAAGCTTTGGCAAGTTAAGTCCGGTTGCTAAATCTGTTGGTAGGATTTAGATTTAGAGAAGCGGCGCCAAAAGGTGGGAGGGAAGAAGAGGATTACCTTCAGGACGCTACCTTTCTCTTTTTCGAGAAATTGCAAAATGAAGGATTTTGAACGCTGAAATCTCCTCCCCTCAATCTCTTACCTTTTCTGGTTTATTAATTTTATTTGATTTATTTTTAATTTCATATTAATTTATTTAAATAATGATTAATTAATATATTATTTTAGATTAATTATAATTTAATGAAATTAGTTGTAAATGATATAGATTTATTATTTTATGATTAATATATAGATTTATGATGTATTATATTATAATAATTATATTTAATTAATTTAATTATGATTATATTATTTTTATGTAAATAACAACAAAAACAACAACAGCAACAACAACAACAACAACAAGCCTTTATCCCACTATGTGAGGTCGGGCCGACTACATGAATCTTTCATCTCCATTGTGTCCTATTATATGTCAAATTCTCATTTAATTCAGGTATACTAAGGTCATTTTTTATACATCTTAAGTAAGTCTTTTTAGGTCTGCATCTAACTTTCTTAACATAAGGCAATTTTAATTAAATTTTATTCAAAAATAGACAATTTTTAATTATAAATCTCATTGATTATTTTAAAATAAATATCATTGATATTATTTGCTCACAATCAATGATATCTAATTTTTATCATTTAGTCAATTTGCTTTACTTAGTTATTTTTTATCCTAATATATATATATATATATAAATTTATATTAGGTAATCTTAGAGGAGTAGAATATTCAAAAATATCTTTTAATGGAATAATCTATACAATCAATTAAGGTATATGAATATTTTTTTATTTAAGAGTGTTGACAAAGAATTAATTGTACAACGATTTCAAAATATGAAGACTCAGAGGGAGAAGTTATAAATGATATGTAATGTCAAAAAAATTTATGTTATTATGAGATTTTATTTCTTTATTTTATTATATGAGATGCTCTATTTTTAACTTTATATAAAAGTGAATTATTTTTTATCTTATTGTGCCCCCACTAAAATAAATTTTTGGATCCGCCCCTATCGATCACCACTAATAGACTTGATTTGTTTCCCTTTTCTTATTAAAATTCTAATATTTTATATACTCTCTTTAATTATTTGCGTGTGTGTATGCTGGATTTTCATATAAAACTAATGCTCAAAGATTGTTACTCTTCCGTCATGAATTTTCAATCACACAACAATTCCTAAAGTGTATACTAATAAATACTACTATATATCATACAATTAAATTTTCTCTTGAAATGATAAAACAATCTTTACCTATAAAGTTTTCTTTTCTTCCAAGTAAAAATAGCAAAACTATTCTTGATCTGGTAACTATATTTTTAAAACTTTACTTATTTCTTAAAGTATATGTATATTATTACAAAAGAATAAGCTATTTTAAAATCAAGCAAATCTCTCTCTCAAAATATCAATCTTTAAAGGCATGATCATTGAATCCCTATAAGTAATAATTATGCAATCAATTAGTAACACTATGACTAAAATTAAATAATAATATCAAAGTTTAAAAAATTACATGTCATATGTGAACCTACTGAGGGCGAAAAATGTATCTTCATTTGTTGTGTAAACTACCCCATCTCAAAGCATAATGAATGCATGCAACTCCTCTTTTAAGTTTGGCAACTCAAGCAAAGCTATTATTGTTGCTATTTTCACTTCTCATTAATAGTCAAATTTTTATACTATGATTTTCGATCTTCTTATTTTCATCATGAACTTTGGCATAAAAGTTAAACTCATTAATGAAAAATCATTTATACTTTTTTGTAATTCTACTTAGACCTTAATTTCATCAATTATTAACATATTATAACCACCCATAACCTAAATATAGTTGCTATATAATGAGGATATGATTAAATGATGAATTAGATATTACTATACTTTTGAACCACACATATCATTCATTATATTGTATCATATCAAGACTTTTCGTATCATTGTTTAAAACATTTGTACATAATCATTTCGTTAAATAATCTTCATAATTTTATTTCTGATATTTGAATTGCCTCAGAATAAATAAAACGTCAGGAAAATAACATTTTCCATTTTTAACCTATAAAATGACGCCTTAATATATGTAAAATTATGCCTTAAGTTATATTTTACAAAATCACAGAAGTAATATTTTGTTTCCAAAAAATACAGTATGCAGCTGTCCATAGGTCCGAAACTCAGATTCACTTAGATCTTTAAATAATAATAATAATAATAAAATTTATTATAGGAAAGAAAAAGCCAACTGAAATATGTCTATAAAATCAACCCCAGACCCATTTAATTCACCAACTTGATCAAACTATGGTTCCTCATTCTCTCCGCTCCTTCTCTTCTCTCTCTGCTATCGTCTGCTACTTCATCTAAAACTGAGTATATGGAAACACTCGATCTCATCTCGAAGCTGCCCTCTTCCCTTCCTCTTCCTAAACAACCAACGCCAATGAAACAGAAGTAGTAGAAAACATGCCAGAGTGGGTTGCGAAGGTTGCAGCCGATAAAGGAGCTGCCTTTGCATGGAAAGTAATGGAGAAGCAAATCTATGCTTCCGACGCCAGCGATCAGCAGAACCACTTCATGATAAGGAAGCAGATCGCTGAGGATCGGATAATGCCGGTATTGACCGCTGAGGAGATTGCAGCGGCGAATCTGAGGAGAGTTGCTAACTTCACGACATCAAAAAGGCGGCGACTTTAACGGAGATGGAGAAGCAGGAGAGAGGAAATATGGGAGAGAACATGTAGGACTTGAGGTGATGGTTTATAACAGAAATGGATGGGGTTGTTCTCTTTATCTTATGAGATGGGATGCAAGTAAAGCTTCTGTGGTTAAGGGCAGAAACTACAGAGAATTTCATTGCCGGAGTTACTTCGCCGCCGGCGATCAGGTTGAGATGTGGGCTTTTAGGAATAGAGATGGCAAGTTGTGCTTCTTTATTGGGTACAATATTAGTCTCAAGATTTCTCTTTATATATATATATATACATATATATATACACGCACGCATGGATGGGGTATATATGGATATGATGGAGATTAATGGCATGCATGGGATGTTTTGGGTTAATCGTGCATGGTTATGATGACCATGGATATATGGAGAGTTTAATGTGATGCTAATTAGATGCTATTTGATTAGATATGATATTTCTTATTTCATTTCTGTCCACCTATTTGTGTGTTTGATGCTTCAAAGATTTCATTCATGACACAAATTTATTATTAATTTTATTTATCAAAGATCGATTATTTTAAAGGCTGTTTGGATGAATTTTTGTTTTTAATTTTTATTTTAAAATAAAATGTATTTGATGATGATAATTATTTATAAAAATATTTAAAATAACTAAAAATTATTTAAATATATTTTTTTAAAATATTATTGATATTAAAAAATTATAAAAATACTTAAAATATATTAAACAAATATATTTTAAATAATATAAAATATATAAAATATAAAATAAAATTGATCCTAACAAGCGCTTACCTCACTGTACTTCTGAGTTTTGTTTTTAATATTAAAAAATGATGTATTTTTTTTCTTATTTTCCACATTGTTTATAGATTAAAAATTGATTTCAAATTTGTTGCATAAGTTAAAAGAAAGTTTTTATTTTTTTGACACTTACTTTAAAATATTTATATGCATTCTCATTTTAATAACAATTTTAACCCTAATTTCGAAATTGCGCGCCATTATTAATTGTTATAAGATTTTAAGAATTAACTTGGTTACGAGAAAATAAAAATGATTGCCTATATTAACATTTAATTAAGTGTTTACTAGTCAAATTGCATCAATAAAAAAAGTCCCCTTTTTTCTTCTATTTTCCTAAAAATGTTTCAACATGGTCACCTCAGTTAGCCTGTAATATGGGCTATTAATTGGCCATTTTTTATAATTTGTGTTGTATGCCAAAAAACTTGTAGCAGTAGAATAAAACTTAACGTCTTAGCTTTATATGGAAATTCGCACACAAATAGTTGAAAGGAGAATAAGAAACTCCGGAATTTTTAAGTGAAAAGTCCCACAAAGAGGATAAAAAATCATGGGGCCTAATCCAGTAAAGATGCTTCACTATATATCAACTTTGGAGTATAAAATTTGAATCTTCTCAATAGAGAGATTAAAATGTTGTATATGAGAAATCCTGATAATGAGAATTCCATAATCAAGTTACAATAGTTATACAGCGGTAGTTAGACTGTAACGGTTGTTGGTAGCAGTCAGCGATGATAATAGGCCGCGATTGGCGATAACAGTGGTTATGACGAACTTCAAACTTCTAGCTCTCTCTCTTTTCTCCTAAGTTTGCTTCTAGCTTCTTCCTCCTTTCATGACAAGAATGGAGTCCTATTTATAGGATTCTGAGAGGGCATTTTGGTCATTATACTCAAAATCTCAAAACATTCCATCGAACAATCCATATTGATTCATTTGATCATTGATAGTTTTTTAGCAATTTGGTTATTCAAATGACATTCGATCTGAGTGATCTTAGTCTGGTTGGATTTGTCTCGTCGAGCCGTTCGATTTGACTATAAACACGTCAAATTTCAAAGTCATTTGGTCATTCAGTCACTGTTTCGAATTTTCAGATGTAGCCTTTGAGCTTGATTTGAGCTCATTTCGACTTGATAATTTAATTAATGATTTTTTTGGAATTTGAAGGGTTTTTAATGAGAAAATGAAGAGATTTTCTAAATGAGGTAATGAAGAGTTTTCTTTATTTTTTATTTTTTTATTTATTATTTTTAAAAGAATTTGAAGAGTCATTTTTCTAGTATAAATATCCCTTAAGAGGTAATGAAAAATTCACACTTTACTTTTTTACTTCTTTTCTTTGGTAGCCTCAGGTGACCTATATACTTGCCAACCCTCTTCAAGGCTCCAATTCTCCCCGGTCTTGGGGTTTCCAACTAACCTGGTTAGGCGACGCGCATCTCGAATTCAGGCTTTAGTGTGCTTCTATTTTTTTCTCTTTGACAGCCTCTACTAACCTGTATAACGGTGCGACCCCTCTTGCATGCTCTAGTTCTCCCCAATCTAGGGATTTCCAACTAACCTGGTTAGGCGGCGCGTATCCCGAATTTAGGCTCCAATGTGCTTCCGCTTTCTTCTCTTTATTAGCCTTCACTAACCTGTATAATGGTGCCGAATCCTCTCGCAGGCTCCAGTTCTCCCCAATCTTGAGGTTTTCAACTGACCTGGTTAGGCTGCATCCAAGCTCCAATGTGCTTCTATTTTCTTCTCTTTGGTAGCCTCCATTAACATGTATACGGTGTTGACACCTCTCCACAGCTCAGTTCTCCACGATCTCGAGTTTTCAACCGACTGGTTAGGTGGCTGCATACAAAATTCATGCTGAGATGCTTCCAATTTTGAAGAATATTTTCATGGGTAAGCATCTTTCCATAGATATCACAATGTCCAAAGATTCCCAAACAAAGCTTGCACAATATGATGTGTTATGGAAGCACCAAGGGACATCGAGATCTGATGATTTAATGCCAACTATTAGCAGTGATACTTTGATAATCTTCAGAAAGAAGTTTTATTTTTTAAATGATTTAGTGGCTATTCATCCTAAAAGATCACAATGAGCTTATTCTCCTCCATCGAGGTACCTTACTACTTATGAGATGAGCTTACTTGTGGATCTTGATTTCCTTTGGCTCTTGAGTGATCGTTATTTTATTGTCATTTGAGATTTGTTTATCTCAATTTTCTTCTCGAGCTATGACAATCATTATTGGGTTGATTGTTTCCTTTAGAATGTGTGGCACGATGCTTATTCCAAAGCTTTTGGCGTAGATATGTAAATTCACTTGTGATGTGCATGGTTGAATTTCTTGTAGGAGTAAATGGTTGGATTTTCATACAAAAAATCCTCTAAGAAATTGGACAAATAGATTCTTCTTTATAAAAAATGAGTGGGGGCTTCTTGAAAAGTGCAAAAAACTGAAAGAAATATCCTCCTCCCAAGTAACTGAAAAAGATATATTGAAGGCTATAAATATTGCGAAAGTCAAAGATCTTCAATATGAGACCCGTTATATTAATCAATATGTGAAGGAAGAATCCTTATTCAAAGTTGGCCTTTCAATTCAAACTAGGAGATGCCATGCTCTTATCTTTGAAGAAGTCCATAAGGATAAGGAAAAATCTAATCCCATTCTTGGTATCCCCAAATGACCAATAGAAGAAGGTGTCAATTCTTTCCAAGAGGAACAAGTTAGGCGACCCACATGTCAAATCCTCCTCGATAAGAACTATAAAATGAGCCAGCAAAAAATTTCTATTCCGAATGAAGTGTTAAATCACACATGTAGTGGGCGCCAATGTCCTGAAGAGTTAGTACGAAATATTCATTCTTTTAAATTTTCTTCTCTTTTTCTTCACACACACACACACACACACACACACACACACACACACATATATATATATATATATATATATATATATATATATATTGAAGAAGGTGAGTACTAATCTTGAATTAGATGATATCTTGAAGGCATGGAATACTGAGTTCCTGAAGATCAAATATCTCTATAGTGAATATAAGCGACGATATGAGTCTAAGGTTAAAAAGTTATAGCCTTGGAGGATCAGTTGGTTGAGTGCAGGACTGAACTGTTGACTATGACGACTTCCCTTTTATTTCAGCGTCAAGAGGTTGATAGGACTCGGGATGAGCTAGTGGATGCTCGAGCTAAAATAAATCATACTACGAAGACCTTAGAAGCCACCAATACTAAGATACAGATTTTAGAGGTAGATAACAAGACATTACTAGCACAGATCTTGGAGAAAGAGAATATAGAAGTTGACTCCAACTTGAATATTATAGAAGCTTCAAAAATTCCACTGCCTTCAAGATTATAATTCAAGATCGAGTTCAAGAAGCTCGTGATCATATCTATGATATTGGGGTGAAGGATCTGGAATGTCAGCTTCTTGAAGAAAGTTTTATTCATGGTTTTGAAAGGGACCCATCGGTTCATTACAAAATAGGTCGAATATTGAATGCCTTTCACCAGTCAAGTTTAGAAGATTCTTCTCCAGGGGATGGATAGAGAGCGCTTATTCCTCTTTTTCTAGTGATAATAGTGAAGACGTAGATGTTGCCTAATTATATTTTTATTTCATTTGTATTTTAATTTGAGATTTTCTCAGGAGATGACATATGATCATGTTTATGTATGTATCATAATGCTTTAAAATTTTATTTTAGAATAAAGTGGTTGATTTTTAAACTGATTTAGGCTGTATTTAGAAAGTTGTTAGTGATGTTAGCTTGTATATTTGAAGAGAAAATCGAAGGGATTTCCAACCCATCGAGGTTGTTTGTTTGAGTTTCACTCGATGATATTAACCTGCGTGGAGTAGGCGTGAAGTTTTGGCTTATTTGAGGTTATTTATCGATTCTTCGATGGCGTTAGCTGGGAGTAATGCAAAGTGTCTAAGATTGTTTGTGAGTCTTTGCTTGATGACGTTAACCTGTGGAGAAAGTTTTGACCTATCCGATGTTGTTTGTTAGAGTCTTTACGATGGCGTTAACTGTGGGAGTAGGTATAATCGAAACCACTTAGGATCGATTTTTCTTTCTTCTTGTTACTATTGCTTTAATTTATCATATTTTTTCAAACAAAAATATGAAACATCAAAATATAGAGTTCAATTTGAATGTAAGTTCATTGATAATACCTTAGATTCTCAACATTCCAAGTGCACGAAATAGTTTTTTCCTCTGAATCTTTGAGAAGTTATTAGTTTAACCACAACAACCACCACATAAGGTCCTTCCCAAAGCAATGAAAGTTTGTTACGTTGTGATTTTTTTCTCGCAAATACTAAACTTCGTAGAACTAGATCTCCAACGTTGATAGGTTTGGGCTTCACTCTTCGATTTAAGTGACATGCGATTTGTTGATGATAGATATCATTTTTGACTAAAGTTACTTCCCCTTATTTCAGACAATAAATCCAAATGATATCAGAGTTTTTCTTCATTATTTATTGCATCATAAAGCGGGACCTTAGGACTGGGGATACTAATGTCAACTGGAATAATCACCTTCATCCCAAAATACAAATTATAAGGTGTCTCACCAGTTAGTGTTCTTGTAGTTGTTCGGTAAGCCCATAATACATTTGGGAGTTTGTTCACCCATTGCCCCTCAGCCTTATTCAACTGTGTCTTCAAGATTTTTAGAATTGTTCGATTCATGGCCTCAATTTGACCATTTGTTTGGGGGTGTGCTACAGCTGTATGAACCAATTGAATGAGTAAATTTTTGTAGAAGGATGTGAATTATTTTCCCATGAATTGATGATTATCTATTATAATTTTAGCTGGAATTCCAAAATGACAAATAATATTTTTTCAAACAAATTATTTAGCATTAGCATCTGTGATTTTTGTTAATAGTTATACCTCAACCCATTTAGTGAAATAATCTATCGCCATAATGATGAATTTTCGTTGTCCATTGTAATAGAGTGGTTCCATAATATCTATTCTCCATTGAAAAGGCCAAGGGCTTTAGAAAGATGAAAGTTCGATCAAGGAATATGATTGAGATTAGAATCGCTTGTTACACTTTTTTTATAAAATCTAATGCATCACTTTTATTAGAGGCCAAAACCCTTTCCTTAAGATTTTGTGGACGAGTGCTCTACCCCCAAGTGTTCTCCTCAAATACCTGAATGGACTTCTCAAAGTGCATACTCTGCTTTGGATGGTGGCAGACATTTGGAATATGGTCCTGTGAATGATCTTTTGTATAATTCGTCACCAATAATGCTAATGTTTTCGGCTTGTCGTCAAATATGGATGGCGACAACTGGATCTTTTGTAGAGCTCCATCATGTAGAAAAGGTGAATACCGGATATATCCAAGAAACTTGCCTTGATTCATCAATGGACTGTATTTTTCAAGGTCCTTGTATGCTGGGAAAATGAATGTCTTCTACATACTTTCTCTTGTAAATGTCAGAAGATGTTGAAGTAGCAAGCTTTGAAAGAGCATCGAGTCTAGTATTTTGATTTCTTGGAATGTGAATGATTTGATATTTACTTATTCAAGGTAGAAGAGATTTCACTATATGAAGGTATTATTTGGATGATGATTATGAGTGTTGAAATCCCCTTCAACTTGGGAAACTATAAGTTATGAATCAATGTAAATTATAAGACTTTGAACTTCACAATTAATAACCAATTTTAACCCTCCTACTACAGCTTTTTATTCTGCAACATTGTTAGTAGCTAAAAACTTTAAACGTAGTCTATATTCAAGGACATTATGTTGAGGAGAATTGAGTAGAATTCCTACTCCAGCACCAGAGTTTCTAGATGCTCCATCAATAAATAAAGTTTGATGTTGTGATATTGAATGAAAAGAATTTATTTCAATAAAATTTTGGATGGTGCATTCAACAACAAAATCTGTAATACATGAGATTTGATATCTAGCTACAAAAGTGAATATTAAATTCTCTCAATTCAATTGACCATTTAACTAATATATCAGAAGTTTCTAATTTTTGGAGGATAGTTTTGAGTGAAAGTTGTGTATAAACCCCAATAGAGTGTGCTTGAAAATATGGGCATATCTTTCTTTCCGAGAACACCAATGCTAAAGTAGTTTTATCTGCTAAAGGATAACGTCCTTCTACGTCAGATAGAATTTTACTAATGTAATAAATTGGTCATTGCCCCTCAGCCTCCTCACGAACCAATAATGAGCTTATTACATGATGTGAGATAACGAGATATAAATAAAGCATTTCTCGTGGGATTGGCTTTGATAACAATGGCGGTGAGGATAAATATTTTTTGAGTTACTTGAATGCAGTTTGACATTCATCAGTCCATTGAAAATCATTATTTCTAGCACTCTTGAGTATTCTAAAGAACGATAAGTATTTATCTCTCATTCGGGCCAGGAATGATGATAAGGCCACCATCATCCTGTTCAAGCGTTGCACATCCTTTATTCTATTTGAGAGCACCATGTCTTGTATAACCTTAATCTTTTCTAGGTTAGCCTCGATCCCTCGATGAGTTACCATAAATCCTAAAATTTTCTAGATGTAACTCCAAAAGCACATTTGGAGAAATTTAAATGTATATTATATTATCAAAGAAGCTTGAAACATTGCTCAAGATCATTGAGGTGTTTTATCCTTTCTGTACTTTTAACTAACATATCATCCACATACACTTCCATAGTATAACCAAGAAGAGTTTCAAAACATTAATCATTAGGCGTTGATCGTAGCTCTGCATTTTCAATCCAAATGGCATTACTGATAATAATATAACCCTTTATCTTTGGAAGGGGCTTCTTCATCATCTGGATTCATCTTTATTTGATTATATCTAGAGTAAGCATCCATAAAACTAAGTATTTGAGCGACTGAAGTGGCGGCCGCACAACTGGTCTATGCGCGGAAGAGGAAAACTATCCTTTGGGCAATCTTTATTAAGATCAGTGTAGTCAACACATTCTCCATGCCCACAAGTTTTTTTCACCAGCACAACATTTGCTAACTAAATAAGATAATGCACTTCTCGTATGAATCCTACATCAAAGAGCTTATCAACTTCCTGTTCAATTTCTTGTAGATGATCTGGAGTGAAGTTTATTTTCTTTTGAATGATAGGCTTGAATGCTGAGTTAATTTTAAGAGAATGAGATATTACCCCAGAATCAATTCTTCGTATATCTCTTGGACACCAAGCAAAAATATCCTGCTTTTAGTACAAAAAATTGATGTACTTCTTTCTTCCATCCTCAGAGAACAATGAACCTACTTGCACTATTTTTGAGAGATATTCTTTTGATAAAGAGATGCTGATCAACTCTTTGACTTGTGACGCTCTCTAGAGTATTTTTTCATCTCTTATAATTCTTCTTTTCTTATTATACACACATCTAAGTTTCATGCAATCATTTTATGTCATAAAATGTTTAATTTTATCTCTAAAATACATATATTTGTACATTGCCATATCACAAAACTTTTACATTGATCTTCATAATGGAGCATATGCCACATCAAATTTGTCACAATCAAAAAAATTCAAATCTATCTCCTTAAGACATCTTTCTTTAGAAGTTACAATTTTACTCACTTCAAATCCCTTCACATTATTCTAGGATGATAGTTTCTTTTGACTAATTTTTATACTCTAAAATATAAATTATAAATACTATTATATATCTTATAGTTAAATTCTCTATTGAAATCATTCAACAACCTTCACCTAAAAAATATTTCTTCTAAGTAAAAAATTTTAAAAAAATTCTATTTTTTATATGGTAACTTCATATGTAAATTTTTATTCTTATTTCTTAAAGTATAGGGTTATTATTTCAAGATAACAAGCTTTTTTAAAATCAAGAAAAACTTTGTCAATGGACATTTTACTTGGAAGTTGCTTCTGACCACTATTAGAGTTTGGATTAGTCTCTTGAAATAACCTCCCATCTCTAGAGTTTCAAGACAATATAATGAATATAGTGAAATATACTCTTGTTTTTTATTATTTGATTGAGATCCATATTGATTGTAAATATGCACAAGGTAATGAGGTATATTTGATTGATCAAAATATACCTTCTCTACTTCAAATTTTAAAGGATGAATTGGACCCTTCTTCATAAGCATCAAATGAATTTGCTTCCAATTTTGGGGATAGGAAAAAGGTTTTATCATATATCTAATAATAATAATAAAGATGACTATTTATCATATGAGATCTCTAAAAGAAAATTTACTTTAAGAAGAGATAGTTAAGAGGCGAAAGTAATGTTAACATAATTCAAGTCACTTGGCCATCATTTTATAATTTTTAAAATGATAATAATTCAAAGCAGGATGAAAATTTCTATTATCATTAAACCATGGTCATCATTGGCGATGTTTGTGTTAATTTGTTCTCTAGTTGCATTTAGATATTGGAGCATAGTGTTGACAACCATATTTGAAGTCCTTATAAATTCTTGCAATTGAGGCAACAAATTTTCTCCCACTAAGAACTTTTTCTCACATTTACACCTACAAGGTATTATGCATTATGTTCATATTTTATATGTAAAGTCATTAATATCGCCTTCATTCTCTCAGTTAAATATGTGTGGCTTTTGTTAGAGTTATAAGAAAATAAATTAGCAATTAAAAAATAAATTTAACATAATTATGCAAATAAAAATAAAAATAAAAATAATGAGATTGAAATAGCCTGGGAGGGAGGCATGCCGATGACACTATCTTTAGAGTAGATCAAGCCCTGGGTGCACCAATTTATGACTCTCTTTTCTACTTGTGAGATACAACTTGTCCCATTGTCTTGATCGTGCGTGCACCACGACTGATCGACAAAACTTCAAACTAATCATATGTCTCTTGTTGGCCAAAAATGAAATGAAGAGAATGACAAAAAATTATTAATGAAAGGAAGAAAGAATATTGATTCGTCATTCCATTCAAGCTCGCATTATCATCTA
Source organism: Cymbidium sinense (assembly GCA_021442155.1). NCBI lineage: Eukaryota > Viridiplantae > Streptophyta > Magnoliopsida > Asparagales > Orchidaceae > Cymbidium > Cymbidium sinense. Next base: position 125,992,387 of record CM038222.1, on the reverse strand, counting down.
TTTATAAGTGAGAGAAGAGAGCTAAATATTAAATCACCTAATTATGATTTATAACCATTACTAGTCATTATTTTAAGTTATGAATTAATTTATTTGTATTTATTTAATTTATGTTATAAGTTACATAATTAATATTTCTATTATAATAATATTAGAATAATAACATTAAAAATAACATTATATATTATAATGTTATTATAATGCTATAATATAATGTTATAATAAATTTTTTCCTTTATTTTTTCATAACAATTTCCTCTCCAATAAAAAATATTTATAAATAAATTTGAGTTGAATAAAATAAGAGATCAAGAATCAAAAGTTTCATTTTGGACAACTTTTATCATGCATTCGATGAAAGTACCTTCCGGTTTTGAACTTTCACTCACTATATCCAAAATCTAACAATAATAAATACTATAGTAGCTCAAGTTTTGAACTAAGTATATAAATTATTACATCATTCGGTATACATATGATATGAAACACGCTATAAGTTCTACTCAAGGGTGTGCTTTAAAGGCCATGTGCTTTTATCTAAATTCATAAGTGTTTTTGGATCTTAATAAGATCTCATTATAGTAGCCTATTATTGCAACACTTATATAGGTAAGATCTCCAAGATACATTGCAATTATAATATTTCACAAAATTTTTGCCTTTGATCTCATTAAGAGCTATAGCTCAACTTCATTTTTAATTACAGTTTAGCACAAATTTCTATAAGGATAATATTTATAATATTTAGAATTTTTCTTTTACCAGTCATTCAATTAACTTCGTTTTCACCACATTGAACCTTTTATCATGCTGTTTCCAATCTGAATGTTGGGTTTCCACTGTGATGATTATTTTACCTTCAACACTTCTAATGATTTTAATATATAAGTCTTTGCAAGCTCTTTCATCAATAGATCTGTAATATTTTTCTCAAAGCAAATAAAATGGTAAGTAACAACACTTCTTTTATATAATTCATACAAAAAATCATGTCTTATTCTCATATGACATTTTTATCATTGTATTTTGCACTTTTACTTTTTTCTATAATGCCTTGATTATCACAATTTATTAAAATAACAAGTATATGTTTTTCAATACAAGGTAAATAAAATAATAACCTTTTAAGCCACTCGGCTTCAAAAGTAGCAAGATCAAGTGCTATAAATTCTACTTCTATAGTAGATATAGAGATTAATGTTTATTTAGTAGATTTCCATGATATTGCACCACCATAAAATGTGAGGACATAACCACTAGTCACTTTTGTTTCATTGGTGTTGGCAATCCAACTAGCATTACAATATCCTTCTAGTACTATAGGAAAATAACTATAATGAATGTAATAGTTTATTGTACCTTTTAAATATCTAAAAATTCTTTTTAGTTCTTTCCAATGAGTTTCACTAGGGTTACTATTATATCTACTCAGTTTTCCTATAGTATAAGCAATATCAGGTTGAGAATAATTTGCTAGATGCATAAGATAATCAATTATTTGAGAATATTTTAATGTAATATTCTATCACCTAAATTATTTATAAGATGTAAGCTAGAGTTATATGGAGTGCCTATAAGACTCACATCTTGATAATTAAACTTTTTAAGAAGTTTTTGAATATAATGTGATTTAGTAATAGAAATGTTATTTGCATTTCTATAAATCTTTATACTTAATATTACATTAGCTCCACATAAATCTTTCATATCAAATTGAGTTGATATAAACTCTTTAATATTATTTACAATATTGAGATTTATACCAAAAATTAAAATAACATCAACAGAAAGACATAAAATAATATAATCATTATCAACAACTTTAATATAAAGATATTTTATCGACCCTAATCAAAAAAATCCATATGACAATACTACTTTATCAAACTTTTCATACTATTGTTTAAGAGCTTACTTTAATTCATATAAAATTTTTGTTAATTTATAAATTTTATTTTCTTGACCTTTACTATAAAACTTTAAGTTGATCCATATAAATTTCTTCATATAAATCACCATTTTAAAATGCGCTTTTACATCCATTTGATGTATAACTAGATTATATCTTGAAGATAGAGTTAAAATAAACAAATTATAGAAATTCGACAATCGAGAATAAATATCAAAATAGTCAACACCACTTTTTGTGTATATCCTTTGGCTACTAATCTTGCTTTTTATTTATCTATAGATCTATCTAATTTTAATTTCTTTTTGAATATTTATTTACATCTAATAGTTTTATAACTAGGAAGTAAATCATAAAGCACACATGTCTTATTTGATATGATAGAATCAATTTCATTATTAACAACTTCTTTCTAAAATGGTGTATCTATATAATTCATAGCTTCATCAAAAGTAGTAGGATCATTTTCTACAATAAATATTTCAATAAAAAGAGAATAAAAATCATCACCTCAAATTTTCTCATTTCTAATTCTTTTACTTTTTCTAATATTTTCTCAATTTTATTAGTTAAAATAGTATCATCATTATTTATTATAGAATTTTTATTGAAGATTATTTTTTTATTAGATTTATAATCTTATTTTTTACAAGAAATATATCTCAAAAAATGTAGCATCTTTAGATTTCATAATTGTATTAATAGAAATATCACTAATATCAGAGTTAATGATAAGAAATCTATAAATAGGGATATTAAAAGAATATCTAATAAATACACCATCTATAATTTTAGATCCTAATTTTCTCTTTTAACATTATGGAATAGATATTTTAGCTAAACAACCCCAAACTTTAAAATACTTCAAATTCAGTTTCTAATTTTCCAAAATTTATAAGGTGTTTTATTAGAATCTTTATAAAGAATCCAATTTAAAATAAAACATGGTGTTAATTAAGCTTCACCTAATAAATTATTCAATAAATTTGTTGAAATTAGTATTACCTTTATCATATCAATTAATATTCTATTTTTCTGTTCTGCTACTCCATTAGATTGAGGAGAATATGGAGAACAACTTGATGTGTAATACCATTTTATTCACAAAATTTATTAAATAAAAGTGAAATATATTCTCCACTATATTGATCTTAAATTTTATTATTTAATTAATTTTCTACCTCTAATTTATATTTCTTAAATATATCAAAGGCTTCATCTTTGGTTCTGATTAAATAAACATAGAAATTTTTTGAAAAATCAACAATAAAGGTGATAAAATATCTTTTACCTCCTCTAGTTAAATTACTATTCACAAACATCACTATGAATAAAATGTAATGAATCATTTTGCTTAACAAAAATAGATTTAAATGACTTCTTAGTTTATTTTGTTTGAGAGCAAATTTCAAACTTCACATCTTTATTTATATCATTTTTAGATATTAAATTCATATATATCATTTTTTAATTATTTTGTAGTTTGCATGTCCAAATCTTGCATGCTAAATGTTATAAGTAATAATTAATGAAATAGAAGGATTTAAGAAAATCACTTTATTGCTAGAAATTAATAAATTTAATTTAAATAAACCATTACATAAATATCTAAACAAATGATCCACTTTTGGTTATAATAATGTTATTTGACTCAAAAACAAGATGATAACCATGTTGAATAAGTTGTGAACAACTAATTAAATTTCTCCTAATATTCGATATAAACAAAACTAAATATAATTTTAAATATTTTTTTGATGATAATTTTAGATCAATATCTCCTTCTCTAACCACACTAGCTAATGCTCCATTGCCCATGCTTATAATTCCTCTTGGTGTATCCTGGTAGGAAGAAAATCAAAGATTTATCAAAACATATATGTATAGTTGCCCCAATATCTATCGACCAATCGGTAGAAAAATATAAAAAGAAATTTCAAATGATGGGCTAATATACTTCAAAGGAAAAGAATCATTGGCATTGAAAGTGATCATATTAATTGTTGGTTGAGATCGATTTTGCTCAAATAACTTGTTATTTTCTTTAGATGTCTTATTTTTCCAATAATAACAAGCCTTTGTAAGATGATTGGTTCTCTTACATACTCAACATTGAATCTCATTATCCTTTTTTTATTTTATTGCTAGACTTGTGTAAAATTTATTTCTTAAACTTTTTATTAAATGATTTAAACTTTTTTCATTTAAAATTACTCTTTTCCATTAGATTGACATGTGTTTGAGATTCATTTTTAGTGAGAGTTTTATCTCTTTATTTTTATTTTTCTTCTATTCTAAGTGCAATAATAAGATCATCAAGGGATATCTTATTTCTATTATACCTAAGTATTTGTGCAAATTGACTTCATGATTGTGATAATTTTCTATTATCAATGCAACTATAAATGCTTTTTTGTGCTTATGCCATGTTCTTTTAGATCATGAATAATATATTGAATTTCATTTACTTGATCTAATACGGTATGGGAATCACTCATTTTATATTTATTGAATGATTCAAGAATATTTTTCTAGACCTACATCTTCATTTCCATATTTTGATTCAAGTACTTTCCAAAGATTAAAAGAATATATTGATGTACAAAACATGTCAAAAGATGATAGAAAGGAACAAAAAAATTCAAGATAAAGAAAATTAATCTCATGTGGAGTTTTTTCCTTTTCCTAACCCATCATCGAAGAAGAATCATTTTCTCTTTCGAATTAGATTCGGATAAAGGAGGATTATATATTACATAAATTAATCTAAACATGTCAACCAATATATAGTTTTCTTTTGTCATCTTTTAAAGTGTGTTCTTATAAATTTTTTCGAATTTACATAATCATGAAGAAGCAATATTTGTGTAGACATATTTTTTAATTAGTTAAAATAATTAAAACAAAGACAATATTTTGATCTACTCTAAGATTGTTAGGACTATAAGGAAATAAATTAGCAGTTAAGAAATAAATTTAACACATCTATGCAAAATAAAAATAAAAATAAAAATAAAAATAATGAGATCAAAATAGCCTGGGAGAAAAGCGTGTCGATGACACTATCCTTAGAGTAGATCAAGCCTTAGGTGCACTAATTTGTGGTGCTCTTTTCTTCTTGTTAGATACAACCTATCACCTTGCCTTGATCGCTCGTGCACCACGACTGATCGGCAAAACTTCAAACTAATCACATATCACTTGTTGGCCAAAAATGAAATGAAGAGAATGATAAGAAAAATTGTGAATGGAGAAAGGAAGAGAAAATATTCAGATTTTGTCATTCCATTCAAGCTCACATTATCATCTATTTATAGGTGAGAGATTAGAGCCAAATATTAAATCACCTAATTATGATTTATAGCCATTACTAGCCATTATTTTAAGTTATGAATTAATTTGTTTATATTTATTTAATTTATGTTATAAGTTACATAATTAATATTTCTGTTATAATAACGTTAGAATAATAATATTAAGAATAACATTATATATTATTACGTTATTATATTATTATAATATAACGTTATAATATATATTTTTCTTTATTTTTCTGTAACAGCTTTTGCATGAAATTCATATCAATTTTATATTTATAAGATGGGTTTGCTTTAAAAAAATGACCTCTTCATTGCTATATAGACAAATATAGCCATTGAGAGCTGAGGACTATATGCTTGGATCCCTAAAAAAACTATATGAGATGTAGACTCTATAATAAGTGAGAATTCTCCTCCGGTGACAAGCGGTTAAGAAGAAGTCAACCACAACGGATAAGGGAAAAGATATCTTAAAGATCCGGTTAAGCGTCAAAGTGTTTCCATCGAGCTTAAGGGATATTGGGAGAGATCCAAGAAAGCCAAGAGTAATTTTATATTTGCGTATTAGTTTTTAGTATTTTAAATTTTGCTGTTAATCTTCAAACCCTTCTACTTTTTTATTGCAGAAACCAAAGTACAGTTTGATAGTATTGCTGAACGTGTTTTGTCACAATTTGCATCACCTTTCTCTATTATGCGGTATTTTTAGATGCGCCTGAATATCACACATCGATCTTTGTAAGAAATCATCAACTAATACGATGTTCTACATTGAATTTAACTTCGAGCTCCAATCAATGTTGGTGAAGGGTACATGCGATGATGGATATTATTTCGAAAACATTTTGATGCATGACATTATCCGGTTTGTGTTCTTAGTACAATCTTTTTCCAATGCTTTAGAGTCCCAAAGATGACTCTTTTTTAACAGATGTTTAGAGATTGTTTGTATCTTGTAGCTCATTAAATCTTGAGTTATCATTGATAATAAATATCATTTATTGTGATCATTGAGATAATGTGTTTTGCATCTGTACTCTGTGTACCTCTTTGGAGGGTACAGATCATTTTTGACCTTTTTTTCTAGTATTTTTGGCCTATTTGTTGAGATTATGTTTAGGGCATTCCAATGGAAGCATTTGGAGGTAGTTTGGATGGTTTCTGGGTGGTATTTTGCATCTGTACTATCTATACCTCTTTGGAGGGTACAGATCAGTTTTGACCTTTTTTTCCATTTTTTTCCTGCTTCTTATGACTATGTTTAGGGCATGCCAATGGAAGCATTTGGAGACATTTTGGATGGTTTATGGGTTGTATTTTGCATCTGTACTCTGTATACCTCTTTGGAGGGTATATATCATTTTTTATCTTTTTTCCAGTTTAGGGTTGCCTGCTTCTTATGATTATGTTTAGGGCATGCCAATGGAAGCATTTGGAGATAGTTTGGATGGTTTCTGGGTTGTATTTTGCATCTGTACTCTCTGTATCTCTTTGGAGGGTACAGATCATTTTTGACCTTTTTTTTATAATTTTGTTTGCCTGCTTCTTAGGATTATGTTTAGGACATTCCAATGGAAGCATTTGGAGGCAGTTTGGATGGTTTTTGGGTTGTATTTTGCATCTGTACTCTGTGTACCTCTTTGGAGGGTACAGATCATTTTGACCTTCAAAGAGGTTTTTTTTTTGCCTGCTTCTTATGATTATGTTTAGGGCATTCCAATGGAAGCATTTGGAGACAGTTTGGATGGTATCTGGGTTGTATTTTGCATCTGTACTCTGTATACCTCTTTGGAGGATACAGATCATTTTTGACCTTTATTACCAGTTTTTTTTTGCCTGTTTGTTGAGATTATGTTTAGGGCATTCCACTGGAAGCATTTGGAGGCAGTTTGGATAGTTTCTGGGTGGTATTTTGCATCTGTACTCTCTGTATCTCTTTGGAGGGTACAGATCATTTTTGACCTTTTTTTTCAATTTTTTTGGCCTGCTTCTTATGATTATGTTAGGGAATTCCAATGGAAGCATTTGGAGGCAGTTTGGATGGTTTCTGGGTGATATTTTGCATCTGTACTCTGTGTACCTCTTTGGAGAATTCATTTTGACCTTTTTCCAGTTTTTTTGCACCGCATGATTATGTTTAGGGCATTATAATGGAAGCATTAGAGAGTTTGGATGGTTTATGGGTAGTATTTTGCATCGTACTCTGTACTTCTTTGGAGTACTGAGATCATTTTGACCTTTTTTTTCCTATTTTTTTGCCTACTTCTTATGATTATGTTTAGGGCATTCCAATGGAAGCAATTGGTGGCAGTTTGGGTGATTTCTGGTTGGTATTTTACATCTGTACTCTGTGTACCTCTTTGGAGGGTACAGATCATTTTTGACCTTTATTTCCAATTTTTCCTATTTTTTTGGCCTGCTTCTTATGATTATGTTTAGGGCATGCCCATGGATGCATTTGGAGGCAGTTTGGATGGTTTTTGGGTTGTATTTTGCATCTGTACTATGTGTACCTCGTTGGAGGGTACATATCATTTTTGATCTTTTTTTCCAGTTTTTTACAATATTCAGTAATTGAAAATAATTATTATATAATTAAATGTTAAAAGTTGTCTGTTTTGGACAAGTTTCATTACAGTTATAACAGAATTAAATTTTTCATGTTGCAATGCGACGAAAAAAATACATTTTTTAATAATAAATTAACTTATTTTGTTTTTGTTTCATCTAAATAAATAGACAAGTCAGTCTGATATGGTACAATTTAATAATTTTTTTAACTACTTTATTTTCATAATAAAAAATAGCTAACAACAATCATAATCGTATTTTAATACAAATCAGTTAAAATTAAAACTGTTATAATATCATGATTTCACAATCAAAATTTACTTATATCAACCACAATAATTTTGCAATAAAACCTTTTAAATGCAGATTTCTTTCAAGAGTATAGCCCCCAGAGTAAAATATCAGTGAAATTAAACTATATGAAATGAGAGAAAAGAAGTTACAAAAAGCAGAGTAAATTATCATCCCAGATCCATAAATAATCCATGTACTGCAACAAAAACAACTAAGTCTTCAAAGCCACCAAACCGATGCATTATACAAAATCCAAAATCAAACTAAATACTACTGTTCTCACTTTGGATTTTTAAGTCCCAAACAAAATGTAGCGTAAGCGAACTCAGCCCTAAATATATTTATCTTCTTTGGCCAATCCTGGTGGTCTACCCCTGGAGGTTTTCGATTTTGCCTCCATGTATTTGCAGACAAACATTCTGCGGTCGACGCTATTTTCTTGGACTGGTATCCCACTCACCATTTCGATCGGCCATTTTCTGGGATCACTCTTATGGGTTGGTTCGGGTAATGAGTCGTAAAATACGGCCCCGACTTAATATACTTGCCATTGTGTCAGTCTTGATTATCTATAAGCGGCGAAGATTAACTCGACCCGACACCTGTCTGCGGTGACATCTTTGGATGAACATTTTGCTTTCGTTTTAGGCGTACTGCCTTTGCAGGAAAAGAAGAGAACAATTATACATTATAGCTTTTATCTAAACAAACAAGAAATGAATCGTAATACCCAACATTCCTGTGGGGTAACATACCCAATGCAAGCATGAAATGTATAAATAGGGGACATACAACCGGACAAGTACTTCGCCCGTAAGAAGCGAAGGCATCAATGTGTGCATCTGAGAGATATTCATATGTCAGCAACTCATCGATCTGCCCTCGTGCAATAATGATATTCCCGGCCACGAATACTGTATCACCCCTGCAAGTATTAAATATTTCAAAGTGATCTCAATTAAACGAATAGGTTATTTTATGTATGAAGGAACTGATTGAGGATTGGCTTACTTATCCTCAAACCGGGAGCATGACGTGTCAATAAGATCGACCATCGGCTTAGGCAAAACAGCTCTGGATGAGAACTCAACAACATGAAGTGCCTCTGATGCCTGCAACAAAATAACCGATGACGAAAGTTAGTAATGAAGAGCTAAATTCACTATGAATAAAGAATTGATCTACTGAGATGATTCATACCTCCGACTGATGCTCCTCCACCACAACGATAGCATTCTGTGGGTCATCGACCTTTATTGGCTCATCTGTGCAATCCTATAAAAAAATTTAGTGAAATATATTTCTATTAACTCAAATTTAAAAGAAAGTAACTTAATACCTCTGCTGCAGGCTTCTCATCTTGAGTGGAGGCCACCACATCACTTATTCTTGCTCGAGACTTCCTGTAAGTGTGTGTGAAGGGGGAAGTAATAGTTTTCCTCTTTCTTATCTGCCGAGCTTTAACACCACGCTCAATGCTGCCGATTATAGGTTTTGGAGCATCGTCATGTGTAGTGGTGGCCTCTACAAGAACTTCTCCTACGGTCAATTCCACATGGGCTTTCCCATTTAAAGTATCTAACTCCACAATGGAAGCTCCTGTGGTGTCTTCCATAAGAGCTTCCTCTACGGTACCCTCCTCAGGGGCTTCACACGTGGTAGCCTCCCCAGGGGTACCCTCCATAGGGGAAGCTTTTGTGGTAGCTTCCTGAAGAGTTTCCCCTGTGGTGACCCCCATAGAAACCTCCCCTACATTTGGGGTGGTAGGACCCCGCTGCCTGGCAAGAACTTCCTCGATAGCAGCAACCCGCAAATCAAACCCATCCATCCTCTCCGTTATTGTTGCATGAAAAGACGATACTGTCCCTTTCAAGTCCTTGAAACCTGCAAGTATCCTCTCCATGCAAAGTCTGGTGTGGGGTAGTAGCAGAGGCGGGCTAGAAATCTTTGGATGGGGAGAATATCGAGGAGAGACATAAGGAGAGTCATGGGGGCTGCACAGTGGACTTAAAATGGACGCTGTCGGGCTCCACATGTGTGGGTGTTGGGCGGGGACAGGGGAAGGCTCTTCTCTTCTAATATGTCCTCGAATGAAAGGCATACCTGTGGTAAACCGATAAAAAAATGTGAAGACATACAACATAAATAAAGACATTCTTATATGAACTAAGTGATTTTATTTTATGCCACCTGGTGTCCTCCCAAACCAGTGAAAGTATTTTTTGGAAACTCTATCTTTGCCCATCGCAGCATACGTTTCAACACATTAAATTACACAGTCCTGGAGATATAAAACATACCATCAGAAGAGTGACAAAGCCACTCATGTAACCGGCTGCCCTCTGGGTCTAAATTTTTGATGCAATAACATCAAATTGGGAAACTAGAAAGTCCCAAATGGTCTCACTTGTATTGACAAATCTATCTATGTCATCAGTAGCAATCAATTCGATGCCACCCTATAATTGTGATATACAAAAATAGATTTTTGGCAAGAAAATGTATGTACAACGCACAAAGCGTGCTACAGACAGCAGCCATCAATTCTCAAGTTGATTCTTGTAGTCAGATGGCGAACATCGGGTGAGGATTTGCCATAAGACCTTCTCCCCTCTTTGGCATCCCTATCATCAATGCAACTTCATCGGGGTGAAAGGAATATGCGCCCCAACAAGAAAGCTTGCTTTTCTATGTCCCAGCAAGGCAGGATCGATGTAATGGCAACCGAGTCTTGCTTAATTCCGTGGAGTCTAATGAATTGATGGAGATGAAGCCTCTTTAAAATGTCAGTGGCTTCATCAGTAAAGCGTGCTGTAATATTATCGAACACAGTTCTTACAGTGGTAGGCCTGCATCTCGAAGTTATCCTTTTCCCAGACATGATAAACTTCAAAAAGAAAAGTTAGTAGGTCAAAAATAATATGTACCCTCCAAAGAGGAATAGAGAGTACAGATGCAAAATACCCACCATAAACCATCGAAATTGCCTCCAAATGCTTCCATTATAATGCCCTAAACATAATCTCAACAAATAGGCAAAATAAACTGGAAAAAAAGGTTAAAAATGATCTGTACCCTCCAAAGAGGTACACAGAGTACATATGTAAAATACCACCAAGAAACCATCCAAACTGCCTCCAAATGATTCCATTGGAATGCCCTAAACATAATCTCATTAAACAGCCAAACAAAACTATAAAAAAAGGTCAAAAATGATCTGTACCCTCCAAAGAGGTACAGAGAGTACAGATGCAAAATACCAACCAGAAACCACCCAAACTGCCACTTCCATTGGAATGCCCTAAACATAATCATAAGAAGCAGGCAAAAAAAAAATTGAAAATAAAGGTAAAAAAATGATATGTACCCTCCAAAGAGGTACACAGAGTACATATGCAAAATACCACCGAAACCAAGCGCCAAAACATGCTTCCAATGCAACACAATCATAAGAAGTTGACAAAATAAACTGAAAAAAAAAATGTCAAAATGATATGTATCCTCCAAAGAGGTACAGTCTGAGATGTAAAATACCAACCGAAAACCCCAAAGCCAAATGCTTCCATTGGAATGCCTAAACATAATCATAAAGTAGGCAAAAAAATAGGAAAAAAAAGGTCAAAAATGATCTGTACCCTCCAAAGAGGTACACAGAGTACAGATGCAAAATACTACCCATAAACCATCCAAACTCTCTCCGAATGCTTCCATTATAATGCCCTAAACATAATCATAAGAAGCAGGCAAAAAAAACTGGGAAAAAAAGGTCAAAAATGATCTGTACCCTCCAAAGAGGTACATAGAGTACATATGCAAAATACCACCTAGAAACCATCCCTTCCAAATGCTTCCATTGGAATTCCCTAACATAATCATAAGAAGAAGGCCAAAAAAAACTAGAAAAAAGGTCAAAAATAATCTGTACCCTCCAAAGAGGTACATAGAGTAAGATCTGACCACGAAACCACCCAAAAGCACCAAATGCTTCCATTGGAATGCCTAAACATAATCATAAGTAGGAAAAAAATAGGATAAAAGGTCAAAATGATCAGTCCTCCAAAGAACTGAGAATGCAGTCAAAATACCACCGAAACCACCCAAACTGCCTCCAAATGCTTCCATTATAATGCTCTAAACATAATCTCATTAAACAGCCAAAAAAAACTGGAAAAAAAGGTCAAAAATGATCTGTACCCTCCAAAGAGGTATAGAGTCTGAGATCAAAATACCAACCGAAACCAGCGCCACCAAATGCTTCCATTGGAATGCCCTAAACATAATCATAAGAAGTAGGCAAAAAAAAAAAACAGGAAAAAAAAGGTCAAAAATGATCTGTACCCTCCAAAGAGTTACACAGAGTACAGATGCAAAATACTACCCATAAACCATCCAAACTCTCCAGCTTCCATTATAATGCCACAAACATAATCATAAGAAGCGGGCAAAAAAAAGCTGGGAAAAAAGGTCAAAATGATCGTACCCTCCAAAGAGGTACATAGAGTCTGGATGCAAAATACCACCTAGAAACCATCAAGCCTCCAAATGCTTCCATTGGAATTCCATAACATAATCATAAGCGGGCCAAAAAAAGCTGGAAAAAAAAAGGTCAAAGCTTATTGTAATGTAATGAACATTATCTCACTAAATAGGCTAAGTAAACTGGAAGAAAAGCCCTAAATTCTATGTACCCTCGAGAGGAAAGGAAATCTGAGATACAAAATAACATATAAAAAAATAGCCAATCATTCTGACGGGAGAAGAACAGAGTAAACCCTAAATTCATTCAAGTTCGGGAATGCATGTGTAAATACCTCATGTAGTCACCTATAATACCTCAATTTTTGATTTGCTATATTACTAAGTGAAGGCTGTGGTCGAGGCGGGGCTAAGGCGAGAAAAATCCTTCGTCGAAAAAAGCCCTCTGGCGAGGGTCGAGCGTCGATAATATTTCTCGTTCTTCTTCTCTTTTGAGCAAGCGGCCGGTCGGCGGGGAAATGTCTTACTGGCCAGTTATCTTCGCGTTAATCGCTAAAAGCGGAAAAAAACCGGGACACGCAGCGTGTCCATGGATTAGTCGCCGCGTAAAGCTACGTCACTCGACATTATTTTCTCCGGGGACTCATTCAATCATTTTCTATTTATTTAAATATCTAATTTCATTTTCTATATTTTGAATCAATCTATAAAAATATCTCGTCATTTTATTTATTTTGCTACTCAAAAAAAAAATCTCTATGGTTTTGTCTTAAATTCTTCACTAAAAGTAAAACCCTAAAAAAAAAATTAAAAAATAAAAATCTTTGTCTTAAATTAAGATCATATAATTTTCATTTCTAATATATCCATTTTCTTTCCAACATTATCATTAAAAAAAACTAATAATAAAATACATGAAATTTCACTTTCGAGTTCAAATTAATGAAGACGTTCATCTATATTGAGTCAGAACATTGCCAACATACAAACTATATAAATATATATATATATATATATATATATATATATAAACATGGACACTTTAACTGACTATGCTTCATCAGATTATTTCATATGCATCAATTAATTTTATAAGTTTTATTTTTTAAGGTCTATCACTATAATATTTAACTATAGTTTTCTTATTATTTTTCAAAATTTTCATGAACTATTAGGGTGGGACAGATATAAGAAAACTATGACAAATATTTCAAAAAAATAAACAAATAAATACTCACACTAGCTCAACAGAAAAAACCACTTTTTCACAATAATTATACGGCTTAAAAAAAGTTGAAACTGCCCTCAATAACTAAATAGTCTCTTAATTAATAAAATAAATATGAAGCTTCGAAGTTATTACTCATAACAATAAAATTCAGTCATACTAATCATTCTAACATCAAATTTGATAGCAAAAAGTTAAGTTTGCAAGCTTAAAACCATCCACCACTAACATCTATCATTCACCTCTGACAATCATCATCGATCATCAGGGGCAGAGGGAGGGTGGAGGCATTGGGGGCACATGTCCCCACTGGCCCCGCTATGATTTAAAACCCTCGGCTTTCCTCCCACACTCGGCCCATTTCTGTTTCTCTAAATCTCATGAATCCGTTGCCCTCCCCAACCCTCGGTGCGTTTCCATCACCGGATCGACTCGGACTCGCGAAGCTGCACGCCGACGAAGGTAACCATCGTCTTTCCTCATAGTATTTCGCCCTTCTCGCACTTTTGCAAGTTAAGGGCTGTTTGGCTGCAGGATTTGAGCAGGATTTAATCTGAACTTAACTTAAATCTAGCCAAACGATATTTTTGGACAAGTTAAATCGGGTGCTTTTGCAATCCGTTAAAACGCTTTTGGTTAAGTTGCTAAATCTGTTGGTAGGCGCAGTTCTAGATTTAGAAGCGGGAAAAGGTGGGAGGAAGAAGAGGATTACCTTGGGCCTTCCTTTCTCTTTTTCGAGAAATTGCAAAATGAAGGATTTTGAACGCTGAAATCTCCTCCCCTCAATCTCTTACCTTTTCTGGTTTATTAATTTTATTTGATTTATTTTTAATTTCATATTAATTTATTTAAATAATGATTAATTAATATATTATTTTAGATTAATTATAATTTAATGAAATTAGTTGTAAATGATATAGATTTATTATTTTATGATTAATATATAGATTTATGATGTATTATATTATAATAATTATATTTAATTAATTTAATTATGATTATATTATTTTTATGTAAATAACAACAAAAACAACAACAGCAACAACAACAACAACAACAAGCCTTTATCCCACTATGTGAGGTCACTACATGAATCTTTTAGTCTCCATTGTGTCCTATTATATGTCAAATTCTCATTTAATTCGTATACTAAGGTCATTTTTATACATCTTAAGTAAGTCTTTTAGGGTCTCATCTAACTTTCTTCTTAACATAAGGCAATTTTAATTAAATTTTATTCAAAAATAGACAATTTTTAATTATAAATCTCATTGATTATTTTAAAATAAATATCATTGATATTATTTGCTCACAATCAATGATATCTAATTTTTATCATTTAGTCAATTTGCTTTACTTAGTTATTTTTTATCCTAATATATATATATATATATATAAATTTATATTAGGTAATCTTAGAGGAGTAGAATATTCAAAAATATCTTTTAATGGAATAATCTATACAATCAATTAAGGTATATGAATATTTTTTTTATTTAAGAGTGTTGACAAAGAATTAATTGTACGATTTCAAAATATGAAGACTCGAGGAGAAGTTATAAATGATATGTAATGTCAAAAAAATTTATGTTATTATGAGATTTTATTTCTTTATTTTATTATATGAAATGCTCTATTTTTAACTTTATATAAATGTGAATTATTTTTTATCTTATTATGCCCTCACTAAAATAAATTTTTGGATCCGCCTATCGATCACCACTAATAGACTTGATTTGTTTCCTTTTCTTATTAAAATTCTAATATTTTATATACTCTCTTTAATTATTTGCGTGTATGTATCTTTGGATTTTCATATAAAACTAATGCTCAAAGATTGTTACTCTTCGTCATGAATTTTCAATCACACAACAATTCCTAAAGTGTATACTAATAAATACTACTATATATCATACAATTAAATTTTCTCTTGAAATGATAAAACAATCTTTACCTATAAAGTTTTCTTTTCTTCCAAGTAAAAATAGCAAAACTATTCTTGATCTGGTAACTATATTTTTAAAACTTTACTTATTTCTTAAAGTATATGTATATTATTACAAAAGAATAAGCTATTTTAAAATCAAGCAAATCTCTCTCTCAAAATATCAATCTTTAAAGGCATGATCATTGAATCCCTATAAGTAATAATTATGCAATCAATTAGTAACACTATGACTAAAATTAAATAAAAATATCAAAGTTTAAAAAATTACATGTCATATGTGAACCTACTGAGGGCAAAAATGTATCTTCATTTGTTGTGTAAACTACCCCATCTCAAAGCATAATGAATGCATGCAACTCCTCTTTTAAGTTTGGCAACTCAAGCAAAGCTATTATTGTTGCTATTTTCACTTCTCATTAATAGTCAAATTTTTATACTATGATTTTCGATCTTCTTATTTTCATCATGAACTTTGGCATAAAAGTTAAACTCATTAATGAAAAATCATTTATACTTTTTTGTAATTCTACTTAGACCTTTAACAAATACCTTAATTTCATCAATTATTAACATATTATAACCACCCATAACCTATATAAGAAATATAGTTGCTATATAATGAGGATATGATTAAATGATGAATAGAAATGATTAGATATTACTATACTTTTGAACCACACATGAAAGCTTTTATTTACAAACTTATCATTATCAATTGTCAAATATGTGTCATAGACTTTTTCACGTATCATTGTTTAAAACATTTGTACATAATCATTTCGTTAATCTTCATAATGGAGAAAAACGTTTTTTGCGTGTTCAATGAATATTCGATTGATTTTATTTCCCTGATCATGAATTGCCTCAGAATAAATAAAACGTCAGGAAAATAACATTTTCCATTTTTTAACCTATAAAATGACGCCTTAATATATGTAAAATTATGCCTTAAGTTATATTTTAGAAAACAAAATCACAGAAGTAATATTTTGTTTCCAAAAAATACAGTATGCAGCTGTCCATAGGTCCGAAACTCAGATTCACTTAGATCTTTAAATAATAATAATAATAAGCTAAAATTTATTATAGGAAAGAAAAAGCCAACTGAAATATGTCTATAAAATCAACCCCAGACCCATTTAATTCACCAACTTGATCAAACTATGGTTCCTCATTCTGTCCGCTCCTTCTCTTTCTCTCTGCTATCGTCTGCTACTTCATCTAAAACTGAGTATATGGAAACACTCGATCTCATCTCGAAGCTGCCCTCTTCCCTTCCTCTTCCTAAACAACCAACGCCAATGAAACAGAAGTAGTAGAAAACATGCCAGAGTGGGTTGCGAAGGTTGCAGCCGATAAAGGAGCTGCCTTTGCATGGAAAGTAATGGAGAAGCAAATCTATGCTTCCGACGCCAGCGATCAGCAGAACCACTTCATGATAAGGAAGCAGATCGCTGAGGATCGGATAATGCCGGTATTGACCGCTGAGGAGATTGCAGCGGCGAATCTGAGGAGAGTTGCTAACTTCACGACATCAAAAAGGCGGCGACTTTAACGGAGATGGAGAAGCAGGAGAGAGGAAATATGGGAGAGAACATGTAGGACTTGAGGTGATGGTTTATAACAGAAATGGATGGGGTTGTTCTCTTTATCTTATGAGATGGGATGCAAGTAAAGCTTCTGTGGTTAAGGGCAGAAACTACAGAGAATTTCATTGGAGTTACTGCCGCCGGCGATCAGGTTGAGATGTGGGCTTTTAGGAATAGAGATGGCAAGTTGTGCTTCTTTATTGGGAACAATATTAGTCTCAAGATTTCTCTTTATATATATATATATACATATATATATACACGCACGCATGGATGGGGTATATATGGATATGATGGAGATTAATGGCATGCATGGGATGTTTTGGGTTAATCGTGCATGGTTATGATGACCAAGGATATATGGAGAGTTTAATGTGATGCTAATTAGATGCTATTTGATTAGATATGATATTTCTTATTTCATTTCTGTCCACCTATTTGTGTGTTTGATGCTTCAAAGATTTCATTCATGACACAAATTTATTATTAATTTTATTTATCAAAGATCGATTATTTTAAAGGCTGTTTGGATGAATTTTTGTTTTTAATTTTTATTTTAAAATAAAATGTATTTGATGATGATAATTATTTATAAAAATATTTAAAATAACTAAAAATTATTTAAATATTTTTTTTTAAAATATTATTGATATTAAAAAATTATAAAAATACTTAAAATATATTAAACAAATATATTTTAAATAATATAAAAATATATAAAATATAAAATAAAATTGATCCTAACAAGCGCTTACCTCACTGTACTTCTGAGTTTTGTTTTTAATATTAAAAAATGATGTATTTTTTTTCTTATTTTCCACATTGTTTATAGATTAAAAATTGATTTCAAATTTGTTGCATAAGTTAAAAGAAAGTTTTATTTTTTTTGACACTTACTTTAAAATATTTATATGCATTCTCATTTTAATAACAATTTTAACCCTAATTTGAAATTGCGCATTATTAATTGTTATAAGATTTTGAAAATTAACTTGGTTACGAGAAAATAAAAATGATTGCCTATATTGACATTTAATTAAGTGTTTACTAGTCAAATTGCATCAATAAAAAAAGTCCCCTTTTTTTCTTCTATTTTCCTAAAAATGTTTCAACATGGTCACCTCAGTTGGCCTGTAATATGGGCTATTAATTGGCCATTTTTCATAATTTGTGTTGTATGCCAAAAAACTTGTAGCAGTAGAATAAAACTTAACGTCTTAGCTTTATATGGAAATTCGGCACGCACACAAATAGTTGAAAGGAGAATAAGAAACTCCGGAATTTTTAAGTGAAAAGTCCCACAAAGAGGATAAAAAATCATGGGGCCTAATCCAGTAAAGATGCTTCACTATATATCAACTTTGGAGTATAAAATTTGAATCTTCTCAATAGAGAGATTAAAATGTTGTATATGAGAAATCCTGATAATGAGAATTCCATAATCAAGTTACAATAGTTATACTGAAGGATGATAGCGGTTGTTGGTAGCATGATAATAATAGGCGATTGGCGATAATGACCTAACTTCAAACTTCTAGCTCTCTCTCTTTTCTCCTAAGTTTGCTTCTAGCTTCTTCCTCCTTTCATGACAAGAATGGAGTCCTATTTATAGGATTCTGAGAGGGCATTTTGGTCATTATACTCAAAATCTCAAAACATTCCATCGAACAATCCATATTGATTCATTTGATCATTGATAGTTTTTAGCAATTTGGTTATTCAAATGACATTCGACCGAGTGATCTTAGTCACGTTGGATTTGTCTCGTGTCGTTTCGATTTGACTATAAACACGCCAAATTTCAAAGTCATTTGGTCATTCACCAGAATTTTCGATGTACTTTGAGCTTGATTTGAGCTCATTTCGACTTGATAATTTAATTAATGATTTTTTTGGAATTTGAAGGGTTTTTAATGAGAAAATGAAGAGATTTTCTAAATGAGGTAATGAAGAGTTTTCTTTATTTTTTTATTTTTTTATTTATTATTTTTTAAAAGAATTTGAAGAGTCATTTTTTCTAGTATAAATATCCCTTAAGAGGTAATGAAAAATTCACACTTTACTTTTTTTACTTCTTTTTCTTTGGTAGCCTCCAGTGACCTATATAACGGTGCCAACCCCTCTTCAAGGCTCCAATTCTCCCCGGTCTTGGGGTTTCCAACTAACTGGTGGCGCATCTCAGGCTTAGTGTGCTTTTTTTTTTCTTTCTTGACTTCTACTAACTCAGATAACTGTCGACCCCTCTTGCATGCTCTAGTTCTCCCCAATCTAGGGATTTCCAACTAACTTGGTTAGGCGGCGCGTATCCCGAATTTAGGCTCCAATGTGCTTCCGCTTTCTTCTCTTTATTAGCCTTCACTAACCTGTATAATGGTGCCGAATCCTCTCGCAGGCTCCAGTTCTCCCCAATCTTGAGGTTTTCAACTGACCTGGTTAGGCGGCCTGCATCCTGAATTCAAGCTCCAATGTGCTTCTATTTTCTTCTCTTTGGTAGCCTCCATTAACATGTATAACGGTGTTGACACCTCTCACAGGCTCCAGTTCTCCCTGATCTCGGAGTTTTCAACTGACCTGGTTAGGTGGCTCGCATACAAAATTCATGCTACAGTATGCTTCCAATTTTGAAGAATATTTTCATGGGTAAGCATCTTTCCATAGATATCACAATGTCCAAAGATTCCCAAACAAAGCTTGCACAATATGATGTGTTATGGAAGCACCAAGGGACATCGAGATCTGATGATTTAATGCCAACTATTAGGATACTTTGATAATCTTCAGAAAGAAGTTTTATTTTTTAAATGATTTAGTGGCTATTCATCCTAAAAGATCACAATGAGCTTATTCTCCTCCATCGAGGTACCTTACTACTTATGAGATGAGCTTACTTGTGGATCTTCGATTTCCTTTGGCTCTTGAGCTGATCGTTATTTTATTGTCATTTGAGATTTGTTTATCTCAATTTTCTTCTCGAGCTATGACAATCATTATTGGGTTGATTGTTTCCTTTAGAATGCATGGCACGATGCTTATTCCAAAGCATTTGGCGTAGATATGTAAATTCACTTGTGATGTGCATGGTTGAATTTCTTGTAGGAGTAAATGGTTGGATTTTCATACAAAAAATCCTCTAAGAAATTGGACAAATAGATTCTTCTTTATAAAAATGAGTGGGGCTTCTTGAAAAGTGCAAAAGCGAAAGAAATATCCTCCTCCCAAGTAACTGAAAAAGATATATTGAAGGCTATAAATATTGCGAAAGTCAAAGATCTTCAATATGAGACCCGTTATATTAATCAATATGTGAAGGAAGAATCCTTATTCAAAGTTGGCCTTTCAATTCAAACTAGGAGATGCCATGCTCTTATGCTGAAGAAGTCTGATAAGGATAAGGAAAAATCTAATCCCATTCTTGCAGTATCCCCCAAATGACCAATAGAAGAATGTGTACGAATTCTTTCCAAGAGGAACAAGTTAGGCGACCCACATGTCCAATCCTCTGATAAGAACTATAAAATGAGCCAGCAAAAAATTTCTATTCCGAATGAAGTGTTAAATCACACATGTAGTGGGCGCCAATGTGCTGAAGAGTTAGTACGAAATATTCATTCTTTTAAATTTTCTTCTCTTTTTCTTCACACACACACACACACACACACACACACACACATATATATATATATATATATATATATTGAAGAAGGTGAGTACTAATCTTGAATTAGATGATATCTTGAAGGCATGGAATACTGAGTTCCTGAAGATCAAATATCTCTATAGTGAATATGTTTACCGATATGAGTCTAAGGTTAAAAAGTTATAGCCTTGGAGGATCTTGAGTGCGTGACTGTTGACTATGACGACTTCCCTTTTATTTCAGCGTCAAGAGGTTGATAGGACTCGGGATGAGCTAGTGGATGCTCGAGCTAAAATAAATCATACTACGAAGACCTTAGAAGCCACCAATACTAAGATACAGATTTTAGAGGTAGATAACAAGACATTACTAGCAGATCTTGGAGAAAGAGAATATAGAAGTTGACTCCAACTTGAATATTATAGAAGCTTCAAAAATTCCACTGCCTTCAAGATTATAATTCAAGATCGAGTTCAAGAAGCTCGTGATCATATCTATGATATTGGGGTGAAGGATCTGGAATGTCAGCTTCTTGAAGAAAGTTTTATTCATGGTTTTTTGAAAGGGACCCATCTGGTTCATTACAAAATAGGTGCAGATATTGAATGCCTTTCACCGAGTCAAGTTTCTGAAGATTCTTCTCCAGGGGATGGATAGAGAGCGCTTATTCCTCTTTTTCTAGTGATAATAGTGAAGACGTAGATGTTGCCTAATTATATTTTTATTTCATTTGTATTTTAATTTGAGATTTTCTCAGGAGATGACATATGATCATGTTTATGTATGTATCATAATGCTTTAAAATTTTATTTTAGAATAAAGTGGTTGATTTTTAAACTGATTTAGGCTGTATTTAGAAAGTTATTTAGTGATGTTAGCTTGTATATTTGAAGAGAAAATCCAGTAAGGATTTCCAACCCATCCGAGGTTGTTTGTTTGAGTTTCACTCGATGATATTAACCTGCGTGGAGTAGGCGTGAAGTTTTGGCTTATTTGAGGTTATTTATCAGATTCTTCGCTCGATGACGTTAGCCTGTGTGGAGTACGTGCAAAGTTTTGACCTGTCTAAGATTGTTTGTGAGAGTCTTTGCTTGATGACGTTAACCTGTGTGGAGTAGGTGCGAAGTTTTGACCTATCCGATGTTGTTTGTTAGAGTCTTTACTCGATGACGTTAACCTGTGTGGAGTAGGTATAATCGAAACCACTTAGGATCAATTTTTCTTTCTTCTTGTTACTATTGCTTTAATTTATCATATTTTTTTCAAACAAAAAATATGAAACATCAAAATATAGAGTTCAATTTGAATGCTACATAGTAAGTTCATTGATAATACCTTCGTAGATTCTCAACATTCCAAGTGCACGAAATAGTTTTTTCCTCTGAATCTTTGAGAAGTTATTAGTTTAACCACAACAACCACCACATAAGGTCCTTCCCAAAGCAATGAAAGTTTGTTACGCAGATTTTTTTCGCAAATACTAAACTTCGTAGAACTAGATCTCCAACGTTGATAGGTTTGGGCTTCACTCTTCGATTTAAGTGACATGCGATTTGTTGATGATAGATATCATTTTTGACTAAAGTTACTTCCCCTTATTTCAGACAATAAATCCAAATGATATCAGAGTTTTTCTTCATTATTTATTGCATCATAAAGCGGACCTTAGACTGGGGATACTAATGTCAACTGGAATAATCACCTTCATCCCAAAATACAAATTATAAGGTGTCTCACCAGTTAGTGTTCTTGTAGTTGTTCGGTAAGCCCATAATACATTTGGGAGTTTGTTCACCCATTGCCCCTCAGCCTTATTCAACTGTGTCTTCAAGATTTTTAGAATTGTTCGATTCATGGCCTCAATTTGACCATTTGTTTGGGGGTGTGCTACAGCTGTATGAACCAATTGAATGAGTAAATTTTTGTAGAAGGATGTGAATTATTTTCCCATGAATTGAGTCTGATTATCTATTATAATTTTAGCTGGAATTCCAAAATGACAAATAATATTTTTTCAAACAAATTATTTAGCATTAGCATCTGTGATTTTTGTTAATAGTTATACCTCAACCCATTTAGTGAAATAATCTATCGCCATAATGATGAATTTTCGTTGTCCAGTTGTAATAGAGAGTGGTTCCATAATATCTATTCTCCATTGAGCGAAAGGCCAAGGGCTTTAGAAAGATGAAAGTTCGATCAGTGGAATATGATTGAGATTAGAATGCGTCTGACAGTTGTTACACTTTTTTATAAAATCTAATGCATCACTTTTTATTAGAGGCCAGTAAAACCCTTTCCTTAAGATTTTGTGGACGAGTGCTCTACCCCCAAGTGTTCTCCTCAAATACCTGAATGGACTTCTCAAAGTGCATACTCTGCTTTGGATGGTGGCAGACATTTGGAATATGGTCTGAATGATCTTTTGTATAATTCGTCACCAATAATGCTAATGTTTTCGCTTGTCCAAATATGGATGGCGACAACTGGATCTTTTGTAGAGCTCCATCATGTAGAAAAGGTGAATACCGGATATATCCAAGAAACTTGCCTTGATTCATCAATGGACCGTATTTTTCAAGGTCCTTGTATGCTGGGAAAATGAATGTCTTCTACATACTTTCTCTTGTAAATGTCAGAAGATGTTGAAGTAGCAAGCTTTGAAAGAGCATCGAGTCTAGTATTTTGATTTCTTGGAATGTGAATGATTTGATATTTACTTATTCAAGGTAGAAGAGATTTCACTATATGAAGGTATTATTTCAGATGATGATTATGAGTGTTGAAATCCCCTTCAACTTGGGAAACTATAAGTTATGAATCAATGTAAATTATAAGACTTTGAACTTCACAATTAATAACCAATTTTAACCCTCCTACTACAGCTTTTTATTCTGCAACATTGTTAGTAGCTAAAAACTTTAAACGTAGTCTATATTCAAGGACATTATGTTGAGGAGAATTGAGTAGAATTCTACCCGACCGAGTTTCTAGATGCTCCATCAATAAATAAAGTTTGATGTTGTGATATTGAATGAAAAGAATTTATTTCAATAAAATTTTGGATGGTGCATTCAACAACAAAATCTGTTAATACATGAGATTTGATATCTAGCCTAGGCAAAAAGTGAATATTAAATTCTCTCAATTCAATTGACCATTTAACTAATATATCAGAAGTTTCTAATTTTTGGAGGATAGTTTTGAGTGAAAGTTGTGTATAAACCCCAATAGAGTGTGCTTGAAAATATGGGCATATCTTTCTTTCCGAGAACACCAATGCTAAAGTAGTTTTATCTGCTAAAGGATAACGCCTTCTACGTCAGATAGAATTTTACTAATGTAATAATTGGTCATTGCCCTCGCCTCCTCCAATAATGAGCTTATTACATGATGTGAGATAACGATATATAAATAAAGCATTTCTCGTGGGATTGGCTTTGATAACGGTGAGGATAAATATTTTTGAGTTACTTGAATGCGTTTGACATTCATCGGTCCATTGAAAATCATTATTTCTAGCACTCTTGAGTATTCTAAAGCGATTTATCATTCGGGGAATGATGATAAGGCCACCATCATCCTGTTCAAGCGTTGCACATCCTTTATTCTATTTGAGAGCACCATGTCTTGTATAACCTTAATCTTTTCTAGGTTAGCCTCGATCCCTCGATGAGTTACCATAAATCCTAAAAATTTTCTAGATGTAACTCCAAAAGCACATTTGGAGAAATTTAAATGTATATTATATTATCAAAGAAGCTTGAAACATTGCTCAAGATCATTGAGGTGTTTTATCCTTTCTGTACTTTTAACTAACATATCATCCACATACACTTCCATAGTATAACCAAGAAGAGTTTCAAAAACATTAATCATTAGACGTTGATACGTAGCTCCTGCATTTTTCAATCCAAATGGCATTACTCGATAATAATATAACCCTTTATCAGTTTGGAAAGCAGTGGGCTTCTTCATCATCTGGATTCATCTTTATTTGATTATATCTAGAGTAAGCATCCATAAAACTAAGCATTTGATGACCTGAAGTGGCGTCGACCAACTGGTCTATGCGCGGAAGAGGAAAACTATCCTTTGGGCAATCTTTATTAAGATCAGTGTAGTCAACACATTCTCCATGCCCACAAGTTTTTTTCACCAGCACAACATTTGCTAACTAAATAAGATAATGCACTTCTCGTATGAATCCTACATCAAAGATCTTATCAACTTCCTGTTCAATTTCTTGTAGATGATCTGGAGTGAAGTTTATTTTCTTTTGAATGATAGGCTTGAATGCTGAGTTAATTTTAAGAGAATGAGATATTACCCCAGAATCAATTCTTCGTATATCTCTTGGACACCAAGCAAAAATATCCTGCTTTTAGTACAAAAAATTGATGTACTTCTTTCTTTCATCCTCAGAGAACAATGAACCTACTTGCACTATTTTTGAGAGATATTCTTTTGATAAAGAGATGCTGATCAACTCTTTGACTTGTGACGCTCTTTAGAGTATTTTTTTCATCTCTTATAATTCTTCTTTTCTTATTATACACACATCTAAGTTTCATGCAATCATTTTATGTCATAAAAATGTTTAATTTTTATCTCTAAAATACATATATTTGTACATTGCCATATCACAAAACTTTTACATTGATCTTCATAATGGAGCATATGCCACATCAAATTTGTCACAATCAAAAAAATTCAAATCTATCTCCTTAAGACATCTTTCTTTAGAAGTTACAATTTTACTCACTTCAAATCCCTTCACATTATTCTAGGATGATAGTTTCTTTTGACTAATTTTTATACTCCTAAAATATAAATTATAAATACTATTATATATCTTATAGTTAAATTCTCTATTGAAATCATTCAACAACCTTCACCTAAAAAAAATATTTCTTCTAAGTAAAAAATTTTAAAAAAATTCTATTTTTTATATGGTAACTTCATATGTAAATTTTTATTCTTATTTCTTAAAGTATAGGGTTATTATTTCAAGATAACAAGCTTTTTTTAAAATCAAGAAAACTTTGTCAATGGACATTTTACTTGGAAGTTGCTTCTGACCACTATTAGAGTTTGGATTAGTCTCTTGAAATAACCTCCCATCTCTAGAGTTTCAAGACAATATAATGAATATAGTGAAATATACTCTTGTTTTTTATTATTTGATTGAGATCCATATTGATTGTAAATATGCACAAGGTAATGAGGTATATTTGATTGATCAAAATATACCTTCTCTACTTCAAATTTTAAAGCATGAATTGGACCCTTCTTCATAAGCATCAAATGAATTTGCTTCTAATTTTGGGGATAGGAAAAAGGTTTTATCATATATCTAATAATAATAATAAAGATGACTATTTATCATATGAGATCTCTAAAAGAAAATTTACTTTAAGAAGAGAGATAGAAAGTAATGTTAACATAATTCAAGTCACTTGGCCATCATTTTATAATTTTTAAAATGATAATAATTCAAAGCAGGATGAAAATTTCTATTATCATTAAACCATGGTCATCATTGGCGATGTTTGTGTTAATTTGTTCTCTAGTTGCATTTAGATATTGGAGCATAGTGTTGACAACCATATTTGAAGTCCTTATAAATTCTTGCAATTGAGGCAACAAATTTTCTCCCACTAAGAACTTTTTCTCACATTTACACCTACAAGGTATTATGCATTATGTTCATATTTTATATGTAAAGTCATTAATATCGCCTTCATTCTCTCAGTTAAATATGTGTGGCTTTTGTTAGAGTTATAAGAAAATAAATTAGCAATTAAAAATAAATTTAACATAATTATGCAAATAAAATAAAAAAATAAAAATAATGAGATTGAAATAGCGAGGGAGGCATGATGACACTATCTTTAGAGTAGATCAAGCCCTGGGTGCACCAATTTATGACTCTCTTTTCTACTTGTGAGATACAACTTGTCCCATTGTCTTGATCGTGCGTGCACCACGACTGATCGACAAAACTTCAAACTAATCACATGTCTCTTGTTGGCCAAAAATGAAATGAAGAGAATGACAAAAAAATTATTAATGAAGAAAGGAAGAAAGAATATTCAGATTCTGTCATTCCATTAAAGCTCGCATTATCATCTACTTATAAGTGAGAGAAGAGAGCTAAATATTAAATCACCTAATTATGATTTATAACCATTACTAGTCATTATTTTAAGTTATGAATTAATTTATTTGTATTTATTTAATTTATGTTATAAGTTACATAATTAATATTTCTATTATAATAATATTAGAATAATAACATTAAAAATAACATTATATATTATAATGTTATTATAATGCTATAATATAATGTTATAATAAATTTTTTCCTTTATTTTTTCATAACAATTTCCTCTCCAATAAAAAATATTTATAAATAAATTTGAGTTGAATAAAATAAGAGATCAAGAATCAAAAGTTTCATTTTGGACAACTTTTATCATGCATTCGATGAAAGTACCTTCCGGTTTTGAACTTTCACTCACTATATCCAAAATCTAACAATAATAAATACTATAGTAGCTCAAGTTTTGAACTAAGTATATAAATTATTACATCATTCGGTATACATATGATATGAAACACGCTGTAAGTTCTACTCAAGGGTGTGCTTTAAAGGCCATGTGCTTTTATCTAAATTCATAAGTGTTTTTGGATCTTAATAAGATCTCATTATAGTAGCCTATTATTGCAACACTTATATAGGTAAGATCTCCAAGATACATTGCAATTATAATATTTCACAAAATTTTTGCCTTTGATCTCATTAAGAGCTATAGCTCAACTTCATTTTTAATTACAGTTTAGCACAAATTTCTATAAGGATAATATTTATAATATTTAGAATTTTTCTTTTACCAGTCATTCGATTAACTTCGTTTTCACCACATTGAACCTTTTATCATCTGTTTCCAATCGAATGTTGGGTTTCCTGTGATGATTATTTTACCTTCAACACTTCTAATGATTTTAATATATAAGTCTTTGCAAGCTCTTTCATCAATAGATCTGTAATATTTTTCTCAAAGCAAATAAAATGGTAAGTAACAACACTTCTTTTATATAATTCATACAAAAAATCATGTCTTATTCTCATATGACATTTTTTATCATTGTATTTTGCACTTTTTACTTTTTCTATAATGCCTTGATTATCACAATTTATTAAAATAACAAGTATATGTTTTTCAATACAAGGTAAATAAAATAATAACCTTTTAAGCCACTCGGCTTCAAAAGTAGCAAGATCAAGTGCTATAAATTCTACTTCTATAGTAGATATAGAGATTAATGTTTATTTAGTAGATTTCCATGATATTGCACCACCATAAAATGTGAGGACATAACCACTAGTCACTTTTGTTTCATTGGTGTCGGCAATCCAACTAGCATTACAATATCCTTCTAGTACTATAGGAAAATAACTATAATGAATGTAATAGTTTATTGTACCTTTTAAATATCTAAAAATTCTTTTTAGTTCTTTCCAATGAGTTTCACTAGGGTTACTATTATATCTACTCAGTTTTCCTATAGTATAAGCAATATCAGGTTGAGAATAATTTGCTAGATGCATAAGATAATCAATTATTTGAGAATATTTTAATTGTAATATTCTATCACCTAAATTATTTATAAGATGTAAGCTAGAGTTATATGGAGTGCCTATAAGACTCACATCTTGATAATTAAACTTTTTAAGAAGTTTTTGAATATAATGTGATTTAGTAATAGAAATGTTATTTGCATTTCTATAAATCTTTATACTTAATATTACATTAGCTCCACATAAATCTTTCATATCAAATTGAGTTGATATAAACTCTTTAATATTATTTACAATATTGAGATTTATACCAAAAATTAAATTAACATCGTAAAGACATAAAATAATATAATCATGATCAACAACTTTAATATAAAGATATTTATCTGACCCGCTAATCAAAAAATCCATATGACAATACTACTTTATCAAACTTTTCATACTATTGTTTAAGAGCTTACTTTAATTCATATAAAATTTTTGTTAATTTATAAATTTTATTTTCTTGACCTTTTACTATAAAACTTTAAGTTGATCCATATAAATTTCTTCATATAAATCACCATTTTAAAATGCAGTTTTTACATCCATTTGATGTATAACTAGATTATATGCTGAAGATAGAGTTAAAAATAAACAAATTATAGAAATTCTGACAATCGGAGAATAAATATCAAAATAGTCAACACCACTTTTTGTGTATATCCTTTGGCTACTAATCTTGCTTTTTATTTATCTATAGATCTATCTAATTTTAATTTCTTTTTGAATATTTATTTACATCTAATAGTTTTATAACTAGGAAGTAAATCATAAAGCACACATGTCTTATTTGATATGATAGAATCAATTTCATTATTAACAACTTCTTTCTAAAATGGTGTATCTATATAATTCATAGCTTCATCAAAAGTAGTAGGATCATTTTCTACAATAAATATTTCAATAAAAAGAGAATAAAAATCATCACCTCAAATTTTCTCATTTCTAATTCTTTTACTTTTTCTAATATTTTTCTCAATTTTATTAGTTAAAATAGTATCATCATTATTTATTATAGAATTTTTTATTGAAGATTATTTTTTATTAATAGATTTATAATCTTATTTTTTACAAGAAATATATCTCAAAAAATGTAGCATCTTTAGATTTCATAATTGTATTAATAGAAATATCACTAATATCAGAGTTAATGATAAGAAATCTATAAATAGGGATATTAAAAGAATATCTAATAAATACACCATCTATAATTTTAGATCCTAATTTTCTCTTTTAACATTATGGAATAGATATTTTAGCTAAACAACCCCAAACTTTAAAATACTTCAAATTCAGGTTTCTAATTTTCCAAAATTTATAAGGTGTTTTATTAGAATCTTTATAAAGAATCCAATTTAAAATAAAACATGGTGTTAATTAAGCTTCACCTAATAAATTATTCAATAAATTTGTTGAAATTAGTATTACCTTTATCATATCAATTAATATTCTATTTTTCTGTTCTGCTACTCCATTAGATTGAGGAGAATATGGAGGAGCAACTTGATGTGTAATACCATTTTATTCACAAAATTTATTAAATAAAAGTGAAATATATTCTCCACCTATATTCGATCTTAAATTTTTAATTTTATTATTTAATTAATTTTCTACCTCTAATTTATATTTCTTAAATATATCAAAGGCTTCATCTTTGGTTCTGATTAAATAAACATAGAAATTTTTTGAAAATCAACAATAAAGGTGATAAAATATCTTTTACCTCCTCTAGTTAAATTACTATTCACAAACATCACTATGAATAAAATGTAATGAATCATTTTGCTTAACAAAAATAGATTTAAATGACTTCTTAGTTTATTTTGTTTGAGAGCAAATTTCAAACTTCACATCTTTATTTATATCATTTTTAGATATTAAATTCATATATATCATTTTTTAATTATTTTGTAGTTTGCATGTCCAAATCTTGCATGCTAAATGTTATAAGTAATAATTAATGAAATAGAAGGATTTAAGCAAATCACTTTATTGCTAGAAATTAATAAATTTAATTTAAATAAACCATTACATAAATATCTCGTAACCACAAATGATCCACTTTTGGTTATAATAATGTTATTTGACTCAAAAACAAGATGATAACCATGTTGAATAAGTTGTGAACAACTAATTAAATTTCTCCTAATATTCGATATAAACAAAACTAAATATAATTTTAAATATTTTTTTGATGATAATTTTAGATCAATATCTCCTTCTCTAACCACACTAGCTAATGCTCCATTGCCCATGCTTATAATTCCTCTTGGTGTATCCTGGTAGGAAGAAAATCAAAGATTTATCAAAACATATATGTATAGTTGCCCCAATATCTATCCACCAATCGGTAGAAAAATATAAAAAAGAAATTTCAAATGATGGGCTAATATACTTCAAAGGAAAAGAATCATTGGCATTGAAAGTGATCATATTAATTGTTGGTTGAGATCGATTTTGCTCAAATAACTTGTTATTTTCTTTAGATGTCTTATTTTTCCAATAATAACAAGCCTTTGTAAGATGATTGGTTCTCTTACATACTCAACATTGAATCTCATTATCCTTTTTTATTTTTATTGCTAGACTTGTGTAAAATTTATTTCTTAAACTTTTTATTAAATGATTTAAACTTTTTTCATTTAAAATTACTCTTTTCCATTAGATTGACATGTGTTTGAGATTCATTTTTAGTGAGAGTTTTATCTCTTTATTTTTATTTTTCTTCTATTCTAAGTGCAATAATAAGATCATCAAGGGATATCTTATTTCTATTATACCTAAGTATTTGTGCAAATTGACTTCATGATTGTGATAATTTTTCTATTATCAATGCAACTATAAATGCTTTTGTCATGCTTATGTCATGTTCTTTTAGATCATGAATAATATATTGAATTTCATTTACTTGATCTAATACGGTATGGGAATCACTCATTTTATATTTATTGAATGATTCAACCGAATATTTTTCTAGACCTACATCTTCATTTCCATATTTTGATTCAAGTACTTTCCAAAGATTAAAAGAATATATTGATGTACAAAACATGTCAAAAAGATGATAGAAAGGAACACTAAAAATACGTCCAAGATAAAGAAAATTAATCTCATGTGGAGTTTTTTCCTTTTCCTAACCCATCATCGAAAGAAGAATCATTTTCTCTTTCCGAATTAGATTCGGATAAAGGAGGATTATATATTACATAAATTAATCCTAAACATGTCAACCAATATATAGTTTTCTTTTGTCATCTTTTAAAGTGTGTTCTTATAAATTTTTTCGAATTTACATAATCATGAAGAAGCAATATTTGTGTAGACATATTTTTTAATTAGTTAAAATAATTAAAACAAAGACAATATTTTGATCTACTCTAAGATTGTTAGGACTATAAGGAAATAAATTAGCAGTTAAGAAATAAATTTAACACATCTATGCAAAATAAAAATAAAATTAAAAATAAAAATAATGAGATCAAAATAACCTGGGAGAAAAGCGTCGATGACACTATCCTTAGAGTAGATCAAGCCTTAGGTGCACTAATTTGTGGTGCTCTTTTCTTCTTGTTAGATACAACCTATCACCTTGCCTTGATCGCCGTGCACCACGACCTGATCGGCAAAACTTCAAACTAATCACATATCACTTGTTGGCCAAAAATGAAATGAAGAGAATGATAAGAAAAATTGTGAATGGAGAAAGGAAGAGAAAATATTCAGATTTTGTCATTCCATTCAAGCTCACATTATCATCTATTTATAGGTGAGAGATTAGAGCCAAATATTAAATCACCTAATTATGATTTATAGCCATTACTAGCCATTATTTTAAGTTATGAATTAATTTGTTTATATTTATTTAATTTATGTTATAAGTTACATAATTAATATTTCTGTTATAATAACGTTAGAATAATAATATTAAGAATAACATTATATATTATTACGTTATTATATTATTATAATATAACGTTATAATATATATTTTTCTTTATTTTTCTGTAACAGCTTTTGCATGAAATTCATATCAATTTTATATTTATAAGATGGGTTTGCTTTAAAAAAATGACCTCTTCATTGCTATATAGACAAATATAGCCATTGAGATAATTAATTTGCTTATCAATCTATAGATTTTAAAAAAAATTAAAACATCCCAAAACTATTTGTTTTAGAATTGATCAAAATTCAAATCCTTTCAAGTTACTATGTTAACTTTGGATGGATAGAATTGTGATTAAAAGAGGAAAATGTTTATATGAAAACTTCATATAAAAGTTAACATAATGCAACATTAGTTTATGTGCTGGTTTAAACTATTGCAGATCTGTATTATCTATGATGATTTAAGTCACTTATAATATAGAGCATTTTCTGTGATTTAAATCTTCATAAGGCTTCAAATTTATAGTCGTTATAAACTATCATAAATCTATAATATTTGAGGCATTTTAAACCACTGTAAATATCGAAAATTTAAAAATAAAATAAAATAATCAATTGAATTCACAATGATTTAAAAGTAAAATTTCAACTCATATGCATCTAATAATCAATTGAAATACCGGATAATGCCGGCGATGCCAACAGAGGAAATGGCAGTTGCGAATCTGACGTGTAGGCGGCGACTTTTTGGCAGAGAAGGCCAAGTAGGAGAGAGGAAGCAGGGTAGAGAACATGGAGTTCTTGAGGTGATGGTGTATAACAGAAATGGATGGGGTTGTTCGCTTTATCTTACGAGGTGGGATGCAAGTAAAGCTTCTGTGCTTAAGGGCGGAAACTACAGAGAGTTTCATCACCGGAGTTACTTCGCCGGGTGATCAGGTTGAGATGCGGGCTTTCAGGGATGGAGATGGCAAGCTGTGCTTCGTCATACGGAACAAGCTTCGTCTCGAGATTTCACTTTAGATATATACATATGCATCGATGGGATATGGATATGACGGTATTTTGGATTAGTCATGCATGATTATGATGACCATGAATCTATAGAGAGTTTCATGTGGTACCACTTAGAAGCTGTTCTTAGTTAGATGCAACATTTCTTTGTTCTTATCTTTCCATCTGTTTGTGTTTGGATGCTTCATAGATTTCATCTATCCCACAAATCTACTTTTGTTTTATTTCTTTCACAGATTGATTAATTTGGCCTCACTGCCTTTCTCAATTTTGTTTGTAATATTAAAAATATATGTATATTTTCACATAATTTTTTATGTATTTGTATATTTAACATTTAACATTTGCTTTAAAAAAATAGTAACAATAATATTTTAGTAGAAAAACTATTCTCTTTATTTCCTAAAATAGTTTTGGCTTCGCCGTCTGAGTTTGCTTGAAATACAGGCCGTAATTAAGTTAATTTATTAAGCTCTCAATCTATAATCTTGAACTGAGGATAAAAGTGGTCAATTATTAAATAATTGTGGTTGTTAATACATATCATTTGAAGTATTTTTTTATTGACAAAATCATTAATTAAGAAACTGCATTAAGCCTGGGGACTCATTCAATCATTTTCTATTTATTTAAATATCTAATTTCATTTTATATATTTTTAATCAATCTATAATAGTTTCTCGTTATTTTATTTATTCTGCAACTCAAAAAAATAAATAAATAAAATAAAATCTCCATTGCTTCTACTTCACTAAAAGTGAAACTTCTATGTTTCATGATGTCTTTGTCGTAAATTAAGAACATATAATTTTCATTTCTAATATATCCATTTTCTTTTCAGCATTATCATAATCTTTAAAATTAAATTAACAATAAAGTAAATGAAGTTTTATTTTCTAGATCAAATTAATGAAGATGATAATCTATACTAAGTCAGAACATATATATATATATATATTAATGATGATAAATATAAAAGTTTTCTTATATATATATATATTATATGCATCAATTAATTTTGTGAGTTTTATATTTTAAGAACTATCACTATAATATTTAACTATAATTTTCTTATTATTTCAAATGTTCATGAACTATTAGGGCGGGACAGATATAAGAAAACTACAGCAAACATTTCAGAAAAAATATAAATAAATTACTACTCACAATAGTTCAACAGAAAAAATCACTTTTCCACAATAATTTTATGACTTAAAAAAAAAGTTGAAACTACCCTCAATAACCCTCAATTAAAAAAATAAACATAAAGCTTTGAAATTATTACTCATAACAATAAATTTAAGTCACACTAATTACTCTAACATCAAATTTGATAGAAAAAAAGTTAAGTTTGCAAGCTTAAAACCATCCACTACAAACATCTATCATCCACTCTCTTTAATTATTTGTGTGTGTATGTGCTGGATTTTCATATAAAACTAAGACTTAAAGGTTTTGACTCTATCGCCGTGAATTTTCGATCACACAACAATTCTTAAAATGTATATTAATAAATACTACTATATATCACACAATAAAATTTTCCCTTGAAATGATAAAACAATCTTTACCTATAAAGTTCTCTTTTCTTCCAGGTAAAAATAGCACAACTATTCTTGTTCTGGTAATTATATTTTTAAAACCTTACTTATTTCTTAAAGTATAGGTCTATTATTACAAGAGAATAAGCTATTTTAAAATCAAGCACAACTCCTTAATCAAGAAAATCTCTCTGAAAATATCAATCTTTAGAGGCATGATCAGTGAATCCTTATCAGTAAAAATTATGCAATCAATTAGTAACACTGTGACTAAAATTTTAAAAAAAATATCAAAATTAAAAAAATTACATGCCATATGTAAACCTATTGTGGGTGAAAATTTTTTATGCATTTGTTGTGTAAACCATCTCATCTCAAATCATAATGAATGCATGCATCTCCTCTTTAAGTTTGGCAACACAAGCAAAGCTATTATTGTTGCTATTTTCACTTCTCATTAATAGTCAAAATTTTCTACTATGATTTTCGATCATCTTATTTTCATCATGAGCTTTGGTGTAAAAGTTAAACTCATTAATGAAAAATCATTTACACTTTTTTTGTTATTCTACCTAGAAGTTTAACAAATACCTTAATTTCACCAGTTATTAATAGAGTATAATAACCCATAACCTATATAAAAAATATAGTTGCTATATAATGAGGATATGATTAAATGATTAATTGAAAATATTAATTATTTACTATAGTTTTGAACCACTCAAGAAATATGTGTCACAGTCTTTTTCATGTATCATTGTTTAAAAAATTTGTATAAATGATCTAATGTTATTATAGTAATAATTTATTATTTAATACATAGGGTGTTATCTTCTCCATAAAAGTCCCTTTGCTCAAGAACTTATAATATTTTTTGTCTTCATATAATAGTCATTTCATATATGTGGACTTATACAACAAATCAAGTGCCTTTAACAAATACCTTAATTTCATCAGTTATTAATAGAGTATATCAACCCATAACCTAAATAAAAAATATAGTTGCTATATAATGAGGATATGTTTAAATGATTAATTGAAAATATTAATTATTTACTATAGTTTTGAACCACTCAAAAAAGTTTTCATTTACAAACTTAGCATTATCAAGTGTGAAATATGTGTGTCATAGTCTTTTCATGTATCATTGTTTAAAAAATTTGTATAAATGATCTAATGTTATCATAGTGATGGAGTGCATATGAGTGAGCATGTAGTAATAATTTATTATATAATACATAGGGTGTTATCTTCTCCATAAAAGTCCCTTTGCTTATTTTTTTCTCATGTATATGTTGTAAAAATTCTTTCATCACTCGACAAAATTATATTTCTAAAAAATACTTATTCAACTTGAATAGTGTAAGAATAAACCATATTTATAATATTGACCTAAGGTTGAACGGGTCCTCACTTGTTAACCTCCTCCTTAATCATAAAAATTTTATACTATGATTTTCGATCTTCTTATTTTCATAAAAGTTAAACTCATTAATGAAAAATCATTTATACATTTTGTAATTCTACTTAGACCTTTAACAAATACCTTAATTTCATCAATTATTAATAGAGTATAACAACCCATAACCTATATAAAAAATATAGTTCCTATATAATGAGGATATGATTAAATGATTAATTGAAAATATTAAATATTTACTATAGTTTTGAATCACACATGAAAGCTTTTATTTACAAACTTATCATTATTAATTGTGAAATATATGTCACAGTATTTTTCACGTATCATTGTTTAAAAAATCTATATAAATGATCTAATATTATCACACTGATGGAGTGCATATGCGTGAGCTTGTAGTAATAATTTATTATTTAATATATAGAGTGTTATCTTCTCCATAAAAGTCGCTTTGCTCAAGAACTTATAATATTTTTTGTCTTCATATGATAGTCATTTCATATATGTGGACTTATACAACAAATCAAGTGCCTTTTGATATTTAGAAAAAAATTTCTTTTTTATCAATACGTCTCCCTATAAGAAGCCTCTAAGATTATGCTTTTTTATTAATATAATTCTTTAATACTTATAAAAACTTGTTCACTTGAAAGTTTGTATAGATACATAATACATTTTATAATTATAAATGTTAAACTAGTTTACATTATCTTACAAATAAGTGCATCCATCTGTAATATGGAGACTAAGTTTGATTTCCTCAACTTAGTGAATGAGTAAGTGAACTATGATTTCAAAAATGATAAGTAAATTCATTTTTTTTATTTGACATTAAATTATCATATTATTATACTATAACTTGCCTAGCTTACTTGAAATAATATGCTCAACATATATTAATTTTAAAATTTATGATCTCTTTACTATAAGGTTTTTGACTTTCCCTCATGGTGCAAAAGACTAAAGTATAATTGAAAGAATATCTTCAATAAGAACACGATAGTCATTATCTTTCAAACCTATGATTTTACACTTAATAATATTTATGAATCTAAAATATTTGAAGCTTAGTTTGTAGACATTTCTTCTATTTTACACTTTTGCATTTTTTTAGAATTATTTTTATTTCATTTTTTGATCAATTTTTAATGTATCTAATTATTTTATTTTTAATACTATTCCAAAATTAATCATTTCATGTGACATCAGTTTAATATTCTTTCAATGTTAAATTTATATCTTTCACTATGCCCTTACCATAAACTAAGATCTTAATTCAATTGTATGTAACCCATCCAATTTTTATGGAACTCTTTTATATATATTATTTCTTCATACTTTAATATCCATATTATTATATAAATCTCAAAAAATTATAAATTTTATTTTCATATGATATATATTAAACATCTAACTTTAATGTAATCATTTTATGTCTTCATAGTACTTAAGATGTTATTATTTAAAAATACATTTCTTTTTATAATAACTTTTTGTACATTATCATTTCATTAATCTTCATAATGGAGCATATGCCACATCAAATTTGTCTCAATTAAAGAATTATAATCTATCACTCTAAGTCATCTTTCTTCAAAAATTAGCAAGTTCTCACACTTCAAATCCCTTCAAATTATTCTAAAATGTTAACTTCTTTAACTATTTTATTTACTCTAAAAAATATATATATATTCATAAAAACTACTATATATCATGTAATCAAAATTTCTCTTGAAATATTTCAACAATCTCTAGCTAAAAAAATTTAGTATCCTCTAAAAAAAAACTATGTTTGATATGGTTACTCCATTTTTAAAGTTTTATTCTTTTTATTTTTGAAGTATGAGCTTATTATTACAAGATAATCAACTATTATAACATCAATTAAAGTTCCTTTAATACAATTTTTTTTATATCAATCATAAATTCCTTCATCGTGCATATAATTATATTAGTCATCTCCCATTGTGCTTATTTTTTCTCATGTATATGTTGTAAAAATTCTTTCATTTCTCGACAAAATTATATTTCTAAAAAATACTTATTCAACTTGAATAGTGTAAGAAGAAACCATATTTATAAGATTGATCTAAGGTTGAAGGGGTCCTCACTAAAAAAATTATGATCAAGATTAATAGTAAGGACAATTATGCAATTATTTATTTTTTATTTTTTTGAAAGATAGAGTTTACAACATTGATGGTTTAGTCAAACAATTCCCTATTCTTGATATTCAAGGAGAACCCTAAATTTATATATTTGAATTTTATTTCTTTATCTTTGAGATCATTTTTTGAACTCCATCACTTTTATTCTATGGCATCAATTTATAAATGACCGTCCCCTTAAATCCGATCAATCCATTGCATCTCACTCTAAGCTAGCTGTAGCATGAGTTCTAGCGATGATGGATGTCCAATGTCATCATGAGAAAAAAAAAATCTACTTGGGTTATGAGGATCATGTTTACATTCACGATTTTGATTTTAATGATTGACTAATCAAAGCAAAGAACCTTTAAATTTTGAAATTAAAATATTTAATAATAAAGAATGAAATTATTTTTTAATTGTTAATCCTCAAATGCATCTCTTGTTTAAAATTTATTTAATTTTCATCCATGAATTTTTCTTTGCAAAAATCTTTTTTAAAAAATAATTTAGTTCAAATCAACTATGTGTATGTGCAAAACTTGGTCTAACTAGCTCTAACCCACTTTTCGAAGATCAAATGTCCCTTGTTAATCATGCCCACTGAATATTTTATGTTAAGATATTTCATACCTCAAAAATAAAGGTCAATGATGGAGTCATTAGGAAGGAATGTCAAAGATAAATATGAGCAGATTTCGACCGCCATCAATGATATTTTGCAACAAATCTCATGGCTAAGAGAGGAGGGGGTATTTGCAACTAAGGTGTTGAATATAAAGTTGATGGGTAGCTTGATCTAATTACAATTCTATAAGAATTTAGTGGTGGTTAAAAGTGCTGCTAAAGTTGAGCTATCGCAAAGGTTAAGCCACTAGAAATAATGCTGAAAACATGGGATCGCTAAAGGGGGTTGCAACAATAATAATCTAAGAAATGATGAAAGTATAAATTTTTTTTTTGAAACACTTGTGTTATCCCATGTCTTATTAAGAACCGAACCGGTCCGATTAGAAAACACTAGACCAAATCACAAAATTTCTCCCTTTGTTATTCTCCTGCGTGAACAACTCGAGCTGACAGTGCTCATGTGACCTCTCTTCAGCCGCCACCTTTCATCCTCCCCTCATATGATTCAAACCGAGCCTCCTTCCCCTCTTCTTTCTCGATGACCTAGCCGCTCCGTCCGCAAGCTTTATCCATCGAAGCTTCTTCTTTCTTCTTTTCCTCTTCTTCTTCTTCTCTAGAAACCCTAGCCGAGATTCCTCTTTATCTACTCTTCTTTGGACCTAAGGCTATCGCCTATCAAAAATGCTATTGGCAAAGTAAGTTTTTTTTATTTCTCATTTCTTTCATATGTGTAACTATTTTATTCCTTTAAGTTTGTGGTGAATAAATCTCTTATTGGGAGTCTCCTTTCAAATCTGCAGAGAAAAGAAAGAAGAGACCTTATAGAAATTCATCTTAGTAAGATGCCACACAGATCTGCAGATGTACTTATTCAGGTGATCGGATACATCATCAAGGTGTAGTGTACTATCTCAAAAGATAAAAGTCACTACCCTTTAATGGAACCAATCATCTCAATAAGGACTCCTAAGGATGATAGGTCTACATATGTACTAAAGATTCTTCCCCTACTTTACATGAAAAAGTAAAGCAGGGTTTATTTTAAATCGGGTTTGTTAAGTTCCCTACAGGGGCAAGCCCCCATAGTTAATTACATCCTAAAGGACATGATCTTTTAGGAAAGCTCTCGATTAAGGTAAATGATCGTTGTCTATGAAGATTTCAATAGGAAGGACTATCAATCGATTGGTTTATATTTGAAGATCAAATGGGATTGATCAAAAGAGGGATTTATTATCGAGGACAAAATGGGAATAAGTAGGAGATGCTCACGATGCAAGGAAACCTAGCGAGCATCTCAAACTATCCTAAAGTTAGCCTTTACATTTTAGAAATTGATTTAGTTTGTTTGAGTAGTATTTCTCATTAGAAATTTAGGACTTAAGATTCCATAACACAAGATTAAGGAAATGCCTAAGAGGTGAGGAATTATACCTATGACCCATAAAGGGGAAAAGCAACCTCAGAACCTAAATCTAGGGAGCTTCGGTGAGGGCCGGAAGCACAACCTAAATCTAAGGCGAAAATGGGTAATTGGTTTGTGTCCACAAGAGAGGACAAATCACCCACACTTGAACCACAACGGCACCACAACTAACTCCTCCTACGATTTTAAATACATGTAGGCAAGTCTTTATGCTTATGCAAGATAACTGAGCTATTTTTATTTTGAAAGAGACTAAGTCCTTAAACTCACTCCCTAAAGAGACTAGATCATGTAAAGGGACATGATTCAAATGACCTAAATATAATGCATTTCAAATTTCATTTTATTTCATTTTTGGACAATCAATTTTGACTCAGGCTAATAAGATTTTTATGACTAATGCATGAGAAATAAGATTATTGGTCAAAATCAGCTGAAAGTTTAGGAGGTGAGTTTCCACCACGACCCTCAAAAGCCACGTCGGGTTCTCTGGAAAAGATGGAAGCCCTCCAATCAAGAGTGAAATAAGATGCATTTGTGCATGATATTATAAAGGAAATAACTCATCCAGCTAAGGGGTTTCTAATTCTTTTATCTTGATTTTAATTCTAAGCTTTAGATGAGGTTATGAATTATTTAATTTTAATTTGAATTTTTTAGTTGAGTAAAAGATTTACTTTTCCCTAAAGAGCCTAATCCACATCCAGGCTACACATAAAGCAAGGAAGAAACTAGGAAAGGCATGCCACTTAATGTACAAGTTAAATAAACATCAATCAATTTATAAAACTAGTGCAAAAAGAATAAATGGTCGTTTGTAGTCGGGCACCACCGCATAAACTCGAAAATATCCAATGTGGGTAGCAGAGCTCTACCCTTATACAACCTGGATAACAAATGAATTGAATTATAATTTAAGCAAAGGAATTCATTGTTATGGGGGTCTTCAAGCTTTATTCTTCTTTCTTCTTTCTTCTTTCTTTCTTTTCTTTTCTTTTCTTCTTTTCTTCTTTTCTTCTTTTCTTTTTCCTTTGGATGGTTGGATGGTAGATGCTCCAAGGCCTCACATGGTACATAAGATGGTATCTTATGACCAATGCTCATCCTAATCCCCATAACAATAATTCCAAATCCTAAATATACAAACTTTTACATGAAAAGGAAAAGTATTAATCTAACTAACACTTGCAAAATAAATGTTAGTCAAATCACACCACACAAATCCCAAGCACGTGTATTGGACTTATCACCCCACACATGGGTGACTAAGTTCACCTGACCTATGGATTATGCTAAGGGGTATAAGCACCTGCAAGCAAGAGGCATTTACATTTTATTTATGATATCACCCCTTTAGTACAATCCTCTGCAGAAAAGAATAGTTAGACTAAGCACGTCCTACCATTCATTCTATGAGCATACACCCTAACATCCAGTCTAAAATATTCATTATAAAATAAAACATAACATCAAACCATACACCGACCTGACCTAAAGCTAGAAGTGGTGACTTAGGCTAATGTGTGTGCTTTGAAGGTTTGTGTGGCATGCTTAGCTTCGGACTTTAGGTTTGAATTTTATAAGTGTGAAGGACATGTTCAACTTAGAGGAGGGTTTCATTTAAGTTGTTTAGTGACTTTGGGTTGTTTTTATTTCATGTTTTAATTTGGTTCTATTAAAACCTACAATTAATTACTAAGTTATAGAGAGACGGAAAGAGAAGAGGACTTCTCTTTCCTTCCCTAATCCTTAAGTAATTTCTAAGGTAAGTTCATATTTTAATTTAATTTAGGTGAATGTTTTAATGAAATCTTTTAATTAATCCTAAGTTTAGATCAACTATAAACAAACCTATCCAAAAAGAAAGGTATTTTAAGATTAAAAAAATTGAATCAAAATTCACATAACATACATTACTTCAATTCTTTCCCAACATATATAACATGCATATGGATGGACCCTAAGCATA
Source organism: Cymbidium sinense (assembly GCA_021442155.1). Lineage (NCBI taxonomy): Eukaryota > Viridiplantae > Streptophyta > Magnoliopsida > Asparagales > Orchidaceae > Cymbidium > Cymbidium sinense. Next base: position 125,949,750 of record CM038222.1, on the reverse strand, counting down.
TCTATACATGCAAATGAAGATAATTAACACACTTTATGATGCATTCTAAGTAATTTAGATAAATTTAGATTTAGATGCATGAATTTAGTATAAAGGTTTTCCTTATCCAAAATTTCACATATGTGCATGAAAATAAGAAAGGCATAAGTGAGTACAACACCATTGTTAACCAGAGGTGTAAGGTACAAAACCTAGTTAGGGCTACTTAAAAATCTGGGGTTGTCGGACTAATATATCAAACATGCATATAAAATAAATGAAATGGGAAAAGAATATGCAAAAGTTGTTTAATAGTTTTATTTTTATTTATGCAATTTATTCATGTAAGTATAAGCCGTCCTCCTTAAGTGAGAGCATTGGGATGAATAGGGTTTGGAATTCGGTAAGTGTTGAGTTCTTTTCAAATGAACCCTACATCTTACCAATCCTTATTCAAAACTAACATAGGAAGGAAATGCTACACTAAACATGACTTTATAATTCATCACATGCAACCTAATAATTAAGATATAAATAGCACACTTTCAGATTTGATGTTTCATTTATAGGTTTTAAAAATACTTTAGATTTAGTAGTGATAATAGTCACTCATATTTTACTTTAGCCAACACATGCATGTTTGACATAAAGTAAACAATTTCTTTTTAAACTTTTGAAAACATGAAATCATGGTTGCATAAATAACATGGCATACAATTTAACATATTAGAAAGATCTAAAGCAATGTAATCTTGTAAACAAACTCTTTACCTAATTCTAAGACATTCTTAAAGATTAAGAAAACTTGGAATAAATCAAAGTGAATTTCAAAATGATTTTCGTTTGTTTGAAGTTTGATTTAATTTTAAAAGGGTGAGATGAGTTTGCTGTTTCTAACCCATTCCCACATGCATGTTAGATTTTTATTTAATTTTTAGATAATTAGATCCATTTTTAAGTGTTGATTAGTTTTAGGTATGCATTAAGTGGCTTAATTAACCCTTACACACTAGAAAATTAACTAAGCCGAGCCAATGAGATGACATAAAACCCACAAGGTATGTAAATTTGCAATGCACCTAGTAATGAAAAGGTCTAATGCAATTTGGTCACAATTAAAAGTTAATTAAGCTAAGGGGATTTAGCTTAAGTACTTTTAAAAACACCCTTTCACACTTATGAAAGGGGTTTTAATTTCCTTAACTTGCTAACACTAAGCATCTACCCAAGGTAGATTAATTAAATTTTGGAGATTTTTACTGTTTTTGAAAATTGTTTAAAGGGATAATTAATGAATTATTCCTTAATTAAGAAGGGATTAAGAAAAGAAGGGGTTTAGGGGGGGTTAGGAAAATTATTCCATTCCTCCACTGGATCTAAACTTTATCCAACTTAATCATAGGGAAAACCTACTAATTACACCTTAATTATCCTTAATTACATGAAAGGGGTAATTAGGGAATGAGCGAGTAATATACCTAATTAAAGCTTGATTCTCAAGAAAATTAGGGAGAAAATCATCCCTGAACCCTAGTTTAATTAATTGATGACTTAATTAGGGAATAATTAATTACCATTTACCATTGAAAGAAATTGAAGAGAAAAGGTAAATCAAAATATATTGAATTTTTTTTAAAATATTCTAGATGGAATTATCTATCCATAGCATTTTTCTTTGTATTTTTTTATTTTTCTTGAAGGAGTTCTGATTTTTTGAATGTTTCTAAATTAGAAATTAAGAATAATCCCTAATCAATGGATAATACTACGATTGGTGGCGGCGCTTTACGCATCATGCCATGATACTCAAGTTAAGGAGAGCAGATATGCGTGCTTTTATCCGCCCTAGATCAATCAGATGGGTGGCGAGGATACTAGTGGTTTTAAATCAGATAAAGGATATAAAAATGTGGGAAATAATCTCAGTCGTCCATCTAAAATGCGTAGATGGACGGCTGAGATGGGCTGAGTTTTTCCTTGAGGATGAATGTGAACTGTTCACAATCAAAGGGGAGATTCATTCAAGACTCATCCCACACCATCTAAAGGACCAAAGCGGCCAATCCAACGGTGGCTTTTACATGAAATGGAAATTTCATTTACAAAAGACCAACACCTCTTAGCCTAAGAGGTAAGAAAATCACTAACCTCGTTGGAGGAGATCATTGATGCTCGAGATCAATGAGGTACCTTCACTAGTGGAGAGGAAGCCCTGTTGAAGTTCCTCGCTCTTGAGGTTGAGTGTAGAGCTCTATGGACCAACTCCTATTCACTCCCTTTGTGGCTTAGATTGAATTAATCTCCCCTTGCCTCTAGAACTCAATTGGATACTTGGGCAAGCTCCTTGGATGTGGATGAAGAGAAATTTAAGTGGGATCAAGTGTAGAGAAAATTGGGAATCAAGGTGAGCTCCCCAATTTTGCACTGTGCAAAACTGAAGAAGACAAGATCCAAATCTCCTCTACGGGCCTTGGGAAAGCTCTTTGATGTTTGCTAACTCTCTCTAGGCTCCAATCGATCAAGTGACAATGAAAATTTTAGTGAATTAGGGGGAGTATATCTCCCCATGAATCGAATGGTGATGGGCTTGCCATTTTAATCCAATTGATGTGTGCACATGGTCGGTTTGGCCAGAGGAGTCGAAGGGTAACTCCCATGTGCTTCCAATTGAGCTTTGGGGGGAGTTTGAATTTTCAATTTGGCCATGGGTGGTCAAGTTTTGTCAATGGGCCAAATGGGTTGACCCAAACCCATTGGGTTGGGTGCACCACTCATCACTAGGTCCCCTTGAGGTTTTAGGAAAGCCTCAAGTGATTGTGATGAGTGTATGACCAAAATACCCATGGGCTAGGCCAAAATTTGGTCTATGGCCTAAGGGTATAATGATCATTTTGCTATTTTTCAATTTGGGTATGTTTGGTATGTTGAGAAAATAGGTTGGGCCAAGTTTCAATGGATTTGGAATCCATTTGATAGGGTTTGGCTCATGTTGACCCATTTAGGTCAAAATGGGTCAACTTGGGTCAAGTTGACCAATTGGTCAAATTGGGTCAAACCAATGGTTGGGACAAGTTCATATGACCATTTGAAATATTTTGGTGCCTTTGGTTTGGCTCAATTTGGTATAGGATTTATGTATGGGTCAAGTTGACTCATTTATGTCAAATGGGTCAAGACCTATTTGACCCAATTGGGGTTGTCAATGGTAGGTTTAGGTTTGGTTGATCATATGGAGTGGATTGGCATCTTTGTTTCCAATCAATTTGAGTTAGGTTCAATTTTGGCTCAACATGACCCCTTTAAGTCATGTTGGGTCTAAGGTCAATTGAGCTAGGTTGGGTCTAGTTGGCCAATTGAGGATTTGGTTAAGTTCCACAAGTGATTTGGAATGGACTTGACCCAGTGGTTTCAATCAATTTGGCTTAGATTAAGTTTTGACACATTTTGACCCTTTAAGTTAAAATGGGTCAACTTGGGTCAAGTGGGCCAAATGGGTTAGGTCAGGCTCAAAGGTTGACTTGGTAAAGTTCAAACATAGGTCATGAGTGAACTTGGATCAATGGTTTCAATCAATTTGACCTATGGTGGATTTTGGCTATGTTAGGTTTCATTTTAGGCTAAGTGTTGACTTGGTCAACCCTTAGGTTTGACTTGGTTTGACCCAATTTGATTGATTGATCATCCCATGATGATTGTTGATCATGATGAGAGGGGTATATGAGTTTGGTTCAATCCAATTTGGTTAGGATCAAAAGTTGGCTCATAAGGGTACTTTAGGTCACTTTGGTCAAGTGAACCTAAGTGGGTCAAATGGCTTGGTCAAAGCTTGATTTGAAGTTGATTGATCTTGTATATGGACTTATGATTGAAATATAAATCCATTTACAAGAGGTTTGAAGCCAAATGGATTTTGATCTATTTGAAAATTTCATATTCAAAGGAAGAATATGAAGGAGTTTTGGGTTTGATTTTTTATTTGGGTTTTGATTGTTTGATTGAGGTTTGGATTTATATATGAGCTCATGATTGTAGGATTGATTGAACCATGATAGAAAATCAAGGGTTTGACTTGATTTGAATTGATTTTGGCTAAGTTCAAGATTTTGACTTGAAAGGCTTAGATTTGATTTTGATTTGATTTGAGTTTGGTCTTTGGAGATGGTTTTGATTGTTTGAATTTTTATTTCATTTATATATGTGAATATAAATGAGAATATAAATTAATCATGAGAACATTTCAAGAATTTGAAAGAGTTTAATCATGATTTGTGTTAAATCCATTAAAGGGAGTTTAAAGGATTTAATTAAATTTTTTTAATTTGAAATTTAATTTTTTGAGTTGGATTGGATTGATTTTGAATTTTGAATTTGATTTAATGGGTTTGAATTTATATTTCATTTATATATAGGAATATAAATGAGAATATAAATGGATTATGAAAAAATCTCAAAAATTTGAATAGGTTTGAATCATGATTTTGGCTAAGTCCTTAAGAAAGGACTAAGGACTTAGGAATTTTTGACTTAGGAAATTTTGATGGATTTTGATCATGGTTTTCAATCATAGCTTTTCAATCATGGAATTGAATCATAGAATTGAATCATGGAATTGATTTGAGTTTAAGAAAATTAAATAGAATTGATTTGGAGTTTGACTTTAAAGAAGGAAAGTGAGGAATGATTTAAGCTAAAGGGTAGGGGATTTTCCTAACATTCCTAAGGCATGGCCTACTCCTATGGATAACTCTTATAAGTCTTCTAGGGCTAGGGGAGTGTCCACTTAATCACTAGATGTGTCTTAAGACTAAGGAACTCTTAAAGTCTAAGAGGAATCCTAAGCCTAAGATGAAGGTGTTGAGAGCTCATTCGAAACATGAGGTCAACAAAGATATACATATATATATAGTGTTATATTACAAAGTTAACTTCATAATCTAGGTTTTAGCTCTATGTATGTGTGTTAATTCTTTTTATAGTTATTTAATAGTGCATAATTTACTTGTGTTGTAATATAAGAAAAATAGGTTGTATTTATCTTAATAGTTGTTAACTTTTGTTATCCAATGTTGTGGGCCTATGATTAATCAAAAGTTATATCACCTAGGGATTTAATCTTAATGCGACACTTTGACTTTGGGGAAGTAGGGGTTTGAGCACTACAATTAGAGGAAAGTAACCTTTATTTATTAATGAATAAGCATACCCTTCGTTGTTAGGGGCGTTGACCTTGTTATTGTATAAGATTTCCAAGTATTATATAGATTTGTCAATCCTACCATTGAGATTTTGTTGCTCATTATTTTATATATTAGGAGGCATTTACTTTTAATGCTCATAATGAATTTTATTAAATATTTGCCTTGATTTATAGTGCATAATGTCTTACACATCCAGGTGATTTTATACTTGCAGCATTTGTTATCTATGCATATTACATTTGGTTTAGATTTAATCAGTATCACACCATTAATGTTGGTCATACTATTTAAATATCATTAATAGTCATTTATTGGTGGTATGTGAAATATAAATGGATGTAATATATAATATATGTTGGTATTAAAACCCTTTGTTTATGGCTAGCTAGAGCAACGGGTCCTTAGTGAAATCACTAGATTTCCATGGGATTGGTGTCTAACTTTCCTTGTTCATGGTGTGGTAGAAAATCGATTATATAGATGCATAAATAACTATCATTGCATATTACCATTAAGAAATTAATAATGGATGAGATATTATATAGATATAATTAAGCATATCTGTGGTGATAATATTTATTCTGGCATACAAATATTTAGCGCAATTTTTTTTTTGTATACTCATAGGAGCATAAGTATTCAAGTTGCATAATCATTTATATCTTATTTCTTGTTTCACTTCTACCTTGAAAGTAATACTTGAGGCATCAATTCTATTGATTGTGACCATGGATCCTTTCCCTTGTTCATGTTGCATGTCCCATTCCTTTGTCATTTATATTTTTTAATAAACAATGGTTATTTACAAAGTTTGATCAATCAAACTCATTGTTGTAAAATTCTCTCTTAATAGGTTCTACTAGTATAGGTGGAGAATCTTCACCATAAGAGCCAACTCTTTATCATAATTGGGATCTTTGGTAATTGAGTATATGTAGTTTTTCTTTTTATATATTTTGGATCTAAGCAGAACTATTTCTTATTAATGTTCTTTTGATGTTTTGTTTAGATATTGTTATGTTATTTCATATTGTATTTTGATTTCTTTTCAACTTTTCAGTTATACAATTGTATGATCTTTATTAACAGGTGAAGTGTAATTCATTTATCTTGTTGCTATAAGTCTATCTTTACTTTTATTATATGTGAATTTTCTCTATGAGTACAAAACAGGTTTTCATATAACTTCATCACATCTCATGTAGCCGAGGTATACCGCCTTCCGGACCCAGGGTGTGACAGAGTGGTATTAGAGCCTGTGCTTTGTATTCAATACTTCATTAGGCTATAAGATGGATAGTAGAATATATTATTTTAAGTTAATTTTTTATATAATAATTATAATATTTTATATTATTTATGAATATATCTATACTATTTTTAATTTATGGTGTTCTATTTGAATAGAATGGCTCTGAAAAGAAGAGGTGTTAATGCCGCCACTCATGTAACTAATAGCTTAAGAGCTATTAAAGGAACTGTTCCTGTTTCTAGAGGACCTCATTCTTCTCGTCATGTGGGTACCACAACATAGCTTACAAAGACCACTGGGAGTCTAACCCATGATGTTTTTGCTCTTGTTGTAATGATGATCAATATGACTACCCAACTTACACAAGCAATACAAGCCATCTAATAAGAGGCCCAATCAACTCCACCACCAGCCCAACCATCTTTGCAGCTTGCACAACCAATGAAGCAAGAAGGTACAAGTGTTATTAATACTATTGGGGCATAGATAAATTAGTTAGGAATTAGAGAATTAAACAAATCAACTAATGATTAGACTCAATGGATTGTACTAATATGAAAATTGAAATGTTGTAGGTTACTCCAACTAATGGAGAAATGGTTGACCGAGTGATGGACCAATTCCTAAAGATGCATCCTCCTACGTTCAATGGGGTTGTTGGACCCACTAAATCTGAAGTGTGGTTGCATGACATTGAGAAGATACTTTGAGGTATTAAATGCCCTGAAGAGCATAAAGTGGATATGGATACTTTTAGTTGCGAGAAAGTGCTATGATTGGTGGGAGACTCACCAATGCCACACATTCAGACCAGATACAATGGTTTCTTGGACAAAATTTGAGAGAATGTTTCTAGAGCAATACTTCCCTGTTGTGGATTGTGCAAAGCTGATGAATGATTTGAGGAAGCTAGAGCACAAATCAAAGACTGTTCTTGAGTATGAGTCTCAGTTTGCTCGTATTGTCTGATTTATTGCTTCTGTAGGCCAACATAAAGACCATATGATTTACAACTTTCTTTGTGGCCTGAGAGAAGATATTTAGAGGTGTCTGTCTGCTATCAAGTGCACCACATTTAGAGAGCTGGTGGATTATGTCATTCATTCAGAGATAGAATTGAATGCTTATGAAGAAATGCTTGTTGGAAAATTGAAAAATACTGATATTCAAATACATGGAGGTTCACTGTTGACCTCACCTTTGGAGTGAGCTTTCAAATTCTCTATCTTAGACATAGGACTACTCTAAACACTAAGGGTTCCTTAGTCTTAAGACACTCCTAGTGATTAAGTGAACACTTAACCTAACCCTAGAGACTTAGAAGAGTTAGCCATAGAAATAGGTTATGCCTTAGGGGTATTAGGAGGACCTGCCTACCCTATAGCTTGAACAAAATCTTTGCTTCTTTCTTTCAAGTCAATTTCAAATTCAAATCAATCCCAACTCAATTTATTTTCTCAAATCATAAATCAACTCCGAAATCCAAAGCATGAATCAATTTCAAATTAAATGATTGAAACCCATGATTGAATTCAAATCCCAAAATCTTTCCTAAGCCCTTTTGATTTCACCTTATGGAGTTAGTTTAACCAAATCCAAATCATTCCAAACTCAAAATATTTTCTCATAACCCATTTATATTCTCATTTATATCCACAAATATAAATGAAATATAAATTCAAATAATCAAAATCAATTCAAAACTCAAATACAAATCTAATCAAAATCCAACTTATGCTCTTTTAAGTCAAATCCTTGAACTTAGCCAAATCATTCTCTAATCAATCCAAACCTTTGGATTTTCTCTTCAAACAATCACTCCCTCAATCACATACACAAATATAAACATAAACCAAACCAAAATCAAACTAACCCAAGTCAAACCCATGTTCACCCTTTTGACTTGAAATTCTCAAATGAGCCAAAACCCATCGGACTCTAAATCACTTGCAATTGGATTTATATTTTCATTATAAGTCCATATGTGAGTTCAACCAAACTTGAATAAAGCCTTAAACAAGCCAACTAACCCATTTAAGCTCACTTAACCCAAAGTGATCAAAAGGATCTTTTTGAGCCAAATTATAATTACCCAAATTAGATTGAACTAAGCCCATCTAAGCCTCACATTGTGAGCAACAATCATCCAAGGATGATCAATCACTCAAGTTGGGTCAAACCAAGTCAAACTTAGCCTTTGACCAAGTCAACACTTAGCCTAAATGAAGCCTAAACAAGCCAAAATTTACTATAAGCCAAATTGATTGAAACAATTGATCTAAACTAATCCATAATCAATGATTGAACATGATCAAGCCATCAATTGAGCCAAACCAACTGTGACCCAAGTTGACCCAACTTGGCCTAAAAAAGTCAAATTGGTCAAATCTTGATCTAAACCAAATTGATTGCAACCAATGGGTCAAATTCATTCCAAATCACTTGTTGAACTTGTGAGCTTAAATTCAATTGACCAATTAGACCCAATCTAGCCCAATTAACCATGAACCCAACTTGACCTAAAAGGTCAAATCAACTTGAAATTAAACCAAATCAAAATTGATTGAAACCAAAGCTTGCATTGCATTTCAAATGATCAACCAAGCCTAAACCAACCCATGACCTAACCCAATTGGGTCAAATAGGTCAAATTGGTCAACTTGACCCATTTGACCTAAATGAACACAAATGAACCAAAACCAAATCTAAACCAAATTGAACTAAACCAATGATACCCATAGACTCCAAATGATCATTTGAACTTGACCTAACCCATGGTTTGACCTAATTTTGCCAATTGATCAACCTAACCCAACTTGACCTAAATGGATGAAATTGAACCAATTAAAACCAAATGAACTCCAAATCATTTGAAATTTGGCCAAACCTATTTTTGAATCATTTCAAATCTACCCAAATCAAAATCAAGGCCAAATGACCATTTTGCACTTAGGTCAAAGGGTATCCCATGGTCAAATTCACTTGAAAATTGGCCAATCCTTTCTCTAAGCCACTTGGCATCCTTCTAGTGGTCCATTTGAACACCAAGGAGGGTGGTGAACATGACCCAGTGGACTTAGGTCAGCTATGACCCAACACAAGGCAAAACCAACCCCTCTAATGGGAATTGAGCTCTTGGAACACTCAATACACTCACCTAGCACATGAGCACTCACTCCCCTCCACTACTCTACCAAAAATGACTCACGTGGGATGTTAAACAACCCAAACTGATCAACTAATCTCAACAATTAAGCTAAAATGACAATTCAATTCTTGGCCGTCTGATCCAAGGAGGGGAGATATACTCCCCCTCATTCCCTATCAAATCACACACACTCAATTAGACTAAACCCTAGGAATCAAAACCAAGCATTCTTAAGCTTCCCAAAGCCATTTCCAGGCTCCATTGATTTCTCCTTCTCGGTTTTATCCAAAGCCAAAATAGGGGAGGCCACTTGAAGATCCAACTCACTCAATTATCCATCAAATTAACACAAGCACCATCAAGGGACTTTGTCGAGCTCAAGCAAGTGATTTCCCAAGTCACCAAGCCACGAGAAGGAGGACTTTGATCAAAGCCAATCATCATGCAAGGGGAGCTTGGTAAATTGAGCAATTCACTTCAAATCAAGACCCAATACCTTCACAGGGCTTCGTCTCTACTAGACGAAGCTACCTCCTCCGTTGGAAGCACCGGTGATAGCCTCCGACGAGGTATTGCTCAAAATCATAGCCATAGGAAAAATATCTTGGTCCTTTTTGAAGAGAATTGTAATCCCTTGAGATCTTGACTGTTGGATATGCATCCCCTCTCTTTCCGAAGGTGTGGGATCATTTTGATTTCAATCCGAGCTCAGGTGAGCTCGAATTGAACGGGGAGGGATGAACGGTGTTCATCTCTCATCGCTCGTGAAGGAGAAAGATCACCATTACGCATTGGGTGGATGACTCTGATTAGATCATGTGATTTGCCAGTCTAAACCACAGATTAATCATCCGATCTTAGATGGATGGCGAGAAAGATCGTGTCCGTCTCGACGCGGATGTGATATCTTAAATAAACCCTATCCGCTGGAAAGCCCGCTCTCACGTGGCTCGGGAGATTGTGGTTAATTAAGCATTCATTTAATAATAAAACTTCCAAAATTTATAACTAAATGTAGAAAAATCTAAAAAAATATAAACGCAAGTTCATTTTAAAGATAATTCAAAGGAGAATAATATCAAATTAAGATCAATTGATTTTGAACAGTAACTTTCACTCAATTTAGGTTTTATTAAAAATTTTATTAGGTTAATTACTCCTTGATTACTTCAGCAATTAATTCCAAACTTCCTAGGGTTGATTAGTGGGATGACCTCTGCCTCTTATGATTTTTTTGGAATTTATTGTTGGATTAATTAGGGGAATTGCTTGATTCATCACTAATAACCTTCTTAATTAATTAAATGATTAATTAACTTATTAAATAGTATTAAATTCACTAATTAAGCTTATTAATCATCATGAAATAGTGAATGGGCTTAGGGAATGAGATTATGACTTCTTTTCCAGCTTTTCCCCCAAGTTTATTTCATTTGGATAAACACTTAATTAATTTGCAAATTAATTAATGGATTAATCTCTTCATCAATTAATTCAATTAATCAAATTTAAAACTAAATCATTCCAGAACCTTAATCACTTAATATAATCTTAGGTGTTCAATAACCTAAGAGACTTCAAAGGAAATTATAATCAAACTACATGTGTAGGATGGTTATGAAGTACTTAATTAAACCTTTTAGCTTAATTAATCAATAATTGTGAGCTAATTGCATTAAGCCCCCTTTATTTCTTAGCTGCATTTGCTGATTTAAATTCCATGTGGTTACATATCATATGTTGGCTCATAATTACTTGAATAATTATGTTAAAGTGGCATAGGTAACACATAATTAATGAATTTAATTCATACCTTAACCTAATCAAAATATAAAATCAACCTAATTATTTTAAAATCAAACTAAATCAATTCACACATGGGGGAAATGGACTAGGACCAGCAAATCCTTTTCATATTTCCTAAATCAAATCAAATCCAAAAATAAAAAAAAACTTTTTAAAGAATTTTGATTCATTTTAAATAATCCCATTTTATATTATTGTCCTTAGGAAGTAATTAGGGTGAATGAGGTCATGTGCTTAAATTCTTTTATTTCTTTCCAAGCATGTCAAATATTGTTTTCTATATGAAATCATGCATTCATTCCTTTTGAAAAATCAATTGAATAAAATGTTTCCTTTTATGTCAAATTGCATGTTCTGGCTAAAGTTAAGAATATGAGTGGCTATTATCACTATTAAATCAAAAATTATTTTTAAAACCTATAAATCAAAAAAAATTACGAATGAAGTGATGCTACTTACAAGTACTTATAAGCTTGAATTTGGTTATAGCATAAGATGTGCATTATGCTATTTTCTTCTCTTCTCTTAACATGGATTTGAATAGGATTTGTAAAGTGTATAGTTCATTTGAAAAGAACACAACACTTGCTTAAATCTATTCATATGCACTTCTATGTTATGACCTAAGAAGGATCTTCACATTTACACATGTAAATTATACAACCAAATTCAACACAACCATTTGCCTGATTCTTCATCCATTTATTTTTTTTGTACATTTATATATATTTAAGAAAAGTGGTATATTAGTCTGGATATCCCGGGGCTGTGAGGCTTTAAGTAACCCTAAGTAGGTCTTGTACCTTACACCCCTGGTATAGAAAATATTGGCTCCATACTCACTTATATCTTTTATACATATGGATGTGCATTTGATTAATGAAACAGAAATACCTATTTTCTAAATAATAAAGACATGCATCAATTAAATATCCAAATTCTCAAATCATATCTCTTAGTATTCATTATCAAAGTGTGCTAAAATTTGTATTGTATGTATAGCTATGCTTAGGATCATCCATATGCATGGTATACTTGGTAGAAAGAAATGAATGTGTTATGTAATAATAATTCAACCTAACTAATCCTAAGCGGCCTTTCTTGTTGAATAGAACTATTTAGAGTAAATCTAAACTTAGGATTAACAAAATTACATAATAAAACATTCACAAAAGGAAATCCATTAATGAATCTACCTTAGAAATACTTTAAGGTAGGGATGAAAGAAAGTACTCCTCTCTTTCTTCTCTTTATAACATTTAGTTATTAAGTACAGTTCATTCAAACCATATCAAATCACCAACTAAAATGGATAAATCAACTAAATCACTTAAACCAAAACCACCATCTAAATTGAATCTTTCACACTTAGAAAATTTCAACCTTAAATCCTAGCTAAGACATGCCACACAGGCCTTAAATGTCACAAATATTAGGCTAAGTCACTATTTCTAGCTCTATGTTTGGGTGGTGTATGGTTTGATGCCTAATTTTATTTTGTGATGTAATACTTTTAGATTGGATGTTAGGTTGTATGTGCGCAGATTGGATGGTAGGATGATCTTAGTCTAATTACGTCTTCTGTAGGGGATTGTGCTTAAGAGACACTATAATAAAAATATATATGCTTTTGCTGTGCCGGTTGCTTATACCCCTAAGCATAATCCAAACTAGGATAGGTGGGCTTGGTTACCCATGTGTGTGTATTATTATTCATCTTTGCTTGGTTGTTGTTGACCTCATTTTTAGGATGAGCTCTCAACCCCTCCATCTTAGATATAGGACTCCTCTTAAAGAGATCCTTAATCTTAAGACACATCTAGTGATTAGGTGGACACTTAACCTAGCCCTAGAGACTTAGAAGAGTTAGCCATAGGAATAGGTCATGCCATAGGGGTGTTAGGAAAATTTGCCTACCCTATAGCTTGAACCACATTCCTTACTTCCTTCCTTCAAGTCAAACTCCAAATTAAATTAACATCAAACCTAAATAAATTCCCGCTTAATTGATTTACTCCAAACTCAAATCAATGCCACATGGTTGAAACCCATGATTGAAACTTATGATTCAAGCTCATGATTGAAATTCCAAGTTCAAAATATTTCCCAAGTCCTTAATTCCCTCTTAAGGACTTAGCCTAAATCATGTTCAAATCAATTCAAATTCATGAAATTTTTTCACAACTCATTTATATTCACATATATAAATGAAATATAAATTCAAATCAATCAAACTAAATCCAAAATTCAATTCCAAGTTTAAAATATTTCCTAAGTCCTTAATTCCCTCTTAAGGACTTAGCCTAAATCATGTTCAAATCAATTCAAATTCATGAAATTTTCTCACAACTCATTTATATTCTCATTTATATTCAAATATATAAATTGAATATAAATTCAAATTAATCAAACTAAATCCAAAATTCAAATCCAAATCAAAAATCTTTCTTATGTCACTTTATTTCCCTCTTAAGGACTTAGCCTAAATCTTGTTCAAATCAATTCAAATTCATGAAATGTTCTCATAACCCATTTATATTCTCATTTATATTTACAAATATAATGAAATATTATTTTAAACAATCAAAACCAAATCCAAAAATCAAACTTAAATTCAATCAAAATACAACTTAAGCCTTTCAAGTCAAAATCTTGAACTTAGCCAAATCAATTTCAAATCAAGCCAAACTCTTAATTTTTTTTTCTTCATGATTTAATCAATCCTTCAATTGTGAATCCAAATATAAACACAAACTTCAATCAACAAATCAAAACTCAATTCAAAAAAATCTAACCCAAGTCAAACTCATGTTCACCTTTGAACTTGAAATTATTAAATGAATCAAAACCCATTTGACTTCAAATCACTTGCAAATAGATTTATATTTCAATCATAAGTCTATATGTGAGCTCAATCAAACTCAAATCAAGATTTGACTAAGCCATTTGACCCAGGCTCACTTACCCAAAAACCTAAAGTATCCTTATGAACCAATTCTAATCCTAACCAAATTGGATTGAACTAACTCTAAACCTGATCAATCATCATGAGATGATTAATTACTCAAATTGGGTCAAACTAAGTCAAACTTAAGAGTCGACCAAGTCAACACTTAGCTAAAATGAAATCCAACATAGCCAAAACCCACCATAGGCCAAATTGATTGAAACCAATGATCTAAGTTCTTTCATGATCAATGTTTGAATTTGACCAAGTCAACATTTGAGCACAACATTGGACTTGACCTGACCCAAGTAAAATGTGTCAAAATGTGTTGATTGAAACCAATTGGGTCAAGGTCATTGATATGATTTTGAACTTGACCACCAAAGCCTCAAGACCAAACCTAGCCCAATTGACCATGAACCCAACTTGACTAAAAGGTATTGAACTCAAATATAAACCAAATTGATTGGAAAAAAAGATACCAATCCATTTCATATGACCAACCAAATATGAACCAACCCATGACCTAACCCAAATAGGTCAAATGGGTCAATTTGGTCAACTTGATCCATCTGACCTAAATGAACTCAATTGAACCAAAACCAAATATAAACCAAATTGAATCAAACCAAAACCACCAAAACATTTCAAATGGTCATATGACCTTGACCCAACCCTTGGTTTGACCAAATTTGACCAATTGATCAACTTGAACGAAGTTGACCCATTTTGGCCTAAATGGGTCAACATGAGCCAAATCACATCAAACCAACTCCAAATTCAATGAAGCTTGGTCTAACCCATTTTTCAAACATATAAAACATATTCAAATTGAAATCTAAGCTAAATGACCATTTTACCTCAAGGCCATAGGGTAAATTTTGGTCAAATCCTCTTAGAATTTGGTTAAATCCTCTCCATAATCACTTGGCACCCTCTTAGGGGATCAAGTGAACACTAGGGAGTGTGGTGAACCCAACCCAATGGGTTTGGGTCAGCCCAACCTAGCCCACGGTTAAAATTGACCACCTCTAAAATCCTTCCTCCACTCAATTAAACACATGGCCACTTTCCCACTACCCTGGCCAAAATGACCCATGTGCAAACCTTAACCATTGCATGAACTCAATTAGATCAAAATGACAAGTAAAGGCATGACCATCCAATCCTTCAAGGGGGAGATATACTCCCCTAATTTGAATTCATTCCACTGTCCTCATCAATTGGATTGGAGAGAGAGAAGTCATTTCCCAGCCTCCCTAAGCTCTCTCAAGCATTTCCCAAACTCCATATTCTTGATTTTCATAGCTTGAAAATAGGGGAGCTCCACTAAAAATTCAACTTAGCCTACACTCAACATCAACCCAATTCCCTTTGCAAGCTCCATCAGTGAGCTCAATCAAACTTGCCCAAGCTCCAAAGGTAAGGGAGGTGCTACCTTGATCAAGATCGAGCTCAAGTCAAGGAGGAGTTGGCCCATAGGAGGATCCACCCAATCTCAAGACCTTCAAACTTCAACAAAGGTTTATCTCTATTAGACGAAGCTTCTCCAAGATCGAAATGATCACCTTAGGTTAGCCATTAAAAGCTTAGCTTAAGTTCAATGTGGTTTGGTCCTTTGTGAAGTAAAGTTTAATCCCATGAAAATATAACTATTAGATGGTGTGGGTAAGTTTTGGGATCAATTCGAGCTCAATGGAGCTCAGATCATCCCCTAGAAGATGGACGGTGTCCATTCTTCATAGAGAAATATAGGGATAGATCATGGGCCATCCATCCGCGCATTTTAGATGGATGACCATGATTTAAGACACATAGATCCATGTTTTAATCCCTTAGATCCATGGCTTTAACCTTAACCGCCCGATCCTTGATTGGATGGGTGAGGAGAAAGCGCGTAGCGCCACCGCTGATGTGACACTACGATGTGATAACTTTATTATCGAATCCCGTCACGCCACATGGAAAGTGCATGCTGCGTTAGCGATCCATGTGGCACCGACGAGATTAAAAATTTAATTAAGGGTATTAAATCATTAATTAACCATGAAAACTTCCTAAATTCATATCTAAGCCTAGAAAATTTAGAAAAAAATGAAATAAATTGCCATTGGATAGATAATTGAACATAGAATATTCTAAAAATGATTTGAATGGATTTTGAATAGTATTTTTCTCTAGATATAGGTTTTATTAGGAATTTTATTTTGTTAATTACCCTCTAATTACTTCACTAATTAATTCCAAACTTCTTGTGCTTAAGTGAGATGACTCTCATAATTTTCTTGGAATTTATTGGTGGCTTAATTAGAAGAATTGCTAGTTCATTCCTTAATCACTCCCTAAATATAGTTAAGCTTAATTAAGGGTATAATTAGTAGTTTAACCCTTTTATTGAGTCAATTAAGTTTTGATTAAGTGAATATGAGGTTTAGGGAATAATTTTGGGATGCTCTCCTTAAGATATTCCTTAAACCCCCTTTTCTTTCTGAATCCAACCTTAATTAAGGGTTAATTCACTAATTGCTCCCTTAATTAATTTCATAAAATTCTAAAACTTTCTAGAACTCAATTAATCTATCTTGGGTGGATGCTTAGGTGTTCAAGAGCCTAAGTACAATTAAGGAAATCAAAACTCAATGCACATGTGTGAGAGGTGTTATGAAATTACTTAAGATAAACCCCTTAGCTTAATTAATCATTAATCATGAGCTAATTGCATTAGGTACCTTTCTTTCTTAGGTGCATTACTGCTTTAAATTCCTTGTGTGGTTTTATGTCATCTCATTGGCTCATAATTATTTGATTAAGTATGCTAAGGTGGTATAGGTAAGGGATAATTAACACACTTAATTCATACATTAACCTAACCAAAGCATAAAATTGATCTAATCACCTAAAAAATTAAACTAAAGTAACAAAAATATGTGGGAATGGGTTAGGAACAGCAAACTCCCATCACATTTCTCAAATTAAATCAAACTCAAAACAAAATCAAACCTTCCTTAAAAATAACTTGATTTGCTTTAAGCTTTCTTATTTCACAAGATTGTCCTTAGGAATTAATTAGGGTGAATGTGTTTACATGATTTTATCACTTTAGTTCTCTCCTAACATGCTAAATGTGTATGTCATATGAATTTCATGCATTTGTACTTTTCAAAAAAATCAAATTGAAAATGAAATGTTTTCTTTTTGTCAAATTGCATATTTTGGCTAAAGTGAAAAAATGTGATTGGTTATTATCACTATTAAATTAAAAACTATTTTAAAAATCTATAAATCAAACATTCAAAACTTAAAAGTGTGCTACTTATAATTATTTATGAGTTTGCATGTGGATATAAATATGAAGATGTGCATAGTGTAGCTTTCCTTCTCTTTCCTTTTAGCATAGTTTTGAATAGGATTTGGCAAAGTGTATAGTTCATTTGAAAAGAACACAACACTTGCCTAATCTCATTACTATTCATTCCTATGCTATTACCCAAGAAGGACATCTATACTTGAACATATAAAAAACAAAAATAAATAAATAAATACAAACTTTTTGCATCTTTCTTTTTTCATTCATTTCTTTTGTACATTTATTTGTATTTAAGGAAAGTGGTATATTTGTCGACAACCAGGGTTACAGTTTAAGGCTTTAAGTAGCCCTAAGTGGTCATGTACCTTACCTCTGTGCTAATGGTGCCATACTCACTTATACCTTTCTTTCATGCATGTGTGCATGTGAAATGAAAATAAGAAAACATCTCTTCTACTTAATGAAAGTCATGCATTATAAAAGCATTCCAATTTTCTTAAGTAACATTTCTTAGCATCATCAAGTATGCTAAACATTTCCATTTGTATATATGCTTAGGATGCATTCATATACATGTTGGGAAAGAAATGAAGTGATGTGTGTTTTGTGATATTAATTCACTTTATTTAATCTTAAAAATGCCTTTCTTTTTGAATAGGTTTGTTTAGGGAAAATCTAAACTTAGGATTAATTAAAACACATAATAAAATATTCACTAAACAAAGTTAAATATGGATATACTTTAGAAATTACTTAAGATAGGGAAGGAAAGAGAAGTTCTCTTCTCTTTTCCCTCTCTTTATAACTTAGTAATTAATTGTAGGATTCATTTGAACAAAAATAAAGCACCAAAATAAAAATCAACTAAATCAATGAAACACTTAAATGAAACCACCCATCTAAGTTGAACATCTTCACAGTTATAAAATCAAAGACTTAAAGCCATAGCTAAGCATACCACACAAACCTTTTAAAGCACACACATTAGGTTAAGTCATCACTTCTAGATTTAGGTTAGGGCAGTGCATGACATGATGTTTGCTTTTATTTTGTGATGTATTATTTCTAGTCTGAATGTTAGGGTGAATGTGTGTAGAATGGATGGTAGGAAGATCTAGTCTAATCATTATTTTCTGTAGGGGACTGTGCTTAAGGGGCGCTATAATAAAAAAATAAATGCTTTTGTTGTGCAGGTGCTTATACCCCTAAGCATAATCTAATAGGCTAGGTGGACTTGGTTATTCATGTGGGGTGCTAAGTCCAATATACAAGCTTGGGATTTGTATGGTTTGTTTAGCTAATCTCAATTTTATAGGTGTTAGTTATATTTACTTTTCCTTTTCATGTAATATTTGCAAGTAGGATTTTTGAATGAAAGTTATGGGGAATTAGGATGAGCATTGGTCATAAGATTACATCTTATGTACCATGTGTGCAATACAAAGAAGAAGGAACCAAAAGAAAGAAGAAGAAGAAGAAAGAAGAAAGAAGAAAGAAGAAAAGAAGAAATGAAGACCCCCCATAATATGAATTTTCTTACTTGATTGTAAATTAATTCATCTGTAATCCAGGTTGTATAAGGGTAGAGCTCAGCTACCCAATTTGTTTTCGGATTTGTGCGGTGGTGCCCGACCACAAATGGCATTTGATTCTTTTGTGTTAGCTTTATAAAATGTTTGATATTTTGTTTAGCTTATGCATTAAGATGACATGTTTTCTAGTTTCTTCCTTGCTTGATGTATGGCCTAGATGATGATTAGACTCTTAGAAAAAAATAAATCTTCTACCAAATTAATCAACTCAAAATTAAAAATAAATAACTCATAACCTCATTTAAAGCTTAAGTTAAAAATCAAGATAAAAGAATTAGAAACCTCTTAGCTGGATGAGTATTTATTTTATAACATCATGCATAAAAACATATTATTTTACTCTTGATTGGAGGGCTTTCACCTTTGCTAGAGAAACTTGGCTTGACTTTTGAGAGCCATGGTGAAAACACATCTCCCCCTTTTCGTTGATTTTAGTCCATAATCTTACTTCTCATGCATTAGGCATATGAATCCTTTAAGCTTGAGTCAAATGATTGTCCAAAAATAAAAATAAGATGTAATATGTTTTGCATTAGATCTAGGTCATTTTTCATGCCCTTACATGATCTAGTCTCTTAGAGAGTGAGTTTAAGGAATTGAGCTCTTTCTAAAATAAATAATAGCCTGACTATCTTGCAAAAAGCATATGACTTGTCTACATGAATTTAAAATCATAGGAGTTATTTGGTGGCCACCCCTAGGCGATTGCAAGTCCAAGCAGTCGGGTGGTTTATACTCTCTTGTGGAGGCAAATCAAATACCCATTTTTTGCCTTAGATTTAGATCGTGCTTTTGGTCCTCATCAAAGCTCCCTAGATTTAGGTTCTGAGGTTGCTTCTCCATTCTATGGGCCATAAGCATAAATCCTTACCTCTTAGGCATTCCATAACCTTGTATTGTGGAATCATAAGCCCTAAACTTCTAATAAAAATTTAACTCAAATAAATAATTCAATTTCAAAAATATAAAGCCCAACCATAGGATAGTTTGAGATGCTCGCTAGGTTTCCTAGCATCGTGAGCACTTATCTTCCTTTGGCTTTGATAATAACTTCCTCTCTTTGATCAATCCTATTTGATCTTCCTAAATAAACTAATCAATTGATAGTCCTACATTTTAAAATCTTTGAAGACAACGATCATTTACCTTAATCGAGAGAATTCCTTAGCAATCTCATTCCTTAGGATGTAATTAACAATGGGGGCTTGCTCCTATAAGGAATTTAACTAACCCGATTTAAAATAAACCCTACTTTACTTTTCCATGTAAAGTAGGGGAAGAATCTCTCATACATATGCAGACTTATTGTATTTAGGAGTTCTTGTTGAGGTGATTAAGTCCATTGTAGGGTGTTGACTTCTATCTTTCAAGATAGTACCTCTCCTCAATGTGCAGATCACTCAATAAGAATATCTGATCTCGTGTCAAAATGCATAAAAAGAGAAGTATATTTCTATCTTCATTTTATTCTGCATAAAGTAAAGATGGAAGTATGCATTTCTCTTTAGAAATTATAAAAAATTTCACCACAGATTTTTCTGGCGACTTCGCTGGGGATGGTTCGTCTCTCCATCTTTGGTACATGATTGTTATCTCTAAGTATCGATAGTGGGTTTGTACTTTTGTATGAACCCAAGACTATCTTTCTTTCCATTGGGACTTAGCTTATTTCATCCTTAAGTTAAGTTAGCCAACATCTTTAGGTTTTAGGACCTCACCCCGTGTTGGTCTTAAAACCCCCATTGGGTAAAAATAAAAGTCTAATAAAAATAATTAATTAAAGACTTCCTCCTTACCATTTTTATGGTAAGGAAAGGTTCATTCTAAAATAATAAAGACAATAAATCCTTCATGAAAATCTTGCTTTTCAAAAAGCACTCTTTCAAAAATGCACATAATAAAATGTTTTGCACACAAGTTTTCCTAAATCACCCCCATCTATCAATTTCATGATTGTTATATGTGGGATCATCTTTACAAAAATAAAATTCTAATAATCACATTTTCTAAAAAGCACTAATGAGTCTCTCCACCCAATTCATTTCTGGTGAAGGCCTCATTTTCAAAAAAAAAAAAAAAAATTTCCAACAATCATATTTTTAAAAGCATAAAATTTAAAGATGAGCCTTCCATTCAATACATCCAAATGTGTTGAATGGATTTTACATCTTCAAGCAAAATCACAACTTTGAAATTCTACTTAGCATATTCCACATGTGTTAGGTTGGAACTTCTCATTTTCAAAAAGCATATATAAAACCTCTCCATTTAATATACCCACACTTATTGGGTGGAGGTTTCATTTTCAAATAAAATCAAAAATAAATTTTCAAAAAGCATATATGAATATCTCCATTCAATATACCCAAATTCATTGAATGGAAATTTCATTTCCAAATAAAGTAACATTATTTTGAAATGCCACTTAACATATTCCATATATGATTAAGTTGGGATTTCCTCTTCCAAAAAGCAATAATCACACACAAAATATACATCTTTGGAAAATGAAACATAATTGATTTCCATCTTAAATCTCCAAATTTGTTAAGTGGAAACTCCCTTTTTAAAAATAAAAAAAATAAAAATTTTCAAAATATATTTGGAACTTCATTCTAGCATATCCCATTTGCTAAAATGAAGTCTCCCTTTATTAAAAAACAAAATTTGAAACATACTTTTGGAGTTTCATTTAGCATACTCAAATTTGCTAAATGAAATCTCCCTTCCACAAAAAATTTCAAAACATATTTGGAACTTCATTCTAGCATATCCCATTTGCTAAAATGAAGTCTCCCTTTTCTTAAAACAAAATTTGAAACATACTTTTGGAGTTTCATTTACCTTACTCAAATTTGCTAAATGAAATCTTGCTTCCACAAAAAATTTCAAAACATATTTAGAGCATCAAATTGGCATACCCCATTTGCTAAAATGAAGTCTCCCCTTTTCAAAATCAGAAACAAAAATTTGAAACATACTTTTTTTGGAATTTCATTTAACACACTCAAATTTGCTAAGTGAAATTTCCATTTCACAAAATTTTCAAAACACATTTGGAACTTCATTCTAGCATTCCAAATTTGCTAAAGTGAAGTCTCCACTTTCAACCAAAAAAAAAAAAATCAAATCAAAATCAAAAGAAACACATTAGAATTCCCTCAACATACTTAAATTTGCTAAGGATCTCAAAACAAATCAAAACTAAAAGAAACACATGAGGTTTCCTTTAGCATACTTAAATTTGCTAAGATCCTTTTTTCCCAAATCAAATTAAAATCAAAAGAAACACATTAGGATTTTCTTTGCATACTTAAATTTCCTAAGAATCCTATTTTCAAAAATTTCCAAAAAGAAAACACATTTGGAATTCCTCATTTAGCATACCCAAATTTTCTAAATGGGAAATTTCGTTTCTCTTTCAAAATCACAAAATGATTCACAAAACAAAGCAAAGAAGGAAACAAAAAGAAATTTGTTTTCAAACATCTCACTTAGCATACATTTGCTAAGTAAAATTCAAAATCTCAAATCCAAAAACAAAAACAAATTGACCCTTTACTTTAACATACCTAAATTTGTTAAACAAAGGGTCCTCAAGATCAAAATTAAAATTCAAATATGAACCTATGGAAGCATCTTCAAACAAAAAAATTTGAAACCATTTTCAACATATCCAAATTTGTTGAAAGTGGATTCTATATCCAAACAATTCCTCTTTCCAATTAAAATCTCAAAATCTATTCTAAATCATTTGAACTCGACTTAACATTTTCAAACTGTTGAGTATGAGTTTAAATTCTAAACTCTAAATTCAAAGTCAATAGAAATTTGATTCAAGTTTATTTTCAACATTACAAACTTTCGTTCAGCGTCAGTTTCAGTTACAGTTTAGTTTCAATTTCAGTTGATAGAAATGGCTGCATAGAATATGTGTTTACCTTTTCCACGGGATGGACTTGGCCTTGGATTAGGCCTATGATTACACCTCATTCATTTCAGATGAGGTTTTGAGGGGGTGAGAATTACTTGTGAGGGCACTCCCCTCACCATTATTAGCAGGACCACAGTGACCGGGCAGAAGCCAATCATTTAGATTGATATGCCCTCAGACTCTGACATTCCCTCACTAAATAGGAAGACATGGTGGACATGTGCTTTTACCAATGCTTTGGCGGTTATTTCGTGCTACCCTTTTAGCACCACTCTTTAGCTCTTTCAAGGGGAAAAGCTCCCGATAGATACTCTCTCGATTTTGAGATAGTCTGTTCTTACTCTACCCACCGACAGTGGAGGAACAAAACCTCATGATTAAGCGGTATGATACACGCATCACCAGAGAGATGGAGGTAGCTAACGTTAGGTTATGAAGGAGTTTTTGATTTTGGTTATAGAACCCATTCCATCTTCTCTCTAAGTCGTGAAAGGATGCTAGGGAGGATCCCTCACCTCCACTAGCGGTTCAATTTCATAGTTAGTCAAAGTAGGAGGTCATATTCTCCTCGTTTCAATTCCCTTGGTTGGCGAGATTACGGATGTTTAGTTTGACTTGAGATCTATCCCTCATGGCGTGAGAAGCATCTATGGGAGGAGGCCATAATATAGTTCATATCACTAGAGAGGCGGAGGTTTTGGTCCTCTCTACACTCATTGATTTTCATGACCACTAGTCACGTTAATCACATAGATCGCATTTTACTTATGAGGGACTACTCATCTGAGGAGATTGTGGTGGTGTCTCCACCACACCGCTCCACCTGTCCACCATTGTTCATGTAAGAATCTCGGTTACAGGCCATGAAGGCCACATCGAGGAAGAGGACCCGTTGGTGATCCGTGTGGCCAAGGGATCCCATCCCATCACCACCTATTATGGCGAGCTTTCCTACTTGACCTTGATTATGGTGTGTGGAAGGAATGGCGACCTGACAGTGGTCATCCCTTCACCATTGCCATGACAAGATTTGGAGATGGTTATAGTAGTTCTGAGAGGAGAGGGTGGCAACCTATTTCACCCATGATGATAGAACCTCCTAGGAGTGTCACCCCATACAAAGTCGGTGGGGAGTGTATATCTTCTAGCAGTACAACCCTCACATGGTTGATTCTCCGATAGGGAGGTAGGTGCCTCACAGTACACAATGTTGATCCCACCACCAGTCAGCCGAAAACATTTGTGCTAGTTTCGATAGATCATTCTTTAGATGATATAGTAGCTCACTATTTTATGGTAAAGAAGGAGATCTTAGGATACGATTGGTCTGATGAGGAGAATATAAGCTTTGATTCCAATGAAGATGGTTTGTTGGGAAACTCAGTAGGGGTTTGCATGGTAGATACCAGGGGATCCCTCCTTAGAGAGCAGCAGGCTATGGAAGGTGATGAGGACAGCAAGAAGACATCACACTATCAATTAAAATAGAAAGATGAACATAGATAGGATAGCTGAGGACTTAATAATAGTCTGATGAAAAATAAGCCCAGCAGTTCATCCTACATGGTTAGAGTTGGTGCATTTCTTAGACGAGCAAGAATTTACCTCCATTAGAATAAGGCACTATGTATGTAGTGGAAGTAGTATTATATCAAGTCCATGGTTGAGTAGTAGGTGAAGGAAGGCGTTGCCTCAAGCCCGGGAGGATCATCGGTTCAAAGGGTAGACCTACCTAGAGGAATTTGATGTAATCCAATATTCAAGGGTTTCATGCCACCTTCCTCAAGAGTTTTGATGGTAGTGGAAACAGGGCACCATCACCCATTTGAGCTAGTTGTTTGTTGCAACGGTGTGGTAGTGACACTTTACTTTTCCATCTCATTGTTAGTAGCCTAGTAGGGATAGCTTTTGATTGGTATGCTGAACTTCCCAATAGTTTAGTAAAGACTTTTGCTGAGTTGGAGCAACTCTTTATTAAGAAGGTTCTTTGGAGCTTAAAGGTCTGTGATCTCATTGTAGCATAACAACAACAATGAGTGCCTTGTTGACATTACTCTCTTATGGCGTGGTAAGTATGAAATGCAAGTCGTAGCTATCTGAACAACATTCCATTGAGATTCTTCTAAAGAATATCCATGGCCTGGACGCTTTCATGCTTAAGGGCTTCACCATCAAAACTTTTGAGAAGTTAATCAATAAGGTGGCTAGTCTATAAGGAGGCCAGGCAATGCCTTTTTCGAGTTCCCAAATCAAAGCCATAGAAGGTTTATGAGATGAAGCGGGCGTGATACGTGGATAAGGGGAAACAATAGGCGGTTGGAGATACCTGGGTGCTCAGTCACTTTCACCTCCTCACCACCACTGCTGACCACAGGCCCTCCAGCTAACTCCACGCCTCCTCACCACATCAGTAGTGGTACACATACCCACCTCCAGGTTGCTATGGTCCACCTACCCTTTTGGATAAACTTAACAAGCCTTATTCATTTAAGAGGGAAGTAATCAAGAAGATCTTTAAGAATCTCTTAAAGAAGCCTGATTTTTAGCTACTCGAACCTAGGAGACCAGAGGCAAATGCCACGATCCTAACTTTTTCCCCTACCACTGTATGCTAGGTCATGTTCTGGAGGATTGCTTCATATTTAAGGACTAGCTTGAATATAGCTTCAAGACCGGTGCTATAGTCACCCGGAAGAAATACCTTGTGGAACAACCATCCAGTTCCATTAGGGTAATCTTTTGGGATATATGTGATCCTTTCAAAACCAAAGAAGGTTGGGATATCTCATTATCCAAAACCTCTAAAAAGATTATTCATAAGATCAAGAAACTTTCCTTGCAGGTGCCTGAGTTAGCTCAAACCTCCAACATCAAAGAAGGTTTGCAAGTTGCCAGAGCTAACTCAAGGAAAGGGAGCTCATAGCGGCACAACAACATGTGCTAGCCAGAGTGCAACCACCATTGAGTCAGGTCGGTCCACCATTGCATCTACCACATCAGCAGTTACCACCACTTCAACTAGTTCTTCTTCTGCTATTAGACATCTTGTATCGGTGGATAAGGGCATCAAATCCCTCACCCCTCTTACTTTACTTGATTTCTACTTTGTACCTGCTATCAAATCCAAGAAATTGAAAAACAAAGCTAGCTTTAATTACATCTGTCGCCGATGGGTTGTCTAAATCTATTCTAATAACTCTCAGTCTAAAACTATAACAATTTTGATCTTCCTCTTTCTGATTCAGAGTTAAATTTTTCTACTATGAATACTACGGGTTCACCTCTTGAGATAGACTTGGAATCATCGATTACGAGTCCCATAGAAGAAGGCGTAGGTGAGCTGTGTATGCGAGAACCTTCCATTATCCACAAGAGATCCGAAGTCAACCTCCCTAGTAGCAAGGTTCTACCTTTTAGGGGACACCTCAAGATAGGAAACAAGTCATTGGTTGGAGGATGAAAGCCCCTCCACAAGATGCTCCACCTTTGGATATGCTTGTGGAGGATCAGCCCAAGGTGGACTACAATATCCTCTCTCATCTAAGAAAGTTGCCATCTAAGCTAAGCATATATGATGCCCTTGTCTTATCCAAAGAGATGAGAAAATCATTAATCAAGGTTATCCTTTATCTTGAGATATGCTTAGCTCAGCTGACCACTATTAGTGAGGAGGCACATTATTCCAGAGAAGCTCAGGGGATCACTTTCATAGATGAAGACCTTCTTCTAGGGGACATGGAGCACTGAGTCCCCTCACATTCGATGGACATGGGCGATTCAGGACTAGCGAGTTCTCGTGCATGATGAACATTATGAGTTTAAAGACCTTACTTTGTTGAGGATCAACATCTCCACACTCTGGGAGATCAGGATGATGTTGAAGGATTCAATGAACAAGGTGGCCGGGCTTTAGGTTCCCATAGTTACCTTTTGAGATAGGTGGTGGAAGGCGAACCCAAGTTCTATATCATTGATTTGAATACTTCATTCACCACTTTGCTGCCCGGGATACATCAGAATAAGATAATTCCATCCTCCCTCCATGCATTAGTTCAAAAGGATGAGATTGAGTATGTCAAAGGAGATGAAAAGCCATTTTGGTTAGAGGTTGAGATATATGAAGATGCCACTTACTATCTTTCCCAAAATATCCTTTCTAGTGAACTTGGATAAAATTCAAATTCAAAAGAAAAAGGAAAAAAAGAAAAAGGAAAAGAAAAGAAAAGAAAAAGGAAAATTGAAGTTAACAAGAAAAGGGAATTGAAGAAGAAATAGATCTGCATATCACATTCCACCCATAATTCATTCCATCATATGGACATGTGGGTAGGATGACTCAACACGGTAGAGGCAGAGGTAGAGGAAGTTCTAGAGGTAGGAAGACCCCCACATCATAATAGGGTTATGTTCCCTTCATAGTACCCTTACTATTCACATGACTTGGAATCCAGTTGGGAGGAATTAGTCTAATATGATTAGCATAATTCAACCCTCGGTGAGTTTCATTAGAGGTGACACTCAGGCAGGATAGTGACTAGGCCTCCAAGCGAGTATTCAGTCGGATGCATATAAAACTATCTCAAGCTTGGGGACCTTAGCTCTAACCTCACTTCACCCCAAAAAGTTGAAGGTTTGGTAGTTAAGAAAGCCCCTAAGACTTCCAGTGACATAAAGCCGAAGAGATTCTTTTAGGATCATCCTCCTCAAGTCCTGAAGTTGATGTAGAACTTGAGGAGAATTCATTCAAAGAATTAATGGAATTATCATTTGACTTTTACTCTCCTTGTGTTCATAATCTTACACAAAAGGTGGGTTCCTCATATGCATGGTCTGCAGTCGAGTATTTTGAAAAGCTATGGAATATCTGAGGGGGGCCTTGTAATCAAGAGCAATAGGATTTGGTACATTTTTGTGATGATGATGAATCACTTAGTTGTTACCAATCATTTGGAGTCTGATAGGTTCTTTTCACACAACACCAACTCTTATGAGAATGTGTGTTTAGAAATCACAGATGATCTAGATGATCTCCAAATCAAAGATGCACCATAAGAATTTGAAGAGAAGATCTATTCAATAATTTACAAGCTTAAAGAAATCAACCTCTAGACAGAAGAAAATCCATGCCTGACGTACATCAGTTCATTGCTAAATGAAGAAGAAACCAATAACTATTGATGTTTTGGGCGCATTCCATGGCGTTATGAAGAGATGCGGTTATCTCGATGTAGCGGTCCACAAGCTAGCAATATATCTGCTAACAACAAAAAACTCAAGAAGCATTGAAGTGTTTAATTTTGAGATATGGAGACACCAGATCTATATTGAAGTGATGCGGCATTAAGATCTAGAAATGTACCTATAATGACCTAATCACCTAATAAGGACTCATAAGGCATGATGGGTCTTCGAATATACCAGAGATATTTCCCCTACTTTACATGGAAAAGTAAAGTAGGATTTACTTTAAACTTGGTTCATTAAGTTCCCTATGGAGGCAAGCCCCCATAGTTAATTACATCCTATGGAATGGGAATTCCTCAAGAATACTCTCAATTAAAGTAAACAATTAGGGTCTCCAAATATTTCAAGGTTAAGACTATCAAAGGATTGACTATTTTAGAAAACCAAATGGGATAGATCAAGGAGAGACTTATTTTTGGAATCCAAAGGGAGAAAGTAGGAAATGCTCATACTTGCTTTGTAAGCATTCCAATCTACCCTATATTTGGGCTTTATATTTTTTAAATTGAAGAGTGCTAATTATTTGAGTTGACATTTTATTAAAATGCTAGGGCTTGTAGTTCCACAACATAAGATTGTGGAAATTCCTAAGAGGTGAGGATTTATGGTTTGCAGGAAAATCTACCTCATTCTAAACTAAGGAGCCTTGGTACAAAACAAAGGCATGACCTAAGTTTAAGCGAAAGGTGGGTATTTGATTCACCTCCACAAGAGAGGATGAACCACTCGACTGCTAGGCATACATCACCTGGAGTGGCAGCCAGCTAACTCCTCCTATGCTTTAAATCCATGTGGGCAAGTCTTATGCAAGATGGCGTTTGTTATTTAGAGGAAACTAAGTCCTTAAACTCACTCCTTAAGAGACTAGAGCATGGGTGGTATGAAACCATGACTTAATCCAATGCAAATTTTATCAAATTTATTTGATTATTTTGGATTCTTTATTTTGACACAGGCTATGGGATTTTGTATGCATAAATGCATGAGATTTGATTACGGGCCAAATCAAGAGAGAAAGGGGTGTTCTTCCATCAAAGGCTCTCACAGGTTAAGCAATCATTCTTTGGTAAAGATGGAAGCCCCCTCTTAACAAGAGTGGAATAATATGACATGTATGATATTATACATTCATTCATCTAGCTAAGGGGTTGCTAAAAATTTTATTATCTTGATTTAATTCCTAGGCTTTTATGTGAGGTTATGAGTTATTTTAAAATTTTAGTTATGAGTTGTTGGTGAGATAGAAAATTTAAATTTATCTAAGAACTACCATATCAGGCACATTCAAGCATCAATCATAAAGAAACTATAAAAAATCATGTTGTTCTAATGCAATCTATACACAACATCAAACAATTTTATAGACTAAAAGAAAAGAATAAATCACGGTCGTTCACGCCGTGCCTTGAAAAGACAAAAAGATGGGTGGTGACTCTATCCTTATACAAGCGGTATAAAAAATATATGCTGGGGTCTTCTTTTCATTTCCTCTTCTCTTTCTTTTGATTTGATTTGCTCTAAAGGCATCCAGGGACTAACCTTAGATTGCTCATCCTAATCTCCCATAACACTAACCCTAATTTGTAATGCAAAATTACATCAAAATAGAAAAATAAATCTAGCTACACACAAAACAAATGTTAGCTAAACACACCATACAAGCGGTATATGAATAATTTGGACTTAGCACCCCATACAAGTAACCAAGTCCACTGTCTAACGTGAGTTATGCTGGATAAGCAACTGCACAACAAACACATTTATATTTTTTGACTCCTTAAGCACAACCCCCGAATACATGATTAGGATAATAGCACATCAGGTCTACACACACCATCACATCCAGTCTAAAATATTACATCACAAAACAAAACACAATATCATACATAAAACACTCTAATTTGGCACTAGAAGTGCTGACTTAGTATTCTAATGTGTGTGCTTAAGGCTTGTGTGGCAAGGCTTTATGAGGGTTCTTTAGTTTAAGTTTCAATTGGAGTTTGAATTTGTTTAAATTTTACCTTTGGGTGATTTCAATTTAAACGATTTAATGATTTATTATTTTTATTTTTATTTCACTTTTATTTGGTTAAAATGATGTTTAGATTTTCAAGAATGAAGAGTAGAATGAATTCAATATGTAGATGGAACTCACCCTATTATACATCCTAATTCCTAAAGAATCTAACTAAGGTCCTTAAGTATCTTAATTAGCCCATTTGAATTTATGTAATTTATTTGATTTGATTTTTTGATTTGATTTAGAAAAGTAGTTTAAGTATTTGATTGATTGATTTTGATTTAGATGTTTTGGTTTAATTGCATCTTTAAAATTCAATATCCTTGATATCTAATGAAGTTTAAGTTTGTTTAAATTCATGTATTTTTTTAATTATTAATTAGATGTTTTGGTTTAATTAAATCTTGATAATATCCTTGATCTCAATGAATTTTAAGTTTGTTTAAATTCATGTGTTTTGATTGATTAATTTGATTAGATGTTTTGGTTTAATTAAATCTTGATAATTCAATATCCTAATAAATTAATATTTAATTCTTTTCTTTGATTATGGTTATGTGACTTGACTTTATGTTTATCTGATTTGATTATGGTTTATAAATTTGTAGTTTGATCAGATTAGATTAAGAGATTTTATTTTGAATTTTAATTTGTTTGATTCCTTGTAATTAGGATTTTATCTTTTAATCTCATCCATTTGTCATGTTTATCAATGTTTGGTTTGTATTTTGATTTCATACATTGGATAGTTAATTAGTTTATCTTATTTAAGTAGGTTGAATGAGATTTGATTTGATTGCATATTAAATTATTGAGAGTCTTTCTTAATTTAATTTAATTTGATTTAATTTGATTTGATTAGCTTTATTAGTCTATGGGTTTGCTTAGGTTCAATATGATTATGTAATTAGTTTAATTAAGAAGTGTATTTATATTAATTATAAAGATTTATTTAATTTTCAATTTGATTTCATATTTGTTGATGTAATTAATGACTTAATAACTTAAGTTTAATTTAGGTTTTGATT
Source organism: Cymbidium sinense (assembly GCA_021442155.1). Classification (NCBI taxonomy): domain Eukaryota; kingdom Viridiplantae; phylum Streptophyta; class Magnoliopsida; order Asparagales; family Orchidaceae; genus Cymbidium; species Cymbidium sinense. The sequence goes on along the minus strand of CM038222.1, from coordinate 125,918,295 downwards.
AGTATTTAATTACATTTTGATTATGTTCAAATTTATGTTTAATTAAGCTTAAGTTTAATATGATTAATTTGATTAACTTAATAGCTTGTTTAAGAGGTGTGATCAATTATTAAATTAAGTAAAGATTTGTTTAATTTTTTTAAAATTTGATTTCATATTTGTTTAGGTTAATGATGTGATTAATAACTTAACGATTTAAGTTTAAATTAAGAATTGATTGGTATTTAATTGTATTTATGTTTGATTAAGTTTAAGTTTAATATGATTAATTTCATTGGCTTTAATTAGTTTACTTAAGATGTGTGATCAAATTAATTAGTAGATTAATTAAGTGTTTGATTTGAATAAATTTTAATCTAATTTTTAAAGTTAATTTGGTTTATTAAGATGGTGGATTAATTTATTAAGTTTGCATTAATTAGGTGTTTATTCAATTGGATTAGCTTAAGGGTAATTAGTTTAATTAAGGAGTATGTTTAAGTTAATTATTAAATTAAATAAGATTTATTTAACTCTTAATGATGTAATTAATGACTTAATGATTTAGGTTTAATTTTGGTTTTGATTATTATTTAATTGCATTTTGATCATGTTTGATTAAGCTTGGGTTTAATATGATTGATTAACTTAATTAACTTACTTGAGGGGTGTGATTAATTATTAAATTTAGTGGGGTTTGATTTAAGCTTAATTTTAGAGTTAGCTTTAATGTAACTTATTTAAATTAATTTGTTTAATTAAGATGATGGATTAATTCGTTAAGTTTGCATTAATTAGATGTTTGATTAACTAAGTTTGATTAAGGTAATTAAAATTTTAAATCATTAGATTAATTAAGGGTTTATTTAATTAGAGATTAATGAATTAATTTCCCATATGTGAGTGATTTGATTTAGTTAAGTGTTTTACTTAAGTTTGATTTGATTAAAGGATTATTGTTATTACCATCATTATTATTAAGTGAATTAATTATTTATTTCATTTCAATTAAGATTGATTATGATTAGTTTTGATTTGATTCATTTATTATGTCCATTTGATTTCATTAACATGTTTGATTTAGTTATTAGGTTGAAATATTTAATGATTAATTAATTATCTTATTCTAAATGGATGTGATTTAATCATATGTTAATTAAGTTTACTTTAACTTTATTTGGTTTAATTCGATTAGTATTAAATGATTATGTTGTATTGGTTTATTAATAAATTTGATTTTTTAGTTTATTTAATGATTAATTGGTTTCAGTTTATTTATACTCACTAAGGGGTTTCATATGATTAAGATTTCATGCTTATTGTAGGTTTAGTTATATTAGTTTGACCCAATGTTAAAGTTTCCTTGATTTGTTTAATTTTATGTTTGATTTAAGATTTAATCATTTAATTAAGTTAAATAGGTTTAATCATATTTAATTTAATTTCCTCTAAGGATGATATTATTCTAATTTGTGGTTTGATTAATGATTGCTTAAGTTCTATTTCATTTCTGATTTTGATTTGATATTTAAATTATTTTTAGATTATGTTTTAATTAACTCTTTAATTGACTAAACTCTACTCTTAAGTGTTTGTTTAGAGTTCATTAGGATTCAGAAGATCACATTATTTTCTTAAGAGTCCTAGATGTCAATTGAAGTGATTTAAGCCATTTTAAAGATTTTTTGTAAATTTATGAATTTTTATTTTATTTATTTTACTAAAATGGACAATCTGAACTTCAAAATTTAATTTCTCCTAATCCAGAAGTCATTCTCACTTGAAATTTTTATGGTAGGTGTGTTTTAACTTTAGTTTCAATCTCTGAAAATTTCAACTTAAGCTGACATATATTTTTTTGCTTAATTAATAAAATTTGATTTTTACTAAAACTTAAATTAAGCTCAAAATAATTAGTGAAATTTTAGGATTTTGACTTTGTTGGATTCCTCTCGGAAAGAAAAATCCAACGAGCTCTTATTTGAAATTTTTGGTTAAGTATTTTATTTTCTATTAATTTTTGAAAATTTAGGTGATTTAAATTAATTTTTTAAATAAATAAAAATACACGCGGTACTGACGTCAGCCGTTGGGTGGGAAGACCGGTCAACCCACGGCTCACTCTGGATTGTCCAATCACAGATCGGATAGTCTAGATCAGATCGTCGTAAAGGCCGAGATCGATCGGCCGTCGAGCCATCCGATCAGCGATGGAACGGTCAGATCGCCGATCGGTCCGGATCGCATGATCCGAGCTGTCCGATTGCGCGAACCGCATGATCGGATGATCGGATCACATTGAAGAAGGCACGGATCACGCGATCTACGATTCGGCAATCAGTCCGCGCGAACGCGGATGGACATAGTCGCCGTGGATGGTGAATAGTGTTTTCAGGCTTTTAAAGGGAAAAATGTGGGTTTCTTAGCCAGAACTTGTCCAAATGGACCCGTTTTCACGTAGATGTGCACCAAAAAATTTCTATTTTATAATTGGGATGATTTAAAGTAAAAAATGCAGGATTATTTAGAGGAAATTCCTAAAAGTGTAAGAAAATTAACACAAAATGCACGAAATCCTAAGGTCGGCTACGATTTGGTGAAATTTACCTCGCTGGGGATGGTTTCCGGTGGCGGTGAAGATCTGAGCGAACTCTTAAGTATGTGAGGAAGTTTTGGAATGATCTTTAACCCTTGCCTCCCTTCGGAACATCATCTTCTCCGATGTTTACCATCGCCTCATCGGAAGAGCAATTATTTATGTTTTTGAAGCCTAAAATGCTTCAAAGAGGTGGGGGATGGGTTCCTTTTTTTTGCTTTGGGGAGCTTTTGGGAGCTAAATGGTAGTGGAGCAAGAGATCCAAAGCCTCATCTCGCCCTTCATTTATAATGGCCGAAAATCCAATATTTTTTGAAGTTTTTGACTCCAAATTGATTGCCATCTTGCTTGGGGTGGTTGGGGATGATGGATTGATTGAGGATTTTGGATTTTTGCTCCAAATTTCTCTCTTGCTACAATATGATCAGCCCTATTCAATACAAATGTTGGAGAGAAGTTAAGTGCATGTGATATGGGAGAATTAAATGAGGTTGGGTGGAATCCTATGTGGGGGAGGATCCATGAGGGGTTTAAATGGGTTGGGTTTGTTTTAGGCTGATTCCAAATGGGTTTGGGTCAGGTTTAATCAGCCCCCAATGGGTTTTGGCTTGGTTTCAAGGGATTTGGCCCAATTTGGGTCATATGGGTCATATTGGGTCAAATTGACCCATTTGACAAAAATTGGCCAAATTAGCTTAGGTTATAGATTGATTCATGTTCAATTGACTAATTGAAGATGAATGTGGTATTTAGTTTGAATTAATTTGGATTTAGGCCAAATTGACCCTTTAGGCCAATTTGGGCTTGGTTGGGTCAAGTTGACCACTTGGGCTCGATTGATCAAATTCTGTTTAATTATGGCTTTGGTCAAGTTCAATAATCAATTTGGAATAAACTTCAGTCATTGGTTGCAATCAATTTGGGTTAGATCATGATTTGACCCGATTTGGTCCTTTAGGCCAATTTGGGTCAATTTGGATCAAATAGCCAATTGGGCTTGGTTTGGCCCAATTGATTGTAATTGATCATCCTAGGGTGATCAAAAATCATGGTGGAAGGTTTTTGTGAGCTTGGTTCAATCCAATTTGGGTTGGATTGGAAATTGGCTCAAATAGGTCCTTTAGGTCACTTTGGGTCAAGTTGATGGGTCAATTAGTTTGGTTTTGGTTTGATTCGAGTTTAGTTGAACTTATATATGAGCCCTAGATTGAAATATAAATTCAACGACAATCAATTTGGAGTCTAAGGGATTTTGGCTCATTTGAAATTTTAAAGTCAAAAGGGCTAAGTTAGGTTTGACTTGGGTTGGCTTCGATTTGGTTTGATGATTATAGGTTTCATTTATATTTGGGTAAATAATTAAATGAATGATTAATTCAAGCAAAAATTCATTAATTTTGATTTGATCTGGATAGAATTTGGCTAAGTCCAAAGAATTGGCTTAAAGGGTTTAGATTGAGTTTGGATTTGATTTTCGATATAGTTTTGGCCATTTGAATTTGGATTTCATTTATATTTATGAATATAAATGAAGGAATAATTGATTTATAAAGAGATCAATTGAATTTGATTTGGTTTAAGGGGAGTTTTACTAAACTTATGAATGGTTCATATGGCTTAGGAAGGGGCTTAGGATTTGAATTTGATTTTGGTTTTCAATCATTTAGAGTCAAATTTGAAACTAGATTTGGAATTTAAATTTGAATTTAAGATTTAGTTTGAGAATTGAATCTGGGTTTGATCTGAGAAAGTGTATCTAGATTGGGTTTAGGCTATGGGATAGGTAATTTCCTTAAGCCCTAAGGCATAGCCTAATCTTATGATTAACACTTCTAAGTCTCTAAGCTTAGGTGCTCACCTATCTAATAGAAGTGTCTTATGACTAAGGAGTTCTTAGTGTCTAGAAGAGTCCTAATCCTAAGAAGAGGAGGTTAAGAGCTCACTCCAAAAGTGAGGTCAACATGCATGCGATTAGAAATTGAATAATAGGTCATTTTTGAAGTCAAGAATTGATCGATGCTCGTTTCATCAGGGAAGAAAAATATCCTATCTGATTAGCCAGTGTTGTACCAGGTTAAGAAGAAGAATGGCAAAATTTGCATATGTATTGATTTTAGGGACTTAAACATGGCATGTCCTAAGGATGAGTTTCCTCTTCCTATAGCAAAATTAATGGTGGACATCGCCTCATCTCATGCGCCTTCTCTTTCATGGATGGGTCATTTGGCTACAAATCAAGATGTCTTCTCAAGATGAAAGAAACACTACTTTTGAACTCCGATTGGAATCTTTTGTTATAAGGTCACCTTTGGCCTTAAAAATCTTGTTGCATACCCACTTAGATCTTGGGATCTTCATCCATCATCAGGTTGAGTGCTATGTTGATAATCTAGTAGTCTAAAGCAGGGAAAAGGAAGGCCATCTCTTTGACTTGAGAGTAGTTTTCAAATGATTAAGATAATTTAACCTCAAAATGAATCCCTTGAAGTGTGAATTTGGAGTAGCTTCAGGAAAATTCCTTGGGTTTGTTGTCGAACACCGGGGAATAGAAATAGATACAGAAAAGATAAAAGTTATCTTAGAAATGCCACCTCCTAAGAGTTTAACTCAACTCAGATCTTTTCAAGGACGGCTGGCGTATCTAAGGCGCATTATGTCCAACCTATCGGGGAGATGCAAGACATTCTCAACCCTTGTCCAAAAGGATGCCAAGTTCAAGTGGGATGACAAGTGTCAACTTGCCCGACATTTAAGAGCTGTTGGGTTCTGAAGAGATCCTCTATTTGCAGGATGACTCCCTCCTGACTCTGGGCCAATGAAGAAGGGAAGGAGAGTGCTCTCTACTACCTCAACCATCATCTGATTCCTACTAAAGTGAACTATCCAACTATTAAGAAACATTGCCTAGCCTTAATCTTTACCTCCTAAAAGCAACTGCACTATATGCTTTCTCATAAGGTGAACTTGATCTCTAGAACCAATCCTTATTGTATCTCATCATCGCTATCCTGGATGTTTGCCACGATGGTCATGATTCTCACGCTTGATATCACATTCGTATCCCTCCATGCAAGAAAAGGATAAAGCGAATTTCTTACCCACTTCCTCACGATTCTCGCTAGCGATCTCACGATGAACAAATCATGAACTTAGGGGAGGTTGACAACCACCGACGGGAGATGTATTTTGATGGTGTAGCTTCTTTTCATAAAGGGGAAGCACCATGATCTACTCCTTCAGGAAAGGTAGGGGTAGGAGTAGTTCTCCTAACTCCAGACCACGACATGATGACATTCTCAAACTATCTTTCCAACTCCTGCACCAACAACAAAACTGAGTATGAAGCTTTGACATTCGGTGCAGGTTGTTAGCCATATCGTGTCAAGAGCATTAACATCATTGGGATTCTTGGTTATCAATCAGGTGATACCGGTCTACAAGGTTCCAAGCTTCATCAGTATACCATGAAGCAGTTGGCCCAAATCCTTGAAGTAACCATCTACAAGGTTCCCCGAGTAGAGATCGTAGTAGCAGATGCTTTGGCCAAACTTGCCAAAGAATTGGCATGTCCGGAAGATAGAGTTCATTCCAATAAGAGTCTAAAATAGACAAGTCTTATCCCTTATTGATCCTGAACTCATTGAGAGATTTCCTCTTGAAGGGGAGATTGTCAATGCCTATAAGGACAAGGAGCTGGATTAGAGGCAACTGTTCATAGACTATTTGAACACTGGCAAACTACCTCAAGAAAAGTCACAAGCCCATCAGGTGAAACAGAGAGCTCTCATCTACGCTCTCATTGATGGCACCCTATACCGCCGGTCCTTTGACCAGATGTGGTTATGTTATTTAGACAAACATGAAGCCTATGGAATTTTAACCAAGGTACATTCAAACACATGCAACATCGTATCAGATGAAGATGAAGATCAAGAGAGTAGGATACTACTGGCCTTTGATGTTTACAGACTGCATGGATGTAGCTAGAAGATGCCATCAGTGTCAGGTGCACTGTGTGGTCCTCCACCAACCACCCAACATTCTACACCTACATTGGCCTCATGAAAATTTGAGTGTTGGGGTACCGACATTATGGGTCCTATCGATTCTCCTTCTTCCAAGGGTCATTGGTTCATCTTAGCTGCCACAGACTACTTTTCCAAGTGGGCAGAGGCAATCCCACTCAGAGAGGTCACAGCTCAGCATGTGCTTCAGTTTTTTAGGAACCATATCGTATATAGGTTTGAGGTGCCTCGGTGAATTATATCTGATAATGGTACTGCTTTCAAAAGCTCCAAGATCAATAGCTTCGTCAAAAGATATAGTATAGATTAGAAATACTCCATCATATAATATCCCAGAGTGAATGACTTTGTAGAAGCATTCAATAAAACTCTCATCCAGATATTAAAGAAAACTCTTAATGATAACAAGCAGTAGTGAAATGGGCAATTGGTTGAAGGCTTGTGGGGCTATCGCATTACATACCGAACTCCAACTCAATCAACCCTATTTTCCTTAGTGTATGGGTCCGAAGCCATTCTACCTCTAGAAGTTTAACTCCCATCACTAATGATAGCATTGGGTAGCAAGATCACTACAAAAAGCAAAGTTACTGGTTAGAAGAGCTCAAGGTTTAGGAGAGTGGCTACTGGTCATGCCGTCTCGAGTTGTACAATGATTGAAGTCACAACAAGTTGAAGCTCATAGTCTTCCAAGTAGAAGAACTTGTGTAAGTCCCAAGGAGACCAATTGTTGCCCGTTGAAAGATGGGAGGTAAGTTTGAACCCACCACTTGGGAAGGCCCACATCATCGAAGGCTTCCAAGGAGGATCTTATCATTGATTGATTGTAAGGAGAACACTCGATGCTTCTAATTAATGGGCTCTACTTGAAGAAATATTACCCATAAAAATCATGTTTGAAATTAAATCTATCAATCAACAAAAATCTGATTCCATTTCATCAAAATCTTCTCTTCTTTCAAGGCATTGTTTGCTTATCTTGTGAATCCACTGTGACGTGTTTAGGGTAGGTGTAAGAGTCCCCCAGTGGCATCTTATCCTTCTTTCACAACATAAACACAATTTCTCTGACACTATTAGAATAGATGTGAGAGAATCGAAGAGGCATCCTATCTCGATTAGCATAACTAAGTTAGGTGTGAGAGAACCCAAGCGACAGCTTTTCTTAGTGGTAATTCCAATTTGTCATCTGTGGCACCATTTCATCAAAATCCCCAAGCGTGTTTAAGGTAGGTGTAAGAGAACCTTAGAGGCATCCTATTCCCTTTAACATAAGCACAAAAACAAACACATATCCTTTGTCTCGAGCTATTTTGATGTGGGAACAACCCCCTTGTGGCACTCACTCATTAGCTACTCTAGGTCGGGTTTACATGCTACCTCGCTAGTATGTCACCCTAGTGGTCACTTATTTGGAAGATGTGAGTCCCCACGCTTTCTTCCTAATTTGACCATTGCAAACCAACAAGCACCTTGTTAGTATTGTAGACTTCACTGCCCAGCCAGTAAACTACCTCATGTTGATTTTCTTTAAAAAGATATGAGTCCCCGAGTTTTCTTCTTAAACTATTCATCATGATGTAACTAGGTCGAATATATCCGAAGTTTAGGATAAGTCCATAGAGACACCTTTCATTGTAGTTGCCCTAGGTCAAATAGCACCTGTTGAGCCAAAGACAGACTATCCCAGCAATCAATTCCTCTACAGGAGGATGTCAGTCCCTGAGCTTTCTTCCTAGGCTGATTGTTACAAATCGACAGGCACCTTAGGTTGGTTGATGTTCGCTATGCTGATAGTGACTCACCTATGGATACACCACTCTTAGCAGATGTGAGTCCCCGCACTTTCTCCTTGAGTTGGCCACCGAATACCTATTTGATATATGACTAGCCATGTCATCTTCTCTAGGGTTTTGGATTAAGCCCTTAGCGGACCCTCTCCCTGCGGGCATTCTATTTGGATCACATCCTTTACGACCCCATTTAGACACTATCCGGGTTACTTTTGGATTGGACAGTCCCCCTTTCCTAGCAGCCACCCTTGTGGTTGGAGAATTTATTTAGCGGATGTGCAGATTCTCCCTTGGTTCAGTAAATCTGAGATATGTATAGGCTGATATAAGCTCCTTCTCAGTTTGATCCCTCGCAAACTAATAGGGTTCACAATAAAATAAACTAAACAAATAAATAAAATAATTTGCTTATGGATTAAGAATTCAATGTCCCAAAGGGCCCCTTTTGCCAAGCAAGCATCCTATCTTTAGGGCAGTTCCAGCAGAACTCCTTATTGGAATTGTCTGACTACCTGAGTTGAGATAAATCCTGCCTACTCACTGAGTTGCCCTTAGTCGCTTCAATCTATTTTCCACAAGGTGTTACCCAGTCATTCTGCTTTGGAAGATGTAAGACTATGATGTATTTTTTCTAGCATGACTACCGCAAATCGACGGACAGCCCTAGGTCGGGTTCGACTTGTTGCCCAATGCAACTGATCACCCCAATGGTCTTTTGTAGTGAAAGATGTGAGTAATCATTCTTTCTTCCCTTGAATTGATCATTGCAAACTGAAAGACACTTCTTTGGTCGGATAGTTCTTGCATCGATCGGGAAGCTACTCCCTTTAGTTTAGTAAATTTGAGATAGTTCTATGCTAATATAAGCTCCTTCTCAGTGTGATCCACCGCAAACCAATGGAATCCATCAAAATAAACTAAAAAATGAAATTAATTTTGACTATCTTTGAGCTGATTTAAGTCCCCCAATGACATTCACCCAATAGTTAGCCCTAGGTCGGGTTCGATTTGTTGCCCAAAGCAACTGATCACCCCAGTAGTTTCTTATTTCTAGAAGATGTGAGTCCCCAAGCTTTCTTCTTAAGACTTGACCATTGTAGACCAAAAGACATCCCCTTAGTTGGATAGTCTTACCTTGTGGTTGGTAGACTACTCCCTTTGGATTGGTAAGTTTGAGTTGGTCTAGGCCTCTATGACCCCTACTTAGTGTAATCTAGCACAAACCAGTGGGATCCATAAAAACAAATCTAAAAATGAAATTAATCTTTGACTGTCTTTGAGCTGATTTAAGTCCCATAATGGCATTCACTCAATAGTCAGCCCTAGGTCGAGTTCGATCTATTGCCCTGCCAATGGATCACCCCAGCAACTAGTTCCTACTTTGGAGGATGTAAGTCTACTATGCTTCCTTCCTAATACAGTTGTTGCATACCAAAAGACATCCCTTTGGTTGGATAGTCCTACTATGTGTTTAGTAGACTACCCTTTGGATTGGTAAATTTGAGTTAGGACTAGGTCTCCGTGACTCCTACTCAGTACGATCCATCACAAACCAACAGGGTCCTTTTCAAAATCTAAAAATAAAAATCTGAAAAATCAATCAATCAATCCAAATCCAATCTTTTTCTTCTCCTCAGTGAGATGCAAATCTTTTTAACCCCCCAGCGGACCTAGAATTCTAATCCTCCATGGATTTCACAACTTTTCCTCCCTTGTGGATGACTTGAACTTGCCTCTATAGTGGAGAGTTCACTTGTCTATCCCTGGTGGAGTCAAAACAAACACAATTAAACAAATAATAAATTGAAACAAATTCAACCCTCATCCCCAGCATAACTTAATTAAACAAATCAAATTTCTCCCCAACAAGACTCAAATCAAATCAAACCTCGCATCCCCTTGTGGATGACTTGAACCTACTTCCCGAGTGGAAGGTTCACATACTTTATCCCTAGTGGATTCCTCCTTCCCTATCTTATGTCCTTGACATAAGTAAAGCCACATTGCACTAAGCTCTAGAATCCTTCTACACCTTGGGTTAGGAGTAGAGCATCTCTATTAGTGCTTGTGATCATTCGGTGTTGTTGATCATTTCGATCAACACCAATACCTGCGGTGTTCCTTGTCAGTCACACCACACCTATTAGGCTCCCTTTGTTGACCTCATTTTTAGGATGAGCTCTCAACCCCCTCCATCGTAGACATAGGACTCCTCTTAGAATTTAAGAGATCCTTAGTCTTAAGATGCATCTAGTGATTAGGTGGACACTCAACCTAGCCTAGAGACTTAGAAGAGTTAGCCATATGAATAGGTCATGCCTTTGACATGTTAGGAAAATTTGCCTAACCTATAGCTTGAACCACATTCCTTACTTGCTTCCTTCAAGTCAAACTCCAAATCAAATCAACATCAAACCTAAATCAATTCTAGCTTAATTGATTTACTCCAAACTCAAATCAATGCCACATGGTTGAAACCCATGATTGATACTTAAGATTGAAGCCCATGATTGAAATTCTAAGTTCAAAATATTTCCTAAGTCCTAAATTCCCTGTTAAGGACTTAGCCTAAATCATGTTCAAATCAATTCAAATTCATGAAATTTCTTACAACTCATATATATTATCATTTATATTGACATATATAAATAAAATATAAATTCAAATCAATCAAACTAAATCCAAAATTCAACTCAAAGTTCAAAATATTTCCTAAGTCCTTAATTCCCTTTTAAGAACTTAGCCTAAACCATGTTCAAATCAATTCAAATTCATAAAATTTTTCTCACAACTCATTTATATTCTCATTTATATTCACATATATAAATGAAATATAAATTCAAATCAATCAAACTAAATCCAAAATTCAAATCCAAATCAAAAATCTTTTGTAAGTCACTTTATTTCCCTCTTAAGGACTTAGCCTAAATCATGTTCAAATCAATTCAAATTCATGAAATTTTATCATAACCCATTTATGTTATCATTTATATTCACAAATATATATCAAATATAAATTTAACCAATCAAAACCAACTCTAAAAATCAAACTCAAATTCAATCAAAATCCAACCTAAGCCTTTCAAGTCAAAATATTGAACTTAGCCAAATTAATTTTAAATTGAGCCAAACTCTTGATTTTTTTTTCTTCATGATTCTATAATCCATTCAATCATGAATCCAAATATAAACACAAACTTCAATCACCAAATCAAAACTCAATTAAAAAAAATCAAACCTAAGTCCAACTCATGCTCACCTCTTTGAACTTGAAATTGTTAAATGATTCAAAACCCATTTGACTTCAAACCACTTGCAAATAGATTTATATTTCAATCATATGTCCATATGTGAGTTCAATCAAACTCAAATCAAGCTTTGACCAAGCCATTTGACCCACTTTGGCTCACTTGACCCAAAGTGACCTAAAGTACCCTTATGAGCCAAATTCTAATCCTAATCAAATTAGATTGAATTAAGCCCACCTAAACCTCTCATCATGATCAACAATCATCATGAGATGATCAATTACTCAAATTGGGTCAAACCAAGTCAAACCTAAGGGTTGACCAAGTCAACACTTAGCCAAAATGAAACCCAACATAGCCAAAATCCATCATAAACCAAATTGATTAATTAAGGGTATTAAATCATTAATTAATCATGGAAACTTTCAAAATTCATATCTAAGCCTAGAAAAATCAAAAAAATATGAAAAAAATTTGCATTGTATAGATAATTGTACATAGAATAAAAATAATTTGAATGGATTTTGAATAATGCTTTTTTATGGATTAGGGTTTTATTAGGAATGTTATTTTGTTAATTACCCTTTAATTACTCCACTAATTAATCCCAAACTTCTTGTGCTTATTTATTGGGAGGACCCCTGCCTCCTCTAATTTTCTTGAGATTTATTGGTAGATTAATTAGAGGAATTGCTAGTTCATTCCTTAATCACTTTCTTAATTTAATTAAGCTTAATTAAAGGTATAATTAGTAGTTTAACCCTCTGATTGAGTCAATTAAGTTTTTATTAAGTGAATATGAGGTTTAGGGAATAATTTTGGGATGCTCTCCTAAAGATATTCCTTAAACCCCCTTTTCTTTTTTAATCCAACCTTAATTAAGGGTTAATTCACTAATTACCCCCTTAATTAATTTCATAAAATTCTAAAACTTTCCAGAACTTAATTAACCTATCTTGGGTAGATGGTTAGGTGTTCAAGAGCCTAAGTATAATTAAGGAAATCAAAACTCAACTCACATGTCTGAGAGGTGTTATGAAATTACTTAAGATAAATCCCTTAGCTTAATTAATCATTAATCATAAGCCAATTGCATTAGGTACCTTTCTTTCTTAGGTGCATTACTGATTTAAATTCCTTGTGTGGTTTTATGTCATCTCATTGGCTCATAATTATTGGATTAAGTATGCTAAGGTGGTATAGGTAAGGGGTAATTAACACACTTAATTTACACCTTAACCTAACCAAAGAATAAAATTGATCTAATCACCTAAAAAATTAAACTAAAATAACAAACATATGTGAGAATGGGTTAGGAACATCAAAATCTCCTCACATTTCTCAAATTAAATCAAACTCAAAACAAAATCAAACATTCCTTAAAAATAACTTGATTTGCTTTAAGCTTTCTTATTTCATAAGATTGTCTTTAGGAATTAATTAGGGTGAATGTGTTTACATACTTTCATCACTTTAGTTCTCTCCTAATATTGTAAATGTGTATAAATTGCATGCATTCATGCTTTTCAAAAAAAATTGAAATTGAAAATGAAATGTTTTCTTTATGTCAAATTGTATGTTTTGGTTAAAGTAAAAAATATGAATGGCTATTATCACTATTAAATTCAAAACTATTTTCAAAATCTATAAGTCAAACATTCAAAACTAAAAGTGTGCTACTTATAATTATTTATGAGTTTGTATGTGGATATAAATATAAAGATGTGCATAGTATAGCTTTCCTTTTCTTTCCTTTTAGCATAGTTTTGAATAGGATTTGGCAAAGTGTATAGTTCATTTAAAAAGAACACAACACTTGATCTCATTCATATTCATTACTATGCTATTACCCAAGAAGGACATCTATAATTGCATATATAAATTGCATAAACAAAACAAATAAACAAATACAAACTTTTTGCATCTTCCTTTTTTGCTTTCATTTCTTTTGTACATGTGTTTGTATTTAAGGAAAGTAGTGTATTAGTCTGGACAACCTCGGGGTTGTGAGACTTTAAGTAGCCCTAAGTAGGTCTTGCACCTTTTATTCCTGGTGCTAACAATGGTGATGTACTCACTTATGCCTTTCATACATACATGTGTGCATGTGAAAAATGGATAAGAAAACCTCTTTTCTACTTAATGAAAGTCAAGCATCATAAAGCATTTCAATTTTCTTAAGTAACATTTCTTAGTATTCATCAAAGTATGCTAAATATTTCCATTTGTATGTAAAAATATGCTTAGAATGCATTCATATGCATGTTATACATGTTGGAAACACACCTCCTTTTTGATTTTGGCCCATAACCAATTTTCTCATGCATTAGGCATATGAAATCCCATAGCTTGTGTCAAATAAAAATGTCCAAAAAATCAAAATAAAACTTAACAAAATTTGCATTAGATTAAGTAATTACTCATGCCCTTCATGAACTAGTCTTATAGGGAGTGTGTTTAAGGATTTAGTCTCTTTTCTAAATAAATAACAACCTAGCTATCTTACAAAACATAAAACTTTCCTACATGTATTTAAAATCATAGGAAGAGTTAGTTGGCAGCCACCTCCAAGCAGTTGTAAGTCCAACAATTGGGCAGTTTATTCTCTCTTGTGGAGGTAAACCATATACCCATTTTTTTCCTTAGATTTAGGTCATGCTCTAGCCCTCACCAAAGCTCCCTAGATTTTGGATCTAACGTTACAGTTTCCCTTTGCGGTCTACAAGTATAAATCCTCACTTCTTAGGCATTTCTATAATCTTGTGTTGTGGAATTGTAAGCCCTAGATATCTGATAAAAATTCAACTCAAACATATAATCATCCTCAAATTCAATATATATATATATATATATATATATATATATATGAAGCCCAACCATAGGATTGTTTGGGGTACTCACTAGGTTTCCTATATCATGAGCATCCCCTACTCATCTTTCCTTGGTTTTGATAATAACTCCCTCCTTTTGCTCAACCCCACTTGATTTTCTAAAAATAACCAATTGATTGATAGTCCTATCTTTGAAATCATTGGAGACAATGATCATTTACCTAAATTGAGAGTATTCCTAAGGAATTTCATTCCTTAGGATGTAATTAATTATGGAGGCTTGCCTCCATAATGAACTTAACGAACCCAGATTAAATTAAATCCTACTTTACTTTTCCATGTAAAGTTGGGAAAATATCTCTAGTACATTCGAAGACCCATTGTCCAAAGGAGTCCTTATTAAGTCTTTAGGTCCATTGTAGGATGGTGACTTCTGTCTATCAAGATAGTACATCATTCCTCAATGTTACACCTGATCACCCTAATAGGTACATATGCGGATCTACGTGATGTCCCATTCACTCTCCCAAAAATAAACACCACAGATTTTTCTGGTGACTCCACTGGGAATGGTTCCTCTCTCCATCTTTGGTAAATGATTGTTGTCAAGTATCGATAGTGGATTTGTATTTCATATGAGTCTGAGAGTATCCTTCTTTTCCATTGGTAGTTAGCTCATTTCATTCTTAAGCTAAGCTAGGCAACATCCTTTAGGTTTTTGGACCTCACTCCATGTAGGTCTTAAAGCTCCTATTGGGTCTTCCAATAGGTGAAAACAAAATAATTGAAAAAAGAGAAATGACTAAAGGCCTTTTTCTTACCGTCTCTATGGTAAGGTGAAGTTCATTCCAAAATTAAAGGGAAATAAATCCTTTATAAAAATATCACTTTTCAAGAAGCACTTTTCCAAAAAGTTCACATAATAAAATACTTGCACAAAAATTTTCATAAAATACATATAACTCAACCTCATCTAATTATCTTTAAAGATTGTCACATGTAGGATCTTTTCAAAATCAAAACCAAAAAGAAACTTCATCTTTCAAAAGCACATATTTGAAAATGAACATCCTCATTCAATATACCCAAATTTATTGAATGAACGTTTCATTTCTAAATAAAATCATTTAAAAAATTGAAATTCCATTCAATATATCTCAAATATGTTGAGATTGAAGTTTTTTTCCCTTTTAAAAAGCACGTATTTGAAAATGGACACCCTCATTCAATATACCTAAATTTATTGAATGGATATCTCATTTCTAAATGAAATCATATCATAAGATTGAAACTCCACCCAATATATATCCCATGTGTATTAGAGTAGGAGTTTCTTTCCTTCAAAGAAGCGTAAATTTGAAAATAAGCATATTCATTCAATATATTCAAGTGTGTTGAATAGAGGCTTCATTTCCAAATAAAATCACACCATTTGAAACTCCACTCAACACATTCCACATGTGTTAAGTTGGAATTTCCCTCTTTTCAAAAAAAGCAATAATCACACATAAAAAATATCATCTTTGAAATATATAAAATATGATTGACTTCCATTTTACATTTAAAAATTTGTTAAATGGAAATCTACTCTGCAAAAATCATGAGAAATAAAATACATTGGAATTCAATTTGACATACCCAAACTTGTCAAATGAGAGTTTCATTTTCCAAAAGAAAATTTAAAAATAAATTGGATTCTATTTAACACACCAATTTTGTTAAATAGAAACCTCCATTTTCAAAAACACATTTAGAATTTATTTAGCATACACAAATTTGCTAAGTAAAGATCCCATTTTCAAAAACAAAACAAAATTCAAACACATTTGGACTTTATTTAACATACACAAATTTGCTAAGTGAAGATCCCACTTTCAAAACCAAAAACAAAAATCAAACACACTTGGGCTCTATTTAGCATACACAAATTTGCTAAGTAAAGATCCCATTTCTAAAATTCACACATGATACACATAATGAACAAATAAGAAAAAGAAGAAAATCGTTTTCAAACATCTCATCTAGCATACCCAAATTTGCTAAATAAGTAAATCCCAACATCAATTCTAAAAAAAAACTCGATCGATACTCTATTTAACATACTCAAATTTGTTAAATAAAGGGTCTCCAAACATGAAATCAAACTCAAATTTGAACCAATGGAAGCATCAAAACTCTCTCCCATTTCAACATACACAAATTTGTTGAAAGTGGGTTCTAAATTCAAATAAACTCAAAATCTCTCCTTCAAAAATCTCTTCTAAATTCAATGAGCCCCACTTAACATATTCAAATTGTTGAGTGTGTGTTCAAACTCTAAATAAAATCTAAAAATTCAACCACGGTAGAAAACCTGATTTGAGTTTGTTTTCAACAATTGCAGAATTCTAGTTCAGTCTTAGTCAGCTTCTCTCAGTTCAACTACAGTGCAAATGGACTCTCAGAAGAATGTGTTCACCTTTCCTTTTGGGATGGATTTGTCCTTGGATCGGGCCAGCCTCCCCCAAACTGATTTTCCTCATCTGATACACTTTGGCCAAGGATTCAAGGGGGCCAGGATAATTTGTGAGGGGGCATCCCTCACCACTGTTGGCAAGACTGTGGTGGTTGGGCAGAAACTAGTCATCCATGTTGAGATGCCCTCATATTTTGAGTTTGTCTCACTGAAGAGGAAGGTGGTAGAAGTTCCCGCATGAGCTACAGTTTCAGGGCCCATACAGTCAGTCATTCTGGTCATTGCCCCAGTGCGGGCTAGTACCCACTCACTGGCTTCTTCCAAGGGGAAGGCTACCCTGGCTTCAGGGATTGTCTCCCCTACATATGAGATAGGGTTTAGTTCTCGTACTGCTCCACCAAGCCAGACCTAAAGCCACAATAAGAGTCACAAGATCAAGCGGCATCACGAGCGCATTGCCAAGGAGATAGAGACGTTGTGTCACACTGCAGTAGAGGAGTCACCTAGAGTAGTCTCCCCCTTGCCCACTCAGAACAAGTTCCATCCTCTTTCAAGTTTCAATGGATAGGAAGATGTTATGAGGATTACAGGGTCACCTCCACCAGAAGTTCTTATGAGGCACCTATCAGAGATAGGAGGAGGTCATATGCTAGTCTTAGGATAATTTTGTACCAAGTTGGCAGGGCTTCTGGATAGTTAGAGTCCAAAGCCCAATTTGATCTACCCTTAGTAATTCCTCGCAGCATAGGCGAGCATATATGTCAGGAGAGGGCCAGGGAGGCCCGTGTATCAGTTCATGTTACTACCAGAGAGAGGCGAAGGTATGGTAGACAGTCAGTAGCCTCCACCTTCGTAGATTTTCTCGATCAGCACATTACCCACACCGATCATATTGATAGCATTATATTGACCGATACTACCCATCATGGGAGGAGAGTTCCCGCACACAGAGAGATGGTGTTGTCTCCATCACACCGCTCTACTCCACGTCCACCATAGCCAGTGCAAGTTCCATATTCTACTGTTCCATCTAAAGCCATGAAGGCAGCATTGGGGGAAAAGAAAGCCCCACTAGTGATCTAGCTACGACCAAAGGAGTGGCAACCTCGTAGCATCGTAGTCATACCATCGCCACCACCACCTCAGTAAATCATGGACATAGTAGCAATAGAGGGAGAAAGACATGGTTCTATTGTCCCCATGGTAGTAGATCCTCCTAGGAGCAGCACTCCACCCACATCAGGTGGCAGTCATGAGCATGTATCCTCCAGTGAGCCTAGCCCTCATAGGGTCAACACCTTAGTAGCAGGGGAGGTCTGATGTATCTCTATTCATGAACATGATCCCACCATCAGTCAGCCGTGATCATTTATGCCTGCACAGTTGGACCACTCCTTGGATGATATTGTAGCATAGTATCTCACTGAGAAGAGAGAAATCCTAGGGTATGATTGGTCTAACCTCGAAGAGGAGAAGGTTAGATTTGACCTCCAACAAAGATGATTTATTGGAAGACTCGGTAGAGGTGCATATGGTTGACACTAGAGGTTCTCTCCTTTGGGATCACTAGAGTTTGGAAGGTGCTGCAGTCGAACAGGACGATACAGCCTATTCGACCCAACACCTCCTTCAAAAACTCAAATAAAAGGATGAGCAGATTGATAAAATGGGAAAGAGGCTTGAAGATTTGGTAGCTATGGTTTTAGCACTTCAGAATCAAGCCCTAGCAGCACATCCTACCATTGTGGAGACTAGTTAGTCTAAGTTGTTACATGTCCTAGATCAACCGAAGAGTTCACCTCTAGTAGAGCAAGGCAACACTAGCTTCTATAAGAAGGTAGTGGATAGTGAGAGAAGCGCTGGTGCAAGCTCGAGGTGGTTCATCAGTTCTAAAGGGTAGACCTTACCTAGAGGAATTAGATGCTATTCAATATCCTAAGGGTTTTGTGCCTCTTTCTTTCAAGAGCTTTGATGGTAGTGGGAACCCTCGCTAGCATATAACACACTTCAGGGCCAACTATTACAATGCTGGTGGCAGCGATGCATTATTGTTCTGTCTCTTTGTCAGTAATTTAGCAGGCATAACTTTTGATTGGTATGCTGAACTCCCCAATGATTTAGTGAAGAATTTTACTTAGTTAGAGCAAATCTTTGTTAAGAGGTTTGCCGGAGCTCAGTAAAGGGTAACTATGGGTGATCTCGTTGTAGCATAAAAACATCCCAGTGAGTCCCTTGTTGATTATATTCTTAGATGATGTAATTTGAGTATGAAATGCAAATTGTAGTTGCTGAATAGCATGCTATTCAAATTCTATTAAAGAATATTCATGGCCCGGTCGCCTTCATGCTCAAAGGTTTCACCATCAAGACATTGGAGAAGCTAATCAATAATGTGGCTAGCTTACAAGGAGAGGCCAAACAGTTGCCTTTTCAAGATCAGTCATCAATGCTGAAGCTATAGAAAGCCTATGAAAAGAAGCTAGAGGCAATAACAGCATTGGATAAGGGGAAGAAACCGGACAGAGATCAATATGAGAGACCTCGAGCTTCACAGCCATCACTTCCACCTTCTTTACCACCACCTCAGCCATCTTATCAGCCGCCACGGCAGCCTTCACGACCTTCGCTGCCTCCTGCCCAGCCATACTCTCAATAGTGGTACACATACCCGCCCTCGGGTAGTTATCATCCACCTACTCTTTTGGATAAATTAAACAAAACTTATTCATTTAAGAGGATAGTAGTCAGGAAAATCTTTAAGAACCTCTTAAAGAAACCTGATTTTCAGCTACATGAGCCTAGGAAACTGGAGGAAGTGGGCAGGAGTGATGATCCTAACTTTTTCCCCTATCACCGCATGCTAGGCCACATTTTGGAGGATTTCTTTATATTTAAGGGCTGGCTTGAGCATAGCTACAAGTCAGGCGCTATAGTTATCCTGAAGGAATATCTAGTGGAACAACCATCCAGTTATGTTAGGGTAATCCTTGGGGATAGATGTGATCCTCTCAAAATAAAAGAAGGTTGGGATATCTCTTTATCTCGAACCTCTAAAAAGATTGCTTCTAAAATAAAATAGGTTCCTGAGGTAGCTCGAACCTCCAACATCAAAGAAGGTTTGCAAGTTGCCAAAGACAACTTGGGAAAAGTGGGAGCTCAGCAGCATCCCAAACTTGCTCGGGATAGCCAAGTAGTGCAACCACCGATCGAGTCTAGCCTCCATCCCACCATTGCAGCTACTACTTTAGCTGACACTTCTACTTCAGCTAGTTCTTCATCTAGTAGACATCTTGTATTGGTAGATGAGGGCATCAAATCTCTCACCCCACTTACTTTACTAGATTTTTACTATGTACCTCCATTTAAATCTAATAAATTGAGGAATAAAGCTAGTTTAAATTACATATGTGTGACTTTTGATGGGTTATCTGATTCTACTCCTTTAGAAAACTCTTAAAGTATTAATAATTATAACAACTCAGATCATCCTCTTTCTGATTCAAAAATGGACTTTCCTTTTTTGACTACTGTAGGTTCACCTCTTGAGATAGACTTGGAATCATCTGATTCTGAGGGTCCTATAGGAAAAGCTTTAGGTATGCCTAACGAGAAAGTAGAATCTTCCACTAACCCCCTATAAGAGGTCACCGAAGTTAACCTCCATAGTGGCAAGGTTCTACCTCCTAGGGTAACACCTCAAGATAAGGGAAAATAAGTCATTGGTACTAGTGAGCAAGAAACCCCTCCACAGGATGCTCCACCCATGGATATGCTTATGGACGATTAGCCCAAAGTAGATTATAATATCCTTGCTCACCTAAGAAAGTTGCCAGCTAAGTTAAGCATATATGATACCCTTGTCTTATACAAAGAGATGAGGAAATCAATAATCAAAGCTTTTCTTGATCCAGAGATATGCTTAGCTCAGCTGACTGCTGTTGAAGAGGAGGCATATTATGCAAGAGAAGCTCAGGGAGTCACATTTACTGATGAAGACCTTCTGGGAGACATGGAGCACAACCGTTCCCTCAACATCATGATGAATATGGGCAGATTCAGACTTTCTAGGGTTTTGGTTGATCCAGGTGCATCGGTGAACATTATGAGCCTGAAAACCCCTACCTATTTGAAGATTGTCATCTCTGCACTCCAAGGAGATTGGATGATGTTGAGAGGATTCAATGAATAGGGTGAGAGGGCTTTAGGCTCCATAGTGTTACCTTTGAAAATAAGTGACTGGAAGACTGAAGCCAATATCTATATAATTGATTCAAATACATCGTTCACTACTATGCTTGGTAGTCCTTGGATACACTAGAACAAGATGATTCCATCCTTCCTTCGTTAGTGCATCAAATTTTGAAAGGATGGAATCAAATATTGTGTCAAAGGAGATGAAAAGCCATTTTCAGTTAGAGAGGTCGAGATATATGAGGATGCAATCTACTATCTTCCTTAAAATCAAAATGTCTATTCTCACGAACTTGGTCAAAATTTAAATACAAAAGAAAAAGAAAAATGAAAATACAAGTATGTGAGAAAAGAACACCGAGGAAGAGGTAGAGCCGCATGTTACATTCCACCCACAGTTCATTCCACCGTACAAACACATGGATAGGATGACTCGACTTACACTAGGTAGAGGTAGATATAGAGGCAATTCCAGAGAAGGAAGACCACCTGGTCAGTAGCCAGTAAACAGGGGTTATGTTCCAGTTCACAAGAGTACTCCAACTATTCACATGGACTTGGAATCTAGCTCATGGGACGAGTCTCATGAGATTAGCACACCAGCCAACCCCTCTCAGTGGATTTCACTGGAGGTGAAATTTGAGCCAGAAAGTAATGAAGACCAAGCCTCCAAGCAAAGCATGAATGTATTCGAATCAGAATTATGTAAAACTATTAGGCAACAATTGAGAACTTTAGCTCTAACCTCACTTCCTTCTAAAAAAGTTGAAGGTTTAGTAGTTAAGGAAGCCCCTAGGTCTTCCATGGATGTCAAGCCAAAGAGATTTCTATTGGGATCATCATCCTCAAGTCTAGAAGCTGATGTAGAACTTGAGGATAATTTATATAAAGATTTAATAGAATTACCTTTTGATTAGCACTCGCCTTGTGTTCATAATCTTGCAAAGTAAGGTTTGATTCCTTATACATGGTCCAAGCACAGGTCAGAGTATTTTGAGAAGCTATGGAGCAATAAAGGCAGGGATGCACATTAAAGCCAGGACTTGGATTCGGTACAGTGGGTCCAGTCGACGATGATGGTTACTGCTTAGTTGTCACCAATCATCTGGAGTCTGATAGGATCTTCTTAAACCATACTAACTCTTATGAGGAAGTGTATTGAGAAACTTTAGATGATCCTGATGATCTTCAAATCAAAGATACACCTCCAAAATTTGAAGAGGAAATTCATTCAACTATCGACAATCTCAAGGAAATCAACCTCGGTATGAAAGAAGATCCATGCCTTACATACATCAGTTCTTTGTTGAATGAAGAAGAAACCATTAATGTAGTTAAGCTATTGACTGAGTTTTAAGTCTGCTTTGCATGGAGCTATGAAGAGATGCCTGGATTATCTCTTAACATAATAATACATAAACTAGCAATAAACCCTAATGTTAACCTTATCAAGCAAGCTCCTAGACACATGTGATTATAAATCAAACAACAAGTCATTTCTGAAGTCAAGAAACTGATCAATGTTATTTTTATCAGGGAAGAAAAAAACCCTACCTAGTTAGCTAGTGTCCTGCCAGTTAAGAAAAAGAATGGCCAAATTCGCATATGCATCGATTTCAAGGACTAAAATAAGGCATGTCCTAAGGATGAATTTTCACTTCCTATACCAGAATAAATGGTGGACATCGCCTCATCTCATGCAGTATTCTCCTTTATGGATGGGTCATCTAGCTACAACCAAATCAAGATGGCACTCGAGGATGAAAGTAACACTACTTTTCAAACCCCGATCAGAATCTATTATTATAAGGTCATGCCTTTCGGCCTTAAAAATGCCAGTGCTACACACCAACGGGCCATGACTTAAATCTTCAATGAACTCATTCATCTTCAAGTTGAATGCTATGTTGATGATCTAGTAGTCAAAAGCAAAGAAAAGGAAGACCATCTGTTTGACTTGAGAGTAGTTTTCGAACGGTTAAGACAATTCAACCTCAAAATGAACCCCGTGAAGTGTGCATTTTGAGTAGCTTCAGGAAAGTTCCTTAGGTTTGTTGTCTAACACCAGGGAATAGAGATAGACCCAAAAAAGATCAAAGCTATCTTAGAAATGCTACTTCCTAAAAGCCTAACTCAACTAAGATCTTTCCAAGGGCGATTTTCATATTTAAGGTGCTTTATCTCTAATCTATCAAGGAGATGCAAGCCATTTTCAACACTAATTAAAAAGGATGCTATGTTAAAGTGGAATGACAAGTGCCAGCATGCTTTTGAAGACATCAAACTGTATTTAGTGAAGCTGTCAATTCTAGCAGCCCTTATCCAGGCGAGCCACTTATCCTCTACACTGCTACATTGGATGACTCCCTTGGCACTTTGTTGGCTCAAACTAATGACAAAGGGAAGGAGAACGCTCTCTACTACCTCAGTCGTCATCTAATTTTTGCTGAAGCAAACTACCCACCTATTGAGAAACATTGCTTAGCTTTAATCTTTGCATCGCAAAAGCTACGACACTACATGCTTTCTTATAAGGTAAACTTGATTTCAAAAATCAATCCACTGTAGTATCTCATGACATGGCCAACATTATCCAGACGGTTGGCACATTGGTTCATGATTCTTTCGTAGTTCAATATCACATTCGCATCTCATGCGGAAAGGACAACAGATTTCTTAGCAAAGACACCCACTTCCTGATTTTCACTTAGTGATGACCTCCCTGCTGAACAAATCATGAACTTAGGGGACACTAGCATTCACCATTGGGAGAAGTATTTTGATGGGGTACTTCCTTTCAAAAAGGAGAAGAATCACGATCTACTCTTCTAGGAAAAGCAGAGGTAGGAATAGTTCTCCTAACTCTAGATCATGATGTGATGAGATTCTCATACTATCTCTCTAATCCATGGACCAATAACGAAGCTGAGTATGAGGCTTTGATTGCTGGTATGGAGTTAGCCATTACAATGTGTGTTAAAAGCATCAACATCTACAAGGATTCTCAACTGGTTATCAACCAGATTGCTGGGTCCTATAAGGTTCTAAAACCTAAGCTTCATCACTACCATGAGTACAACATGAAGCTGTTGGCCCAAATCCATGAGGTCACCATCTACAAGGTTCCTCGAGGAGAAAACACAGTAGCAGAAGCTTTGGCCAAACTGTCTAATAAATTGGCATTTCTAGAAGATGAGTCCATTCTAATAAGGGTCCAAAATAGATAAGTCTTATCCCTTATTAACACTGAACTCATCGAGAGACTTTCTCTTGAAGGGGAGGCTATCATTGTCAAAAAGGATGAGGAGCTAGATTGGAGGCAACCATTCATAGATTACTTGAACACAGGAAAACTACCTCAAGAGAAATCACAAGCTTATCAGATGAAATAGAGAGCCCTCTCCTATGCTCTCATGGTGGAACCTTGTACTGACGGTCTTTCGATCAAATATGGTTACATTGTTTAGACAAACACAAAGCCCGTAAGATCGTGATCGAGGTACATTCAGGTCTATGTAGAGTGCACCAATCTGGTCTGAAGATGAAAGCTAAGATCAAGAGACTAGGATACTACTGGCCATCGATGATTATAAACTGCATGAACGTAGCTAGGAGATGCCATTAGTGTCAGGTATACAGTGTGGTCCCACATCAACCACACAACATTCTACACCCTACATTGGTCTCATGGCCATTTGATTGTTGGGGTATTGACATAGTGGGTTCTATTGATCCTCCTTCTTCTAAGGGTCATCAGTTCATCCTAGTTGCGACCGACTACTTTTCCAAGTGGGTGGAGGCAATTTCACTCAGAGAGGTCACATCTTAGCATGTGCTCCAGTTTTTAAGGAACTATATCATATATAGGTTCGGGGTGCCTCGACAAATTATATTTGATAATGGTACTGCATTCAAGAGTACTAAAATCAATAATTTCACTAGAAGACATGGAATAGATTAGAGATACTCCACTATCTACTATCCCAGGGCAAATGGCCTAGTAGAAGCATTCAACAAAACTCTCATCCAGATACTTGTGGTGAAAATTTTCATTTCTGAGTATATACTTCCGTATTCAATCTATATGGATATAATGAAGATAGAAATATACTCTTTGCATTTGGACATCACGTAGATCCACAGATGTTCTTATTAAGGTGATCGGGTATGACATTGAGGATAGGTGTACTATCTCAAAAGATAGAAGTCACCACCCTACAATGGACCTATTCACCTAAATAAGGACTCCTAAGGACAATGGGTCTGGATATGTACCAAAAATTCTTCCCCTATGTTACATGAAAAAGTAAAGTAAGGTTTATTTAAAATTGGGTTTGTTAAGTTCCTACGCTACAAACCCCTATTATCACATCCTAAGGAATGGGATTCCTTAGAATGCTCGACAAGGTAAATGATCATTGTCTCCAAATATTTTGAAAAGGTAGGACTATCAATCAATTGGTTTATTTTTAGAAAGTTAAGTGGGATTGATCAAGAGAAGGGAGTTCTTACCGAAGCTAAATGAAAACAAGTAGGGGATGCTTAAGATGCTAGGAAACCTAGTAAGCACCCCAAACTACCATATGGTTGGGCTTGATATTTTTAAAATTGAGTTAATTTGTTTGAGTTGAATTTTCATCAGAATACTAGGACTTATAATTCCATGATATAAGATCACGAAAATACCTAAGAGGTGAGGATTTACGCTCGTAGCCCGCAAAGGGAAGTAGTAACCTCAAAACCTAAATCTAGGGAGCTTTGACGAGGGACAAAAAGCACGACCTAAATTTAAAGTGAAAATGGGTATTTAGTTTATCTCCACAAGAGAGGATAAACCATCTGACTATTAAACTTACAACCGCCTGGGGGTGGCCGCCAACTAATTCCTCCTATGATTTTAAATTCATTAGGCAAGTCATATGTTTATGCAAGATGACAAGGTTAATATTTATTTAGAATGAGACTAAGTCCTTAAACACACTCCCTAAGAGACTAGATCATCTAAGGACATGCTTCAAATGACTTAAATCTAATGCAAAATTTTCACAAGTTTTATTTTTATTTTGGATAATCATTTGACTCAAGCTATCAGATTCATATGCCTAATGCATGAGAAATAAGATTATGGGCCAAAATTAGCGAGATAAGGAGGTATGTTTCCACCATGGCTCTCAGAGGTCCAACCAAGTTCTCTGAAAAGGTGGAAGCCCTCCAATCAAGAGTGAATCAATATGCTTTTTATGCATGATGTGAGAAAGAAAAGGCAACTTTCAGCTAAGGGGTTGCAAATTCTTTTATCTTGATTTATAGCCTAAGCTTTAGGTGAGGTTATGAGTTGTTTATTTTAAATTATGAGTTATTTAATTTGGTAGAAGATTTATTTTTCCCTAAGAGCCTAATCGTCATCCAGGCCATACATCAAAGCAAGGAAGAAACTAGGAAAACAATGTCATCTTAATGCACAGGCTAAACAAAACATCAAACATTTTATAAAGCTAATGAAAAAGATTAAAAGACCATTTATGGTCGGGCACCACCGCGCAAACCCAAAAATAAATTGGGTAGCCGAGCTCTATCCTTATAAAACCCAGATTACAAATGAATTAATTATAATTAAGCAAGGAATTCATGTTTTGGGGGTCTTCATTTCTTCTTTTATTTTTTCTTCTTTCTTCTTTTGGTTCCTTCTTTTGGATGGTTGGAATGTGGTACATAAAATGAGATCTTATGACCAATGTTCATTCTAATCTTCGTTAACAATCATTCCGAAATCCTAATCACAAAAGTACATGAAAAGGAAAATTAAATCTAACTAACACCTACAAAATAGAGATTAGCTAAACAAACTATACAATTCCCAAGCATGTATATTTGACTTAGCACCCCACACATGGGTAACTAAGTACACCTGGCCTATTGGATTATGCTTAGGGGTATAAGCACCTGCACAGCAAAAGCATTTATATTTTTATTAGAGTGCCTCTTAAGCACAATCTCCTGCAGAAGATAATGATTAAACTAAATTATCCTACCATTCATTCTACGCACATACACCCTAACATCCAGACTAGAAATAATACATCACAAAACAAAAGCAAACATCAAGCCATGCACCTTAACCTAAAACTAGAAATGGTGACTCACCTAATGTGTACCATTTAAGGTTTGTGTGAGGTGAAAATTTTCATTTCCGAGAATAAGATATATTTATTTTTGTCTCAGGCTGATAGGATTCATATGCCTAATGCATGAGAAATGAGATTATTGGCCAAAATCAGCGAGAAGGGAGGAGGTGTATTTCTACCATGGCTCTCAAAGGTCAAGCCAAGTTTCTCTGGCAAAGGTGGAAGCCCTCCAATCAAGAGTGAAAATAATATGCATTTGTGCATGATGTTATAAAATAAGTACTCATCCAGCTAAGGGGTTGCTAATTCTTTTATCTTGATTTTTAGCCTAAGCTTTAGGTGAGGTTATGAGTTCTTTATTTTTAGTTTTGAAATATCAAATTTGGCAGAAGATTTATTTTTTCCTAAGAGCCTAATCCACCTCCAGGCCATACATAAAGCAAGGAAAAAACTAGGAAAAAGATGACACTTAATGCACAAGCTAAACAAATCATCAATCAATTTATAAAGCTAATCGCAAAAGAATAAGAGGCCATTGTGGTTGGGTACCACCGCACAAACCCGAAAAATAAATTAGGCAGCTGAGTTCTACCCTTATATAACTCAGATTATAAATGAATTAAATACAACTGAACAAGGAACTCATTGTTATGGGGGCTTCAAGCTTCATTTTTTCATTCTTCCTTTCTTCTTTCTGCTTCTTTTCTTCTTTCTTATTTGGTTCCTTCTTTTTGATGGTTGGAAGGTGGATACTTCAAAGGCTTCACATGGTGCATAAGATGAGATCTTATGACTAATGCTCATCCTAATCCCTATAACAATCATTCCAAAATCCTAATTGCCAAAAATTACATGAAAAGTAAAAGTAAATCTAGCTAACACTTGCAAAACAAAGATTAACTAAACAAACCACACAAATCCCAAGCATGTATATTGGACCTATCACCCCACACATGGGCGACTAAGTCTACCTAGCCTATTGGATTATGCTTAGGGGTACAAGAACTTGCACAACAAAAATCATTTATTTTTTTATTTATTACAGCACCCCTTAAGCATAATCTCCTACAGAAGACAATGGTTAGACTAAGATCACCCTATCATTCATTCTATGCACATTCACCCTAATATCCAGACTAAAACATATATCAAAAAACAAAAGCAAGCATCAAACCATGCACTTCCCTAACCTAAAGCTAGAAGTGGTGACTTTGCCTAATGTGTGGGCTTTAGAGGTTTGTGTGATATGCATAGCTATGGCTTTAAGTTAGAATTTTCTAAGTGTGAAGAATGTTCAACTTAGAGAAGGGTTTCATTTAAGTGATTTAATTATTTTGGGTTGATTTTATTTTATGTTTTGATTGGGTTCAAGTAAATCCTAGGGTTGATTACTAAGTTATAAAGAGAGCGAAAGAGAAGAGAACTTAACTTTCCTTCCCTAACCTAAGTAATTTCTAAAGTGGATTCATGTTTTAGTTTTGTTTAGTGAATGTTTTGTTATGTGTTTTAATTAATCCTAAGTTTAGATAAACTCTAAACAAACCTTTTCAAAAAGAAAGGTATTTCAAGACATCACTTCATTTCTTTCCCAACATGTATAACATGCATATGAATGAGTCCTATATATATTTATACATACAAATGTGAATGTTTAGCACACTTTATGATACATGCTAAGTAATTCATTTAAAAAAATTTGAATGTTTATGATGCATGATTTTCATTAAGTAGCAAAGGGGTTTCTTATCCAGCTTTCACATGCACATATGAATGTATGAAAGGCGTAAGTGAGTACGACGCCATTGTTAACTAGGGGTGTGAGGTATAAGAACTACTTAGGGATACTTAAAGCCTCGCAACCCCAGGGTTTTCTAGACTAATATATCACTTTCCTTAAATACAAACATGTGTACAAAAGAAATGAATGGAAGCCAAAGAATGCAAAAGTTTATATTGGTTGATTTATTTTTGTTTTTGCAATTTATATGTACAAGTATAGATATCCTTCTTAAGTAATAGCATAGGAATGAATAGGATATGGAATTAGGCAAGTGTTAGGTTCTTTTCAAATGAACCATACACTTTGCCAAATCCTATTCAAAACTATGCTAAAAGAGAGGAGAAGGAAAACCTACACTAAGCACATCCTTATATTTTACTCACATGCAAACTTATAAGTAAGATATAAGTAACACACTTTCAATTTTGATAATTTATTTATATATTTTGAAAATAATTTGAATTTAATAGTGATAATAGCCACTCATATTCTTACTTTATCCAACACATGCAATTTGACATAAAGGAAACATTTTCATTTTAAATTTGATTTTTGAAAAGCATGAATGCATGAAATCATATGACACACATATTTAAAATGTTGGGAAAGAACTAAAGTAATGAAAGCATGTAAACACATTCACTTTAATTAATTCCTAAAGACAATCTTATAAAATAAGAAAGCTTAAAGTAAATCAAAGTTTATGTAATATGATTTTGGTTTGATTTTGAATTTGATTTAATTTTGAAAATGTGAATTAAGTTTACGGTTCCTAATCCATCCCACATGTGTTTGATATTTTGTTCAATTTTTAGATGATTAGATTCATTTTATATTTTAATTAGGTTAAGGTATGAATTAAGCATGTTAATTACCCCTTACCTACACCACCTTAACATAGTTAATCAAATAATTATGGGCCAATGAGATGACATAAAACCTCACAAGGAATTCAAATTTGCAATGCACCTAAGAAGAAAAGGCCTAATGCAGTTTGGCTCATGATTAATGATTAATTAAACTAAGGGGTTTAACTTAAGTAATTTCAAAACACCCCTCACACATATGAGTTGAATTTTTGATTTCCTTGATTAACCTTAGGCTCTTGAACACCTAAGAATCTACCCCAAGTAGATTAAATGAGTTCTGGAAAGTTTTAGACTTTTAAGAAATTAATTGAGAGGGTAATTAGTGAATTAGCCTTTAATTAAGAAAAGATTAAGAAAGAAAAGGGGGTTTAAGGAATAACTTAAGAGAAATACCCTAAAATTATTCCCTAAACCTCCTATTCATTGAAATAGACATTAATCAACCTCAACAAAGGGTTAAACCACTAATCAAACCCTTAATTAACCTTAATTACAATAAGGGTGTAATTAGAAAATTAATTAGCAATTTCACCAATTAAACCACCAATAAATCCCAAGAAAATTAGGGGAGGTAGACGTCATCCCCCAAAATATACTCAAGAAGTTTTGCAATAAAAAGTTGATTAATTAAAGAGTAATTAGCAAATTATGATTTGTAATAAAACCCAAATTCAGAAAAAGAAGTAATCAAAATTAATCAAATTAATTTTAAAATATCTTATGTTTAGTTATCTTTCTAATGCAATTTATTTCATATTTGTTTTATTTTTTTAGGTTGAGATATGAATTTTAGAAGTTTAGGTAATTAATTAGAATTATTTAAACCTTAATTAATTCCCTAATCCCTACGTCGTGCCACGCAAGACCTGACGAGGCATCCCTTTACACGCATCGTGCTCTGATTGGCCACTTAAACGTCCCATCATAGGGCCATGTGGTGGCGGCGCTATGCGCTTTTGCCTCAATCGTCTGATCAAGGATCGTACGGTTGAGATTAAAGCCGCCATTCAAAGGGGATTAAATTAATTATAAACCATGTTTTAATCTCGATCGTCCATCCAAAATGCATGGTTGGATGACCAGAGATCCTCCCTACTGTTCCCTCTGAAAAATGGGACCATCCATTTTCAAAGAGAAGATCCGAGCTCGATCAAGCTTGGATTGGATTGAAAATCAACCCACACCATCTAAACCTAATGGCAAGCAGATCTAATTGTTAAAATTCCATTGGATTAAAATTTCCTTCACAAAGCTCCACACCACATTGAGTTTAATGGTCAAAAAATGGCATACCTCACCGGTGCTTGATTCCCTTGGAGAAGCTTCATCTGGTTGAGACAAAGCTTTGGTAAAAGTTTTAGCTCTTAAGGTTGAGTGGACGGCTCTATGGACCAACACCTCCTCCAAGTTAGCTCGACTTTGATTGAATTTGATCCTCTCTTGCCTTTGGAGCTTGGGAAAGAGCTTGGGCAAGCTTGACTTGATCCTCTGATGGAGCTTGCAAAAGGAATTTGATTGATATTGAGTATTGGCTAAGTTCAAAATCCTATGGAGCTCACTTATTTTCACCTTGTGAAAATCTAGAAGATGAAGTTGGCAAGTGCTTTAGGGAGCTTGGGATCACTAGGAAAATACTCCTTTGGCTTCCTCACACTCAACCAATAATGGGGAACTTGAAGATTCAAATGAATTAGGGGGAGTATATCTCCCCTTTGGCAATTGGACGAATGAGAAGGGAGGAGCCGTTTTGATCCAATTGAGCTTAGGCAATGGGTTTGTTAGGCCATTTTAGGCTAGGGAGTGGATTTGTGGAGCGGCCATGTGCTCAAACAAGTGGGAAGAGGGTAGGTCTAGTTGGCCAATTGAGGCTTTGGTGAAGTTCAACAAGTGGTTTGGAATAAACTTTACCCATTGGTTTCAATCAATTTGGCTTAGATCAAGTTTTGACATATTTTAACCATTTAGGTCAAGTTTGATCAACTTGGGTCAAGTGGCTAATTGGGCTAGGTTAGGCTCAAATGTTGACTTGGTCAAGTTCAAATATTGGCCCTGAATGAACTTAGATCATTGGTTTCAATCAATTTGGCCTATGGTGGATTTTGGCTATGTTGGATTTCATTTTGGCTAAGTGTTGACTTGGTCAACTCTTACGTTTGACTTGGTTTGACCCAGTTTGATTGATTGATCATCTCATGATGATTTTTGATCATGATGAGAGGCATAGGTGAGTTTAATTCATTCCAATTTGGTTAGGATTAGAATTTGGCTCATAAGGGTACTTTAGGTCACTTTGGGTCAAGTGAGTCAACTGGCTTGGTCAAAGCTTGATTTGAGTTTGATTGATCTTGTATATATGATTGAAATATAAATCCATTTGTAAGTGGTTTGAAGTCAAATGGGCTTTGATTCATTTGATAATTTCAAGTTCAAAGGGTAAACATGAAATGGATTTTGGCTTGATTTTTGAATTGAGTTTTGGTTAAGTGATTGAAGTTTGTATTTATATTTGGATTCATGATTGAAGGATTGATTGAATCATGAAGGAAAATCAAGAGTTTGGCTTGATTTGAAATTGATTTGGCTAAGTTCAAGATTTTGACTTGAAAGGCTTAGGTTGAATTTTGAATGAGTTTGAGTTTGATTTTTGGAAGTGGTTTTGATTGTTTGAATTTATATTTGATTTATATATGTGAATATAAATGAGAATATAAATGTATTATGAGAAAATTTCAAGGATTTGATGTGATTTGATCATGATTTAGGCTAAGTCCTTATGAGGAAAATTATGGACTTAAGAATGATTTTGAATTGGGGATTTGAATTTTGGATTTAGTTTGATTGATTTGAATTTATATTTCATTTATATATGTGAATATAAATGAGAATACAAATGAGTTATGAGAAAATTTCAAGGATCTGAATTGATTTGAAGATAATTTTAGCTGTCCTTAAGAGGGAAATTAAGGACTTTAAGTAGAATTTTGAATTTTGATTTTGAATTTTGGATTTGATTTGATTGGTTTGAATTTATATTTCATTTATATATGAGGATATAAATGAGAATATAAATGAGTTATGTGAAAATCTCATGAGTTTGAGGTGATTTGATCATGATCTAGGCTAAGTCCTTAAGAGAAAATTAAAGCCTTAAGAATGATTTTGAATTGGGGATTTGAATTTTTGGTTTAATTTGATTGATTTGAATTTATATTTCATTTATATATGTGAATATAAATGAGAATAAAAATGAGTTATGAGAAAATTCCATGAATTTGAATTGATTTGAAGATAATTTTGGCTAAGTCCCTGAGAGGGAAATTAAGGACTTAGGAAATACTTAGAATTTTGGAGTTTCAATCATGGGCTTCAATCATGGATTTCAATTATATCACATTGATTTGAATTTGGAGAAAATCAATTAGGCTAGAATTGATTTAGGTTATGATCTAGGCTAAGTCCTTAAGAGAGAAATTAAGGACTTAGGAATGACTTGTGAATTGATTTTGAATTTTTGATTTGGTTTGATTGATTTGAATTTATATATGTGAATATAAAAAGAGTTATGAGAATTTGAATTGGTTTGAATATAATTTTGGCTAAGTCCATGAAGGGAAAATCAAGGACTTATGCAAGATTTGGAATTTGGAATTTCAATTTCAATCATGGATTTCAATCATGTGGCATTAATTTGAGTTTGGAGAAAATCAATTAGACTAGAATTGATTTAGGTTTGATATTGATTTGGAGTTTTAATTGAAGGAAGGAAGTAAGGAAAGTGGTTTAAGTTATAGGATAGGCAAATTTTCCTAACATTCCTAAGGCATGACCTATTCCTATGGCTAACTCTTCTATGTCTCTAGGGCTAGGTTGAGTGTCCACCTAATCACTAGATGTGTCTTAAGACTAAGGAACTCTTAAAGCCTAAGAGAAGTCCTATGTCTAAGATGGAGAGGTTGAGAACTCATTCTAAAAATGAGGTCAACAGTGTGGTATACTTAACTATGGGTTTAAGGTTTAGATTTTCTAAGTATGAAAATGTTCAACTTAGGGGATGGTTTCAATTTAAGTTGTTTAGTTATTTTGGGTTAATTTTATTTTGTATTTTGATTAGGTTTGAGTGAATCCTACAATTGATTACTAAGTTGTAAAGAGAGGGAAAAGAGAAGAGTACTTCTCTTTCCTTCCCAACCTTAAGTAATTTCTAAAGTAGGTTCATGTTTGATTTTGTTTAGTGAATGTTTTATTATGTGTTTTAATTAATCCTAGGTTTAGATCTTCCATAAACAAACCTATTCAAAAGAAAGACATTTTAAGATTAAATAAAGTGAACTAATATCACAAAACACACATCACTTCATTTCTTTCCCAACATGTATAACATGCATATGGATGAATCCTAAGCATATCTATACATACAAGTGGAAATGTTTAGTACACTTTATGATGAATGCTAAGATAAGTTGCTTAAGAAATTTTGGATGCTTTATGATGCATGATTTTCATTAAGTATAAAAGGGGTATTCTTTTATCCTCTATTCATATGCACATGTGTATGTATGAAAGGCATAAGTGAGTACAACACCATTGTTAGCACCAGGGGTGTAAGGTACAAGACCTACTTAGGGCTACTTAAAGCCTCACAATCCCGGGGTTGTCCAGACTAATATATCACTTTCCTTAAATACATATACATGTACAAAAGAGATTGATGTAAAAAAGAAAGATGCAAAGTTTATGTTTATTTAATTTTTGGTTTGTGTATACAATTTATGTGTGTAAATGTAAAGATCCTTCTTAATTCATAACATGGAAGAGGATAAGAGTATATTTTAAGCAAGTGTTATATTCTTTTAAAAGAACTATACACCATGGAAATCTTATTCAAATCCATGTTAAGAGGAAAGAAAGGAAGCAAACATAAGACATATTTTATATTCACATGCAAGCTTATAAATAAAGTATAAGTAGCATACCTTTCAGTTTTGATTTTTGATTTATAAGTTTTGAAAAATAATTTTAAATTTAATAGTGATAATAGCCATTCATATTTTTACTTTAGCCAAAATATGCAATTTGACATAAAGGAAATATTTCATTCTAATTTTGATTTTTAAATGGAATGAATGCATGATTTTCATATGGCATACATATTTAGCATGTTAGGAAAGAAATAAAGTGATGAAAGAAATGTAAATTCATTCACCCTAGTTAATTCCTAAAGATAATCCTATGAGATAATGAAGTTCAAAGTGAATCAAAGTTTATTTAATGTGAATTTTTTTTTGAATTTGCTTGTTTAATTTAGGAAATGTAAAAGAATGTTTGATGATCCCAACCCATTTCCCGCATATGTGGGTTAATTTAGTTTGTTCTTAGGATCATTAGATGATTTTTATATTTTTGTTTAGGTTAAGGTGTGAATTAAGTGTGTTAATTACCCCTTACCTACACCACCTTAGCATACTTAACCAAATAATTATGAGTCAATGGATGACATAAAACCACACAAGGAATTTAAATCAGTAATGCACCTAAGAAAGAAAGGGGCCTAATGCAATTGGCTCATGATTAATGATTAATTGAGCTTCATAACCCCTCTCACACATGTGAGTTGGATTTTGATTTCCTCAATGTACTTAGGTTATTGAACACCTAAGCACCTACCCATGGTGAATTAATTAAGTTCTACAAGGTTTAAGAATTTTATCAAACTAATTAGGTAGGTAATTAGTGGATTAACCCTTAATTGAATTTGAATTAAGGTAGAAAGAGGGGGTTTAAGGAATAGCTTAAGGAAAATATCCCAAAATTATTCCCTAAACCTCCTATTCATTTAAACAAAGCTCAATTAACTCACTCATGGGATTAAACCACTAATTACACACGTAATTAGGCTTAATTATATTCAGAGATTAATTAGGAATGAATCCAACAATTACTTTAGTTAAAATTTTAATAAATCCCAAGAAAATTAGGGGAGGCAAAAGTCATCCCACTAAATACACATAAGAAGTTTGAGATTAATTAATAAAATAATCAGAGAGTTATTAACCTAATAACATTCCTACTAAAACCCAAATTTAAAAAATATCACGATTTAAAATCCATCAAAATCAATTTTATAATGTTCTACATTCAATTATCTTTCATATGCAATTTATTTCATATTTTTCTAATTTTTCTACACTTAGATATGAATATTTAAAGTTTCCATGATTAATTAGGTAATTAATTCCCTAATTATATAGCTAATCCCGTCAGCACGACGTGGAGGCTGACGCGGCACACTCTTTCCACGTGGCGCTATGAGAGAGGCTATTTAAATTGTCAGATCATAGTGTCGCGTCAGTGGTAGCGCTGCGCTTTCTCTCCGTCCGTCCGATCAAGGATCATATAGTTGAGATTAAACCTGCAAAATTAAAGGATTAATCCATCGATCCTACGTGTTTTAATCATGGCCGTCCATCCAAAATGTGCGGATGGACGGCCCATGATTCATCCGTGAGTTCTCCTGCGGGAAAGGAAAGCCGTCCACCTTCCATGGCAAGATTCAAGCTCGATTGAGCTCGGATTGAACTCAAAACTTACCCACACCATCATCATGCAAGGGAGATCACATCTAACTGTTAGTTTCTTATGGGATGAAACTTCAATTCACAAAGGACTAAGAGGAGATGAAATTATGCTCGATTCAATGGCATACCTTGCCGGAGGTTATCACCAGTGCTCGATTCCCTTGAAGTTGCTTCGTGGAGACGAAGCCTTTTTGAAGTTTTGATGTGTTAAAATTGGATAGATCTTCCTATAGGCCAAGTTCACCCTCAAGTGGCGCGATCTTGATCAAGAAGACTCCTCCCTTGCTTGGAGAACTTGAATAAAGCTTGGAGTGAGTTCGATTTGACCCTCTGAGGGTGCTTGAAGGAGGAATTAGATTGGTTTTGAGTATTGGATGAGATGGAATTTAAGTGGAGCTCCCCTATTTTCAGTCTATGAAAATCGAGAAATGGGAAATTCAAAATCACTCTAGGAAGCTTGGGGAGACTTGGAAATGGTTCCTCTGGCTTCCCTAAGCTCAATCGAATTGGAGAGTGATGAATTGAAATGGAATTAGGGGGAGTATATCTCCCCATAGAGTAATCAGACGGCCGAGCCTCCCTTGTCCATTTTTGATCAATTGACCAGATTGGATTAGTTTGTTAGGCTGTTAATAGTTGCGCATGGGTCTATTTTTAGTGTAGAGTGGAGTAGTGGAGCTCCCATGTGCCTTTACTGAGTGGAGGAGGGATTTCATGTGCTTAATTTCAAGTGAGGTGGTCGATTTTAGCCTTAGGTTGGGTTGATCTGACCTAAACAGGTGCACCACACTCACTAGTGTCCACTTGGTCCACTAAGAGGGTGCCAAGTGGCCATGAAGAGGATTTGACCAAATTCCAAGTGAATTTGGCCAAAGTTTACCTTATGGCCTAGGAGTAAATTGGTCATTTGGCTTGGATTTCAATTTGAATATGTTTGG
This sequence comes from Cymbidium sinense, assembly GCA_021442155.1. Taxonomy (NCBI): domain Eukaryota; kingdom Viridiplantae; phylum Streptophyta; class Magnoliopsida; order Asparagales; family Orchidaceae; genus Cymbidium; species Cymbidium sinense. The sequence continues at coordinate 125,880,890 of CM038222.1, read as the reverse complement.
TATGAATGAAAAATGTGTTGAGCTAAGTTTCAATGGATTTGGAGTTGATTTGATATGATTTGACTCATGTTGACCCATTCAGGTCAAAATGGGTCAACTTGGGTCAAGTTGACCAATTGGTCAAATTGAGTCAAACCAAGGGTTGGGTCAAGTTCATATGACCATTTAAAATGTGTTGGTGATTTTGTTTTGGTTCAATTTGATTTATATTTAGTTTTGGTTCAATTGAGTTCATTTAGGTAAAATGGGTCAAGTTGACCAATTTGATCCATTTGACCTATTTAGGTTAGGTCATGGGTTGGCTTAGGTTTCATTGGTCATATGAAATGGATTGGTATCTTTGTTTCCAATCAATTTTGGTTTATTTTTGATTTTGGCTCAATATGACCTTTTAGGTGAAGTTGGGTTCAAGGTCAATTGGGCTAGATTAGGTCTAGTTGGCCAATTGGAGCTTTGGTCAAGTTCAACAATCATTTTGGAATGAACTTGACCCATTGGTTTCAATCAATTTGGCTTAGATCAAGTTTTGACACATTTTAACTTTTTAGGTCAAGTTGGATCAAGTTGGGTCAAGTGGCCAATTGGGCTAAGTTAGGCCTAAGTGAAGATTTGGTCAAGTTCAAACATTGGTCATGAATGAGTTTTGATCAGTGGTTTCAATCAATTTGGCCTATGGTGGATTTTGGCTAGTTTAGGTATTATTTTGGCTAACTTGGTCAACACTTAGGTTTGACTTAGTTTGACCCAATTTAAGTGAATGATCATCTTATGATGATTGTTGTTCATAATGTGAGGCTTAGTTGGGCTTATTTCAATCCAGTTTGGTTAGGATTAAAATTTGGCTCATAAGGGTACTTTAGCTCACTTTGGATCAAGTGAGCCTAAGTAGGTTAAATGGCTTGGTCAAAGCTTGATTTGAGTTTGATTGGACTCGCATATGGACTTATTATTGAAATATAAATCCATTTGCAAGTAGTTTAAAGTCAAATGAGTTTTGATTTATTTGACAATTTCATGTTCAAAAGGGTGAACATGAGCTTGACTTGGGTTTGATTTCTGGATTTAGTTTTGGTTTGGTGATTAAAGTTTATGTTTATATTTGGATTCATGATTGAAGGATTGATTTAATCATGAAGAAAAATCAAGAGTTTGGCTTGATTTGAATTTGATTTGGCTAAGTTTAAGATTTTGACTTGAAAGTCTTAGGTTGGATTTTAATTGAATTTGAGTTTGATTTTTGGAGTTGGTTTTGGTTGTTTGAATTTATATTTCATTATATATATATATATATATATGAATATATATATATATGGGTTATGAGAAAATTTCATGAATTTGAAGTGATTTGAACTTGATTTAGGCTAGAGGGAATCAAAGTGACTTAGGAAAGATTTTTGATTTGGATTTGAATTTTGGTTTTAGTTTGATTGATTTGAATTTATATTTCATTTATATATGTGAATATAAATGAGAATATAAATGGGTTGTCAGAAAATTTCTTGAATTTGAATTGATTTAGATTTGATTTAGGCTAAGTCTATGAGAGAGAATTAAAGGACTTAGAAAATATTTTGAACTTGGAATTTTAATCGTGAGCCTCAATCATTAGTTTCAATCATGGGTTTCAATCATGTGGGATTGATTTGGATTTGGAGGAAATCAATTAAGCTGGAATTGATTTAAGTTTGACTTGAAGGAAGGAAGTGAGGAATTTGGTTCAAGCTATAGGTAGGCAAATTTTCCTAACACCCCTAAGGCAAGACCTATTCTTAGGGCTAACTCTTCTAAGTCTCTAGGGCTAGGTTGAGTGTCCACCTAAACATTAGATGTGTCTTAAGACTAAGGATCTCTTAAAGTCTAAGAGAAGTCCTATGTCTAAGATGGAGGGGTTGAGAGCTCATCCTAAAAATGAGGTCAAGAAATACTAAAGAAAACACTTGACGATAAAAAGTGATAGTGGCATGAGCAGCTACTTGAAGCCCTGTGGGCATACCGCACCACATACAGAACTCCAACTCAATCTACCCCATTCTCCTTGGTATAGGGGTCTAAAGCCGTTCTACCGTTAGAAGTTCAGCTCCCATCATTAAGGATATAAATGGATAGTAAAATCACTACACAGTAGAATGCCAAGTTGCAGTTAGAAGAGCTCGAAGGTTTGGAGGAGAGACGCTTACAGGCGTGCCAGAACCTTGAGTTATACAAAGCCAAGATGATTCAAGCTCACAATAAGCTGGTCCACCCTAGAGCTTTCTAAGTAGGAGGGCTTGTCATAGTTCTAAGGTGACCAATTGTTGCCCGTCGAAAGATGGGAGGCAAGTTTGAACCCACTTGGGAAGGCCCTTTTGTCATAGAGAAGGCCTACCAAGGAGGATCTTATCATCTTATTGATTGTAAAGAGGAACACCCGATGCTTCCAATTAATAGGCTCTATTTGAAAAAATACTATCCATAAAATCATGTTTGAAAATAATTATCTTCAAAAATTCTATTTCTATTCATTAAAATATTCTCTTCATTCGAAGCATTGTTTGCTTGTTTGCAATCCACCACGACATGTTTAGGGTAGGTGTAAGAGAACCCAAGAGGCAACCTATCCTTCTTTCACATCACGAACACAAATTAAACATGATTCCCTGACACTACTAGAATAGGTGTAAGAGAACCCGAGAGGCATCTTATTTCGATTAACACAACTAAGTTAAGTGTAAGAGAACCCAAACGGTATCCTTTCTTGGTGAGATCACAACTGCCATTCGTGGCACCATTTCATCAATTCTTAAGCATATTTTAGGATAAGTGTAAGAGAACTCAAGCGACATCCTGTCCTCATTTAACACAACCACAACCAAAAACACAAACACATAACTTTTATCTCAGGCTATTTTGATGTGGGAGCAAGCCCCCTTGTGGCACGCACTCATTAACTACTCTAGGTCGGGCTGACATGCTACCTTGCTAGTGTATCACCCTAGTGGTCATTTTTTTGGCGGATGTGAGTCCCAGAGCTTTCTTCCTGACTTAGCCACTGCAAACCGATGAGCACCATGTTAATTTGGTAGACCTCACTGCACAGCCAGTAAACTACCTCATGTTGACTTTATTTAAGAAGATGTAAGCCTATATGCTTTCTTCTGAGCTAGCCATCATACACTAACTAGGTTGAGTATATTTTGAGGTTTAGGATAAGTCCCACAGTGGCTCCTTTCCTCTTGACTACTTTTGAGTTGATATAAGTCCCCCAATGGAATTAACTCAGTAGTCGCCGTAGGTCGGATAGCACCTGTCGAGCCGAAGACAGACTATCCCGGGAATTAGTTCCGTTGTAGGAAGATATGAGTATCCGATGCATTCTTCCTAGGCTGATTATTGCAAACTGATGGACACCTTAGGTTGGTTGATGTTTGCTATGCTGACAGCAACTCACCTGGTGGATACACTACTCTTGGCAGATATGAGTCCTCGCGCTTTCTCCTTGAGTTGGCTACCGACTACCTATAGACATTATCTTCTTCAGGGTCTTGGATAAAGCCCTTAATGGCCCCTCCCTTGCGGGCACTCTATTTGAATCACGTCCTTTGCGACCCCATTTAAACACTACTCTGGCTACTCTTAGATTGGACAACCCACCTTTCCTAGTAGCCACCCTTATGGTTGAAGAATTTGTTCGTGGATACAGATTCTCCCCTTGGTTCGAATTGAGATAGGTCTAGACAAATATAGCTCATTAGTTTGATCCCTTGCAAACCAATAGGGTCCATGATAAACAAACAAACAAGCAAATAAACAAATTTATTTGCTTGTGGATTAGGAATTCAAGCCCCCAACGACCTCTTTCCCAAGCAGACATCCTATCTTTAGGGCAGTGTCATCAGAACTCCTTATAGGAATTTCCTGACTACTCTTGAGTTGAGATAAGTCCCTGCGGTCTCGATGCCGTTATATGGGTTGAATCTGTTTTGCTACAAACAAGTTACCCTGACAGTCATTTCACTCTGGAATATGTAAGTCTACTACGCATTATTTCTAGCATAACTATCACAAACCGATGGGTAGCCCTAGGTCGGGTTGACATGTTACCTTGCTAATGTGTCACCCTCGTGGTCTTTGGTTTAGGAAGATGTGAGTCCCTGAGCTTTCTTCCCAAAATTGACCATTGCAAACTGAAAGGCGCCCCTTTGGTTGGATAGTTATCCCCTCGGCCGAGAAATTACTCCCTTTGGATAGATAAATCTGAGTTAGCTCAAGGCCAGTATGGCCCCTACTCAGTGTAGTCCATCGCAAACTGATGAGATCCATCAAATATGATTAAAAGATGAAAGTAATTTTGACTATATTTGAGCTGATTTAAGTCCCCTAATGGCTTTCACTCAGTAGTCAGCCTTAGGTTGGATTCGATTTATTGTGTCACCAACTAATCACCCCAATGACTATTCCTTACTTTGGAAGATATAAGCCTGCTATGCTTTCTTCCTAGTACAGTTGCTGCACACTGAAAGGCAACCCCTTTGGTTGGATAGTCCTACCATGTGGTTGGTAGACTACCCATTTGGATTGGTAAACAGGAAGTAGGCCAAGGCTGATATGGCCCTTATTCAGTGTGGTCCATCGCAAACCAACAGGGTCCATTCTAAAATTTAAAATTTAAAATCTGAAACAAATCCAACCAACCTCCCTAGTGGAGTGAAATTAAATAATCAAATCAATCAGCTTCTCCGTAGTGAGATGCAAATCTTTTCAATTCCCCTCAGTGGGATCAATTCAATCCAACCTGAACTTGCTCCCCTAATGGAGGGTTCACATTTTCATCCCCCAAAAGATTCCTCCTTCACTCTCTTATGTCTTTAACATAAGTGGAGTTGCATTGCACTAAGCTCTTGATTCCTCCTACACCTCGGGTTTGGGAGTAGTTCATTTCCATTAATGCTTGCAATCATTCGAGCATTATTGATCATCTCGGTCAACACCAACATGTGCAGCATGCCTTGTTAGTCACACCACACCTATTGGGCACCCTTTGTTGACCTCACTTCCAGAGTGAGCTTTTTAATTCTCCATCTGAGACACAAGAAAACTTTAAACACTAAGAGTTCCTTAGTCTTAAGATACTCCTAGTGATTTGGTGAACACTTAACCTAACCCTAGAGACTTAGAAGAGTTAACCATAGAAATAGGTTATGCCTTAGGGGTATTAGGAGGACCTGCCTACCCTATAACTTGAACCAAATCTTTCCTTCCTTCTTTCAAGTCAATTTCAAATTCAAATCAAAATTCAAATCAATTCCAAATTCAAATCAATCCCAACTCAATTGATTTTCTGAAATCATAAATCAACTCCAAAATCCAAAGCATGAATCAATTTCAAATCAAATGATTGAAACCCATGATTGGATTCAAATCCCAAAATCTTTTCTAAGCCCTTTTGATTTCACCTTATGGAATAGTTTAACTAAATCCAAATCATTCTAAACTCAAAATATTTTCTCATAACCCATTTATATTCTCATTTATATCCAAAAATATAAATGAAATATAAATTCAAATAATCAAAATCAATTCAAAACTCAAATCCAAATCTAACCAAAATCCAACTTATGCTCTTTCAAGTCAAATCCTTGAAGTTAGCCAAATCATTCTCAAATCAATCCAATCCTTTAGATTTTCTCTTCAAACAATCACTCCCTCAATCACATACACAAATATAAACATAAACTACAATCACAAAACCAAAATCAAACTAACCCAAGTCAAACCCATGTTCACCCTTTTGACTTGAAATTATCAAATGAACCAAAACCCATTTGAGTCCAAATCACTTGCAATTGGATTTATATTTTCATTATAAGTCCATATGTGAGTTCAACTAAACTTGAATCAAGCTTTGATCAATCCAACTAACCCATTTAAGCTCACATAACCCAAAGTGACCTAAAGGACCTTTTTGAGCCAAATTATAATCCAACTCAAATTGGATTGAACTAAGCCCATCTAAGCCTCACATTGTGATCACCAATCATCCTAGGATGATCAATCACTCAAGTTGGGTCAAACTTAGTCAAACCTAGCCTTTGACCAAGTCAACACTTAGCCTAAATGAAACCTAAACAAGCCAAAATTCACTATAAGCCAAATTGATTGAAATCATTGATCTAAACCAATCTATAATCAATGATTGAACATGATCAAGCCATCAATTGAGCCAAACCAACCCTAATAGGCCACTTGACCTAAGTTGACCCAACTTGACCTAAAAATTCAAAATGAGTCAAATCTTGATCTAAGCCAAATTGATTGAAACCAATGGATCAAATTCATTCCAAATCACTTGTTGAACTTGACCAAAGCTTCAATTGACTAATTAGACCCAACCTAGTCCAATTGACCATGAACCCAACTTGACCTAAAAGGTCAAATCAACTTGAAATCAAATAAAATAAAAATTGATTGAAACCAAAGCTTGCAATACATTTGAAATGGTCAACCAAGCCTAAACCAACCCATGACCTAACCCAATTGGGTCAAATAGGTCAAATTGGTCAACTTGACCAATTTTACATAAATGAACTCAAATGAATCTAAACCAAATATAAAGCAAATTGAACCAAACCAATGACACCCATAGACTCCAAATGATTATTTGAACTTGACCTAACCCATGGATTGACCCAATTTGACCAATTGGTCAACCTAACCCAATTTGACCCAATTTGACCTAAATGGATCAACTTGAACCAATTCAAACCAATTGAACTACAAAATCACTTGAAATTTGGCCCAACCTATTTTTGAATCATTTTAAATCTACCCAATCAAAATTAAGGCTAAATGACCATTTTGCCCTTATATCAAAGGGTATCCCATGGTCAAATTCACTTGAAATTTGGTCAATTATTTCTCAAGGCCACTTGACATCCTTCTAATGGTCCATTTGAACACCAAGGAGGGTGGTGAACATGACTAAATGGGCTTGAGTTAGCCATGACCCAACCCAAGGTGAAACCAACCCCTCTAATGGGAATTGAGCAGTTGGAACACCCAATACACTCACCTAGCACATGGGCACTTACTCCCCTCCACTCCTCTGCCAAAAATGACTCACATGGGATGTTAAATAACCCAAATCGATCAACAAATCTCATCAATTGAGCTAAAATGGTAACTCACCTCTCGGCCGTCCGATACAAGGAGGGGGAGATACACTCCCCACTCATTCCATCTCAAACCACACACACTCAATTCGATTAAGCCCTAGGATTCGAAACCAAGCATTCCTAAGCTTCCCAAAGCCATTTCCAAGCTACATTGATTTCTCCTTCTCGATTTTATCCAAAGCCAAATAGGGGAGGCCACTTGAAGATCTAACTCACTCAATTCTCCGCAGAAACCAAATGAACTTCACAAGCACCATCAAGGGACTTCGTCGAGCTCAAGCAAGTGATTTCCCAAGTCACCAAGCCACGGGAAGGAGGACTGTGATCAAAGCTGATCACCGTTGAATGGGAGCTTGGTCAACCGAGCAACTCACTTCAAATCAAGACCAATACCTTCAACAGGGCTTCGTTTCTACTAGACGAAGCTACCTCCTCCATTGGAAGCCCCGGTGATAGCCTCTGGTGAGGTATTGCTCAAAACCTTAGCCATAGGAAAAATAGTTTGGTCCTATTTGAAGAAAATTGTAATCCGTTGAGATCTTGACCAGTGGATGTGCATCCCTTCTCCTTCCGAAGATGTGGGATCATTTTGATTCCAATCTGAGCTCGGATAAGCTTGAATTGAACTGGGAGAGATGAATGATGTTCATCTCTCATCGCTCACGAAGGAGAAAGATCACCTCGTTCTACATGATCGGAATGGACGGTTATGATTAGATCATGCGATTAAGCCCCTCTAATTTAAGCCTAAACTGTGGTATCAATCCTGGCCATCCGATCTTAGATCGAACAGCCCGTGGAGAAAGCATGTCCACTGCCGGCTGACTTAGCAACGAATGTGACAACTTAAATAACCTATCCCATCACGCCACATGGAAAGCGCATCACATGGAAAGCGCACCGTGTTAGCCGCCACATGGCCCGATAGGATTAGAAGGTTAATTAAGCTTAATTAATTCATTTTTAATGCTGAAACTTCCAAAATTCATAACTAAATGTAAAAAAAATTCAAAAATACAAACTCGAGTTCATTTTAAAGATAATTTAAATGAGAATAATATAAAATTAAGATAAATTGATTTTGAATAGTAGCTTTCACTCAATATGGATTTTATTGGAAATATAATTAGGTTAATTACTCCTTAATTACTCCTTAATTACTTCAGTAATTAATTACAAACTTCCTAGGATTGATTTCTGGGAAGACCTCTGCCTCCCATGATTTTCTTGGAATTTATTGTTAGATTAATTAGGGGAATTGCTTAATTCACCACTAATCACCTTCTTAATTAACTGATTAATTAACCTATTAAATAGTGATAAATTCACTAATTAAACTTGCTAATCATCATGAAGTAGTGAATGGGCTTAGGGAATGAGATTATGACTTCTTTTCCAATCTTTTCCACTAAGTTTATTTCATTTGGATAAACACTTAATTAATTTGCAAATTAACTAATCGATTAATCACTTGATCAATTAATTCAATTAATCAGAGTTAAAACTAAATCATTCCAAAACCTTAATCACTTAATCTTGGGTAGATTCTTAGATGTTCAATAACCCAAGAGACTTCAAAGGAAATTATAATCAAACTACATGTGTAGGATGGTTATGAAAGTACTTAATTAAACCCTTTAGCTTAATTAATTAATAATTGTGAGCCAATTGCATTAAGCCCCCTTTATTTCTTAAGTGCATTTGCTAATTTAAATTTCATGTGGTTGCATATTATATGTTGGCTCATAATTACTTGAATAATTATGTTAAAGTGGAATAGGTAAGGCATAATTAATGAATTTAATTTATACCTTAACCTAATCAAAATATAAAATCAACCTTATTGTTCTAAAATTAAACTAAACCAATTCACATATGGAAAAAATGGATTATGACCATCAAACCCTTTTCATATTTCCTAAGTCAAATCAAATCCAAAAATAAAAAAATTGTCTTTAAAGAAATTTGATTCATTTTAAATAATCTCATTTTATATGATTGTCCTTAGGAATTAATTAGGGTGAATGAGGTCATGTGCTTACATTCCTTTATTTCTTTCCTAGAATGTTAAATATTATTTTCCATGTGAAATCATGCATTCATTCCTTTTGAAAAATCAATTAAATAAAATGTTTCCTTTTATGTCAAATTACATGTTTTGGCTAAAGTTAAGAATATGAGTGGTTGTTATGACTAGTAAACCAAAAATTATTTTAAAACCTATAAATAAAAAAAATTATGAATGAAGTGATGCTACTTACAAGTACTTACAAGCTTGAATGTGGTTATCGCATAAGATGTGCATTATCTTATTTTCTTCTCTTCTCTTAACTTGGATTTGAATAGGATTTGTAAAGTGTATAGTTCATCTGAATAGGACACAACACATGCTTAAATCTATTCCTATGCACTTCTATGTTATGACCTAAGAAGTATCTTCACATTTGCACATGTAAATTATACAACCAAATCCAACATAACCTTTTGCATGATTCTTCATCCATTTATTTCTTTTTGTACATCTACATGTATTTAAGAAAATTGGTATATTAGTATGGACATCCCAGAGCTGCGAGGCTTTAAGTAGTCCTAAGTAGGTCTTGTACCTTACGCCCCTAGTGTAGAAAATAATGGCGTCGTACTCACTTATATATTTTATATATGTGGATGTGTGTTTGATTAATGAATGAGAAATCCCCCTCTTAGACATAATAAAGACATGCATCAATTGAATATCCAAATTCTCAAATCATATCTCTTAGCATTCATTATGAAAGTGTGCTAAAATTTGTATTATATGTATAGCTATGCTTAAGATCATCCATATACATGGTATACATGGTGGAAATAAATGAATATGTGTGTGTTATGTGATAGTAATTCACCCTAATTAATCCTAAGAGGCCTTTCTTATTCAATAGGACTATTTAGAGTAAATCTAAACTTAAGATTAACAAAATACATAATAAAACATCCAAAAAGGAAATCCATTAATGAATCTACCTTAGAAATACTTTAAAGTAGGGATGAAAGAGAGTACTCCTCTCTTTATTCTCTTTATAACATTTAGTTGTTAAGTGTAGGTTCATTCAAATCAAATCAAATCACCAACTAAAATAGATAAATCAACTAAATCATTTAAACTGAAACCACCATCTAAACTGAATCTTTCACACTTAAAAATTTCAACCTTAAAGCTTAGTTAAGACATACCACAGAAGCCTTAATTGGCACACACATTAGGCAAAGTCACCATTTCTAGCTCCATGTTAGGGTTGTGCATGGTTTGATGCCTGGTTTTATTTTGTGATGTAATATTTTAGATTGGATGTTATTGCATGTGCATGTGGATGATGATGATAATCATGTCATGTCTAGGAGATTGTGCTTAAGGGGAGCTAATAAAATACAAATGCTTTTGTTGTTGTGCATGTTCTTATACCCTAAGCATAATCCAAACTAGACATGTGGCTTTGGTTACCCATGTGTGTGCTAAGTCCAAATTATTTAAATAGTTTCTTGGGTTGTGTGGTATGTTTAGCTAAACTTTATTTTGTAGGTTTAGTTAAATTTACTTTTTCTATTTTGATATAAATTTTATAATTAAGATTTGGAATGAATGTCATGGGGGATTAGGATGAATATTGGTCATAAGACAAAGTCATATGCACCATGTGAGGCCTTTTCCAATCAAGCCAAAAAAAGAAGAAAGAAAAGCAGTAAATCAAAATGAAGAATGAAGAATGAAGGATGAAGACCCCCATAACAAAAATTCCTTTTAATTGTAATTATTCATTTGTAATCCGGGTTGTATAAGGGTGGAGCTCACCCATTTTTTTTCTAGGGTTTGTGTGGTGGAGCCCCACATCGACTATTATTCTTTTGCACCAATTTGATAAATTGATTGATATTTTGTTTATGATTGTGCAATTAGGATGGCATGATTTTTATAGTTCCTTCATTGTTTGATGAATGGTCTGGATGCAATTAGGCTCTTAGGAAAAAATTAATTTTCTATCCAATTAATCAACTCAAAACTAAATTAAACAACTCATAACCTCACCTAAAGCTTAGGACATAAATCAAGATAATAAAAGATTTAGCAACCCCTTAGCTGGATATTGCATGTCTCACATCATGCATAAATCATATTACTTCACTCTTGCTAATGGAGGACTTCCAACCTTGCTAGAGAAAAAAGGCTTGACCTTTGAGAGCCATAGTGGAAACACACCTCATTCTTTCTGATTTTGGCATATAATCAATTTTCTCATGCATTAGGTATATGAAATCTCATAGCCTATGTCAAATAAAAGTATCAAAAAATTAAAATAAAACTTAACAAAATTTGTATTAGATTAAGTCATTAATCATACACTTCATGATCTAGTCTCTTATAGAGTGTTATTAATGATTTATTCTCCTTTATAAATAAACAACATCCTAGCTATCTTGCAAAGCATAAGACTTGTCTACATGTATTTAAAATCATAGGAGGAGTTAGTTGGCGATATCCAGCGGTTATAAGTCCAATCGTGATTTTTCTCTTATGGAGGTAAACCATATACCCATGTTTTGCCTTAGATTTAGGTTTCTCTAGCCAAAGCTCCCTAGATTTGGAATGAGGTTATTGTTTCTTTACAAGAATAAATCCTCACTTCTTGGCATTTCTACAATCTTGTGTTGTGGAATTGTAAGCCCTAGATAGATAAAATTTAGATAAAATTCAACTCAAATATATATATATATATATATATATATATATATATATATATATATATATATATATATATATATAAACCATAGGATAGTTTGGGGTGCTCACTAGGTTTTCTAGAATCATGAACATCCCCTACTCATCCTTCCTTGGTTTCGATAATAACTCCTTTTTTTTGCTCAATCCAACTTGATTTTCTAAAAATAACCAATTTATTGATAGTCCTATCTTCGAAATCTTTGGAGACAATGATCATTTACCTTAATCAATAGTATTCCTAAGAAATCTCATTCCTTAGGATGTAATTAACTATGGAGGCTTGCCTCCATAGCGAACTTAACGATCCCGATTTAAAATAAACCCTACTTTAATTTTCCACATAAAGTAGGGGAAGATCTCTGGTACATTCAAAGACCCATTGTCCTTAGGAGTCTTTATTAGGTGATTAGGTTCATTGTAAGATGGTGACTTCTGTCTCTCGAGATAGTACATCATTCCTCAATGTCGCACCTGATCACCCTAATAGGTATATCTGCGGATCTATGTGGTGTCCCATTCACTCTCCCAAAAATGAAGACCACATTGACATAAAAAGAAACATAAGAATCATCAAGGAGAGAAACAAATGAGTAATCATCATTGTCCACCTAGAGACACTTTGGACATTGTAATTTAACAATTGACAAATTCTTTAATTATTAGAACAAGATCAAGGATTGTCCTCTCAAAGTTCAAGATCAAGCTACCATAACAACTATAAGGGAGAACAAATCTAGACATCATCATTATAATAATGGGTGGAAAATGGAATGGTGGTCGACATCACAAAGGTAATAATAAATGACCTGCTAAGCAGTGTTATGTTCAGTAAAATCAACAACCACAATGAGTTTTGGTGCCTCCACATATCAACAACACTCGCCTACTTTACAATAACAATAGTTTTCAATGTCATATTAACAAACACAATAATTATTGCATTATCAACCATAATGACCTCAGACTCAAGAGCAAGCGGACATGCGATTACGCGTGTTTTACTATGACACAACAAGAGGCAGGCTTCGATGTGGTGGCATGTATTATTTTATTTTTTAAATAGCCAGCAAAGGTATTATTTGACTTTGGGGCATCACACTTATTCATATCAAAAAAATTTGCATCAAATGTATCTACTTCACCTTTACAATTCCATTTATCAATTGCTATGCCATCTAGATCATCCATGATTGTTACTTAATGTGTTCAAGATTGTTATATTTTCATCAAAGACATGCATATGCCTGCTACACTCATTTTATTTCCATTGGTTGAATTTGATGCAATTTTGGGTATAGACTGGTTATCTACTTATTATTCCGTTATAGACTGTCATATGAGAAGAGTAAACTTCTGTATTCCTGGTACAATGCTTTTTAGTTTCAATGGTAGAGGAGCAATATCTTGTTTGGTATATGTAGTGAAAGCTTATAAAATGATCTCTCGTGGGTGTGTTGGTTATCTTGTTCACGCGGTGAATACTAACAAGCATAGTTTTACTCCAAACAATGTATTTGTTGTTCAAGAATTTGTCGATATTTTCTTGAGTTTTTACCTTTTACTATGAGATCGAAGTTTATAGATTTAATTATTGCTCCAATTTCCAAGGAACCATATCGAATGACCACCATTGAGCTTCAGAAGCTTAAAGTACAGTTGCAAGAAATACATGATAAAGGATTCATTAGACCCAATGTTTTACCTTGGAGAGCACCAGTACTGTTTGTGAAGAAGGACGGTAGCATGAGGCTCTACATTGATTATAGAGAGTTGAATAAAGTGACTGTGAAGAACAAATATCCTCTACCTCACATAGATGATATATTTGATCAACTGCAGGGTTCTTACATATTTTTTAAGGTTGATCTCCACTCTGTCTATTATTAGTTGAAGATCAGAAAAGAAGATGTGCCTAAGACTGCTTTCAAATCTCGATATGCTCATTATGAGTTTTTGGTGATACCTTTTGGGCTGACGAATGCACCTACTGCCTTCATGGACCTAGTGAATAGAGTATTCAAATTATGTTTTGATCGCTTTGTTGTATTGTTCATCGATGACATTTTGATCTACTCTAAGAGCGAGGAGGAGCATGCCCAACAAATCAGAGAAGCATTAAGTATTCTATGGAAGAATAAGCTTTATGAAAAATTTTCAAAGTGTGAGTTTTGGCTTCGAGAAGTAGCATTTCTTGGGCATATTGTTAGTGGAGCTAGAATTTCTATGGATCCTACTAAAATTAAAGAAATTATGGATTTGAGGGCCAAATCATCCTGATCCATAGCTTTCTTGGTTTAATTATTACAAAAAATTTATTGATGCCTTTTCTATTATTTTTTTTTGTCACTAGATTGACTCAAAAATATGTTAAGTTTATTTGGTCTGCTTGTGATTAGAGTTTTCAAAAGCTCAAGAATTGCTTAGTGTCAACTACCCTCACTATTCCTTTTTACACAAATGGCTTTCAAATTTATAGTGATGCTTCACATCGTGGATTGGGTTGTATTAAGATGCACAAGGTGATAGCTTATGCCTCTAGACAACTCAAGACACATGAGAGGAATTATCCTACTCATGATTTGGAGCTTGTTGCAGTTATCTTAGCATTAAAGATCTAGAGACACTATCTTTATGATGTTCGTTGTGAAGTCTTTACTGATCATAAGAGCTTGAAGAATTATTTTACTCAGAAGGAGTTAAACTTGAGGCATAGGCAATAGTTTGAATTGATGAAGCATTATGACTTGGAGATTCATTACCACCGGGAAAAATATGGTTACAGATTCTTTAAGTAGAAAATATTCTAGCTATGCAACATGGATAATTACTAGGGAGCCACAATTAGTGTTGGAGATGGAGCCACTTGACTTGAAATTATAAAATAACTTTATTTTGTACCACACCAACCTTGATAGATCATATTCATGAAGCACAATCAGAGGATAATGAATTAATATTTATTAAAGAGAAAGTTCAGAATGGGCTAAAACTTGAGTTTTTCATAGATCTAGTAGGCACATTAAAGTTCGAAGATCGACTTTGAACACCAAATTCAACAGGACTCAAATAAGAGATTCTTAGTGAAGCACATTCTACACCATATTTTTCACATCCTGGGAATACCAAGATGTACCAAGATCTTAAGAAGCTTTTCTGGTGACCTGGTATGAAGAATGATGTGGTTGATTTTGTAGCAAAATGTTTAACTTGTCAGATGATCAAGGTAGAACATCAGAGACCGGGTGGCCTACTACAACCTCTTTCAATTCCAGAATGGAAGTGGGAGAGAATTATAATGGATTTTATGGTTGGTTTTCCTATGTCCAAACAAGATCATGACACCATTTGGATTGTGGTGGATAGACTTACTAAATATACTCACTTTCTACCTACTAAACAAAAGTATTCAATTGAACGGCTAGCAAGAATCTATATTGACATTATTGTTCAATTGCATGCGAAGTATTGTATTATTGTGTCATATCGAGATGGAAGATTCACCTCCAAATTTTGGAAGAAGGTATAAGAAGTTTTTGGTACTAGATTAGACTTTAGTACAGCTCTTCATCCTCAAACTGTTGGTCAGTCAGAGCACACTATTCAGACTTTAGAAGACTTGCTAAGAGATTACATTCTTCATTTTGGAGGTAGTTGGGAGGACTATATACCACTAGTAGAATTTTCTTATAACAATAGTTTTCAAGCTAGTATTGGCATGGCACCATATGAGTCTCTTTATGGAAGGAAGTGTAGATCTCTGTTATGTTGGTTTGAGACTGGTGAAAGAAAACTCTTTGGTCCTCAGTTAGTTGACCAAATATTTATATTTATCAAATCGAGAATAACTACATTCAGTTTAGGAGTGTCAGAAGAGGTATTTTGATTTAAAGCATAGAGAGATTGAGTTCAAAGTTGGAGTTCTTTTTTTCTTGGGTTTCATGAGGAGTCACTAGGTTCAATAAGAGTGGAAAGCTTCAACACTGCTTTATTTGCCCTTTTGAGATGTTGACCTCACTTTTTGAGTGAGGATTCAATCTCCTTATCCTTATAGTCTTCTAGACACTAGAAACTTCTTTAATCATATGACATAGCAATAAGGTGAGCACTAGCCTAAGACTTAGAAGAGTTAATCATAGGATTAGATTATGCCTTAAGGATTAGGGAGATTCACCTACCATATAGCCCAAACCCAGCCTGTGTGCACCTCCTCAAACCAAACCTCAAATTCAATTCAAATACCAAATCCAAATACAAATCTAAACCTAATTCCAAACCAAATGATTGAAGCCCATGATCAAATCCAAACTTGAAATCTTTTCAAAGCTCTATGATTTTATCTTATGGACTTAGCACTAACCAAATTCAAGTCAATTCAAATTGATTTTTCTTAAATATCAATTCAACCAATTTTACCAAAATCTATAGTCATACTCAACTTCAAATCAAACTTCAAATCAAATCAAATTAAGCCAAATGATTCAATTCCATGAACTTAGCCAATCCAAATCAAATCAAACTCAATTGATTTTTTAATGAATCAACTATTCCTTCAATTATCTTCCTAAATATAAATTAAATCTACATTCAAATGACCTAAACTAAAGTCAAATTAAACCAAATCTTAATCTAAACCCTTTAAACCAACCTCATAGACCTAACAAAATTTCATTCAAATTCAAACCAAAATCAATTATTTTTCTCATGAAATAATTATTCCTTCAATCACTTTTCCAAATTTAAATGAAATCTACAATCATCAAGCCAAACCAAAATCAACCCAAGTCAAACCCAACTTAGCCCTTTTGACTTGAAATATCCAAATGAACCAAAACTCATACAAACCCAAATCAATTACAATTGAATTTATATATTAATCCTAAACCCATTCATAAACTCAACTAAATCCAAATCAACCCAAAATCAAGCTGACCACTTAGACTCACTTGACCCAAAGTGACCTAAAAGACCCATTTGAGCCAAGTTTCAATCTAACCCAAATTGAATTGAACCAAGACAAAACCTCTTATCATAATTGTTGATCACCTTTGATTGTCAAATTAGGTCAAACTAACTCAACTTAGTCATTTGACCAAGTCAACCCTCTTAACCCATATGAACCCAAACTAGCCAAATTAGCCTAAGTCAAATCCCTTAAAACCAATTATTCATACCAACTCAAAGTCAATATTTAAATATGACTTAACCTCCAAGAGCCAAACTAAACCTAATTGGCTCTCTTTATCCAAGTTGACCCAAATTGGCCTAAAAGATAAATTGGGTCAAATCAAAATATAAAATTGATTGATTGCAATGGTTTGAGATTATTCCAAGTTGATTGTTGAAACTTGACCCAATTCAACCCAATTTTGAGCTCAATACCCATAGCCCAAATTGACCTAAAGGGTCAAATTGGTCTAACTCAAAAATAAATTCAAATTAATTCAATCCAAAGCCTACAATCATCTTCAATTAATCAATCAAATCCAACACCTAAGCCAATTTGGCCAATTGGTCAACTTGACCCATTTGACTTTGAATGTACTCAAATGAGCCAAAATCAAATCTAAGCCAAACTAAACCAAACCAATTAAACCAAAATATTTCAAATGAACATATGAACTTAACTTAACCCTTGGTTTTTTAATCAATTGGTCAACCCAATTTTGACATAGTCAAATTGAGCCAAATCAAACTAAATAAATTCCAAATCACTTGAAACTTGGTGACCCACCTTGGACTCATTTTGAACCAGCCTAAATCCAATGCCAAATGATCATTATCCTCTTGGGTTAAGGGTATCACATGAGATAAATCACCCATGTAAGTGGTCATTTCTTCTCCTTGACCACTTAGCAACCTCCCATTAGTCCACCTTGGCACAACTAACCAAAGGGTGGTTGGGTGACCATGGGGAGGTGAACTTACCTCTCCCCATTGGCACATTTAAAACCCAAGGATAGCCACTACACCCCGCACACCCGCTCAGCAACCACTCCTTTGCCATTGGCCACTCAAAAGCCATCATGGATGATTCCACCTCCACCCACCACCATGGTCGAACAACAATTAGAAGCCAAATGAATTAAGGTCATTGAATGAGGGAGGAGGGCCCCCATCACTTCAATCCTAATCAAGCAATTAAGTGTCCTCGAGCCTAACAACTATAAAAGGAACTCCTTAGAGCGATTTTCAAGTGTCACAGCTCCCCATTAAAAGCTTGAAACTAAAATAGCACAACATCTTGCTCAATCCATTTCCCCCATTTCTCCACCAAATTTAAATTAACTTCACACACACCTTCCCTAGCCTTGTTGAGCAGGAACGAATCATTTCTCAACCTCCCCAACCACCGAAGGTAGGACTTTGATCAATGTTGACCTCCAAATCAATGGACCTTAGTCTTTCGAGTGAACGGTGAGGAATCAACGCTCTTGCTGATCAATAAAGCTTCATCTCTACTTGACAAAGCTTCCTCAATCGATTATGTCACCGGTCTTGAGCTTCGGTGTGGTAATTTCTCAAAACTGAGCTTTTATTGAAAAATGGTTAGTCATTTATGAAGAAAAGTTGCATGCCGTTTGATCTTGACCATTGGATCCCTTCGTCTTGCTCTGTGGATGGTGTGAGATCAATTTCGAGTTGATCCAAGCTCGAGTGAGCTCGAATCAAGCCACAAATGATGGATGATGTCCATTTCTCGTTCAAGAGAGCAGATCATGCACCGTCCATTACGATGATCAAAATGGGATTGTGATCAAATCGGTTAGAAAATCAGATTTAATCCTTAAGGAACTATTTGATTTGTCCGATCCATGATGGGTAAAGATGAAAGCACGTTCACGCCCCATGTGAGTCTTTGAGTTAAAATTTAAGTGACTAATCCTATAGCGCCACATGGAAAGCATGCCACTGTGGTGTTTATTTTCAGGTTTTAGTGCTTTGTGTGTATATATGAGGGGACACCATGCAGATCCACAGATGTACTTATTATGGTGGTCGGGTGCAATCTTATAAAATAGTATACTATCTCGAGAGATAGAAGTCACTACCCTATAATGGATCTAATCACCTAATAAGGACTCCTAAGGCTCGATGGGTCTTCGAATATACCAAAGATTTTTCTCCTATTTTACATAGAAAGGTAAAGCAAGGTTTATTTAAACTGGGTTCATTAAGTTTCCTATGGCAAAACTCCATAGTTAATTACATCTTAAGAAAAATGAATCCCTTAAGAATACACTCGACTAAAGTAAGCGATTGTTGTCTCCAAAGATTTTAAAGATAGGACTATCAAAGGATTAGATGTATTTTTGAAAATCAAGTGGGAGAGATCAAAAAGGGAAGAATTCTTATTGAAACTAAGGGAGATGAGTAGGGAGTTCTCATGATACTAGAAAGCCTGGTGAGCATTCCAATATATCCTATGGTTGGGCTTATATATTTAAATTTAAAGAGATTTATTTATTTAAGTGGAATTTTTATTAGAAATCTTGGACTTATAATTCCACAATATAAGATTGTGAAAATTCCTAAGAGATGAGGATTTATGCTTGTAGCCCGCAAAGGGAAATAATGACCTTAGATCTTAAATCTAGGGAGCTTCAGTGAGGGCCAAAACACGGCCTAACTCTAAGAAGAAAGTGAGTATATGGTTTACCTCCATAAGAGAGAGTAAACCACTCATTCTTAGCTTATTACCAGTGGCGACTAACTCCTCCTACGCTTTAAATCCATGTAGGTAAGTCTTATGTTTTGCAATATGGTTAGGCTATTATTTACTTAGAAGAGAAACTAAGTCCTTAAACTCGCTCCCTAAGAGACTAGATCATGAAGTGCATGAGTAATGACTTAACTCCAATATAAATTTTACGAGGTTTTATTTGATTTTTGGACTTTTTTATTTTGACACAGGCAATAGGATTTTTATATGCCTAAATTCATGAGAAATTGATTATGGGATAAATTACAAGAGAAAGATGTGCTTTTCCATCAAAGGCTCTTACAGGTTAAGCCTTTATTCTCTGGCATAGATGGAAGCCCTCTCTTAGCAAGAGTGGAAGAATATGACATGCATGATATTATACATTCAATCATCCAGCTAAGGGTTGCTAAATATTTTTTATTACCTTGATTTAATTCCTAGACTTTTTGTGAGGTTATGAATTATTTTAAGATTTTAGTTATGAGTTGTTAGTGGGATAGAATATTTATTTTATCCTAAGAGCCTAATCGATCTAGGCCACACATTTGTGATTTTCTATGCATAAGCTTTGTCAAACAATTTTATAGCTTCACCAAAGAATACATGGTATAAGACTTGGTCATAAAAGATCCTTATCACACCCTTATACATCCTAGTATAATGAAAGAATAATTACAATTATGAAATGATAAGTGCTATGAGGGTCTTCATTCTTCATCCTCCATTCTTCAATCTTCATCTTTCATTTCATCAAGTAAAATAATGTAGCTAAAGGCATCACATGGTATATAAACCAATGTTCATCCTTATCATAACTTAATCCTAATACAAAATTACATTAGGAAGGAAAGTAAATAAGCTACACTTAAATGGTTAACACCATACAACCCAGCTTATAAGAATAATTTGGACTTAGCAACATGGATAACCAAATTGTTACTTTGGCTATGCTTACTAAGCAAACATAGTAAAAGCTTTTATATTTTACACTTTAAGCACAACCCCTACATGAAATATGGTTAGGCTCATTCAAATATACATACACCCAAACATCCTAAAATAATACATCACAAAACTTCATTAAACCATGCATCTTACATAAAGCTAGAAATGGTGACTTAGCCTAATGAGCATGTGTTAAAGCTTGTATGGTATGTCTAAACTTTAGAGTTATGACTTGCTAAGTATGAGAGATTTAATTTATAAAAGGTTGATTTCTCTTTAAGTGGTTTAGTTGATTTGGGGATTTTACTTAGTATTTTCTTTTATTTCATGTAACCTACACTTCATAACTAAGTGTTATAAAGAGAAGAAAGAGAGAGAATCTCTCTTTTATCCCCACCTTAAGTAATTTCTAAGATAAGTTAATTAATGAATTTTCTTTAGCGGATGGTTTATTATGTGTTTTAATTAACCCTAAGTTTAGATTCATTCTAAATAATCCTATATAATAAGAAATGCATCTTAAGATTAATTAGGATAGATTACTATCACATAACACACACTCATTTATTTATTTCCATCATGTATATGCATATATATGAATAATCTTAAGCAAACCGATACATGTAATGTAAATCTTAGCACACTTTGATGATGAATGCAAAGAAGTATATTTTGAATTTAAATGTTTCATTTATTGATTGAATTATGAATGCATGTCTTTATTATGTAAAAAAGATAGATTTTTTATCCATTAGCTAAATACACATTCACATGTATAAAAGTTATAAGTGAGTATGACACCATTATTTTTCTACAGGTACAAGACCTACTTAGGCTACTTAAAGCCTCGCCCTAAGATGTCTAATATACCACTTTTCTTTGATACATGTAAATGTATGAATAACTATAAGGATAGGAAAATCCATGCAAAAGTTATGTTTTATTTACTTGATTTTTTTATTATCATTCATTGTCCACATCATACATCCATATGTATAAGAGTTTTAAATGAGTACGACATCATTATTTTCTACAGTGTAAAGTACAAGACTACTTAAAGCCTCATGACCACAGGATGTCTAGACTAATATTCCACTTTTCTCAAATACATATGAATGTATAAAAAGAACCAAATGGATAGAGAATCATGCAAAAAATTATGTTTGATTTGGTTGTATAATTTACATGTGTAATATGAAATCCTTCCTAAGTATTAACATGGAGATGCATAGGAATAGATTTAGGCAAGTGTTGTGTTTTTTTCAAATGAACTATACACTTGCAAATCCTAAGTGAATCCATGTTAAGGTAGGGAAAGAGAACTTCATAGTACACATCTTATACTATCATCACATACAAGCTTATAAATATTTGCAAGTAGCATCACTTCATTTATAATAATTAATTTATAGGTTTTGAAAATAGTTTTTTTTTTGGTTTATTAGTGATAATAGCCACTCATATTCTTAATTTTATCCAACACATGCAATTTGAAATAAAAGAAAACATTTTATTTAATTAATTTTCAAAAGAAATGAATGCATGATTTCATATGGAAAACAATATTTAGCAAGATTGGAGAGAAATAAAGGAATGTAAACACATAATTTCATTCATCCCTAATTAATTCCTAAGGACAATCATACTAAATAAGGTTAATTAAAATGAACTAAATTTCTTTAAAGACATTTTTATCTTTGAATTTGATTTGATTTAGGAAATATGAGAGAGGTTTTCTAATCATAACCCCTTTCCCCATGTGTGAATTAATTTTGTTTAATGAAGAAATATTTAAGTTGATTTTATGTTTTGATTAGGTTAAGGTATGAATTAAATGAATTGATTATTCCTACCTTCATCACCTTAAGTTAATTAACTAATTAATAATAAGCCAATATGATATGCAACCACATGAAAAGTAAATTTGCAATGCTCCTAAGAAATGAAAGGGGCCTAATATAATTGGTTTATGATTAATAGTTAATTAAGTGTAAGGGATCTCACTTAATTACTATTATGATTTTCTCACACATGTGAGTTAATCATAATTTCATTATCTCTCACCTTGGGTTATATTGAGGAGCTATCCAAGATCAATTAAGTGTTGCTTAGGTGTGGATGAATTGATTTTTAATTTTAATTTCATTATGTTTTTAATGAATTAATTACACTTTGTTTATGCTTTAAATTTGAATGATGAAATTAACTTAGGGGGAAGGATCAAGGGCAAGGCCTCAATCCTAATCCCTAAATCATTTAAACATTCAATTAGATTTTGATTTCCTTATTTTGAAAATTGATCACTTAATTAATCAATTAATCATTCCATTAACCCATTAATTAATTTAATTTTTTTAAAAGATAAAGAATATTTAGGAAATGAATCGGAAAAGTATACCCAATCACATTTCCTGAGTGATCTTACTATTCAATAGAAATAATTATATTTAAATGATTAATCAAGTTACCGTTCATTCCTTAATTATGATTAATTGGATTAAGAGAGTGATTAGGGCTTACTCAAATGATTTCCCTAATTAAGCAATCAATAAAATCTCAAAAAAAATAGGAGAGGTAGAAGTCATCCCCCTAAACATTCATAGAAAATTTGAGATTAATTGAGTACTTAATTAAGGTATAATTAAGCTAATTAGATTTTTGATAAAACCCTAATTAAGTCAAAATCACTACTCAAAATAATTAATTATAATGTTCCTAGATTCTCCTGAAATATTTTTAAAATGAGCCTAAGTATGTATTTTTTGGATTTTTCTACCATTAGTTATGATTTTAGAAAGTTTGGTTAAAACATTAATTAAGCTAATTAAGTAATCCCATGGCCACATGGCGCGATGCGCTTTCCATGGCATGATGGGATTAGCTATTTAAGTAGTCACATCCGCATTTCGTGGTGCACTTTATCGTGGGCTCGATCACGAGATTGGATGGCCATAATTTAATTTGTGGGTTAAGGGAGAAATCAAAAGATCTACCACACAATTTAATCATAGCCATCCATTCTGATCACACAGAATGGACGACGTATGATTTATTCCAATCACGACCAGCAAAAAATGAGGACCGTCCATCTTTCCCCATTCGATCTGAGCTCACCCAAGCTTAAATTGGGATCAATGGATCCTACACCATCTAAAGGAGCATGCAATCATATACTATAGCTGAAATCCCTCGACATGGAGATTTCTTTCACAAAATACCAACGCATAGAGGCCTAAAGCTACAATTTTGAGAAATTACCTTATCGAAGCTAAGACCGGTGGGATCAACGAAGGTAGCTTCCTCTAATAGAGACGAAGCCTTGTTGAAGAAGTTTGAGCTCAATTTGGCCTAGGGTGCTCGATCGACCAATCCACACATGTGCACACCTCAGCTTTGGTCGAACTACGATCTATGGTGCTTTGGAAGGCTTGGAAATGATTTGGTTGGCTTCAATTGAGTATGAGGATGGTGTGGGTGCAAGAAATTGGGATTTAGTTTAGTAGAGAGGGAGTATTGCTTGAGGGAAGGGTGTCCTATTTTGGTTTTATGTGAGTGGTAATGGTGATTGAGGAGAGGTTGGGGATCCTTGGAATTGCTCTAAATTCCAAATGAACTTGGGGACTCATTGAATGCGATTGGTGTCATTCCCCACTCGAATTGAGGGAGTATATCCCTCAATTAAGCCAGGTGGATGGACGGGATTGAATTAATAAATCTCATTGATTGGCCACCGTCGGGCCATCGGAGGTGTTGCCATCAGCACCACGTGGCTCGCCTAGGTTGGCGAAGCAGTGGTAGGAGCTCCAAGAGAAGATATGGAGTGCTGGGGTGGGATTTCTCTTCTTAATGTCCATGGGTTCCACCATGGATGAGAGGGAAGAAGCATGGATCCTTTGGTCCATGGAAAAGGCTAGGGGGGTTTAGAGTGGGCTAAGAAGCTCTAAGAATGCTTCATCTCGCATCTTGATGGATGTTATGGAGATAGTAAAGTGTACTTTGCGACTTATGGTAAGATCCAATGCAAATGGCTTTGACATTGGTCCCTTTAGCTTGGTTTCAAATGGGTTTAGGCATGAGGTGCTTTGGGGCTAATGTGGAGTGGGTTTGATCAAGGGGTTCCATAGGGTGGCTTGAAGTGGTTTAGCTCAATTTGGGCAAAAGGGTTAAATTGGGTTCACATTAGGCTGGGTTGACCAATTGGCCAAATTGGGTCAAACCAAGGCTTGGGTTAGGTCTAAATCATGATTTGGAATGTTTTCGTTTGACTAATTTGACCAATTTGACCCTTTGGGTCATTTGGGGCTAGGTTGGGTCAAGTTGACCAATTGGTCAATTTGGGCTCAATTATGGCCCTCAAGTTCAATAAGTTATTTGGGATGAACTTGAGCCATTGGTTCAATCAATTTAGATTAAATCATGATTTGACCCATTTCAACTTTTTAGGCCAATTTGGGTCAACTTGGGTCAAATGGCCAATTAGGCTTGGTTTAGCTCAAGTGAGGTTTGGTCAAGTTTAAACATTGATTATGAGTGGGTTTGAATTAATGGTTCCAATCAATTTGGCTTAAGGTAGATTTTGGCTACTTTGGGTTTCATTTGGGCTACTTGTTGACTTGGTCAAAGGCTAGGTTTGACTTGGTTTGACTCAATTCAAGGTGATTGGTCACCCTATGATGATTGTTGATCATGATTTGAGGTTTAGATAGGCTTAGTTCAATCCAATTTGGGTTGGATAAGGCCTTGGCTCAAAAGGGTCTCTTAGGCCACTTTGGGTCAAGTGGGCCTAAATGGGTCGATTAGCTTGATCATGGCTTGATCCAAGTTTGGTTGAATCCACATATGACTTTAGGATTGAAGTGTAAATCCAATTGCAATTGGTTTGGAGCCAAATGGGTTTTAGTTCATATGACAATTTCAAGTCATAAGGGTTAACTTGGGCTTGATTTGGGTTGACTTGGTTTTGGTTTGATAATGATGGTTTATGTTTATATTTGGATCTATGATTGAAGGAATGATTGACTCATGAAGAAATCCATGAGTTTTGAGTTGATTTGGGTTTCATTTAGCCAAATTCAAAATTTTGCCTAAAAGGGCTAAAATTGGAAATTCGATTTGATTTTAGTTTGGGTTTGGTCATTTGAATTTATATTTCATTTATATTTTGTAATATAATTGATGATATAAATGGATCATAAGAAAATCACTTGAGTTTGGAGTGATTTGGAAAATTAGATTAAGCTTAGGGATGTAGGTTAAAAAATTTGGGTTTTGATTTGGCTTGATTTATTTTTTTTATCATTGGAGGGTGGGTTTCATTTATATTTATGAGTATAAATGAAGGAATGATTAATTTATAAAGAAATCAACCAAGTTAGAGTTGATTTGAAGGAGTTTTGGCTTTGAAGGTGGTTCATATTGCTTAGGAAGAGATTTTTGGAATTTGGAGTTAATCATGGGTTTCAATCATTTTGAATATGGAATTGATTTATGATTTGGAATTTGATTTGAGATTAGATTTGATAATTGAGAAAATCAATTGGGTTGGGGTTGATTTTGATTTGGTTAAGGCTAAGTCCATCAGATAAAATCAAAGGGCCAAGGATGGGATTTGGAGTTTGAATTTGGTGGTGGATATCAATCATTGGATAGTTGGATTTGATTTTGAAATTTGAATTTGAATTTGAGGTTTGGTTTGAAAGAAGAAAGTAAGGATTGGGTTTGGGCTATAGGGTAGGTAAGTCTTTTTTAAATC
Source organism: Cymbidium sinense (assembly GCA_021442155.1). NCBI lineage: Eukaryota > Viridiplantae > Streptophyta > Magnoliopsida > Asparagales > Orchidaceae > Cymbidium > Cymbidium sinense. The sequence continues at coordinate 125,854,584 of CM038222.1, read as the reverse complement.
TCTAGGCACAACCTTTCATATGGCTAACTCTTCTATAGGGTTAAGTTAAGTGTTCACCTAATCACTAGAAGTGTCTTAAGACTAAGGAACTCTAGTGTCTATAAGTCCTAGATCTATGGTGAGGAAGTTGAGAGCTCACTCCAAAAGTGAGGTCAACAACCGGCATACATGTGAATTTAATTAGGCTAATTAATTGATTTTAATGGATGAAACTTCCAAATTTTATAAAAAATCATTGAAAAATAAAAAATAAATAAATAAATATTCATTTTAAAGGTCTTTCATAGGAGAATCATTTAAAATTACTCCTAATTGATTTTGAATATTAATTAAGGCTTAATTTAGATTTAAATGAAAACTTAATTAGCTTAATTACTCTTTAGTTACTCAAGTAATTAATTCCAAACTTTTGAGATTGTTTAATGGGATGACTTCTACCTCCGATAATTTTCTTGGGATTTATTGCTCAAATAATTAGAAAAATTGCTCATCTTAGCCTTAATTACTCTTTTAATCAATTAACCCCTAATCAACAAACAAATTAATTAATTGAGCATATTAATCACTGTTGAATAGTGAATGGGCAGGGGAAATGAGATGGAGACCTCTTTCCTAATCTTTTTTTAAGTCTATTTCATTTAAAAGGAAAAAATCAATTAATTTGGGAATTCATTAAAGGTTTAATTGATTAATTAATGGCTTAATTAGACAAAATCAAATCATAATCACATCAGATCTTAACTAATTAATTAATGAGTAGATCTTTAGGTGTTTAATAACCTAAAGGCATTTAGGGAAATTATGGTTAACCCACATGTTTGGGGAAACCATAAAAGTACTTAATTAAGTTTCTTAACCTAATTAATTATTAATTATACTATGCATAAATCAAATTACAAATTTATTTTCATATGTTGGCTCATAATTATTTAGTTAATTATTATTTATGATTGTTAATTAATTAATTTAATTAATTAATTTTACCTAAATCAAATCAAATCACTAATGTGGGAATGGGTTTAAAGCAGCAAATAATAAACTCTCTTTCTCTTTTAAATCAAATAAAGATCCAAAACATAAATGATAAAGAAGCTTTGGTTTACTTTAAACAATTTTATTTAGTATGATTGTCCTTAAAAATTAATTTGATTGAATGAATCGCATGTTTGTATTTGATTATTCCTTTTTCAATCATGCTAAATGTTGTATGTCATTTGGTTTCATGCATTCATATCTTTTCAAACATAATTAAATCAAAATGAAATTTCTTTTATATCAAGCTTGCATGTATTGATCTAACTTAATATAGATGTGGCTACTATCACTATTAAATCCAAATGTATTTTTAAAAAGCTTATAAATGAATGATAACATATGTTATGATGTTAGTCAGAAATACATAAGAAGTGTATGTGCTTATAGCTTAAGTATATGAATGTTAAGTCCTCTTTCTTTTATTCATATGTTGGTTTACATAAGCTTGAATGGTAATGAGTATATAGTCTGGACATCCTGGGAATATGAGGCTTTAGCTAGCCCCAAGGAGGTCATTTGATTACCTCACTTCCCTAGTTTAACAATGACAAGTACCCATTTGATTTCATTCTTATGTATTTTAATATTAGAATTTGGATAAAGCTTTAATTCATATACATAAATAATTCAATTAATAAAAAAATATATAATTTTTGCATGATTTTATTCCTTCAATTATGTATACATTCATATGCATTTAAGCAAGCAAGTATATAATCTGGACATCTTGAGAATATGAGGCTTTAGTTAACCCCAAGGAGGTCATTTGAGTACCTCACTTCTCTAGTTTAACAATGACTCGTACTTTTTTATGTCTTTATACATGTTCGGGTGTATATGACTATTAAATAAAAGTTCCCCTTTCTACTAAAATACATGCATTCATAATTAGCTAAGTGGTTGAATTAATTAGCCATATGATTTGGAGCTTGCTTCCTATGTTCATGTATGCAAATTTACATATGTTTGAATGCAAATGGGTATCTAGTATGAACATCTTGGGAACATGAGACTTTAAGTAGCCCTAAGGAGGTCATTTGATTACCTCACTTCCCTAGTTTAATAATGGCATGTATCTATTTAGTTTTATTCTTATGTATTTTCGTATAAGAATTTGGATAAAGCATTAAATTTATATATACTAAATAATTCAATCAAATAAATAATATAAACTTTAAATGTACAGATGCATTCATCATTTTAGTGTGCTAAAACATGTTGTATGTATAGATACACTTATGATTTAACCACATGCATGTTATGTGTGATGGAAAGAAATGGTTTAATAAATATCATGTAGTAGTAGTTCAATCAAAATAACTTTAAGATGCCTTTCATATTGAATAGGATCACTTAAAGTGAACCTAAACCTAGGATCAATTAAACCATTTAAAAATCCATCACTAAAGGGAACTAAATCAAATTAACATGCTTTAGAAAGTGGCTTAAGGTAGGGGTGAAAGGGGCCAATTCTCTTTTTTCTTTTTATAATACTTAGTTACTAAGTATAATCATATGAAACAAAAAAAGAAAATATAAATTAAAATTCTCAAATCAATTAAACCACTTCAAGTGAAACCAACATATCATGATAATTTAAATCTTTCCACACTTGGAAAACTACAACTCTAATGCCTAACAAGACATACCACACAAGCTTTAACACACACATTTGAATTAAGTCACTACTTCTAGCTTTATATTAGGATGATGTATGGTATGATGTATATTTTGTTTTGTTGTGTGTTATTTTAGACTAGATGTTAGGGTGTATGCTTCATAGACTGGATGTTAGGCCACTCTTAATCTAATCATATTTTCCACAAGGGATTGTGCTTAAGGGGCCGCTGAAAAATAAATATAAATGCTTTATTTGCAAGTTACCTAAGCCCCTAAGATAATTCAAGTTAGAATAGGTGGGTTGGTTACCTATGTGCATGGTGCTAAGTCCAAATTATGATATAACTACTTAGAGTTGTATGTATATTTAGCTAACAGTTGTTTTGTAGGTGTACTTAGATTTACTTTTTCTATTTTCAATGTAATTTCTGCATTAGGAATTAGGATTAGTACTATGAGGGATTATGATGAGTATTGGCTAGAAGGCTTTGTCCTGGGTTCCATGTGATGCCTTGAAGCTAACTAAATCAAAAGGAAAGGAAGATACATGAAGATATGAAGAATGAAGTAAAGAAGACCCCCATAGCATGTATTAAATTTCAATTGTAATTATTCTTTTATATTTCGAGTTGTATAAGGGTAGAGCTCGACTACCCATATTTTTTTTGAGGGTTGTACATTGATACCGCACCAATGCTATATTCTTTTATGTTAGCTTATAAAAGTATTTGGTGATTTGTTTAATTTGCATTAAAAATAACATATTTTTCTTAGTTTCTTAAATGCTTAATACTTTAATGTGTTCCTGGATGCGTTAAGCTCTTAGGGTAAAATTAATTTTTCTACCCCAACTAATCACTCATAACTAAAATTTTAACCACTCATTACCTCACCATAAAGCTTAGGTCTTAAATAAAATAATTAAAAGATTTAGCAACCCCTTAGTTGAATGGTTGAATGTTTCATAACATACATGTCATATTATTTCACTCTTGAAAATAGGGTATTTCCATCCTTGCATGATGGGAGAATGCTTGACCTTTGAGGGCATCTCTTTTTAGAAAGCAACCCTTCCCATTGATTTAGCCAATAATTCAATTTCATCATATGTTTAGGCATATAAAAAATCTTATTACCTTTCATCAAATGAACAAGTCCAAAATTAAATAAAATTTGAAAAGATTTTGCATTAGTTATTAATCATACAACTCATGCTCTAATCTCTTAAGGAGTGGGTTTAAGGACTTTAATCTCTTTTTAAATAAATAGTAGCCTAACTATCTTGCAATTTCATATAACTGGACCACATGGATTTAAATCATAGGAGGAGTTAGCTGGCGACCACTCTAGGAAGTTGTAAGCCCAAAAGTCTGATGGTTTACTCTCTCTTGTGGAGGTGAACCACTATGTCCATCTTTCATTTAGATTTAGCTCATGTTTTGTCTTATGCAAAAGCTCACTAGATTTAGAATCCAAGATAGCTATTTCCTTCAGGCCATAAATCCTCACGTCTTAGGCATTTCTCCAATCTTATATTGTGGATTATAAGCCCTAATAATCTAATAACACTTTAACTCAAAATATAAATCTCTTCAACTCTAAAATTATAAAGCCCAACCATAGGATAGGCCAATGCTTATTAGGCCTCTTAATAATGAGCATTCCCTACATATTCTCTTTGGCTTCCAAAATAAGTCTTCTCATTGAACTTTCCCAATTAATTTTCCAATGCAATCAATCCTTTGATAGTCTAACTTTCAAATCTTTGGAGACCTTAATTTCTACTTTAATCAAGACTATTTCTAAGGAATTCACATTCCTTAGGATGTAATTAACTATGGAGGCTTGCCTCCATAGAGAACTTAATGAACCCAGCTTAATATAAACTCCGCTTTACTTTTTCATATAAAGTGGGAGAAAAATCTCTGGGATATTCAAAGATCTATTATACCTTAAGAATCCTTATTAGGTGATTAGATCCATTATAGGGTGATGACTTATATCCTTTGAGATAGTACATCATTCCTTAATGTCGTACCCAATCACTTCAATAAGTACCCCCAAGATCTACATGGTGTCCCCACATCCAAAAATAAACACCACATGAGATTATTGAAAGAATAAGCATAATTTCCTTTAGATTGTCCCTTTCTCCAAAGCTCGTCAAAGTTCACAATGTGTTTTATGTCTCTCTTCTATGGCGTTATGTGTATGATGATTCTCATATTATTCAGTTGGAGCCACTATTGATCCGAGAAGATTTGAGCTATGTATAAGTACTCGAGCACATCTTGGAGTGAGAGATTCAACAACTTCATCATAGATCAGTTCCTTTTGTCAGAGTACTTTGGAAGAACTAGACAGAATGAGAAGCCACTTGGGAGATTGAAGAAGAGATGATTGCAAAGTATCCTCGGCTATTCCATAATTCATGTATGAATTTGGGGGCCAAAATTTTTTAAGGAGGGTAGTATATAAGAATTGAACCGGTCTGGTTAGAAAACAGTAGAACGAATCACAAAATTTTCCCCATCATTTTTCTCCTGCACGAGCAACCCAAGCCGAGAGCACTTGTGCAACCTCGCTTCAGCCGCCACCTTTTGTCCCTCTCCTCGTACGATTCAAATCGAGCCTCCTTCCCCTCTTCTTTCCCAATCATCTAACTGCTTCATCCTTAAGGATCAGCTGCTAAAGCATCTTCTTAGTTCTCTTCCTCTTCTTCTTTTTCCTCTTCTCCTTCTTCTCTAGAAACCCTAGCCGAGATTCCTCTGTATCTTTCTCTTCTTTCAACATATCAAAAATGTTATTGGCAAAAGTAAGTTTCTTTTATTCCTCATTTCTTTCATATGTGTATCTTTTATATGTATATATATATATATATATATATATATATATATATATATATATATATATATATATATATATATATATATATATATATATATATATATATATATATTATATTACAAAGTTCAATTCATAATCTAGGTTTTAGCTTTATGTATGTGTGTTAATTCTCTTTTTGGAGAATAGTTATTTTAGTAGTGCATAATTTACCTATGTTACAATATAATAAAAATAGGTTGTATACATCTTAATAGTTGTTAAATTTTATTATCCTATGTTGAGTGCCTATGATTAATCAAAAGTTATATCACCTAGGAGTTTCAAGCTAATGCACCACTTTGACTTTGGGGAAGCAGGGGTTTGAGCACTATAATTAGAGATAAGTAACCTTTATTCATTAATGAATAAATGTATCCTTCATTGTTAGGAGCGTTAACCTTCTTATTGTATTAGATTTCTTAGTATTGTATAAATTTGTCAGTCGTACCATTGAGATTCTATCGCTCATTATTCTACATGTTAGGAGACATTTACTTTTCATGCTTATAATGGATTTTATTAAATGTTCATCTTGATTTATAGTGCATAGCTTCTTACACATCTAGGTGATTTTATACTTGAAGCATTTGTTGTCTATGCATATTATATTTTGTTTAGATTTAATTCTAGAATCACATATTTGTATACAATTAATGTTGGTTATGCTATTTAAATATCATTAATAGTCATTTATTGGTGGTATGTGAAATAGAAATGGAAGTAATATATAACATATGTCGGTATTAAAACCCTTTGTTAATGGGTAGCTGGATCGACGGGTCCTTAAGGAAATCACTGGATTTCCATGGGATTGGTGCCTACCTTTCCTTGTTCAGGGTGTAATAGAAAACCAACTATATAGATGCATAAATAACTATCATTGCATTTGCTCACTTATAATTGCATATTATTATACAAAAATTAATAATGGATGAGATATTATATAGATATAATTGAGCATATCTGTGGTGATAATATTTATTTTGGCATACAAATGTTTAGCATGGATTTTAATTGTATACTCATAGGAGCATAAGTATTCAAGTTGCATAGTCATCTATATCTTATTTATTGATTCACTTCTACCATGAAAATAATAACTTGAGGCATCAATTTCTATTGATTGTGACCATGGAACCTTTCCCTTGTTCATGGTGCATGCCCCATTTCTTTGTCATTTATATTTTTAATAAATGATGGTTATTTGCTGAGTTTGATTAGTCAAACTCATTGTTGTAAAATTTTCTCTTAGCAAGTTTTGATAAAATTGTTGGAGGACCTTCACCACAAGATCCAGCTCTTTATCAGAATTAAAATTTTTGGTACTTGTGTATATGTAGTTTCTCTTTTTAAATATTTTGAGTCTAAGTAGAACTATTTCTTATTAATATTCTTTTGTTGTTTTGTTTAAATATTATTATGTTATTATTGAATGGGTGAAGTGTAATTCATTTATCTTGTTGCTATAAGTCTTAACTTTATTTTTATTATATGTGAATTTTCTCTATGAGTGTAAAATAGGATTTTATATAACTTCTTCACATCCCAAGTAGCAAGGGTGTACAGCCTTCTAGACCCGGGGGGTGTGACATATATAACACTTTAAAAACCTTATCTTCTCTCCCTTCCACTCAACATTCATGAAACCTTCATCTTCTCTTATTGTATAGCCAAATTCAGATGACATTGTTCTCCTTCCACTCAATATTCTTTTTATCTATTTCAAAAATTGGCAAAAACTAGAAAATTACAAAGTTGATTCAATTGACCATAACTTTACATTTTTATCAACAAAAAAATGTTATTTTCTATAATTAAGATTGTTAGTATAAGGTTGTGATATACGATGTAAGAGGGATTCTAATAAATATATTAATAACACTTAATGAAAATGATACTTCAATGAATAAAATCAATTGTTGATGGTTATGAGAATAAAAAAGTGCTATCACAATTTAATATGCTGAAAGAAATTATTATTTTTAGTCTAAAGGTTGTTTTCATTTATAAGCTTTTTTATTTAATTTTTTGTAAGTCTATATATCTATTACTTCAAACAGACAAACTTCTAATTTAAATATTTTTTAATAAGCATTAGATATTGCCCCTCTTTTAAAATTCTAGTTCAATTGACTACAAATGATACCAAATTAAGTTCAATTTAAAGTGGTTTAAACCACTGTAAGTCTAATATAGCAATAGTTTTAAACCAATGTAATAATATACTATCTAAAATAGAGAATGTTGGATATTACCGGACCAATAAGTCTATATGGTGTGTTCACATAGGTTTCCTATGTTCTACACACTACAAAAGGACTGCCAACAATATGTATTTGTTCCCCTATAGATCCACAATAGGTAGCGCATCGACGTCCAAAATAGTACCACATATCTTATAGGTCTCTTTTCTAGTATAGGTAGCCTATCGAGGGGTTTCTAAATGAGTGGTTATCAACGAGTGAGCTCCAACTGGGTAGTAGGTGCGAAGGAATGGTTAGGTCTCCCCTCCACATAAAGTTAGGGTAAAATGAAATGAGCTAAGAGCTAGAGTGACCTAGTTAGGGTAGCTACGAGTTCATGAGTGAAAAAAAGAGCTAATGAGCTACTGATCTACTGAGCTAGGAGTTCATGAGCTACCGAGCTATTGAGCTATGAGCTAAGAGTTCATGATCTACCAAGCTATTGAGCTATGAGCTAAGAGTGAGAGTTTGAGTTCTGAGCTAAGTAAGTAGCTCCTGAACTACCGATACCAAGCTAAGGTGAAATCCTGAACTCTCGATCTACTTTGAAATAAAAAAACTTCTCAAGCTGGATTAGAAGATTAGTATATGAATGAAATGATTACTTTCTTTCCAAAGTCCCACATGGGCAAGCTACTCACTAAGATTGCCCAAGCTACTCATGCCAAGTAGCTAACTTCAAGATAACTAAGGGCAAACTGATCTAGAACTAATGGATTAGCATGAATAGTAAGTTCCCTAGGGGGATTTCTTTCCTATGCTTCCAAGCAAACTACTAAGCTTTCCAGGTTCGCTACTCTAGTTGAACTCAGGTTTCCCTACAAAGTCTTTCTTAATTATCCCTTACCTGCCTTGCTCGTACTCTTACTAGATTGAGCACCATAACTGAACTCAGGCTCGTTCCATTAGAAATTTCTCTGGCAATTAAAAGCAAAGTAGATTAGCATAGAAAGCCTTGTAGGAAGTCTTTTCTTTGAAGAATTGAACAAAACTCAAATTTCTATAAATCATTAAAATGAGATGGACTTTCTTGAAATAAAAATGGGTCTCTAAGGCTGGTTCAAAGCCCTATTTTAGATAGGAAAAATCCCATTTCATTCAGGTTTTCTATTCTGAAATTCCTTATCCCCCCTGAGGGAAGTAGCTAACCTAACTTCATATGGATTAGTAAGGATCAACTGGAAATCAAACTCGACGTTATGAGCTCCAAAAGTGATCTTGGAAGGCCCACATATAAGCAAAGATTTGAATTCAAGATTGAGAAAAGGCCGTATGAGCGATGAACCAAAGGAAGGTGTCAAGTGTACAAATCGCATAGGTAAATATATGCTCAGTCTCTGTTAGCAGCTTCAGTAGGATTCAGGTCTTTTCTTTCTTTCTTGCAAGTGTTGAAGTGGGGAAGTCTGGATCAATACATCAAAAGAGAAGCCATTTCAGTCTAAATGGAAGTAGACCAAGTAGTTTCATAGGAAGAAATGTGAAAGTAGGGGCTGCTAAGCACCCATACCCAAAATTCATTGAAAATGGAGTTCTTGGTACCTGTCAAGCAGAAAGAAAATGAATGGACAGCTTTCACTTCACCAACAACTACACTAGCTCGCTTCGCGGTGGTTTTGCTAGCTTGATGGCTTTGTTTTTCTTAAAAAAAACTAGCTAGTGCTAGTTTTCCTTCTCGCTTGATCGCCGCATCGAATTGACTACCAAGGTGACGCAATGAACGTAGTCCACTGTGAAGCCAATCCGATGAGGGAAAGGAGTGAG